>JAQQAC010016209.1:95311295-95395281 GCA_029783875.1 Phataginus tricuspis | reverse complement strand
GGGGAAAAAGGGGCATTACGATTAGCAGACATAATGTAGGGGGGGGCGCAGGGAGGGCTGTACAACTCAGAGTAGACAAGTAGTGATTCTATAGCATCTCACTATGCTGATGGACAGTGACTGTAATGGGGTACGTGGTGGGGACTTGATGATGTGGGGAGTCTAGTAACCATAATGTTCCACATGTAATTGTAGATTAATGATACCAAAAAAAAAATTAATGATACCAAAATGAAATTTACTGATGACACCATCAACTCTTATTTGCTTTTCCTCTCTTTGGAGCTAGAGGTTAGAAAACCCAACTGCAAGTCAAAACTTGAGTCCCTTTTATCCTTTTGTTTTTTGCAGTGTTATTCAGTGTTAAGGGTTGAATGGCCACTAGCTGATTTAGGACAAGTCATTCTTTAAGCCGTCAGTTTCCTCCTCTTTAAAATAGACCTAGTATCTACTTGGAAGAGTTGTGGGAAATATGAAATCCTGCAAGTACATAGCACCCAGTGAGCATTCAATAGCTGTTAATTATAATAATTATTATTAAGGCTGGAAATGAACAAGAGGGTGATTTAATAATGATATCTAATATAAATAGTAATCTTAAAATAAAATTACCAGCTGTCCTCAATTTCCTCAGGGAATAGAATGTCATAGAAGATAACTTTGGGGCACAATATATTTAACTTTGATATAAAAAAGATATTTAAAAGTATTCAATGTTGAAATAAGTTTCTGGATGGAGCACAAATCTGATAATCATACGAAATGCGGTTTCCATGTAGCTGCCACCAGTGGTAAACAGGATAATATGCTACTTTGTTTCCAATGTCTAAATTAATTGAACGTCAAATATGGGCACCACAAGCTGCATGGCAATATTTTTATCAGTAGAAGGCAATGGCAGGCTTTTTATGTGAAAAAAATGTTGTGTTGAATTTGAAATTGCAAAACTTTGGGAAAAAAGGATACAGGGAGATAAAATAGTTTTGTTGCTTCCAAAGTTCATTGTAAACAGAGTCTCTGTACATGTCTTCTATATTTTTTCCTCAATTAAATGCTTTTAATCTTCACAGAATACACCTATCAACTAATCTTATGCATAATTTTCTTCTGGATATTTTTTTTTCTTTAGCTTTTATTCTTGGCAAAAAAAAAAAAAAAAGAAACTTCTTGGGTATTAAAAGTGGTTTTAGATCTGTAATTAATCACTGCTTATTAAAAAAGGACAATACCCCTTTTGTTACTTTGGTCATCTAATTTGACCAGTGAGAAAATCACACCAATTTAGAATGTAAACGCCACAAAATATTTGTCTTTCCCATGGGCCCAAATTTAAGTAGAGAAATTGTAATAAAATATTGTCCAATTACAAAATATAATCGTTTGTATTATTTGCCAAGTACATATTAGTATAATCAGATTCAAGAGCTATGAATTTAGTGTGAATTGTACATTAAAAACTAAGAATATACTATTCTACAACCTAAATTGTACTCATTTGGAGATGATAACAGATCTTTTAGAAGGCTCAGTGTGGCAAGGTGGGCAGACACTGAGCTAGAGTAAGATCTAGTTTTGTGAACTTGGTTGTGGGTAAAATTGCTACATCTCCAGAATGTCTAACCTGGCTTTAGTGCCTCTCCATATCAACAGGTGTTTCCATGGGGTGGAGAAAAATAGTCCATCTCCATATCAGTGGGTAATTACAGGGGTGAGCGAGGGTTTATCGCAACCAGAGAGGTTAGGGGGAGGATTTGCTCGCTTCTGCCACAGGAGGAGAGAGAGAGATGCAGGACTACTGCTTGTAAGCAATAAACAGGCTTTAAACTTTATTTCTCTCTTTGACTGATTCCGGTTTCAAAGGTATTTTTCCCCGGAATTTTCCCTCCCAGAATTACATTGGTAAAGCCTCAATCTTTTTAAAGCTCAGTTTCCTCTTTATACTGACAATTTTAAACATCAGTTATGCATTATATATAAACTGTCAGGTTTAGAAATACAGCAGTAAGTATAAAATGGCCTCTACTTTCATGGAGTTTACATTCTAGATGTGTGTGATTTTTCTCACTGGATAATCTCTAAAATCACATTCACTTCCAAAATTCTGTAATACTAATGTCTTTCAGATTGCCAAGGATTGGACAGCCTTATGTGTAGGAAAAGAAAGGACATGTAACAAGTGTACTTAAGCATTAAATGACAAAAAGAGGAAAATAATCAAGCCCATGCTCATAGAAGGGGCTCAGTGTGTAATGGTTCACGTAATCATTTCACTAAGAGTCTAATGCTGTATTTCCAATTTGTGTTTTTTGTTTTCCAACATTTTATATTTCTGACTTTTTAACTCACATTTTATTTACATATTTTTCCTTAGGAAACTTGTGGAAGTCTATGAGGACATCTTTTTATGGGTGAAAATCAGCCCTTCGAATTGTCAGATTACTGAGGCAGCAAGAACATTTTATTAGCTAAGTTCATAGCTCTTCTAAGTAGTTACATAATAAAAATGAAATATCTTAAGGAAAACATTTTCAAAGCCATGTGTGGGTAGCTGAGAAACTAAATCTGGGTAGGACAAATGAAAATTTCTTTATCTTTTGAAATGTTGTTACCTAGACCCAAATGTACAATGTTCCTATAGTCTGTGGTACTTTACAGTTTGCAAAGCACTTTCACATCTGTCATCTCATTTGAGCCTTGCAAGATGAAGATCACCAGATTTTCAAAAAGGAGGAACAAAGCAAAGTAAATGCCATCTTTCCTATTCAATAATTAGTCCTAAGTATCTATTCATTCCCATGAATGGTCTTGGCTGCTAATCTTCAATACCACTGCAACTCTAGAGCTTTGTTTTTTCTCTCCTGTTCTCACCCTCAGTAACCAAGTCAACACCAGCATTTTGTGGGTTTGCCTTACTTTTTTTCTAGTTTGAGTTAGGAACTTGGAATAAGAATACAGGAGGGATTTGAGGAGGGTTAGTTTGATCCTTTAAATTTAAGTCTGTTTTGCATCAGTCTTTATAAATGTGTGTGTGTGTGTGCCCCTGCACCCACACATGCAGTCTTGAAATATCTTCTCAAGCAACATACCGTCTGGTAAACCTTTAATATTTACTACGTGTTCAGAAGAAGAGTCATTCTGCCCACAGTCCATTCACAGGGTCTATTTACCTTGATTTATGCTGTGTTCCAAAAGTAATTCAAAAGACAGAAGAAAGGAGAGAAGAGTGGTCAGATCTTCTGGATAAAAAGCAATTTTATATTGTAAAATGACATTGGTTCAAAGCAGTACTGAATGTCCTTATATGTCATAAGAAACTCAGAAAACAGAAAAAAATAAAAGATACCTATTCTTTTAGCCATGGCTTAGAGGATCATTTTGATGATTTGGCAAGCCATAAAAAGGAAAGTGGTAATATTAGAAATGGGCATAGTAGACAAGTAGCTAGTATTATGTATCCACTATCAAGTGCCATTGTGATTTATCATTGTTGAGGGATTACCTTCTGAACTTGTCAGTTTTTAAAATCTCCAAGTTTTATGGTGTTTTCAAATGTAAGGCCTTATTTTATCATTAAGAAGCTGGTGACTAAAAAACAGCATTTAAAAATCTGTCCTGAATAGTGTTTCATTGTGCCATAGTTAAAATACCAGTAAGTCCTTCATTATTCTCTAGAGCTGAATATTGTCTTGTAGTTAAATGAGGTTTGCCTTCCAAGAGAAAGACAAAAGCAACCACTACTTCATTGAGATGTTATATACTGATGGTTTTCTCAGATAATTTAAGGTTATGCACCAGCTCATCAGAATGTCTCTCAATCTGTCCCCTCCTTGCCATCTAGGCACTCATCAACTTTTATATGGATTGTTCTACATAGTTCTTGCCTCTAGACTCTTACTCACTAAAAGTCTTTTCAACATTGGCACCATTCCTTACTTTCTATACGAGATATGATCATGTTATCCATGAGCTCATGAAACCTATACTGATCACAGAATAAACTCCAAATTCTTTAACCCTTCACAAAATTCCCACAGCCTACTGCACATTTCCCCCTTCAATACTCACCCTGCAAACACACAACAAATGCACACATGCACGTACATCCAACATGAATCGTAATATATTTCTTGAACATGTCAGGCACTTTTATAACTGTGCTTTTATTCCTATAGAGAGGAAATCAAATACAATTGCTCAGGATTTGAATTAAATTAAGGAGGTCAAATACTGAACTGGAGGAGGATTTCAAGGAAGCAAATCTCCCTCTTCTTCTATCCCTTGAATTTCACACTCACCCACTCAGGCCACCTGTTATCTGACTACTTTTGAGCTCAAAAGATAATTCCAGAGCAGTCTTCTGATGCTTTTCCATGGATTAAAAAAACAAAAAATAAAAAACAACTTTGTGCAGAGCATATTCATTCTGATCTAAAAGTAACTTCTTGGCAATGAAATTTTCCAATATGCATAAAAATGGAAACATTTTGCAGCCCAAATGATCTTTTTATTTTCCTCTTTAAAAATGGGTCTTTTCTTACTTTAGAAAGCTGAAGTGGACCGCATTTCTATTTTCAGCATGAAATAATGGCTATGGACAGTTGAAGGTGATTATATCACAAGATTAAGGAGAATTTTGAATGTTGAAGAGGGAGTCCTTCTGCTTAGTCATTTTACTTGATCAGTCAATTCCATATATACGTCCTCCCCAAACCCCACCATGTGTGTTAGGCACCCACAGACAAAACTTATGATTGCAGACAAATGATCTTCAGGGTTGATATTTATTAGTCAAACATTAGTTACGATTATCAAAACTCCCCTTAAAAACTTAAAATAATCTCTCAACATTACAATAATTTTTCATGTTTTTTGGCAACTGCTATTACTTTGGATTTTTGTTCAGTTAAATGATCAAGATGTCAGGGCTGAAATTATTTCTATGTCTGGCACCTTGGGAAGCTACAACTATTTCAGGTCTTGAAATATTAGTTGATGAGTCATTAGTTTACTGTACTGCAACAAACCCCAGGGAAATAAAAGGAATAATGCAAATGTCAAAGGTCTCTCATTTGGAACTGTCAAGGAGAAAACATAACATAACCTTTCAACAAGCACATTAGATTAAGGACAATGCATTAAGAAAAAATTAGACTGTGCCATTCCATGGGTCCTTTTCTAGTCTTTCTACTCTTTGATATTCCTTGGAATTCTTCCACTGATGTAAATGACAAATCTCTGAATAAAAACCAGAACAGAAGACTCATGCATTTTAGAAGGATATACAACTATAAGTGTTGAAGGTAAAAAAGCACAAAGGATTTAACCAGAATTCTTATTGCCAGACTTCCAATTAACCAGTCAAATTGTGTTGGGGATATTTTGTCTAATATTTATAATAAAGAATAGGTTTGTACCTATAGCACGTACATACAACCTTTAAATGTGGCTAACCACAGATGTATTAAATAATGCAGAACATTTGCTGTTGAATATTCAAGCTTTACTCATAATTATGTCACTAGATTATTTATAATACGTCTATGTTGAGGAAAATGTTAATGCAATATTTACAAAGCCTCTAATTTGCTTGTTTTGTAGACACAGTGTAGGAGCACAAGGCAGCAGCTGGCACAGTGCCTCCTATATTTAGCTGTAATCAAACTAACTACAGTTCCAAATTTCTTTGAAGTTTAGATAAATACAATTTTGCATTCAGTGTCCATTGTGAACAGAGTATGAAACTGTGAAATAGGATCTAAGATTCATCATCTTCTTAGACCACAGTAATCAATATAGTATCAAGAGGACTGTCTGGTAGACAGTGGAATTGAGTCAGAAAACATGGGTTATAGAACCAGCACTGCTTATAATGCATTTGGCTTTAGGCAAAATATTCCCTCATAACTTAGCTATTCATCTATTGTAAAATAACAGTCCTGCATAGTTGGAAGGATTACTGGGAGGCTTAATGGAAATAACAGTTGTTATAATTTTTTTAAGGTTAAGACACTACAATATAAAATATCTCCTATTGTGCCGCACATTTTGACTTAGAGGCATTGATCAGCCTTTATTTCATATCACAAATATATTATTTCAAATTTTTAGATTTAAAGTTTGGGAAAATATGAGCAGACACACAAAGAGACAGCTGTCTGAAGTAGGTAAGCAGATAAGGAAAAGAGGTTCCAGAAGACACATTTTTCCTGCCTAGTGCAGAATTTCAAAAAAAAGTAAATTTCTGAAAATGTCCCATTCTTTTCAAGTCATTACTGAATTCAGCAGTTTCCCTAAAAAGTTTAACATGAGAAATGGTAGTCCTTGCAGTGTTTCAAATTCCAAATGTTGCCATAGAAACACAGCTTCAGACCCTGCATAGAATGAACCATATGTCATTCATTTTTTTTCTGACAATGATTTTCTTAATAGAAACATCCTCGAAAACTAGACTATGAAAGAAGTGGAAAGATATGTTATGAAGCTCTTTGCTGGGCTGTGATTTCAGAGCCTGTATATTGTTTAACCAACAAACACATTTGTTCATGTGTTAAAAAGTGGCCCTGCACTGCCCAAGTCACTGTCTTTGGAAAAACACAACTTGTGAGAACAGAGCTGATACCTCTACATCTATAACAAGCTACGAGTTCAAAGAGTCATCCAAACATAGTCTTAAAGCCACCAGTGGCCAATGTGCTTTCTTATTAGACTATATAATAATATATTATTAATGTAAGTATTTTGAGAGATTTAGAGACAGAAAATCTTAGTTACAGAAGTAGAATGTTTGAGGCTCCTTTGTTTTTGTGGCAAAGAAAAGTCTAACGTTTTAGAATATTATTACTTCCACTGCTTATAAATAATATATATGACCATTGTATAAAATTTGAGAATTAAAAAAAAGTAAAAGTCTCAGGTGATATTTACACCCATATATAACTGCTTTTAAATGTATATTTTCACCTAGATGAAATCAAATGTGTAACTTTATAGCCATATTTTTCTACTTAGTATTGAGATTTTTAATTTAAAATAAAGCCTCCTATTTCTATATGATGCCAGATAGTCTACAATAAGAATAGTAGAATTAAAAAAAAAGAAAATACCAAACGATGACTGTCTTTCTTTTTTCTGAATTTGTTCACATGCCCTCCATTCAGGATGGAGATCCTGAGAAGAGGCAGAGGCCAAGGGTTTTTTTAATTTATATGAAGGAAAAGTGGAGCTGCAACAAACTTAGATTTCTTAACCTTATTTTCAAAATCTTGGTTTGTTTAGCTTAATATCATATACATCAAATATATCAATCTACATCTTTTACGGCGAGTCTACTGAAACTAGTGAAAGGAACATAAAAGGTAAGATAAAAATGATGTTTAATATAGAAATTTTAATGTCTTAGTGAAATAATTTACTTCTTAGTGCTATTGTTTTCTTGAAATTTATTATTTAATATAATGTTCACCCCAAACTAAGGGTTAATTTCTAATTAACTCAAGTCACTAAAGTGAGATTCGGTGAGTTATTACTTCGGGCCAATTAGAGGTCTTTGGCAACCTTAAGAATTAAGATAGCTTTCCAGTCTGTCTATTTGACAACTAAGGAGCAGCTTTTGCTCTGAGAAAATCTGGCTCAATAATGGAGAGTCATAGAATTTTTAAATCCAGTTGCATCTGGGAAGCAGCACTTTAACTTAATCCTGAGAGTTTGAGGATGCAATCAGTTAAGCCTCTTGATCCATATTAGTCTTGTTATAGTTAAGATAATCTTCCTTCATAGCTATGCTGCTCATGTTTCATTTAACAATGAAAATTTAAAGCAGCAAACACTACCAAAAGTAATCTAGTTAAGAACAGAAAAATTGTAACATAGCCTAATAATCTCAATTTCTGCATATCAGCTTTAATAAATGTGGGTATATATGGCTGCTGTATTTTCCAAAGTCATATTTGAAAAGCCACAGAATAAGTGTACATGCTTTAATTTGAAGTCTTCCTTGTCTGTATGCATTTGTACATGTGAACCTTCTCAATGTACATATTAGCTGTAGCTATTTTAAACTACATATGTAATCAAACTATTTCATTTAATCTTGATAACAAAGCTGTTATCCCCATTTAATGGGTGAGCAATATCCCATTTTACAGAGGAGCTCAGTAAATTGCCCAAGGTCATAAAGCTAACATAGTCCTTTTAAAAAATCATTTTGCATAAGTAAATACGTACATATGAATTTACTTATTCCCAGGATATAAAATGGAATTGAAATTTTTATGTGATTTTATCCAAAAGGTGTGAAATATTATTTTAAACCACATTTCAGATAAATTTTAATTTTGTAGTCCAAGTTACTCTACTTTTCCCATTTAACACTTCTCTCTTACAAAGGTAAAGGTTCCTAATGGCTTTTTTTTCCTCATTTGTTTCTTGTTTGCTTGTATCTAACAGAATCCTGACATTTTGGGTATATATTTATCTAATTCAATAGTGACCTTTTTCATTTCCGTAATTTCCAAAGGAGAAGAAGATACATGTTTGGGTAATGTCATTGTTCATTTCCTATGACAAGTGCATATTAAACTCATTCTCAAGTATGCTGCAAGTGAATACAATTATCTATATTTTTAAAGGAGAGACTCTAATTTTATCTGAATATTTTGTTTTTACTATTCAATGAACTGCCAACTGTGAATAATGGTAATGCCTGACAACCATTGCTGTGCATGCCAACTTCTGAAAAATATGGTCCACATCAATAATGTCAATGACTACCATAGAAGAATTCTAATGCTCAAGGAAATATTCTGAAAGTTTTATGGTATTTTAAAAGATTTACACATTTATAAACATTACACATTTTCTAAGCCATCATAGGTCAACTTAACAATTGAAGAAATAAACCATACTGTTGTGTGACATCAGTCATGATCAAATGTAAAAATAAGTGAATTAAAAGTTAAAGCAAATGTCAAATCCAAAGCAGTCTAAATACTGCAAACCCAAATCTTCTGAATTTTCAATCTATTGATTAAAAGATGGAGGCTACAAGTAACAGCAAAAAGCTCATTTTAATACTGATTGAGATTAATAATAAATTTTATGTTATCAGTAGATCAGGCATCTGGGATCTGAAAACATGCCTATAACTATATTTACATGTAATTGCGTTTGTCATTTTAATTAGATTTTCATTTAAATCATCTGAAATTGCTGAAATTCATTTGTCAAGAGTCAATCGTAAGTTTTAGCAAAGACAGCATTCTAGGATATTTTCCTTCCATGCATACTGATGGGCATACATGAACATTTAATGTTAATTTCAGTTTGATTTACCCCACAGTGTGTTAAGAACTATACAGAACAGTTTTGCAAAGTGGATATTAGACACATCCTAATTAAAATTGTTGACCAAAATGTTTCATAAGATCAAATAAATGACATATGTCTGATGATGATGCCAGTACATAGTTTACATGGTATGCTAGTATATCTTTTCTGGTACTATTCAAATGTAAATTCTAACTTAAAGACCCCTAAAGAACAGTTTGACAGGGTTCCTAGCACATAGGATAGAAATGAAACTTACATGGCCAATTTTTTAGCTCAGAGGTTAAAATTATTCAGGATTTTTAGGTTAGGATGGTCTGGAAGTACCAATTATTGTTATTCCAAAGTCACCTTCTATTTTTCCCTCTTCAAAGAAAACTCTAAAGAGAAAAAATGTAATCTTTTGGCAAGTATTGGATGGGAAGAGTTGAAATCAGTGTTCTTGATGGTAATAAACATAATTCATACAATGGCCTTGTTCATCCTCACTTATCTGATGACTATTATGCTCAATTAAATGATTCACAATTCATCTGATCATCAAAATTCTAAGTGACAAAGGGGCTTAGTAATGGTTTGGTCACTATTACACAAATCACCAGGGAATTATGTTTTATGAAGTTTTTCTATTCCTATAGAAGAGCTCTAATGTACCAGTCTGCTTCTCAAATTAAAATAATATTTCACATGCTGAGAGAACTCTAATTTATTATCAGCAAATTATGTGTGAGTGTAGTTCTTAGATTAATTTGTAAGATTAAACCCCACCCTATGATTGCTATCATTTCTATCAATTTTAACAATGACATTTTACCTACTAAATGTACTTTATATACCATGTCCACAAGTCCCACTGCTGTGTACCCCACCACCATGGGACATTGTGCCCTGTGATGCTGTGTGCCACCCCAGACCCATGGAACTGCCCAACTCATCCCCTTACCTAGCAATGCCATCATCCCTGCAGAGCAGGCAGAGGGCAGTCCCACCCACAAGAATCCTAGCAAAAGTGCCCCTGCTTTGCTCACATTATGTCTTCTGAGGCAAGCTATTACCCACTGCAGACTGAGATAGACCACTGCCAGCACAGAAACAGAAAGACAGCCCAGACCATAGCTCACTAAAAACAAACGGGGCTCTACCACAAAGGAGAAACAGACACTGGAGAGGAGAGTCTTGAGCTTCTGGGAAACACAGGACTCCTTCTTCAGATAAAGTAATTATTCTCTAGACCAGGAAGCGCAGCAGATCCATGTAGTACAAAGGAAGAAACACAGAAACCCTGACAAAACAAGGAGGCAAAGGAATATGTTTCAAACAAAAGGGCAGGATAAGACATCAGAAAGAGGGCTACATGAAACCAATCTTCTTGATAAAGATTTCAAAGTAACAGTAATAAATATGCTCACTGATCTGCAGAAGACTATTAATGATCTCAGGGAGGACTTAAGGAAAGAGAAGAGTTGAGAAAGAGCCACTCAGAGCTGAAGAATACAGTAACTGAAATGAAATATACAATGGAGTGAAGGAATAATAGATTGCTGTAAGTAGATGAAACAATCAATGAGTTGGAAATTAGAGAACAGGAAAACAATGAAGCTGAGTAATAGAGAGAAAAAAAGAATTTCTAGAAATAAGAGAATGCTAAGAGAGTTGTAGGACAATACAAAACAAAACAATATTTGCATAATAGGGGTGTCAGAAGGAGAGAGAGACAAAGGGGTAGACATTCTCTTTGAAGAAATAATTGATGTAAACTTCCCCAACCTGGCAAAAGAAAATAGACACCCAGGTCTTGGAAGTGCAGAGAGGCCCTAACAAAAGGAATCCCAGGAAGATAACACGAAGACACATAATAATTAAAATGACAAAGATTAAGGATAAGGAGAGGGTATTGAAAGCAGCCACAGAGAGAAAAGATTACTTATGAGGCAAACCCTATTAGGCTATCAGCAGCTTTCTCAGCAGAAACTATAGAGGCCAGAAGGGAGTGGCATGAAATATTTAATGTACTGAAACAGAAAGAACTTCAACCAAGAATCCTCTATGCAGCAAGATTAGCGTTCAAACTTGAAGGAGAGATTAAAAATGTCCTAGATAAACAAAGCTGAAGGAATTTGCAACCACTGAACAGGGATTACAAGAGATGTTAAAGGGACTTTTGTAGATGGAAGCATTCTTAAGCCTAAATAGTTTTCACCAGTGAAAATAAACCCACAGTAAATTTAGCAGACCAATTACTTACCAAGCATGTACAAAATTAAAACAAAACAAAAGTAATAAAACCAACTATATGCAAAGGCAGTCAAGGGATACACAAAAAAAAGGCAGATTATGACATCTAATAGTTTTAGATTGTGTTTGTAATAGAGTGATTATCAACTTAATATAGACTTGTTATATTGGAACTGTATGGTAACCACAAACCTAAAGCCTATGATAGATACATATAAAATTTAAAAAGAGACATCAAATCACAACACTAAAGAAAACCATCAAATAACAAGAGTATAAGAGAGGAAGAAAGGAACAGAGAGGAAATGCAAAAAATCCAGAAAATAATTATTAAATGGCAAAAAGTACATATCTATCAATAATTACTTTAAATATAAATGGAGTGAATGCACCAATCAAAAGACATAGGGTGGCAGAATTGATAAAGAAACAAGACCCACCTATATGCTGCTTACAACAGACTCATTTCAGACCTGAAAGACATACACAGACTGAAAGTGAAGGGTATGGAAAAAGATATTTCATGAAAATAATAGGGAGAGAAAATCAGGAGTAGCAGTAGTTGTATAAGACAAAATAGACTTCAAAACAAAGAAAGTAACAAGAGACAAGGACATTACATAATGATAAAGGGGTCAGTTCAACAGGAGGATATAACAATCATAAATACCTATACACCCAATCAGGAGCACCTAAATATGTAACACAAATACTAAAAGAATTAAAGGAGGAAATAGATGGAAATTCATATTAGGAGACTTTAACATATGACTTGCATCACTGGAGAGATCAGCCTGACAGATAATAAATAAGGAAACACAGGTACTGAACAACACATTAGAGCAGACGGACTTAATAGATATCTACAGAACATTCCACCCAAAAGCAACAGGGTGCACATTTTTCTCAGGCATTTATGGAATTTTTTCCAAAATAGATCACATACTAAGCCACAAAACGAGCCTCAATAAATTCAAAAAGATTGAAATTGAGTAAAGCAACTTCTCAGACCACAGTAGTATGAAAATAGAAATAAATTACATGAAGATAACAAAAAAGCCCACAAACACATGGCCACTAAACAACATCCTTCTAAATAATCAATGGATCAATAAACAAATTAAAACAGAAATCAAGAAATAAACAGAGACAAATAAAAACAAAAATACATCAGTTCAAAATTTGTGGGATGCTGCAAAAGCAGTTCTAAGAGGGAAGTACATAACAATACGCCTACCTAAAGAAACAAGAACAATTCTAAGTAAACAGCCTAAACTCACAAGTAAAGAGACTAGAAAAAGAAGAACAAATGAAGCCCAAAGTTTGTAGAAGGAAGGACATAATAAAGATCAGAGCAGAAATAAAGTAGAGAAGAAAACAATAGAAAATTTCAATAAAACCAAGAGCTGCTCCTTTGAGAAGATAAACAAAATAGACAAACACCTAGCCAGACATGTCAAGAAATAAAGTACACAAATAAACAAAACCAGAAACTAAAAAGGAATAGTCACAATGGATACCACAAATATAGGAAGAATTATTACAGAATTCTATCAAAAATCATACACCAATAAATTAGACAACCTAAAAGAAATGGAAAAATTCCTAGAAAAATACAACCTTCCCAGATTGACTCAGGAAGAAATAGAAAACCTGAATAGACCAATTATCAGTAACAAAACTGAATTAGTAATGAAAAACTCACAGCAAACAAAAATCCAATACCAGATAGCTTCACAGATAATGTCTACCAGAGATTTAAAGAAGAGCTAATAACCATCCTCCTTAAACTATTCCAAAAAGTAGAAGAGGAGGGAATACTTCCAAACTAATTATATGAGGCCAGCATCACTCTAATATGAAAACCAGACAAAGACACTACCAGTAAAGAAAATTATAAACCAATATCCCTGATGAACATAGATGCAAAAATCCTCAACACAGTATTAGCAAACTGAATTAAAAATATACCAAACGGCTAATCCATCACGACCAAGTGGTATTTCATCCATGGATGCAAGGATGACACAATATTTGTAAATCAATCATGATATACCACTTTAACAAAACAATGATAAAAACCATACAAACATCTCAAGAGATGCTGAAAAGGCATTTGACAATATTCAACATCCATTCATGATTAAAAATCTCAAAATAATGGGTGCAAGAGGGTACATACCTCAACATAATAAAAGCCATATATGACAAACCCACAGCTATCATCATACTCAATAGTGAACATCTGAAAGCTTTTCCTCTAAGATCAGGAACAAGACAAGGATGTTCACTCTCACCACTTCTTTTTTAAAATTTTTTTAGGAATGTGGTTCCTAACCTTGTGGAGTTCCTAGTCTAGGCAATGGTCAATATTTTCATTCTATGGTGCTTCTCCTGTCTCACCATTTCTTTTCAGCATAGTACTGGAGGTCCTTGCCAAGGCACTCAGACAAGATAAAGAAATAAAAGGCATCTAAATTAGTAAGCAAGAAGTAAAACTTTCACTATTTGTAGATGACATGATACTATATAGAAAATCCTAAAGTCTGCACCAAAAAAAATATTAGAACTAATAACTGGATTCAGCAAAGTTGCAGGATACAAACTTAATACAGAAATCTACTGTGTTCCTATATACTAACAATGAGCTAGCAGAACAATAAACTGGGAAAACACTTCCATTTATAATTGCATCCAAAAGAATAAAATACCTAGGAATAAACCTAACCAAAGTAGGTGAAAGACCTGTACTCTAAAAAAAGCAAGACACTCATGAGAGAAATCAAAGACACAAATAAATGGAGATCAATCCCATGCTCATGGACAGGAAGAATTAATATTTTCAAAATGGCCACCCTACCCAAAGCAATTTAAAGATTCAATACAATCCCTTTCAAAATTCCAACAGCATTTTTCAATGAATGAGAGCAAGTAATCCTAAAATTCATGTGGAACCACAAAAGATCCTGAATATCCAAAGCAATCCTGAGAAAGAATAAAACTGGGTATATTATGCTCCCTGAGTTCAAGCTATGCTACAAAGCTACAGTAATCTAAACAGTATGGTACTGGCAGAAGAACAGACCCATAGATCAATGAAACAGATTAGAGATCCCATATATAAATGCATGCATACATGGTCAATTAATATATAATAAAGGAACCATAAATATACAGTGGGGATAAGACAGCCTCTTCAATAACTTGTGTTGGGAAAACTGGACAGCTACATGCAAGAGAATGAAACTAGATTATTGTCTAACTGCATACACAAAAGTAAACTGGAAATGGATCAAAGACCTGAATTTATGTCCTTAAACCATAAAATTATTAGAAGAAAACATAGGCAAAAGTCTCTTGAACATAGCATGAGCAATTTTTTTCTGGACACAATTTTCCAGGCATGGGAAAAAAAATAAAAAATGAACAAGTGGGACTACATCAAGCCAAAAAGCTTCTGTACAGCAAAGGACACCATCAACAGAACAAAGAGGCAACATATAAGATGGGAGAATATATCTGTAAATGATTTATCCTATAAGGGGTTAATATCCAAAATATATAAAGAAGTAATGTGCCTCAACACCAAAAAAAATAACCCATTTAAAAATGGACAGAGGACTTGAACAGTCATTTTTCTAAAGAAGAAATACAGATTGCCAAAAGGCCCATGAAAAGATGCTCCACATTGCTAATCATAAGGGCAATGCAAGTCAAAACTACTATGAGATACCACCTCATACCAGTTAGAATGGCCACTATCCAAAAGACAAGAAAAAACAAGTGTTGGCATGGATGTGGAGAAAGGGGAACCCTCCTACACATTCACTGTGGAAAGCAGTATGGAGGTTCCTCAAAAATCTAGAAGTATAAATACCATATGGCCCAGTAATTCCCCATCTAGGAATTTACCTGAAGAAAACATAATCCCTGATTTGAAAGATATATGCACCTTGTGTTTATTGCTACACTATTTACAATAGCCAGGATATGGAAGCAACCAAAGTTTCCATTGATAGATGAATGGATAAAGAAGTGGTACATACATGATGGAATATTATTCAAACACAAAAAGGAAATAAATCCTTCTATTTGCAAAAACATTGATGGAACCAGAGGGTATTATGCTAACTGAAATAAGATGGGCAAAGAAGACAAATTCCATGTGATTTCACTTATTTGTGGAATATAAAAAGAAAATAAGATAAAATGAATGAAATAACAAAATATATACTGAGATGTGGTTATGAGAGGGGGGCTAAAGAGGGAGGGTAAAGGGAATAAAGGGGCACAAAATTCTCAATCATAATATTAGTATAGCATGGAGAGTGGCCAATGAGTCTGTTACATCTTCCTATGTCGATAGATAGTAACTGTACTAGTGGGAGTGAGGAATTAATAATATGGTTGACTGTTGAACCATTGTGTTGTAGACTTGAAACCAGTATAAGATTGTAGATCAACTATACTTGAAAAATAAATGTACTTTAAAAAAGAACCTGTTGATAGGAAATGGAGTAAAAAAGGCAAATTAAGTGAAATAAGCCAAGCCCAAAATGACAAGTATCAAATGATTTCACTCATATGTGGAGTATAAGAACAAAGAAAAAAAAAACTGAAGGAACAAAACAGCAGCAGACTCACAGAACCCAAGAACGGACTAATAGTTACCGAAGGGAAAGGGACTGGGGAAGGTGGGTGGGAAGGCAGGGATAAGAGGGTAAAAGCGACATCACCGTTAGCAGACGTAAGGTCGGGGGGGCACGGGGAGGGCTGTACAACTCAGAGAAGACAAGTAGTGACTCTATAGCATCTCACTACGCTGATGGACAGTGACTGTAATGGGGTTGATGGGGGGGACCTGACGAAGGGGTAGTTTATATTGCACATGTAATTGTAGATTAATGATACCAAAATAAATTATAAAAAAAAGGCAAATTAGTCTTAATCTGTTTTATATATCAAAAATTGACACAAATGTATATAATATTTCATAGACAGGACTGTATAACACATGTATTTTTACTTTTTAATTTGAAAGAAAATATCTGTTCATGCCCTGATACATCAACAGTACCATGACCCTTAAAAATTCACTTCTTTTGAAAATAACCTGAAGTATATCATGTATATGTATATGTTTTAATTGAAGTACAAGTTAATATTTTATCGAATGTATCTAGTGTTACTTGAAATAGATAGATGATTTCAAGGAGATATTGTGGCTATATAGTCTCCCCTCCATCTTGTGTTTCATATCCTCCCAAGCAGAAGGATTATATAAAAGCATCTTTTTGAAATATTATATGCAAAGGAAATCATTCCTGGTACCCATTTTTAAGATTATATTACTGTTTTAATGGTTGTAAGATATGTAAATTGCAATTGCATGTAGAATGACACCAGATTTATCATATTTGCAAGAAGGAAATATATGAAATGGAATTTACTTATTGGAGCACATGCTGTAAACCAATTTCTACTTCATCTGTGCCTTTTTGGGTTCTGCATCCACCTACCTTAAATGTAAATCTAGCCATAAATGTACGTCTTTTAAATAAGCATAGAATTTTGGTCCTTCAGAGGATGGCTTCCCTCATAATGTCTCTGAGAGCTAAATAAAATTTTTAAAGCAAAAATATGTGGGTGGGGTGTAAAACTAGATAGTGCACACGTCATTTTGAAGTAGAATGATTAGTCATTAATTTCAGGTATTCTAAAGATGTGCTCTCAAAGTCCCTTAGAACCTATTGTGTAAGCCTCTTGCTGAAATGATTTATTTTAATCTCAAAGAAGCACAGATCAGGCATCTATACTAGGAAGATGAACCCATTAACTCTCATTTTAGAAACATAAGCCAACATCTTCTACAAAGGAAGACATGCTGAGAAAGAAAAAAAAATCACAGTACTTGTCAGTGAGAATCTATTATATCAAAACCCTTCCATTACTTACTATGCTTAGTAAATCTAAGGTATGTCTGTATTCTGGATATATGCTTACCTTAGTCTTCATAGAAGAAATAGAAGTTTCGATATGTCTGCTCTCTTCCAAGAAATGATCAGATACAAGTGACAGTTTTTACAATGCTTAGAGGAAAGTAATTTCTGTATACATAAGAAGAAAGTATGTAAAGTAATTCTGCTACAATTATTTTAATGAAAGCATTGAAAAAATCTGTGGATTTTTAGAAATGTTTGAATAGCCAATAACTTCATTATTGCCAGTCACTAAAGGGTATCTGGCTCCTAATCAGGATACACTCTGACTTCTATATCTGCCGTGGGTTTGAGATACACACTTGAAAGTGGGTCTGTATGCAATCTGTGGTCATGACCCTGAGGAAAACCAGTTGGGCCCAGTTTAGTTCCTTTACTACCTAGAAATTAATGTTGCGTGTGACTTCAATGCCATCTAGTTGCACAGCTCCAGTGCCACCTTCAATAGCCTCAACATATAATAAATAGCACAAACATTCTCAGGACCTTTCCAAAGTTCAGCAAATCAGTCCTCTCTTCATTTGCTTTAGAATCCTCAAAACAGAAGTTAGTATAGGTATATATATATTTTAATAATTTATTTTAGTATCATTAATCTACAATTACATGTGCAATATTATGGTGATTAAACTACCCCCTTCATCAGGTCCCCCCACCAACCCCATTACAGTCACTGTCCATCAGCGTAGTGAGATGCTATAGAGTCACTACTTGTCTTCTCTGAGTTGTACAGCCCTCCCCATGTCCCCCCAACATTACTTCTGCTAATCGTAATGCCCCTTTTACCCTTTTATCCGTCCCTTCCCACCCATCTTCCCCAGACCCTTTCCTTTTGGTAACTACTAGTCTGTTCTTGGGTTCTGTGAGTCTGCTGCTGTTTTGTTCCTTCAGTTTTTTTTTCTTTGTTCTTATACTCCACATATGAGTGAAATAATTTGATACTTGTCTTTTTCCGCTTGGCTTATTTCACTGAGCATAATACCCTCTAGCTCCATCCATGTTGTTGCAAATGGTAGGATTTGTTTTCTTCTCATGGCTGAATAATATTCCATTGTGTATATGTACCACCTCTTCTTTATCCATTCATCTACTGATGGACACTTAGGTTGCTTTCATTTCTTGGCTATTGTAAATAGTGCGGCGATAAACAGGCGTGCATATGTCTTTTTCAAACTGGGCTGCTGCAGTCTTAGGGAAAATTCCTAGGAAAGGAATTCCTGGGTCAAATGGTATTTCTATTTTGAGTTTTTTGAGGAACCCCCATACTGCTTTCCACAATGGTTGAACTAATTTGCATTCCCATCAGTAGTGTAGGAGGGTTCCCTTTTCTCCGCATCCTCGCTAACATTTGTTGTTGTTTGTGTTTTGGATGTTGGCCATCCTCACTGGTGTGAGATGATATCTCATTGTGGTTTTAATTTGCATTTCTCTGATGATGAGCGATGTGGAGCATCTTTTCATGTGCCTGTTGGCCATCTGAATTTCTTCTTTAAAGAAGTCTCTATTCATGTCCTCTGCCCATTTCTTAATTGGATCATTTGCTTTTTGTTTGTTAAGGTGCGTGAGTTCGTTATATATTTTGGATGTCAACCCATTATCAGATACGTCATTTAAGAATATATTCTCCCATACTGCAGGATGTCTTTTTGTTCTACTGATGGTATCCTTTGATGTACAGAAGCTTTTAACCTTGATATAGTCCCACTTGTTCATTTTTGCTTTTGTTTCCCTTGCCCGGGAGATATGTTCATGAAGAAGTCGCTCATGTTTATGTCCAAGAGATTTTTGCCTATGCTTTTTTCTAAGAGTTTTATGGTTTCATGACTTACATTCAGGTCTTTGATCCACCTTGAGTTTACCTTTGTGTATAGGGCTAGACAGTAGTCCAGTTTCATTCTCTTACATGTAGCTGTCCAGTTTTTCCAACACCAGCTGCTGAAGAGGCTGTCATCTCCCTATTGTATATCCAAGGCTCCTTTATCAAATATTAATTGACTGTATATGTTTGGGTTAACGTTTGGATTTTCTGTTCTGTTCCACTGGTCTGTGGGTCTGTTTTTGTGCCAATACCAAATTGTCTTGATTACTGTGGCTTTCTGGTAGAGCTTAAAGTCAGGGAGCATAATTCCCCCTGTTTTATTCCTCCTTCTCAGGATTGCTTTGGCTATTTGGGGTCTTTTCTGGTTCCCTATGAATTTTAGAATAATTTGTTCCAGTTCATTGAAGAAAGCTGTTGGTAGTTTGATAGGGATTGCGTTGAATCTGTAGATTGCTTTAGGTAGAATAGCCATTTTGACAATATTTATTCTTCCTAGCCAAGACCATGGGATGAATTTCCATTTGTTAGTGTCCTCTTTAATTTCTCTTAGGAGTGTCTTGTAGTTTTCAGAGTACAGTTCTTTCACTTCCATTGTTTGGTTTATTCCTAGGTATTTTATTCTTTTTGATGCAATTGTGAATGGAATTGTTTTTCTGATTTCTCTTTCTGTTAGTTCATTGTTAGTGTATAGGAAAGCAACAGATTTCTGTGTGTTAATTTTGTATCCTGCAACTTTGCTGAATTCAGATATTATTTGGAGTGAAGTCTTTAGGGTTTTTTATGTACAGTATCATGTCATCTGCAAATAGTGACAATTTGACTTCTTCTTTACCAATCTGGATGCCTTGTATGTCTTTGTTTTGTCTGATTGCTGTGGCTAGGACCTCCAATACTATGTTGAATAACAGTGGGGAGAGTGGGCATCCCTGTCTTGTTCCCGATCTTAGATGAAAAGCTTTCAGCTTCTCGCTGTTAAGTATGATGTTAGCTGAGGGTTTGTCATATATAGCCTTTATGATGTTGAGGTACTTGCCGTCTATACCCATTTTGTTGAGAGTTTTAATCATGAATGGATGCTGAATTTTGTCAAATGCTTTTTCAGCATCTATGGAGATGATCATGTGGTTTTTGTCCTTCTTTTTAGTATATATATTTTTAAGTCACTAGAAGGAAAGGGTGATTTTTGAGTGCTTGATTGAGCAACTGCAAAAATAAGATGTTTTCTTCCTAGTATAGATAGATCTTTGCTTATTTTAGATAAATAATTCAATTATTAGTCAGATTGCAAGTAGTTTTAGTAACTAATACTAAAAAATATAGAGACACAACTAAAGAATCACCTTCTCCAAAATTTACTTACGTCTTCAATTACACTTGAACAAAAAAAATGTACTTAATTCTCATTCTCAATGTCTCAGGAAAACAATTAAAGACAGAAAACAAGTATCCTCTCAAAGCAGCGTTAGTCACATGTAAAATATAATCTTCCACTGTTGTTCTCTAGTATTTTTGCTGTTGTTAGAAAACAACTGATTCAATAAATAATAGTTTTATATTCAGATCAGTCTATAATCTAATACTTAGGTTTCTTGCTTATAAGTTTGAATATATTAATCTTGATGTGATATTTTCCTGTATTTCGGAGAGCCAAAAGTTCACTTAAAACTTAAGAAACAAATAAGAGTTCAATGATTCCATGAATTATAAAATTTTAAATCTATTAAATTATTTTCATAATTATATAGTGATAGCAAGTAGATTGAAGTACCTAGCAAAGGATTTGCTATAGTCTATTTTAATAATATATACCACTGTATACTATAGAATGCTTGAAATCATTGTTCAAGAACAAATTAATAGCCCCCACTGTCTCACTTGTCTTTTCTGCTGTAATGTGACAGTTGCATTCCTAAGAAATCTTCAATGATGAAAAAAAAAAAAAGTCTTGAGGGAAAACCCTGGAGTTTCTGATTTAAATTTTTGGGACTGAAGGAATACAAAGTTTTCTCTAGCAGTATACCTGTCTTTTATGTGATCATTGCCAATACTTTTCCACTCTGAATTAATAAAGTCTGTCTTACAAAAGAGTTCAGTGACTCTGATAGTCCATACACCATGGAATGCTATGTTAATAATGTAATAAAAAGTTATGTTTTAGATATTTAAGTTGACTTTCATTTCAATTTCTCTAGAAAATTATCATTGTGACTATTATGTTTTATTATTTTTGGCAACATTCCTTAAAACCACTTCTGAACAGCTTAGCAGAAAATGAATAAAATGTAAAGTTATTATAGGGAAGCCCTACTATCTACATCAATGCTATAATTACTAACTGACATTTTAAGTTTAATAAAAAAGTAAAAGGTTATTCAGGAAAAGCATAGGAAAATAACTTGGTTATATGATATTTTCTGAAATAGGAAGTATGCTTTAAAAATAAAGCTCTATCGGCAGACAGATTAAACATGGTGGCGTGAGAGGTGAGACACAGGCTTCCTCCTAAAACTGTATATGATACAAAAATATAATTAATACAACTAATCCTGAAAGAGCAACAGGAAAGAGGACTGTGCCAGATTGCATACACCTGGAGAAAAGAGCAGCCCTCACAGAATAGGGTAATGTACCAAAGCTGTGGACTGGCGGGACCCAAGGCCTTCCCCCACCCCAGCTCACCGGCAGGAGGAACAGAAACTGAGCAGGGAGGGAGTGGAGGCCTGAGACTGCTGAATACCTAACTCTGGAGATCTGCTCTGGGAGCACAAACCTACAATTCATGGTGCTTGCATGATACTCTCATGATTATGGGGTTGGAAAGCTAAAACACGCAGAATTTCTGGAGAGACTGAGATTCCAGCTGCTTGTGGAAAGCAGGGATCCGTATCCAGCTGCTCTGGGACAAAAGAAAGGTGGGCAGTCTGAGAGACTTCATAACAAGGAAGCCCTTAGCAAGAGGGCTGCTAAAGGGGCAAGGGTTGCACACAGCTTACTGCTCAGGAGATTGGACAGGTAGACAAAATTGTCCAGGTGCACTCTGCCCAGCAGGATGGGAGCTATACCATATAGACTCTCATATTTAAGGAGGAAAAAGAAACCTTCCTCCTTAGACGATTGTCAGGTGCTCCAGCTCCCTGGCTGGCTACACAGCTCCAAGGACCCTCTCCGTGATGCGCAGCCTACTGAGCCTTTCTTGTGGCCAGCCCCACCTGGCTTGCAAACTGGCAAACCCTACCCTGGCATTAGCCCAGCCAGAAGGAAGATCTGTCTACAGCAACTACAAATGCAAAGCATAGAGGCTTATACCTGTGTGCTCAGCCCACTGGCTCAGGCAGTGGAGACAGGCATAGCAGCCTGTAGCAGGAAACAGCTCTTCCCTCCCTTCAGGCACCAATACCACTCCCCTGCGACCCCTGATATTGCTTCAGGGGCTGAGCAGCTCCAGTGAGTAGAGCTTCTGGGCACTAGAGGGCGCCATATACAAATATGAAACACCAAAGGAATCTGATCTAGAGTAAAATTATTAATACCACTCCTGAGAAAGATTTAAATGACATCAACGTCATGACTCTTCCTGAAAGGGAGTTCAAAACAAAAATCATTAACATGTTCATGGAGATACCGAAAGATACTCAAGAACTCAGGAATGAATTCTGGTCAGAGATCCAATTGTTGAAGAGCACAATGGATGGTATTAAAAGCAGGTTGGATATCATGGGGGAGATGATAAATGAAATAGAAACTAGAGAAGAGGAAAACAAAGAAGCTGAGGCACAGAGAGAAAAAAGAGATCTCTAAGAATGAAAGAATATTGACAGAACTGCGTGATCAATCCAAAAAGGAACAATATTCACATTATAGGGGTAGAGAAGAAGAGAGAGAAAAAGGGATAGAAAGTGTCTTTGAGGAGGTAATTGCTGAAAACATCCCCAGTCTGGGGAAGGAGATAGACTCTCAGACCATGGAGATGCACAGATCTCCCAACACAAGGGACCCAAGAAGGACAACAACAAGACATATAGTAATTAAAATGGCAAAGATCAAGGAAAAGGACAGAAAATTAAAAGTAGCCAGAGAAAGAAATAAGATCACATACAAAGGAAAGCCCATCAGGTTATCATCAGACTTCTCAACAGAAACCTTACAGGCCAGAAGGGAGTGGCATGATGTTTTTTTGTTGTTGTTGTTTGGTATCATTAATGTACAATTACATGTGCAACATTATGGTTACTAGAATCCCCATATCACCAAGACCCAGCCACATACCCCATTACAGTCACTGTCTATCAGCATACTGAGATGCTATAGAATCACTACTTGTCTTCTCTCACTTGTACAGCCATCCCCGTGCCCACCTCACATTATGTCTGCTAATAATAGTGCCCATTATTCCCCCTTGTCCCTCCCTTCCTACCCATCCTCCCCAGCTCCTTTCCCTATGGTAACTGTTAGTCCATTCTTGGGTTCTGTGAGTCTGCTGCTATTTAGTTCCTTCAGTTTTCTTCTTTGTTCTTATAATCCACATATGGGTGAAATCATCTGATACTTGTCTTTTAATGACTAGCTTATTACACTGAGCATAATATCCTCTAACTCCATCCATGTTGTTACAAATGGTAGGATTTCCTTTCTTCTAATGGCTGAATAATATTCCATTGTGTATATGTACCACTTCTTGTTTATCCATTCATCTATTGATGGACACTCAGGTTGCTTCCATTTCTTGGCTATTGTAAATAGTGCTGTGATAAACATAGGGGTGCAAATGTCTCTTTCAAACTGGGCTGCTGCGATCTGAGGGTAAATTCCTAGGAGTGGAATTCCTGGGTCAAATGGTATCTCTATTTTGAGTTTTTTGAGGAAACCCCATAATACTTTCCCCAATGGTTGATATAGCTTACATTCCCACCAGCAGTGTATGAGGGTCCCCCTTTCTCCACATCCTTGCCAACATTTTTTGTTGTTTGTCTTTTGGATGGTGGCCATCATAACTGGTGTGAGGTGATATCTCATTGTGGTTTTAATTTGCATTTCTCTTATTACTAGTAATGGGAACATCTTTTCATGTGCTTGTTGGCCATCTGAATTTCTTCTTTGGAGAATTATCTGTTCATATCTTCTACCCATTTTTTAATTGGATTATTTGCTTTTTGTTTGTTGAAGTGCATGAGTTCTTTATATATTTTGGATGTCAACCCCTTATCGGATATGTCATTTATGAATATATTTTCCCATACTGTAGGATGTCTTTTTGTTCTACTGATGGTGTCCTTTGCTGTACAGAAGCTTTTCAACTTGATATAGTCCCATTTGTTCATTTTTGCTTTTGTTTCCCTTGCCCGGGGGGATATGTTCATGAAAAAGTCGCTCATGTTTATGTCCAAGAGATTTTTGCCTATGTTTTTTTCTAAGAGTTTTATGGTTTCATGACTTACATTCAGGTCTTTGATCCACCTTGAGTTTACCTTTGTGTATGGGGCTAGACAGTAGTCCAGTTTTATTCTCTTACATGTAGCTGTCCAGTTTTTCCAACACCAGCTGCTAAAGAGGCTGTCATTCTCCATTGTATAGCCAAGGCTCCTTTATCAAATATTAATTGACTGTATATGTTTGTGTTAATGTTTGGATTTTCTATTCTGTTCCACTGGTCTGTGGGTATGTTTTTGTGCCAATACCAAATTATCTTGATTACTGTGCCTTTGTAGTAGAGCTTGAAGTCAGGGAGCATAAATCCCCTATTTTATTCTTCCTTCTCAGGATTACTTTGGCTACTCGGGGTCTTCTGTGGTTCCATATGAATTTTAGAATTATTTGTTCCAGTTCGTTGAAGAATACTGTTGGTATTTTGATAGGGATTGCACTGAGTCTGTAGATTGCTTTTGGTAGTATAGCCATTTCGACAATAGTTATTCTCCCTAGCCAAGAGCATGGGATGAATTTCCACTTGTTACTGTCCTCTTTAATTTCTCCTAGGAGGGTCTTGTAGTTTTCAGAGTACAGGTCTTTCACTTCCTTCGTTAGGTTTATTCCTAGGTATTTTATTCTTTTAGATGCAATTGTGAATGGAATTGTTTTTCTGATTTCTCTTTCTGTTAGCTCATCATTAGTGTATAGGAAAGCAACAGATTTCTGTGTGTTAATTTTGTATCCTGCAACTTTGCTGAATTCAGATATTAGTTCTAGTAGTTTTGGAGTGGAGTCTTTAGGGTTTTTTATGTACAGTATCATATCATCTGCAAATAGTGACAATTTGACTTCTTCTTTACCAATCTGGATGCCTTGTATGTCTTTGTTTTGTCTGATTGCCGTGGCTAGGACCTCCAGTACTATGTTGAATAACAGTGGAGAGAGTGGGAACCCCTGTCTTGTTCCCGATCTTAGATGAAAAGCTTTCAGCTTCTCTCTGTTAAGTATGATTTTAGTTGTGGGTTTGTCATATATGGCCTTTATGATGTTGAGGTACTTGCCATCTATACCCATTCTGTTGAGAGTTTTAATCAAAAATGGATGCTGAATTTTGTCAAATGCTTTTTCAGCATCTATGGAGATGATCATGTGGTTTTTGTTCTTCTTTTTGTTGATGTGGTGGATGATGTTGATGGATTTTTGAATGTTGTACCATCCTTCCATCTCTTAGATGAATCCCACTTGATCATGGTGTATGATCCTCTTGATATATTTTTGAATTCGGTTTGCTAATATTTTGTTGAGTTTTTCTACATCTATGTTCATCAGGGATATTGTTCTGTAATTTTCTTTTTTGGTGAGGTCTTTGCCCGGTTTTGATATTAGAGTGATGCTGGCTTTATAGAATGAGTTTGGAAGTATTACCTCCTCTTTTACTTTTTGGAAAACTTTAAGGAGAATGGGTATTATGTCTTTTCTATATGTCTGATAAAATTCAGCGGTGAATCCATCTGACCTAGAGGTTTTGTTCTTAGGTAGTTTTTTGATTAGTGATTCAGCTTCTTTGCTGGTAATTGGTCTGTTTAGATTTTCTGTTTCTTCCTTGGTCAGTCTTGGAAGATTGTATTTTTCTAGAACACTTTACATTTTCTCTAGGTTTTCCAACTTGTTAGCATATAGATTTTCATACTATTCTCTAATAATTCTTTGTATTTCAGTTGGGTCTGTCATGATGTTTCCTTTGTCATTTTTTATTCTGTTTATGTGTGTAGATTCTCTTTTTCTCTTAATAAGTCTGGCTAGGGGGTTATCTATTTTTTAATTTTTTTCAAAGAACAAACTCTTGGTTTCATTGATTTTTTCTATTGTTTTATTCTTCTCAATTTTATTTATTTCTTCTCTGATCTTTATTATGTCCCTCCTTCTGGTAACTTTGGGCCTCATTTGTTCTTCTTTTTCCAATTGCAATAATTGTGACTTTCGACTATTCTTTTGGGATTATTCTTCCTTCTTTAAATATGCCTGGATTGCAATATACTTTCATCTTAGAACTGACTTTGCTGTGTCCCAGAGAAGTTGGGGCTTTGTGCTGTTGTTGTCATTTCTCTCCATGTATTGCTTGATCTCCATTTTAATTTGGTCATTGATACATTGATTATTCGGGAGCATGTGGTTAAACCACCATCTGTTTGTGAGCCTTTTTGTTTTCTTTGCACAATTCATTTCTAGTTTTATGCCTTTGTAATCTGAGATGTTGGTTGGTAGAATTTCAATATTTTTGAATTTACTGAGGTTCTCTTTGTGGCCTAGTATGTGGTCTATTCTGGAAAATGTTCAATGTGCACTTGAAAATAATGTATATCTGCTGCTTTTGGGTGTAGAGTTCTGTAGATATCTGTTAGGTTCATCTGTTCTAGTGTGTTTTTCAGTGCCTCTGTGTCTTTACTTATCCTCTGCCTGGTTGATCTATCCTTTGGAGTGAGTGGTGTGTTGAAGTCTCCTAAAATGAATGCATTGCTGTCTATTTCCTCCTCTAATTCTGTTAGTATTTGTTTCACATATGTCGGTGCTCCTGTGTTGGGTGCACAGATGTTTATAATGGTTATATCCTCTTGTTGGACTGACCCCTTTATCATTATGTAATGTACTTTTTTATCTCTTGCTACTCTCTTTGTTTTGAAGTCTATTTTGTCTGATACAACCACTGCAACCCCTGCTTTTTTATCCCTGTTGGTTGCATGCCTTCACTTTTAGTCTGTGTATATCTTTGGGTTTCAGGTGAGTCTCTTGTAGGCAGCATATAGATGGGTCTTTTTTTTTATCCATTCTATTACACTGTGTCTTTTCATTGGTGCACTCAGTCCATTTATATTTAGGGTCATTATCGATAGATATGTACTTATTGCCACTGCAGGCTTTGGGCTCGTCGTTACCAAAGGTTCAAGGGTTGCTTCTTTATTATCTAACAATCTAACTTAACTCTCATATTAAGCTATTATAAACACAGTCTGATTATTATTACTCTCCCTTCTTATTCTTTCTCCTCCATTCTTTATATGTTGGGTGTTTTATTCTGTAGTCTTTTGTGTTTCCTTTGACTGTTTTTGTGGATAGTTGATTTTATTTTTTGCGTTTAGCTGGTATTTGGATGGTCTGTTTTGTTTGCTGTGATTTTTTTCTCTCGTGACATCTTTTTAGCCTTAGGAGTACTTCCATATACAGCAGTCCCTTTAAAATATCCTGTAGATGTGGTTTGTGGGAGGCAAACTCCCTCACCCTTTGCTTGTCTGGGAATTCTTTCATCCCTCCCTCAAGTTTAAATGGTAATCATGCTGGATACAGTATTATTGGTTCAAGGTCCTTCTGTTTCATTGCATTAAATATATCATGCCATTCTCTTCTGGCCTGTAAGGTTTCTGTTGAGAAATCTGATGATAATCTGATAGGTTTTCCTTTGTAGGTGATCTTTTTTCTCTCTCTGGCTGCCTTTAATACTCTGTCCTTGTCTTTGATCTTTGCCATTTTAATTATTATATGTTTTGTTGTTGTCCTTCTTGGGTCCCTTGTGTTGGGAGCTCTGTGGGCTTCCATGGTCTGAGAGACTATTTCCTTCCCCAACTTAGGGAAGTTTTCAGCAATTATTTCTTCAAAGACACTTTCTATCCCTTTCTCTCTCTTCTTCTTCTGGTACTTGTATAATGTGAATATTTTTCCGTTCGTATTGGTCACACAGTTCTCTTAATAATCTTTCATTTCTAGAGATCCTTTTATCTCTCTCTGCCTCAGCTTCTCTGTAATCCTGTTCTCTGATTTCTATTCCATTAACAGTCTCTTACACCTCGTCTAGTCTGCTCTTAAGCCCGTCAATCGATTTTCTCATTTCTGCAACTTCCCTCCTGACTTCATTGCTTAGCTCTTGCATATTTCTCTGTAGGTCCATCAGCATGGTTATGACTTTTATTCTGAAATCTTTTTCGGGAAGATTGTTTAAATCTATCCCTCCAGGCCCTCTCTCTGGAGTTGTCTGAGTGATTTTTGACTGGAGCAGATTATTCTGTCTTTTCATGGTGATAGAAATGGTCACAGGCTAGTTGTATGTGTGTCACCTGGGAGAACAAAGTCCCTTACTGCTTGTTGTTCTCCGAAGCCTGTGCCATTTACCTGCACACTGGGAGGCAGTCTGTGGGATAATCCCCTGAGCTGTCCTGGGCAGAGCCACCCTTAGGCTGGCTTTGATCCACTGTGGGGGTGTGTCAGCCATGCCAGGTACATTCTACTGCAAGGTCAGGCCCCTTCGCATCTTCCCAACCTTTTTCCAGCTTCTGCAGCCTGTGCGGATTGCCTGCACACCAGTAGGTAGTCTCTGGGATAATCCCCGGAGCTGCCTGGGTCAGGGCCACTCTCAGACTACCCTAGAGGACTGCGGAGGTGTAGACGCCACACTGGGTGTGGTCTACTGCCAGGATGGGCCCCATCAGGCCTTCCAGACCTTGTTCCAGCTTCTGCTGCTTGTCCAGTTAACTGCGTGTTGAGAAGAGATTCTGTGTGGTTGCCGTGGGCGGGGATCCTCTCTGGCTTCTCCACAGCTGTAGAGGGACAGCCAGTCCGTTTGCAGCCCTGGCCAGGGGGAACTAATGGCAGGCTGCTTATCTCTGTGGGTGTACACAGGGCTGCTTCACCCTGTGGGGGGTGAGTGGGCCTGAACTTCCTCAAGATTCCCAGCCCGCTGGGCTGAGTGTGTGGGGATGATTTTATTCAGCTGTTGGGCCCTCGTCCCTTTAATACTTTTAAAAACCACCCGATATACTTTTGTCCCAGGGGAGACAGCTGTTGGGACCCACTCGCAATCTCCATCTTGGATCCTGCCCTTCCATTTCTCTAATATCCAGTACACCATGCAGTGTGTGTCTGTGCTCTGGGTGCAGATCACCAGGGCTGGTTATTTAGCAGTCCTGTGCTTCCACTCCCTCCCCACTCCAACTCTTTTCCTCCCACCAGTGAGCTGGGTTGGGGGGAGTGCTCGGGTCCCACCAGGTCTCGGCTTTCTATCTTACCCCCTTCGTGATGTGCTGAGTTCTCACAGATGTAGATGTACCTGGCTGTTGTACTGTATCTTCTGGTCTATCTTTTAGGAATAGTTGTATTTGTTGTATTTTTGAAAATACATATTGTTGAAGGAGGAGATTTCTGCCACCCTGCTCATGCCACCATCTTGAGCTCCCATAGTCGGCATTATGTATTTAATGCAATGAAGCAGAAGGGCCTTGAATCAAGAATACCTTATCTGGCAAGATTATCCTTTAAATTTGAAGGAGGGATTAAACAATTTCCAGATAAGCAAAAGCTGAGAGAATTTACCTCCCACAGACGAAACCGGTGGTGTATTTTGGAGGAACTTCTATAGATGGAAGTGTTTGTAAGTTTTAATAGTTGTTACCAGAGGTAATAAAACCACAGTAAAGAAAGTAGAACACTTAATTTCTAAGGAAATGTCAAAATTAAAATAACTATATCCAAAGTCAATCAAGGGATAGACAAGAGTACAGAATATGACACCTAATATATAAAGAAAGGAGGAGGAAGAAAGGAGGTAGAAAGAAAAAAAGAACCTTGAGATATTGTTTGTAATAGCATTTTAAGTGAGTTAAGTTAGACTCTTAGATAGTAAGGAAGTTAACCTTGAACTTTTGGTAACCACAAATCTAAATTCTGCTATGCCAATAAGTACATACCTATCGATAATCATGCTCATTGTAAATGAACTGAATGCACCAATTAAAAGAAATAGAGTCACTGAATGGATAAAAAAGCAAGACCCATCTATATGTTCCCTACAAGACACTCACTTTAAACCCAAAGATATACACAGACTAAAAGTGAAGGTATGGAAGAAGATATTTCATGCAATTAATAGGGAGAAAAAAGCAGGAGTTGCAGTACTTGTATCAGACAATATAGACTTCAAAACAAAGAAAGTCACAAGAGACAAAGAAGGACATTACATAATGAAAAAAGGGTCAATCAAACAAGAAGATATAACCATTATAAATCTCTATGTCCCCAACACAGGAGTACCTACATATGTGTAACAAATACTAACAGAATTTAAAGGAGAAATAGAATGCAAACCATTCATTCTAGAGACTTCAACACTCCACTCACTCTGAAGGACAGATCAACCAGACAGAAAATAAGTAAGGAGACAGAGGCACTGAACAACACAATAGAACAGATGGACCTAACAGACATCTCCACAAATCTATGCCCAAAAGCAGCAGAATACACATTCTTCTCAAGTGCACATGGAACATTTTCAAGAATAGACCACATACAAGGCCACAAAAAGAGCCTCAGAAAATTCAAAAAGATTGAAATTGCACCAACCAGTTTCTCAGTCCACAAAGGTATGAAACTACAAATAAACTATGCAAAGAAAATGAAAAATCCCACAAACACGTGGAGGCTTCACAACATGCTCCTAAATAACCAATGGATCAATGACCAACTAAAAACAGAGATCAAGCAATATATGGAGACAAATGACGACAATAATTCAACACCGCAAACTCTGTGGGTTGCAGCGAAGTCTGTGTTAACAGGAAAGTATATTACAATACAGGCCTACCTCAGGAAAGAATAACAATTCCATATGAGCAGTCTAAACTCACAATTAATGAAACTGGAAAAAGAGGAACAAATGAGGCCCAAAGTCAGTAGAAGGAGGGACATAATAAATATTAGACCATAAATAAATAAAATCGAGAAGAATAAAACAATAGAAAGAATCAATGAAAGCAGTAGCTCATTCTTTGAGAAAATAAACAAAATAGATAACCCCTAGCCAGACTTGTCAAGAAAAAAAGAGAGTCTACTCACATAAACAGAATCAGAAATGAGAAAGGAAAAATCACTACGGACACCACAGAAATAGAAAAAAATATTAGAGAATACTATGAAAAATTATATGGTAACAAACTCAATAACCTACAAGAAATGGGTAACTTTCTAGAAAAATACAACGTTCCAAGGCTTACCCAGAAATAAACAGAAAATCTTAACAGACAAATTACCTGCAATGAAATTAAACTGTTAATCAAAAATCTACCTAAGAACAAAGCACCTAAACCAGATGGCTTCACCGCTGAGTTTCATCAAACATTTAGTGAAGACCTAATACCCATTCTCCTTAAAGTTTTCCAAAGAGTAAAAGAAGAGGGAATACTGCCAAATGCATTCTATGAGGCCTGGATCACTCTAATACCAAAACCAGGCAAAGACACCACAGAAAAAGAAAACCACAGGCGAATATCCCTGATGAACATAGATGCAAAAATACTCAACAAAATATTATCAAACCAAATTCAAAAATACATCAAAAATATCATCCATCATGATCAAGTAGGATTTATTCCATGGATGGAAAGATGGTACAACATTCGAAAATCCATCAACATTATCCACCACATCAACCAAACGAAGGACAAAAACCACACAATCATGCTGAAAAAGCATTTGACAATATTCAACATCCATTCATGATAAAAAATCTAAACAAAATGGGTATAGAGGGCAAGTACCTCAACATAATAAAGGTCATATATGACAAACCCACAGCGAACATTATACTTAACAGCTAGAAGCTTAAAGCTGTTCCTTTAAGATCGGGAACATGACAAGGGTGCCCACTCTCCCCACTTCTATTCAACATAGTACTGGTGGTCCTAGCCACGGCAATCAGACAACACAAAGAAATAAAAGGTATCCAGATTGGCAAGGAAGAAGTTAAACTGCCCCTGTTTGCAGATGACATGATATTGTACATAAAAAACCCTAAAGAATCCATTCCAAAACGATTACATCTAATATCTGAATTCAGCAAAGTTGTGGGACACAAAATTAATATGCAGAAATCTGTGGCATTCCTATACACTTACAAAGAACTAGCAGAGAGAGAAATCAGTAAAGCAATTCCATTCACAGTTGCATCAAAAAGAATAAAATACCTAGGAATAAACCTAAACAAGGAAGTGAAAGACCTATACTCTGAAAACTACAAGACACTCATGAGAGAAATTAAAGAAGATACCAATACATGGAAACACATCCCGTGCTCATGGATAGGAACAATTAATATGGTCAAAATGGCCATCCTGCCTAAAGCAATCTACAGATTCAATGCAATTCCTATCAAAATACCAACAGCATTCTTCAACGAACAAGAGAAAATCGTTCTAAAATTCGTATGGAACCAAAAAAGACCCGAAATAGCTAAAGCAACCCTGAGAAGGAAGAATAAAGCTGGGGGGATTATGCTCCCCAACTTTAAGCTCTACTACAAAGCCACGGTACTCAAGACAATTTGGTAGTAGCACAAGAACAGACCCATAGACCGATAGAACAGACTAGACAGCCCTGATATAAACCCAACCATATATGGTCAATTAATATATGATAAAAGAGCCATGGACATACAATTTGGAAATGACAGCTTTTTCAACAGCTGTTGTTGGCAAAACTGGACAGCTACATGCAAGAGAATGAAAATGGATTACTGTTTATCGCCATACAGAAATGCAAACTTGAAATGGATCAAGGACTTCAATGTAAGTCATGAAACCATAAAACTCTTAGAAGACAACATAGGCAAAAATCTCCTGAATACAAGCTTGAGCGACTTCTTCCTGAACGCATCTCCTCGAACAAGAGAAACAAAAGCAAGAATGAACTCATACTAAAAAGTTTCTGTACAGCAAAGGACACCATCAACAGAACAAAAAGACATCCTACAGTATGGAAGAATATATTTGTAAATGACATGCCCGACAAGGGGTTAACATCTAAAATATATAAATAACTTACATGTCTCAACACCCAAAAAGCAAATAACCCAATTAAAAAATGGGCAGAGGATATGAAGAGATAGTTCTACAAGGAAGAAATTCAGATGGCCAACAGACACATGCAAGGATGCTCCACATCACTAATTATCAGGGAAATGCAAATTAAAACCACAATGAGATATCATCTCACACCAGTAAGGATGGCCAGCATCCAAAAGACTAAGAACAACAAATGCTGAGAAAGGGGAACCCTCCTACACTGCTGGTGGGAATGTAAACTAGTTCAACCAGTGTGGAAAGCAATATGGAGGTTCATCACAAAACTAAAAATAGAAATACCATTTGACCCGGGAATCTCACTCCTTGGAATTTTCCCAAAGAATACAAGTTCTCAGATTCAAAAAGACATATGCACCCCTATGTTTATCGCAACAGTATTTAAAATAGCCAAGATATGGAAGAAACCTAAGTGTCCATCAGTAGGTGAATGGATAAAGAAGAGGTGGTACATATACACAATGGAATACTATTCAGCCATAAGAAGGAAACAAATCCTACCATTTTCAACAACATGGATGGAGCTGGAGGATATTATGCTCAGTGAAATAAGCCAGGTGGAGAAAGCCAAGTGCCAAATGATTTCCCTCATTTGTGGAGTATAACAATGAAGCAAACTGAATGAACAAAATAGCAGCAGACTCAAAGACTCCAAGAAGGAACTAGTGGTTACCAAAGGGGTGGGGTGTGGAAGGGTGGGTGGGGAGAGTGGGAGAAGGGGATTGAGGGGTATTTTGTTTAGTAAACATGCTGTGGCAGATCACAGGGAAAACAGTGTAGCACAGAGAAGGGAAATAGTGAATCTGTAGCATCTTACTACACTGATGGACAGTGACTGCATTGAGGTATGGGTGAGGACTTGACAATATGGGCAAATGTAGTGACCACACTGTTTCTCCATGTGAAACCTTCATAAGAGTGTATATTAATAATACCTTAATAAAAAAAAATATAAAAAAAGAGGCTTACAAGAAACTACTCTATTTCATATTAATATTAAAGACAAATGGAATTTTTAAGAATACATGATCATAAAAGATTTCTTGATGATCCAATATTTGCTGTTTTCAATTTATTGAATGTACTCTAAGAATACTGATTTAGTAATCTTTACATATTTGCTTAAATTTCTACAACAAATAATTTTGTTCACTTATTTTTTACCAATTCTGAGGCTCAAGTCCCTTTTTCTCTCTAAAACCTTCCCAAATGGGAAATAATCCAGGTTTCCTCTGACCTTTTAGCATATCTTAATTCTTATCACACACTTTCTTGTACGGTGGTTATTTGTACATTCACCTTATATTTCTTCTCTCCCATATTAGATCATATGCTCTGTCTGGGTCGTAGTTTTTTATCCTCCACATAACAGGTGCTCAAATAAGACTTGTTGGTTCATTTATTCTTTCAACAAATACTTATTGAGGACCTGCTATATGCCAGGCATGAAGAAACGCAATTTGTTGAATATATTCTGACATTTTCTTTATAACTATTACACAATAGTTTTCAATTTGACAGCATCACATAAAATGCCTCAGTATTTTCTAATCAGCATTTATTAAAATCTCTCTTTCCTTATAAACCCATTTTCCATCTCTATTCTATTTATAGGTTTACTCAAATGTTCTTTTATTTTTCTTTGGCCTCTAACATTTTTATCCCAGTTTCGAACTAGGCCTCTTAATAAGTACAGTTGATCCTTGAACAACATGAGGGTTAGGGGTGCTGACCCCCAAGTTATCCATGTATAATTTGTGACTCCAAAAACTTAACAGCTAATAGCCCACTGTTGACCAGAAGCCTTACCAATAATATAGTCGATTTGCATATTTTGTATGTAGTATGTATTATATACTATATTCTTACAATAAAATAAGCTAAAGAAAATGCTTTTTCTAACTGTTGCAAATCTCCAAAAGATTTTCCAGTATATTTATTTGAAAAAATATCTGTCTGTAACTGGATTCATGCAGTTCAAACCTGTGTTGTTCAAGAGTCAACTGTATTTACAAATATTTACTAGGCTATTAGATTTCTAATTTCAGCTTTTGATTCCTAATATAAACAAAGAGATGTCAAAATAAGAATAACAAACAATTTCCTAATTATAGGGAACAGTCATGATTGGAACAAATGTATTTTACATTTGGAATTTCCTAAAACTAATTTTTTAGTAAAACTTTTTTCCTATTTCAAGTGAAGTACAAATAATCAACTTACAATTATTGAAGTAACTAGTTATCATCATAAATATTTGGAAATCATAGAAAAATGTAAGTAAATGGGTTAAAGAATCATCCTGTTAGCTGATAACAAGATATATTCACCAATATTATGATGGGATACTATCATACTATGGAAATTTCCATTATCAACTGTAAATACAGAGCATCTGATGTGTCAGCAAAAGAAATTTCAATAAAATGATGAAAATCCTAATAATTATATTCTTCCAAATGTGTGTTTTATAGTCCTGTTAAAAGAATGCTTCTGTTACTGAAAACTAACTTTGACTATCCATGTGAAATTTTAATGTTTTTAATCTAAATAAAAAAAGAATAAAAAATCTATTATAAAAGTAGAAGCAGTTTGCAGATTCCAGTTATGAGCTTGAAATCTAGGTTGTGGAATTAGAGTTTGGAAGCAGGTTTAGTTAGGTCTTAAAATAGAGAATTAATAAATCCACATGAAGCACAGAGGTACTCTTTAAGAATGTGTGTCTTACCCTTCTGGCTGTCTTTCAATCTCTATTATGTTCACACTGCACGCTCTGGGTATTGAATAAAAATATACACAGCCCATGCAATGAGCACATCCTAGAGCCAAATCCAGTTGTAAATAAGCTCAAAAGGTAGTATCATTTTCTAAAATTTTAAATTTTAAATAAATTTGAAATGATTCATTTTGAAAGTCAAAAACATGGCCAAAATACTATAGAATCTTATAGTTTGAAGAGACCATACTAATTAATCTCTTACTCTTTAATCATACCCTCTATCCTCTTATAAACTACAGCAAATAAATATCTATTCCATGAATTCCAAAGATATCTAAGAACACCCTGGAATAACTGTTACCAGAATTTAGAAATTCTAATAAGAAATGTCTGTGTTTATTACGTCCAAAATAAATTCCTTGCTCTGCAGACTAAACCAGTAGTGGTGTCATGGAAAAAAAATTAGGCACAATTAATATATGATAAGGGAGCCATGAATATACAATGGGGAAAAGACAACCTCTTCAATAACTGGTGTTTGGAAAACTGGACAACTATATACAAGAGAATGAATCTGGATAACTGTCGAACTCCATACACAAAAGTAAACTCACAATGGATCAAAGACCTGAATGTAAGACATGGAATGACAAAACTCTTAAAAGAAAACAAGCAAAAATCTCTTGAATGTAAGTATGAGCAAATTTTTCCTAGACACATCTCCTCAGGCAAGGTAAACAAAATAAAAAATGAACAAGTGGGAGTACATCAAACTAAAAAGCTTCTGTATGGCAAAGGACACTATCAGCAGTGAAAAGGCAACCTACATTCTGGGATAATATATTCATAAATGATGTATTAGATAAGGATAACATGCAAAATAAAGAACTCATAAGTTTTAACACCAAAAAACAAATAACCTAATTAAAAAATAGGTGGAAGACCTTAACAGACGTTTTTCTAAAGAAGTTCAGGTGGCCAATAGGCACATGAAAAGATGCTCCTCATCGCTATCATCAGGGAAATACAAATTAAAATCACAATGAGATATTACCTAATGGCAGTTAGAATGGCCAACATCTAATCGACAAGAAACAACAAATGCTGGCGAGGATGTGAAGGAAGGGAACCCTTATACACTGTTGGTGGGAATATAAATTGGTACAACTGCTGCGTAAAGTAATATTGAGGTTCCTCAAAAAACTAAGAATAGAAATACCATTCGACCCAGTAATTCCACTTCTAGTAATTTACTTGAAGAAAACAAAATCCCTGATTTGGAACGATACATAAACCCTGTTGGTAAAACTGCAGTATTTCCAGAATCTTTCACCTGGCCTCAGTGCATCTCCATATTAATAGGTATTTCCAAGATGTGGAGAGAATTAGTCCATCTCTATATTAATAGATGATTACAAGGGGGAGCGAGGGCACCTGGACCAGAGAGGTTGGGTTGGGGCCCTTTATGCAACTGGATCACAAGAGACTTGGGAGAGCAGAAGTGGATGACCATTTGAAAGCAATAAATGCATTTCTCCCACTTTATTTCTCCCTTTGACAGATTTTGGCTTCAAAGCTAATTTACCCAGGGCTGGGAACATATTTCTCCCCCTGGAGCTACACACACTATGCTTATCACGTCATTATTTACAATAGCAAAGATATGGAAGCAAATTAAGTGTCCATCAACAGATGAATGAATAAAGAAGAGGTGTACATCACATGATGTAGGTGGCTCACGGGGAAGGCAGTATAGCATGGAGAAGAGAAGTAGTGACTCTATGGCATCTTACTCTGCTGATGGACAGTGACTGCAATGGAGTGTCTTGGGGGGAACTTCATAATATGGGTGAATGTTGTAACCACAGTGTTGCTCATGTGAAAACTTCATAAGATTGTATATCAATGATCCTTAATAAAAATAAAACAAAGAGGTGGTACATATACACAATGGAATATTATTTAGCCATAAAAAATAAACCATGCCCTTTGCAACAACATGGATGGATCTAGAGGGTATTATGCTCAGTGAGATAAACCATGCAGAAAAAGACAAATACCATATGATTTCACTTATTTTTGGAATATAAAAACAAAGCAAAACAGAAGGAACAAAATAGCAGTAGACTCATAGACACTGAGAAATGACTGGTGATTACCATGGGTAGGGGTTGGGGTGGGTGCATCAGCAGGGTGAGGGAGATAAAGGAGTACAAAAATTCTTCATCATAATATAATTTGGTCACAGGGATGGTAGCACAGCACGGATAATATAGTCAGTGATTCTGTAACATCTTCCTGTGTTGACAGATAGTAGCTACCCTAGTGGGGGTGAGGATTTAATAATATGAGTAACTGCTGAATCACTGTGTTGTATACCTGAAACCAATATAAGATTGTATGTCAACTATAGTTCAATAAAAAAAGGAAAGAAAAGATTGTGTATCAATGATACTACAATAAAAAAAATTAGACATAAGGCTAAGAAAACATGAATTATACCTTATAACTATGTGACTTTGTATAAGTTGGTTAAATTTGCTGTACCGCAGTTTCAATGCCTGTAAAAAGGGATTAATACTAACAAATTCACATCTATTATATAAAAGGTTAAGGGAGTTTATACATGCAAACGTGTTCTGTAAACTATTAAAAACAAGCAGTGATAATGGATTCTTACTCTGGAGTAGTAATATTCCATCTCACATCACCATTTTCTCCTGTTCATAGCTCTTGTTTTCTAACCCTTTCATCATCTTTGTATCTCTTCTCTGAAATCTCTTCAAGAGCCCCTACATCATTATCCAATTCCACTGCCCTGAACTAGACTTAAGACTTAATTGGTTAGCTGGCTAAAGTCTATTTTTATTACTTATCATTTGTACTTCAATATGAGACAGGGACCATGAGCTTAGACTGAATAGGGTGGGGGCCTCTGGAAAAAGCAAGGCAGGATATTTGCAGTCAGAGCAATGTAACTACATGCAAGGAAGCCCCCTACCAAAACTCTGTGTTAAACATTAAGCTCTAGGGCCATTCTTCAGTGAGATAAGTTAATATTCTCCAGAAAAAGAAGAGTAGCACATGCTTTCATTATGCTAATCATTTGTAATCATGTGTAAGATTCACTTTAGCATGCTAAAAGGCCAAGGCCTATGTGCTGTCTTTCCTCTTTCAGATCTGATGAAGTGATTTTGCAAACTGGGCAACTAATTTAGCATGCAGACCCAGCTGTAAACAACATAATAAAAGGCAGGAAGGATTCCACCTTAAAGATAAGGTTGCATTTTAATACACGGGAAATTTAAGAAGTAAGATTCTTAACTTACTCTTCAGCAAAAAGACAATACCTCAGCCCACTTTGGGGGCTTGGCAGGCGGCCTTTTGATAGGCTCCCAGACCAAGATGCTGGTATCCCAGAGAGAAATCAAGACAGGAAATTCCTTATGTTAAGTTAATTCTAAATATTCAGGGAACCATTTAAAAAGTCCACACCCCTAAGCTTTTTTTCATGTTCCCAAATATCCTCAACTGCCTATAAAACCCTTAGACAATGCACAACTATGGGCTCTCTTGTCCCAGGAGCTCTGTCTGTCCTCGCACTGTATCTCTCAATAAAAGTCTCCCTGGCTCTCCTACCTTGACTGTTTGCTAAGTTCATTCCTCGACTCCACAAACAAGGACCCGGCATCAAATACACAGGCAAACTGGTTGTGGTGAACAAGACAGATAAGGTCCTGGCTATCATGGAGTTTACAGTATAGATGCAGGGAGAGAGTTAGTAAGGAAGTGAACAAATAAGATAATTTTATATAGTAATAATGTTTTGAAAAATAAAAAAGACAAACATGAGAGGTGGGGTGAGTAGTTTGGATGGGGTGCTCATGGTAGAACTCTTTGGGGCAGTGACATATGACCTGAGACTTGAAGAATGAGGAGGATTAGTTTTTTGAGGATTTGAGAGAATAGTGTTTCAGAGGGAATATCAAGTACAAATGTTTTATGGTGGGTATGAGCCACTGTGTCTGGGAAACACTGAATGAATTGTATAAGACAAGGCTAGAGAGAAAAGCCTGGGACTCCATCATTAAGTTGTTGAAAATCAGAGTAAGGAGTTGAGATAAGAAGGTACTGAACAGTTTTAAGCCTGGAATGACATGTTACAATGAACTAAAAAAACCAACCTTCAGGGTTTACCCAGTGATTTCTCAATCCTCCCATTACCAACTGTTAGTCTGAGGAGAGGAAATCCCGGGGCAAAATACCTCTAAAAACCGAAATCAGTCAAAGGGAGAAATAAATTTTGAAACCCGTTTATTGCTTACAAAACTGCAGTGCGGCCCATCTCTCTCTTCTGCTCCAACAGCTGCAAAATCGGCCCTCCCCCTCCTCTCTCAGGTACAGATAAGCCCTCCTTGCCCAGGTAATTACCCACTGATATGGAGATGAACCTCTCTCCACCCCTGAGGAATGATGCAAATGCACTAAAGCCATACTTCTTTCCACCTCTGAACACCTATTGATATGCGGATGTACTAAAGCCAGGCGAGATATTCTGGAAATGTTACAATTTTACCTACACCTACTGAGTACCACCTGGGGTCCCTTTTCCCTGGTAAATGATCTGCAAATTGGACTTTGGGGTTTTCCTTTCATCTCTGTTTAGTAAGCATCAATTCGTTGCTTATAATAGAACTTTGCAAAAGAGCAATGACTGACATTAAATTTAGTCAGCTTAGAAATCTGTACATTCATTTTGTCATCATTCTCCAGATTTTCCAAAATAGACTGATGCCAGGCCTGTGCTATCTCCACTGCATAGGAAGTCATGCAAAATTACAGCCACTCGGTATGTGGAAAAAGCCATGTTTCCTATCTTCACCTGTCATTCAATGAGGAAATGACTGAATGGTAGTACTGTATGAATATTCTCTAAAGCCAAAGAGGAAGGACTAAAGACTACCTTTGCTTTTCTCAGGTTCCTGCAGCTACAGCTAAAGCCTTGCTGATGCCCTCTCTGCTCCCCCATCCCACCTGTGAAAAAAGCATTCTTTCAGAGAAAAATGCAATTAACAGGAGGATAAATACTGACTGTGTTTCTCTGTACTAAAAGAAAGACTGCTGTATTATATTGTATCAGGAATTATCAAAATAATTTAAGCATCAAGAAAAAAACCTACAAGAATAAAAACTACTGTTTGTATTACTGGCCAATAGACAAAGGTGCTGGAATATGCTCCCAACTGCTAATATTTTCTACATAATATTTAAATAGTATTGAAAACCCCTGAATTTGATACGTGAAAGCAGAATGTCCTCCCAAGTGCTTGAAAAGTGTATTAGGCATTATGGATTGAGACAACAGGCTTCAAAGGAAGTGAGAGTTAATACCTAATGTAATTGCAAGTTCAGCTTCTCCTAGGAATGGAACCTTTAATTACTTGGTCAGCACCAGTGAGGAAATCTCCCACTGACCCCTTCCATCCTTCAAAAGGTGACCTTACCTGAAAAAATGCAATCTTTTCTAGAAACTTAGTTTTCCCACCTGCTTCTGTCTATTAAAGTTTTTCATTTTGTGCAGCTCCTTGGAACTCCTTCCTATTTACTAGACGGGCTTCTACCCTATTCATGAATCATTGACTAAAACCAATTTGATCTTCAAATTTACTCAGTTGAATTTTGATTTTTAAATAAGATTTAGTACTATAGTTGTCATGATCATATGGGATAATTGGGAAAAAATGGAGAATATAATGCCTGCATCTGAGCTGATGCATTACTATTTCCTTAGAGCCAAGGAATATTGATATTAAAGTATCTGAAACTACTGTAGGCAATCAATAAACTGTCACTGAACTAAACTCCCTGGTATCTGTTTGCTTCCATATCCTAATGAGGAGAGGGAAGATTCTGAAGTACTAGTCTGCTGAAGGTCAAAATTCTAAAACTTAACTCAGTATAGTGCTCATGGCTATTAAAATTAGCCTAACATTGCTAAAAAATGAGATATATGGGAGAAAACTATTTAAAATATTAGAACCTAACACAATCTAAACAATAACGTCAACCTGATAGTTTGTATGTCTTTGAAAGGAAAAGAGGAAAGAGGATTCTAGAGACTGTAGGACTATAGCAGTGAGACAAGGACCATGGGTGTAGTCAGAGTATAGTGAGGGCCTCTGGAAAAAGCAAGGGGGGATATTTACACTCAGAGCAATGTAACAATGGGCAAAGAAGTCCCTATTGAAACTCTCTGTTAACCATTAAGTAAAGTCAAGATCACACTAACTCTCTAGGGTAAAGATAATAGACTAAGAATATAGACATCTTCATTGAGATTGAGACAGGAACCTTGGGTGTAGTCAGAGTAGGGTGAAGGCCTCCAGAAAAAGCAAGGCAGGATATTTGCAGTCAGGGCAATGTAGCTACATGCAAGAAACCCCCCCTACTAAAACTCTGTGTTAAATATTCAGCTCTAGAGTCATTCTTCAGTGAGATCATTTAGTGTACCCCAGATAAAGAAGAGTAGCACATGTTTATTTTATACTAGTTATTTATAATCATGTATAAGATTCACTTTAACATGCTTAAAAGGCCCAGGCTTATGTGCTGTCTTAACTCCTTCAGATCTAATGAGGTGATTTTGGAAACTAGGCAAACTAATTTAGCATGCAAGCCCAGCCATAACATAGTAAAAGGCAAGAAGGATTCCACCTTAAAGATAAGATTGCACATAACTTACCCTTTAACAAACAATGTCTCAGCCCACCTTGGGGTCAGGCTGAGCAGGTGGCCTTGTTTCATATGCCCCCAGGCCGGGATGCTGGTATCTCCGAGAGAAATCACCAGAGCAGGAGGTTACTTGTATCAAGTTACTTGTAAATATTCTAGGACCGCTTAATAAATCCACAACCGTAATCTTTTTTCAGGTTCTCGAAAAATCCTCATCTGACTATAAAACCCCCTAGACAACGCACCAACCCGGACTCTCTTGTCCCCTCCTGGCGTGAGCTGGGAGCTCTGTCCTTTCACTTTATCTCTAAGTAAAAGCCTGTACCTTGCTCTCCTACCTTGAGTGTTTGTGAAGTTCATTCTTCAGCTTCATGAACAAGAACCTTGGTATCAAGATCAGTTAAAGGTCAAAAAGCCAGGAGCAACTTGGCCTGGAATGTTTGAGTGTTTTGCAAGGGTATCTCAGCATAACCCATGACTTCACTGTAAACAGCACTAGCAAACAGAAAACAACCCAGCCCACCTTGAGGGTAGGACAAGTGGTACAAGTCCACACCCCTAAGCCTTTTTTTCCTGTCCCTCAAAATCCTCAATTGCCCATAAATCCCCTAGACAATGCACCACCCCGGGCTCTCTTGTCCCTTCCTGGCATAAGACAGGAGTTTTCCTCTCACTTTATTTCTGAATAAAAACCTCTACCCTGGCTCTCCTACCTTGGGTGTTTGCTAAGTTCATTCTTTGACTCCACAAACAAGAACCCAGCATCATTTTGGGGGGCTTGTCTGGGATAATTTCACAGGTGAGTATCAGAATCCAAGCCTGCCTTTTTTTTCACTGTCCTTATAGAAGGAAGCCATCTATGGCATACAACATCGGGTGCTCATCAGCCACTTAAATGGGACTAGCCCAGCTGCCGTTCTCAAAGTCTCGAGAGACAGGTTCCCCTGCATCTCCCTCAGTGGATCCCCCATCTCCCTTGGGAGCTGGGAAAGTCACCTGAGTGGAGGCCAGGATTCCCTTTCACAGGCATCTCCTTGGATGAAAGGGACTGAGGAAAGCCATGGGCAACTGCATGAGTCTAGGCTGAGGTTACCCATCAGCAGCCTCTCAAAGGTCCGCGTGTCTGGAATCAGACCCCGAAAGCCCAACTGGGTATCCATGAGGAGTGTCTCTCTCTGTCTCTCTGGCTTCCAGCCTGCTTTTTTGGGCTGCCCTGGCCTCTGGGTGAGATAAGGGTGCTCTTTACTTCCTTTACACACTCTGTGTGTGCCTCTAACTTAGTCAATTTCATGAAACCCGAGCTCACCACCGCAAGGTAGGAGATCCACTCTTCGCTCTTATTCCTGACTAAATGCTGTACTTTTTATCTCATAAAATGTGTCTGGGCACCTGTTAGCCACTTAAAAGATGATTAGCATGCAAGCCTTAATTCTCAGGTGAAATGTTTCCTGTTGCCTGCTGCTCTTTGATACCCCGCCTCTGGATGGACGGGAATGTCGGGGAGTGGCTGAGCCAATTTCCTACTTTCCTATCCTAATCTGCAGACTCTGAGGGCAGACTGGACTAGTAGAGAGTATCCTGGAACTTGGCTCTGGCCAACTTATCTGATGGCACTGAGTGAACCTCCCTCAACGCTGCTGCCTATTTGAGAGTTGCAGATGACACCTGACCTCTTGTCTCACGAATCAGATTTCATACAGTGGGTAACAAGCAGGCCAATTCCCAGGAAGTGGCAGAAACTGGTGTTTAAGAGTATAGACCCCCCCCCCCCATAAATGTCGCTGGCCGACTCTGAATTTTATCTCTGGCCTTGGAAAAGTTCCCCTACTCCTCATTCAAAGCAGTCCTCTAATGCCTGGACCATTTTCTCCTGTGTAATGTAAATGAAATCTGTAAAGTAATCAAGCTGAAACCTTGAGCCCAACATGTAAATGGCTCTATTCTATTGACATCCCTATCTTAGAGGCAGTCATCCTGGGGCTAGGCATTTCCTTTTCTGCAGCCCCAGGGAAGTGAAACAGGCTTGTGACTCTGACCAAGGCTCTGGCAGAGAGAGGTCACACAGTCCCTGCACTTATCAGAGAGGCAGCAGGCTCTCAAGGAATGACTGAAGCTCATGTAGAGAAAACTAGGAAAACTCCCAAAAGGCATAAAGTAGTAGCACACTGGTAAGGTCCCACTAAATCCAGAGCTCTAAGGCAACTCTTGCTGAGTGGGAAGGCAAGAGAGAAATCAAGGCAAGGTACAGGCCATGCTGGTAAAGACTGGTTAAATCCAGTAGGCCTGGCAGAGGAGGTGATTGACCACTGTCACCCAGGGTCCAAGGTGAGGGGATGCCCTCACACAGGGAAAAGGCCTACCAGGTGTCGCACACCCGTCTTTCTTTCTCTTCCAGATGGGAGCTTCCTCTTAAAGCCAGACATGCCTCTGGCATGCATTCTGAGGAACTGGGAGCAATTTGATCTCTAAACCCTAAAAAAGTGCCATATCTTCTGGCCTCAATACAAAGTCTCTTATTAGAGAGGCTTGGCCTCTGAAAGAAGTATACAATATAATAAGGTTATACAGCTAAATATATTTTGTCACAAGGAAGAAAAATAATCAAAAGTCCCATGGCTACTACAATATGGGACTAGTTTTCTAAACTTTTTTGGTGAAAATCTATTCTACTTATTGGGTTCATCATTATCCTCAAAAATTGGGAGGTTTTTAAACTAGACTCCCTGAAATGGAAGAAATTTATCTTCTGCAATAGAGCCTGCCTTTAAATGACTGGTGCTAGAATTGTACTTGCATTTCATTTCCAGCCCCCTGGACACACACATTCCCTATCAGTTCAGAGCCTTCATCGGCCCTGTTAGTCTGGGGCCATCTAAACCCTAACTCAGTTATGTAAACTGCTCACACTTAGAGTATGTTCTTAAAAACAGAAATACTTTTAATCAAATAAGCTAAAAGGAAAGAAGGCAATTGGGTATCAGTAAATCAAATCTTTGTATCAGTTCATCTGTTGGTATTTGCTCTTTTATGAAAACTATTCCTAACTGTAGTCAATACATCTCAATCTGTATGTTTGTGTGTCTAAGTGTGTAAATGGAAAATATTTTTCTACCACTGGATGATATAAATAAAAATTAATTTAAAGACAAATGCTTGCTAAATTGGGCATTCAAAAATTTCCAGAAAATTCTAATAAAATATATTAAGCATTAATGCTAATTTAAGTTGAACTGAAATAGATATGTCATTATGGTTATCAGCTGCCTAAGTTTACCTAAAGTCATTTAAGTTGATGTTATCTGCCAAATCTTTCAAGAATAAAATGCTTAGAGGCTTGACTTTGTCTAATGTTCAGTAATGGTTTTGTAAGTAATCTAGCATAGTTGTTAAAATGAGTAAACTAAGTGTAGCAAGTGAACACCTTAATAATTGTGTATTATGGTGTGTATACCAACTAATGGCCTGAGAATTTTTGTAGTAACCTAAAACCTTAAAGTTTTGCTAAGTAGACATATTTTGTGCTCAGTGAGAGATTGTGCTGTAAAGCACATGGTTCCAGAAATTAAAATGTTTTCATAAATTTATCAAAGAATGCTAGTGTAATGGTTGACAATAGCCTAGTTCTCAGTGTTCACTGAAAATTAAAGTTCCTAATGGTTTTAAGTTCTAATTAAAACTACTTGAAGTAATAAAGAAAACATCTCTGCATGATAGAAAAGATGTGTGTTTTGGTAAGAAAAAGTGTAAGAAATGAAAATTTGTTTTAAGAACTCTAAATGTAAAAAAAAATTGTAGAAACTGTGGAAGAATTCATATAGTCATGCTATGTGAAATTAAACCAAATGAGACTCGATATAAAGTATACAGCAAAATTAGAATTTTGTTTTCAGTTAAAGAGAAAGTTTTCTTAAACTGTTAGTCTGCTCTTAATGTTGAAAGATTGCAAAGCATTCTCTAATTGTTTTATCAAAGCAGTTTCTCATGCTTAAAGTCTCAATGAGTTGTCTGAGTACTTAAGAAAATGAGATCTTAATAGTAAAAGGATTAAAAGCTAAACTTTGCTAACAACTGTTACCTGTATTTGCCTTTGAGGTATTTTGTTCTCATTCTGGTTAGATAGGTAAGTATTGCTTCATGGCAACCTATAATCCTATTTAAACATGTGCCAAAGAAACTTTCTTCCGACAACTTCCAAAAATCAAATTCAAAAAGGTGCTTTTACCTCTAGTTAACTCTGATATTTTTCCAGCGGGCCCCTGGAACATGTCAGAGGAATTTTTTCTCATTGGGGAAAGTATTTGGCTAATTTGGCTTATTTATCTGATATATAATTACCTACTTAATTACTTGGAAAGCACTGTCAAAGGGAATGATGCTAAACTTTGTTACTAAATGTTTTGTGTTACAGAAATATCTAAATTTCCTTATGCCAACTGTCTTATAGTAAGCTCTCATCAGATCTTTAGCCATTGTCATTTGTAAGTCTTTTGCCATTTATAGTCACTGTTTTATTACTCCTAAACTAGTAAAGAACTAGATTTCAGCAGAACAGGAATTAGTTACATAGGATTAAGTAAACTAAGGAAGATGAATTTGTGGCTTCTTGTTTCAAATGTTGCTGATAAAGTGTTTTAAGGTTTTTCTCTTAAGCTTACAACAGTTCAATAAATGACAATACCTTTGTAAGCAGAATTGAAACATTTATCTTTCACTCTACCTGATTCCTCCAGAATTTAAAAACTCTCAGCGACTATTTTTATATTTCATGGCAGTATGTTTATTTGCATAAATTCAGTAAGAATGTGCTTTCCTTGTAAGAAGATCAATTAAAAAATTGGTTATATTACCAAGGTTTCGACTTGAATGTCATACCTGGGAGACATGTGCGTAAACTCCTATGAACAGACAGCTTTAAGGAACTAAGGTTGACTTTATAAAGCCAACAAAGCCCCTAGGAAGAACTGGCCTGGTACCTTGCCAGAAGCCTTACCAGGTGAATGAGTAAGGAAGGTCACTTCCTGGCAGGTTCGGGAACCTCAAAATGTCTTGGGGGCCACAAGAAGAGAGGAATTCACCCAAATCTACAGGTACTGCAGGCAAAATCTGATGGCAAGTCTGGCTTGGCTTTCTGGCCTTGAGAGGCCTTTAAAACTCCAACCTGAAGTTCCTTATAAAAAGTTCCAGCAAAGCACATTTAAAAGAGCCTATAAAATCAATTGCTCCTCTTGCTGCAGTTATGCAAACAATCAAGCCAAGTGTTATTATTTTCTTAATTTGGTTACTTCTAATAAAAATGAGAGTGATTTTAGAGAAAATTATTGTTTCAATAATGCAGCCTCATCTATACTAAATCCTAATACTAGTCATTGGGACATAAACTAGATCCAGAATTCTAGTTTCTTCAAAATACCTGGCTATGATTCTCTAGATGTTTCAGTTTTCTCCCATTGTTTCAATTAAAGTTTTACTATTTCTAGTTCTAATATTCAGCCATGCATTCTTAATCTTGTCAAGTTGATCCAAAATGAAAAATCCAACTCCACATGTTACCACTTAACCTAATAACACAATTTGTTCTATCTTGCCTAGAAGCCATAAAACTGAAAATACTAATATAAATGGAACCTGGAATAGAAGTGCCCATCTTCCGAGGCCATTTCAACTGACCAGTGATGGAGACCTCACTGCACCCCTTACTGTGCCCCCTTTCAGCATGAAGCAGCCAAAGCGGTCGTTGCTACCTTTCCCTAGCAGCAGTAGAGTCTCCATCTGTACAGGGGGGAATGAGACAGGGACCGTGGGTGTAGTCAGAGTAAGGTGAGGGCCTCCAGAAAAAGCAGGGTGGGATATTTACAGTCAGAGCAATGTAACAATGGGCAAAGAAGTCACTATTGAAACTCTCTGTTAAGCGTTATGCAAAGTCAAGGTCACACTAACTCTCTAGGGTAAAGATACTAGACTAAGAATATAGACATCTTCAGTGAGATCACTTAAAGGTCAAAAGGCCAGGAGCAACTTGGTCTGGAATGTTTGAGTGCTCTGCAAGGGTATCTCAGCATAACCCATGACTTCACAGTAAACAGCCCTAGCAAACAGAAAACAAGCCAGCCCACCTTGAGGGTAGGACAAGTGGTACAAGTCCACACCCTGAACCCTTTATTTCATGTCCCCCAAAATACTCAATAGCCTATAAATCCCCTAGACAATGCACCATCACGGACTCTCTTGTCCCCTTCTGGCATGAGCCAGGAGCTCTTTCCTGCACCTTATTTCTGAATACAATCCCCTACCCTGGCTCACCTACCTTGGGTATTTGCTAAGTTCACTCTTCGACTCCACAAACAAGTACACTGGCATCAGCAATACCAAAACACAGATGAAAGGTAGCAGAATATGCCACCTCAGAATATGTCTCTTTGGCATAAGAGTATTTTGAGCTAATTAATTTTGAGAAACAGCAGAAACTGGAGAAGCTCTGAAAACAGAGCATAAGTCACCCTTTTGTAGGGGAAATTTACATTTATAAAGGAAATCTTCATTTGTAATAGTGTCTTCCTCTGTATTAGGAAGAGAAAGATAACTGTAAATCACAGAGATACGATAAGAGAATCTTATCAATGGAGAAGACACCCACTTTAATTCGCATAACAAACCTTACCCTTTGTACCAAGCTCTTCCCCAACTCTCCTATCCCCCAACATCTTTCTTTGGTCTTTAGCTGAAGATGATATTTGAGATGGGCCTTGGGCTATCTCAGGGAGTTACTCAGTTTTCCTGGGCCTCTCCCATGTATACAGGAGGTATACATGTTAATAAACTTGTTTTTCTTTTGTTTGTCTTTTATCACAGGGGTCTAAGCCAAGAACTCTTGAAAGGTAGAGGGACAATTATCTTTCCTCCCCTACACAGACTACACTGTTTTAAGACACTTCTTTCTTTGCACATGCTGTTTCTTCTGTTTTGAATGACCTTTGACCCCTCCTCTATTTGGCCATCTCAGAGTCATTAAAAAGAACACGCTAGTTATCCTGTCATCTGTGAAGCCTGCTCTGACAGTGGCAACTATTCGCTCCTGTAGATTTATTTGTAGACTTCATACTTATTCTAGCATACAATTTTACTTCAATTCTTTATCTGCACATCTACCTCCCTCTATGATACTGAGAATAATTAGTTAACAGGAATGATAACTTTATCTTCTTGAGACCCCAACACCTGGCACACTGTCTGGCACACAGCTGGCATTTCGTAAACTGTTACTGAACTGATCAGTGCTAAGCAAACTACTTGCAGATACTGGAAGCGTAGGGAAATAGAAATGCAGATTTTAAAATGGAATGTAAAGACCATTTTTCATAATGGAAAATGAGAATCAAAGCATGTTGCCAAAATACTGCTTTTTGATATAAAGAAGAAATCCTAAAAAAGAATAAAATACCTAGGAATAAACATAAGCAAGGAAGTGAAAGACCTATACTCTGAAAACTACAAGACACTCATGAGAGAAATTAAAGAAGATACCAATACATGGAAACACATCTTGTGTTCATGGATAGGAACAATTAATATGGTCAAAATGGCCATCCTGCCTAAAGCAATCTACAGATTCAATGCAATTCCTATCAATATACCAACAGAATTCTTCAACGAACTAGAGAAAATCGTTCTAAAATTCATATGGAACCAAAAAAGAACTTGAATAGCCAAAGCAATTCTGAGAAGGAAGAAAAAAGCTGGGGGGATTATGCTATCCAATTTCAAGCTCTACTACAAAGCCACAGTACTCAAGACAATTTGGTACTGGAACAAGAACAGACCCATAGACCAATGGAACAGACTAGAGAGCCCTGATATAAACCAACCATATATGGTCAATTAATATATGATAAAGGAGCCATGGACATACAATGGGGAAATGACAGCCTCTTCAACAGCTGGTGTTGGCAAAACTAGACAGCTACATGCGAGAGAATGAAAATAGATTATTGTTTAACTCCATACACAAAAGGAAACTCAAAATGGATCAAGAACCTGAATGTAACTCAAGAAACCATAAAACTCTTAGAAGACAACACAGGCAAAAATCTCCTGAATACAAGCATGAGCAACTTCTTCCTGAACGCATCTCCTCGAGCAAGAGAAACAAAAGCAAGAATGAACTCAAACTAAAAAGTTTCTGTACAGCAAAGGACACCATCAACAGAACAAAAAGATATCCTAGAGTATGGAAGAATACATTTGTAAATGACATGCCCGACAAGGGGTTAACATCCAAAATATATAAAGAACTTACATGCCTCAGCAACCAAAAAGCAAATAACCCAATTAAAAAATGGGCAGAGGATATGAAGAGACAGTTCTCCAAAGAGGAAATTCAGATAGCCAGCAGACACATGAAAACATGCTCCACATCACTAATAATCAGGGAAATGCAAATTAAAACCACAATGAGATATCACCTCACACCAATAAGGATGGGCAGTATCCAAAAGACTAAGAACAAATGCTGGGGAGGATGCAGAGAAAGGGGAACCCTCCTACAGTTCTGGTGGGAATGTAAGCTAGTTCAACCATTGTGGAAAGCAATATGAAAGTTCCTCAAAAAACTAAAAATACAAACACCGTTTGACCCAGGAATCCCACTCCTTGGAATTTACGCAAATAATACAAATTCTCAGATTCAAAAAGACATATGCACCACTATGTTTATCACAGCACTTTTTACAATAGCCAAGATATGGAAGCAACCTAAGTGTCCATCGTTAAATCAATGGATAAAAAAGAGGTGGTACATATACACAATGGAATACTACTCAGCCATAAGAAACAAATCCTACAATTTGCAACAACATGGATGGAGCCAGAGGATATTATGCTCAGTGAAATAAGCCAGGTGGACAAAGACAAGTGCTAAATGATTTCCCTCATTTGTGGAGTATAACAATGAAGCAAAACTGACGGAACAAAATAGCAGCATACTCAGAGACTCCAAGAAGGAACTAGTGGTTACCAAAAGAGAGGGGTCTGGGAGGGCAGGTGGGGAGGGTGGGATAAGGGGATTGAGGAATATATTGTTTAGTACACATGGTGTGGGGGATCACGGGGAAAACACTGTAGCACAGAGAAGGCAAACAGTGAATCTGTGGCATCTTACTACACCCAAGTGAGACAGGGACTGTAAGTGTAGTCAGAGTAGGGGGAGGGCCTCCAGAAAAAACAAGGCAGGATATTTGCAGTCAGAGCAATGGAACTACATGCAAGAAAACCCCCTACCAAAACTCTGTGTTAAACATTAAGCTCTAGGGACATTCTTCAGTAAGATCAGTTAATTTCCCCAGAAAAAGAGGAGTAGCACATGTTTTTATTATGCTAATCATTTTGATGCCGGGGTTCTTCTTCACAAAGCCGAAGAATGAGCTTCACAAACACTCAAGGTAGGAGAGGAATATATAGGCTTTTATTTAGAGATAAAGTGAAAGGACAGAGCTCCTGGCTCACGCCAGGAGGAGACAAGCACGTCCGGGGTGGTGCATTGTCTAGGGTGTCTTATTGGCAGATGAGGATTTTTCGAGAACATAAATAAAAAGGCTTAGGGGTGTAGACCTGCTAAGTGGTGTCTGAACACCCAGAATTAACTTAACACAAGGAATTTCCCACCCCAATCTCTCTCCAGGATACCTGCCTCTTCATCTAGGAGCACATCAAAAGGCAGCCTGCCCAGCCCCCAAGGTGGGCTGAGGTATTGTCTGTTTGCTAAAGAGTAAGTTAAGAATCTTGCTTCTTAAACTTCCTGGTGTTAAAATGCAATCTTATCTTTAAGGTAGAATCTTTCTTGCCTTTTAATATATTGTTTACAGCTGAGTCTGTATGCTAAATTAGTTGCCCAGTTTGTAAAATCACACCATCAGACCCAAAAGAGGAAAGACAGCACATAGGCCTGGGCCTTTTAGCATGCTAAAGTGAATCTTACAAATGATTAGCATAATAAAAACATGTGCTACTCTTCTTTGTCTGGGGAACATTAACTGATCTTACTGAAGAATGACCCTAGAGCTTAATGTTTAACACAGAGTTTTAGTAGGGGGTTTTCTTGCATGTAGTTCCAATGCTCTGACTGCAAATATCCTGCCTTGCTTTTTCCAGAGGCCCTCACCCTATTCTGTCTAGTCCATGGTTCCTGTCTCATTCCCCCCTCTACAGATAGAGACATAGCTGCTGCTAGGGAAAGTGGGAATGACCGCTCTGGCTGCTTCATGCTGAGAAGAGGCGCAGTAAAGGGTGCAGCTAGGTCTCCATCAGTGGTCAGTTGGGAGGGCCTTGTAAGATGGGAGTTTCCATCCTGGGTTCTATTGCTATCACCATTTGCAGTTTTGTGGCTTCTAGGCAAGATAGAATAAATCATTTCATTAGATTAAGTAACAATATCTGGAGTTGGATTTTCCATTCTGGAAGAACAGACTTGACAAGGAGATTGACAAATGCATGGGTGAATATGAGCATTAGAAATAGTAAAACTCTAATTGAGAATCATAGCCAGATATCTTGGGGAAACTACTATTCTGGATCTAGTTTATGTCTCAATGACTAGTATTAGGACTCAGTATAGATAAGGCTGCATTATTGCAACAATACTTTTCTCTAAAATCACTCTCATTTTATTAGAAGTAACCAGATTAACAAAATAATTAACACTTGGCTTGATTATTTACATAAGTGCAGCAAGAAAAGCAATTGATTACATAGGCTCTTTTAAATGTGCTTTGCTGGAACTTTATATAAAGAACTTCAGATTGGACTTTTAAAGGCCTCAAGGCCAGAAAGCCAAGCCAGAATTGCCATCAGGTTTTGCCTGCAGTACCTGTAGATTTGGGTGAATTCCTCTCTTCTTGTGGTCCCCAAGACATTCTGAGGTTCCTGCACCTGCCAGGAAGTGACCTTCCTTATTCACCTGGTAAGGATCCTGGGAATCCTGTAAGCAAGGTACCAGGCCAGTTCCTCCAAGGGGCTCTGTTGGTTTTATAAAGTCAACCTCAGTTCCTTAAAGGTGTCTGTTAATATGAGTTTACACACGTGTCTCTCAGGAATAATATTCCAGTCAAAGCCTTGGTAATATAACCAGTGTTTTTAATTGGTCCTCTTAGAAGGAAAGAGCAAAAGATAAATGTTTCAATTCAGCTTACAGAGGTATTGTCATTTACTAAACTGTTGTCAGCTTAAGAGAAAAAGCTTAAAACACTTTATCAGCAATATTTGAAACAAAAAGCCACAAAATCATCTTCCTTAGTTTACTTAATCTTATGTAACTAAACCTGTTCTGTTGAAATTTAGTTCTTTAGTAGCTTAGGAGTAATAAAAACAATGACTATAAATGACAAAAGACTTGCAAATAACAGTGGCTAAAGATCTGATGAGAGCTTACTATAAGACAGTTGGCATAAGGAAATTTGGATATTTCTGCAGCACAAAACATTTAGTAACAAAGTTTAGCATCATTCCCTTTAATAGTGCTTTGTAGGTAATTAAGCAGGTAATTATATATCAGATAAAGAAGCCAAATTAGCCACATATTTCCCCAATGAGAAAAAATTCCTGTGACATGTTTCAGGTGCCCACTGGAAAATATCAGAGTTAACTAGAGGTAAAAGCACCTCTTTGAATTTGATTTTGGGAAGTTGTCAGAAGAAAGTTTCTTTGGCACTTGCTGAAAAAGGATTATAGGTTGCCATGAAGCAATACTTATCTATTTAACAGAATGACAACAAAATATCTTAAAGGCAAATACAGAAGGTTACAGTTTTTAGCAAATTTTAGCTTTTAGTCCTTTTAATACTATGATCTCATTTTCTTAAATACCCCGACAACTCACTGAGACTTTAAGCATGAGAAACTGCTTTGATAAAACAATTAGAGAACCCTTTGCAATCTTTCAATATTAAGAGAAGACTAATAGTTTAAGAAAACTTTGTCTTTTTAACTGAAAACAAAATTCTAATTTTGCTGTGTACTTGATATCAAGACTCATTTGCTTTAATTTCACATACCCCGACCACATCAATTTTTCCACAAACTGTCTACAACTTCTCTTTTACATTCAGAGTTCTCCCTCTTTAAATAAACAGCTGTACTTTAAAACCATGTTACTTTTATCAAAAGACACATTTTTTAGCATGCAGAAAGAAATGTTTTCCTTATTATTTTAGGTAGCTTTAATTAGAACTTAAAACCATTAGGAACTTTAATTTTCAGTGAACACTGAGAACTAGGCTATTGTAAACTGTTACACTAGCGCTCTTTAGATTGACAAATTTATGAACACATTTTATAATTTCTGTAACTATGAGCTTTATAGCACAATCTCTCACTAAGCACAAAGTATGTCTACGTAACTTAGGAAAACTTTAAGGTTTTAGGTTACTACAAAAATTCTCAGGCTGTTTGTAAGTATACACACTGTAATACACTATTAAGATGTTCACTTGCTACACTTAGTTTACTCATTCCAAACAACTATGCTAGATTACTTACAAAACCTTTACTGAACATTAGACAAAGTCAAGCCTCTAAGCATTTTTTTTTAAAGTTTTAACAGATAACACGAACTTTAAATGACTTTAGGTAAACTTAGGTAGCTTGATAACCATAAGGTTATGTCCATTTCAGTTCAACTTAAATTAGCATTAATGCTTAATATCTTTTATTAGAATTTTCTGGAAGTTTTAGAATGCCCAATTTTCACAAGCACTTGTCTTTAAATCAATTTTTATTAATACCATCTGGAGGTAGAAAATTCTTTCGTTTACACACTTAGACACACAAACATACAGATTGAGATGTAATGACTACGGTTAGCAACACTTTTCATAAAGGAACATATACAGAGACAGATAAACTGATACAAAGATTTGAGTTACTGATATCTAATTGCCTTCTTTCTTTTTAGCTTATTTGACTAAAAGTATTTCAGTTTTCAGAAGTACACTCTAAGGGCGAGCAGTTTACATAACTGAGTTAAGGTTTAGATGGCCCCACACTAACAGGGCCGATGAAGGCTCTGAACTGATAGGGATTGTGTGTGTGTCCAGGGGGCTGGAAATGAAATGCAAGTACAATTTTAGCACCAGTCATTTAAAGGCAGGCTCTATTGCAGAAGATTAATTTCTTCCATTTCAGGCAGTCTAGTTTAAAAACCTTCCAATTTTTTAGATAATAATGAACCCAATAAGTAGAATAGATTCTCACCAAAACAATTTATAAAACTAGTTCCATATTGTAGTAGTCTACAGAACTTTTGACTATTTTCCTTCCTTGCATTAAAATAAATTTAGCTGCATAACTTTATTATATTGTGTATTTCTTTCAGGGACCAAGCCTCTCCATTAGAGAGTTTGTATTGAGGTCAGGTTTGTGTGCAAAAGATATGGCACTTTTGGGGGGGGGTCTGGGGATCAAAATTGCTCCCAGTTCTTCAGAATTCAAGCCAGAGGCATGCCTGGCTTTAAACTGGAAGAGGATGCTCCCATCTGAAAGAGAGAGAGATAAAGACGGCTGGACAGCACTTGGTCTGCCTCTCTCTCCATGAGGCCATCCCCTCGCCTTGGAGCCTAGGTGACAGTCGTCAGTCACCCCCTCTGCCGGCCTACTGGAATTTACCACTCCTTACCAGTGTGGTCTGCACCTTGCTTGATTCCCCTCTTGCCTTCCCACTCAGCAAGAGTCGCCTCAGAGCTCTGGATTTAGTGGGACCTTACCAGTGTGCTCCTACTTTATGCCTTTTGGGAGTTTTAATCTGGATCCTAGTTTCTCTGTGTGGGCTTTAGTCATTCCTTGAGAGCCCCCTGCCTGTCTGATAAGTGCAGGGACTGCGTGACCTCTCGATGCCAGAGCCTTGGTCAGAGTCATAAGCCTGTTATGCTTCGCTGGGGCCACAGAAAAGGAAATGCCAGCCTCAGGATGTCTGCCTCTAAGGAAGGGAGATCAATAGAATAGAGCCGTGGCTAGAATTTAAATGGGGCCATTTACATGTACAGTTATGGAGTTGGGGTCTATACTGAAGCACTAGTTACTGCCACTGCCAGGAAATTATTTAGCTCATCACCCACTATAACAAATCTGATCTGGGAGACATGAGGTCGGGGGGGTCATCTGTGACTCTTAGATAGGCAGCAGCCTAGCCAGAGGTTCACTCAGCGCCATCGGATCAATCCGCCAGAGCCGAGATCTAAGGACCACTGTCTACTAGTCCGGTCTGCCCTCGGAGTCCACAGATTAGGATAGGAAAGTAGTAAATCGGCGCAGCCACTCCCCGACATTCCCGTCTGTCTGGAGGCGGGGGATCAAGGAGCAGCAGACACGGGGAAATCTTTCACCCAGGACTTAAGACTGGTAGCTGATGCTAATCATCTTTTAAATGGCTAATAGGTGCCCAGACACATTTTCATGAGATAAAAAGTACAGTATTAACTCAGGAATAAAAGCGAAGTGTAGATCTCCTACATTGCAGTGGTGAGCATCGGGTTCCATGAAATTGATGAATTTAGAAGATAGTTAGGGAAGCCCCCTGCCTCACTCAGAAGCCAGGGCAACCTGAAGAAGCTGAAAGTCAGAGACAGAGAAAGAGAGACACTCCTCATGGATACACAGGCTGTTGGGGTCTGATTCCAGACACATGGACCTCTGAGAAGCCGCTGAAGTGTAGCCTCAGCCTAGACCCTCGCAGTTGCCCATGGCTTTCCTCAGTCCCTCGCATCCAAGGAGATGCCTCTGAAAGGGAATCCTGGCCTCCACTCAGGTGACTTTCCCGGCTCCCAAGGGAGACGGGGATTCCACTGAGGGAGATGCAGGGGAACCTGTCGCTCGAGACTTTGAGATCGGCAGTCAGGCCAGTCCCATTTACATGGCTGACAAGTGCCTGATTTTGTGTGCCATAGACGGCTTCCTTCTATAAGGACAGTGAAAGAAAAGGAGGCTTGGATGCCGATACTCACCTCCGAAGTTATCCCGAACGAGCCCCCAAAGATGATGCTGGGGCTCTTGTTCACAAAGCTGAAGAATGAGCTTGGCAAACACCCAAGGTAGGAGAGCAAGAACAGGCTTTTATTCAGAAATAAAGTGATAGGACAGAGCTACCGGCTCACGCCAGGAGGGGACAAGAGAGTCTGGTGTGGTGCGTTGTCTAGGGGGTTTTATAGGCAGATGAGGATTTTTTGAGAACATAAAAAAAAGGCTTAGGGGTGTAGACCTGCTGAGTGGTGTCTGAACATCCAGAATTAAGTTAACACAAGGAATTTCCCACCCCAATCTCTTTCCAGGTTACCTGCCTCTTCATCTAGGAGCATATCAAAAGGCGGCCTGCCCAGCCCCCAAGGGGGGCTGAGGTATTGTCTATTTGCTAAGGAGTAAGTTAAGAATCTTGCTTCTTAAACTTCCTGGGTGTTAAAATGCAATCTTATCTTTAAGGTAGAATCTTTCTTGTCTTTTAATATGTTGTTTACAGCTGAGTCTGCATGCTAAATCAGTTGCCCAGTTTGCAAAACCACCCAATCAGGTCTAAAAGAGGAAAGACAGCACAGAGGCCTGGGCCTTTTAGCATGCTAAAGTGAATCTTACAAATTATTAGCATAATAAAAACATGTGCTACTCTTCTTTGTCTGGGGAACATTAACTGATCTTACTGAAGAATGACCCTAGAGCTTAATGTTTAACACAGAGTTTTGGTAGGGGGTTTTCTTGAATGTAGTTCCAATGCTCTGACTGCAAATATCCTGCCTTGCTTTTTCCGGAGGACCTCCCCCTACTCTGACTACACCCAGGGTCCCTGTCTCAATAAGAAGCAATGGGACAAAATATGTTAAATTTCTCTCTGTGCCCCATTGTTTCTATGTACCCTCAACTGTTTTGTTTACTAAACATTTACTCTTTTCATATTCCTGTGAATTTTGTCCCTTTGCCTTTGAAGTCTTAGGCTCCTATGCCCTTCTCCTAGGTTTAGGATAATATATATACCTCTTTGTCCCTGTTTATAGATTCCCTGTAATACTGTACCTGTTTTATTCCCTGTAATAAAACTCTGGCTTTTTCTCCTGTTAATCTGTCTCAAGTCAAATTGATTCTTAGACCAGCTAGAAGAATCTCAAGGCGTAGAGGAAATTTCTTCCTACCCAACAATGTGATGCTGCCCTATTCATGAATCATTGAATAAAGCCAATGAGATCTTCAAATCTATTCTGCTGGATTTTTTTTAAATCACTTACTGTGGATAAAATTGCAATATTTCCAGAATCTCTTGCCTGGCCTTAGTGCATCTCCATATCAATAGGTGTTTCCACGGGGTGGAGAGAAGTAGTCATCTCCATATCAGCAGGTAATTAGAAGGGCAAGTGAGGGCATATCTGGACCAGAGAGGTAGGTTGGGGCCCTTTTTCCTGCAGCCAGGACAGTGGATGATTGCTTGTAAGCAATAAAGGGTTTCTCCCTTTGACTGATTTTGGTTTCAAAGTATTTTGCCCCGGGATTTCCACCCACCTCTGGAGTTACAATTACTTAATGATTTGACAATTAACTACTGTTAATCCAAAAACAGAAACGACATACATAAATTTTTTTCTCTAAAATTCATTTTTTAATAAGTATAAAAATCCTAAGAACTTTTGATTATCCATAGAAAAGAGCCAAGGTCATCTTTTGTGATTTTCACAAACCTGATTTTTTCTTTTCCTGTTTCCCATCTCATCCACAAATTACCCATTACCCCTCCTAGATTTTCTGTATTTTAAATAACCCCTCTATATTCAGAAAAAATCTAGTGACTGATACAGGTCATTCAGAAATGGTCCATATTCTTTCCATTTTCATAAAAAGTTTTTCACTATTAAATCTGATTTATTGTCCTGAACATGCCTAAACCAACTGTTGCTCGAGGAGGAGGGGGTTCCCTACCCAAGGCAAGTTCCTTTTGAAGTTGATGAGATTGAATAAAGGCAAGGGCAAGAAGTTGGGGGTTTAAAGGGGTTTTATCCTCATGGCAGTAGGTCTCAGTCTCTGGTCTGCCCTGGCTTCCCTCTGCCAGTCCCCTTCTCTCCTTCTCCTGATGGTCCTTTTCTTCTCTCCTCTCCAAGCTCCCTGCTCTCACAGCACTCTCTGCACTCTCCCCACTCTCCTGCAGTGCTTTCTGGTCTCATCATGGCCCTCTACCTCCCACCCCTAGCACCTGGAGGAACTCTGTGGTGGGCGTCTGGTGACTGATGGGTGCCTGACCAATTATGTACCAGGAATGGAAGAGAGGAGAGCATGGGTGTTTCCTCTCCACCCCTGCCCTGGGCCATCAATCCCTTGACTGACCAGCTACTCTGTCCCCAGAAAACATCCCATAGATGTGCAAACAGGCTCTTGTATGTATATACAATAGGTGCTATTAAGGCCAGGTGGGAATCCTGGTCAGAAATTCCCATTTTCTCCCCACCACTACAACATTTTGCATTTCTTTTTTATTGGAATAAAGTTGATATACAATATTATATTGGTTTCAGATGTAAACCTTTTGCATTTTTACCTTCCTGCCTTTTGTATACATATAGTACATATAGTACACACAGCTCATGTAAATGCTTTCAGTTGTGTTACTCATGGTTTTTTTATTTTAATTAGTTAAGATTCCCCTTAAACTTTCTTTAACTCTTCCTTTGGCTTTGAATGCCCTTTATGCTTTTCAAAGTCAGTTTCTAAGTGAGGCAGAGTGTTTCCCTAATTCTCATTCATTTGTTTGTAAAATATTTTTCTCTCTCCTTTATTCTTCCTCTTCTGCTCCTTCCCAGTGGCTCCCCTGGCAAAGCTGCTGACTATTTTTCAGCCATTCCACTGTAGTTTCTTATATTCATTAATTCTTCCTCTGTGCAGCTATAACCTTCATGGTATTTTTGGGAGGCACTTTTTTCTTTACAGAAGCCTTAATGCATGTATTTTCTTCCATGTTTTCCATTCTTATCACCACCTGATATTTATATTTATTTTCCTCCATTTCTTCCTGAGCGTCTGCATCTGTCCTTTCCTCTCTTTCGTAACTATTAAGTGTCTTTTCAGCATTAAATAGTGTTAAACAAAATACAGAGGCCCAACATGGTATCACTTCTGCTAGGCCAAGTCAAACCAGGAAGTAATACCTAAACCCGATTATAGTTTCAACCTCTGCCAGAAACATAGTCAGGGATTTTCTGATTAGCATCATTGATAAAATAATCTGTCACATGAACCCTCTCCATCTTCCCTAAAAAAGATGGGATAATTTGCATTATGACCCCCTGCTCTTCCCTCTAAGAGAAACTGACCTTGCCTGAAACAATCCCTTCTTTTCTTTTGTTAATAACTTATCCCCACCCCACTGTCTATAAAAACCTCCATTTCATACAGTTCCTCAGAACTTCTCTCTACTTGCTAGAAGGGATGCTGCCCAATCCATGAATCGTTTAATAAAGCCAATTAGATCTTCAAATTTACTTGGACGAATTTTGTTTTTTAGCAATGGAATAGGGAGTATTGTCACCAGCTGAGGAATTCCCATTTGTCCCCCAAAACAATAAAAGTATTAAGTGCTGCCTTTTGTTAATGCTTTTCTTGTGGGCTGTTCTCATGGGTCTTTCCCCTCTAGTTAGCCACAGTCCCTTCCTGAAAAATCCTGTACTCTGATTCTTTCTTCCAAAAATGCTTTTTTTTTTTCATAGAGAATCCACTTTGGGGCTATATGAGCCACCATTTTATGTTGACTTATCTCCTTGCTGTATGTCTAGCCCATACTGTGGAGGCCCTCAGTCTCTTACTTCACATCAATGGACTAGAGCACAATTAAGAAACTCATTATTGAGAACTAAGACCTTATTTAGTATGCTCTCACTCTTCATTTCTTTCCACAGTCTGTTGTCACCAATTTGTAATACTTTCAATTCCAAGAAAATAATTACCTCAAAGCCTCTAGCAGTACTTATTTTATTAGCAGAAACATGTAACTCTTATCAACAGAGGTTCAAGTACCAAAACCTTCGGATCCCATAAGTGTGTGATATGCAAACTTAATAAACGATTAAATAGGACCAACACATCTAATACGCAAGAATAAGATGCTAATCTGTTTACAGTGTAAGGGGAAAAAATTTAAAGGGGAACAATGCAGTAGTTCTAGTAATTCTCCTATGTGAGTCCTGGAAGCTCATGAGGTTCTTTAAACAATTTCCATGCACCTCATATATGACTCACTTGGTAAAAGTTCAGTTACATGTTACTTCTCAGGAATGTATCTGTTGCCTTGTAGGGGCCAAGGGCAGGACCACCAAGATGTGTCACTTTGTGACACCCAGACTATGGCCAGGTGAAAACAATCAAAGTCCAAAAAGACTTGGAAAGAAACTTTGACCCACCCCTGAATTGTAGAAAAAGAATTTATATGGAGGAGCTGCTCTAGGAAACACTACCACCATACATCACTACAGTATAATATGAACTAGGCGTGGTAGACAAGGAGGAATTTAGCATAGTCTGTTAAAATCCCTCTCTGTGCCCCCATTGTTTCTGTGTGGTCCAGCAGACATTTGTTTACCAAATATTTACTTTATCACCTTCTTGTGAACTGCTTTCCTTCCCTTTGAAGTCCCAGACCCCTACCCCCTTCTCCTTAGTTCAGGGTGACAACCTCATTTTGCCTGACTGTCTTTGGAATCTCATGTCTATGGATTCCTTGGATATAGGTAATTAAACTTTGTTCTTTTTCTCCTGTTAATCAGTCTCATGTCAATTTGAGTCTTAGACCAGCTAGAAAGGTAGAGGAAAATTCCTCCTCCCCAGCACCTAAAACAAGGCAAACTCACACTTATCTCTCACTGTTACATTGACTTTTGTGTCGGGAGCCAGTCCGATCCGTCCATCTGATGGCACAGCCCAGATGCCCAGAAAAGAAGGAACCGCAATGCGGACTTCTGAAAGGAACATCCCCGCTACCTCTCATTATTATTATGGTGTTTGGAAATGTTGTTATTGGTCACTTTCACACCTAAATTGGAAAACCAAATTTAAAATACCCTGGGAGAAATTTTAGAGGCAAGACCCCTGTAATTCTTCCAGGTGGTAAAGGTACCTCAAGGCAACTGCTGGGCATAGAAGCCACAAGGCATAAACCTGCAACGTAAGAAAAGCTAACCTTTTCAAAGGACATTGCTTCTCTCTCACTTACCAACTGCACATCTCCCTGTGTGGCCCCAGAAGATGGCTGGTTAGCCAGAGATGGGTAAGATTCCTTAAGGGAGGAACAACCTAAGACAGGCACAGTCGCAGGGGGGCCATCAGGTGAACAATAGGGGGCCAACAGAGGCGAGGCTCAGAACCTCACCCTCCCAGTTTTGAGAGAAATCTGCGCCCATGGCTGTTGTTGCCCTTGTCTCGCTCGGATCCATACCCAGTTTATAGGCATGGATCTGACAGTCTACACTTGCTTTCCTACTGCACTAAGCCCTACTTTCCATCTTTATTTTACATCAAGATTTAAACAGCTTTCTATTAGAAACTGTAATCTTTATTACTTTTACCCACTACTTCAACATTTTATTAAAGAATAATAGGAGGGTGATGCAGAGAAGATATTGGAAACAAGTATCAGTTATAATAAATAAGAATTGTTTGAGTAGGTTCCAGTTCCCTCTCCCCACCCAACTGGGCCCCGTGAGGAATTTCTAAATGACTCCTAGACCTGTTGGGTCTCAGGGAATAGTAGAGCAATAAAGGAAACTCAGCATGAATGATTGTGTGTGAAAGGGCCTAGCATGATTGTAGAAATTCTCCCAATGGAAAAGATTACTATTACAGATATTATTGTATATAGTTTAAAGAAACTCAGCCCCTGCCCTTCCTGGGGAGAAGGGTGGTCCGACTGGGTCCCTACGCCTTCTGATTCTGTGGTCATTATCCCCTTACCTCACCCCCCCAGGTGCAACACTTCATCTCTGTGAAACTGGGCACCTACCCAAGAGTACAGATTTTTCAGTTCCCACAATTGTAATTAGCTTAGTCTTGCTACACTGCTTTCATGATACACTGTTTGGGTGTTTTTCTTTAAATCTGCACGTAATGTTTTAGACCTAGAAAAATAGACTTAGCTATACTTGTTAATAAGATGAATAGTAACCATGGCTATTTTAGAATCAATAATAAGGAAACTGAAAGTAGGGCTCAGGCCAACCAGACGTGAGGGAACATTTTGAGAATTAAGTCATGTTTGTTCCAAAACCGCCAGGGAAGCCAAGCAAGCATAAGTGCAAAAAATTAGTGATTGCTAAGGTGCCAATAATCTAATCTCTAAAAATTGACCTTTATGTAATCATTATTTCTGAAAAAATCAAATGATCTAATCTTTGTGAAACTGCATACTCAAAACATATATAACCTTGCTAAACTTCAATAAAACGGGCCAGGCTCAGCTTTTGCTAGTGTCTGTGTCCTCATTCCATCAGTCGCCGCCACCGTCCATCCTTCAGGGACTCCTGGACTCACTGGAGCTGGACTCCAGCACTTTTGAACAATCTCAGCTATTCCCTCAGGCAAGTACACAAATTCCCAAACTGTCTCACTTACTACAACTGGGGTTGTACTATACAGCAAGGGAATAAACTTCCAAAAACACGGGCCCCCAAAATTTTAATCTAAAATCTGCTTTCTTAATACCTTATAGAGCAGTTATTTCTTGGTTGATACTTTGAGGGATTGTTATTCTCTGCAAGACTGAAAAGTAACAACTTTTTTTCTGTTTTATTTAGCAGCAAATTGCCTGAAATTGAGCCAGCCCAAGAACATGTAATTAATATCTGTCAGCCCATGCAAGTACCTCTGTATTGTAATTAACTTGTACCTTTGTAATTTCTTAGCAAAGGTCTTTCACAGTGAGTTTTATCCTGTTAAAACTGATTAATTCTGGTTTTGCGAAGAGGACAGAAACTCAAAGCCCACTGGCTCCCCCTCACCCTTTTTTATCCTGTACTAACTAGGTTGAATCATCCAATTTATTTGTGATTCACATTTTCATTTTTTTTTAATATCAAGGTGTTAGTAAGTAATATGTGAAGGCTAACAAAGCATATGGCAGTGAGAAGTTTGCATAAAAAAAATCAGCGCATTCATTAAAGAAGACAAAATAGAGACTACAAAGTAATCAAGATGGCACCAGCCATTTCTAAGACACAAATCAGTAACCTTGCTTCTTGGAACACTGGAAGAGATATTTTTTTACATGCTCTGCAAACTGAAAAATCTCATTTACCTAGAAATCTTATGTATATAGAATGCAACGATGAACCAGAAAAGAAGCATAAGTAATATATCGTGAAGTTCACATCTACTTCATTCATAAGGACATTATTTCTCATTTTAAACAAATTATGTCTCCTAGTTTCTAATTATTTTCTTAGAAAACGGGTTCCGTTTTACAAAATTCATTGTTCAATTTTTTTCCTGACTTACTCATCAATAACACTAATATGTAAAAGTTGGGAGTCAATTATCAAAATCATTGTTGTGGGCTAAAATTTATTGTTAACAAGACAACAAATGTGTTAGTCGGTAGTAAATTGAAAATTCATGAGCAATCCAAGAAATCTTTTATAAAAAACTAATTTGTTAAGGACTAATTCACAATTATACTTCAATAAGAAAAAGAACAAATCAGAAATAATATTAACGGAAAGTGTATAGTATCTATATGAACATGGCTATAAAAATCTACTGATGATCTAAAGGGAGACATACATGTCTTTACATACGTGTGTGTGTGTGTGTGTGTGTGTATACACAAAATTTTATTGTTGGACTATGTTTGGCCATTAGTTATATTTATCTTCCAGTATTTCCTCCTATCTTTTTTTTGTTACTAGTGTCTTCCTTTTGGGGAACTCTTCTTTCCCCACCTTATGTGGTTCTGTTGAAGCTTCCTTCCCAAGCCAGTGGGAAGCACCCTATCAGTCTGGGTGTATCACAGCACCTTAGCTTCTGGATCACTCTAATGATCCTGCTGAGCATGATTTGATCCAAACAAGTCAGTTATAGTCCTCAATTTTTCCAAGGTGGAAATTAAGAGAAAACATTCTCACTTCTCCTGGATGGTCATATGTAAGGATGAATCTTTAGAGATGAAATAGCCACATTTCTTGACACATGGAACAGCTTAAGAGAATGGGGATAGCACCTGGCCAAAAGCTGAAATAAGGAATGAAGGAATGGGGAAGGGAGTGGTTCTGACACTTCTCATATTCCAGAATGCCATCAACTCCAAGATCTGTACAACACCCTATTGTGAAGATAAAGGGAACTTCATTTAAAATGGAATTGGGAAGCCCTGAACAGGGAGCCATTATCAATCTACCACTAGTTGCAGCCTCCATAAACAGCAGAAAGAATGAAGATAAGACTTATCTTGATAAGAGAGGATGTTTTCTCACATAGGAATTTCATCTCCTGCTTTAAGAAAAAGAAGATCCCTCCCTGGCCCAGCAAAACACACTAACCACCACTTGCAGTCAATGGGAAACCACCACAACCTCAAACTCTTGTTCTTCCCCATTGAATTTTGTTCAAAACACGCCTCCCCAGTTTCCTCCTAAACTTAATAAAAGCTGGCCTTTCTTTTGTCTCTTCAGACTTGCTTAGGGTTTGCCACAGTCTGCTTGTCCCAAATTGCAATTCCTCCGCTATTCTGGAATAAACTCATTTTGCTAGTAAAATAACTGGCTATTTTATTTTTAAGTTTGACACTACCTTATTTAACTTCAGACATATGTACCATGACATTTGCTATATTTAGTTAAGCTGGTTGGAATTGAGCTCCTAAACAAACCTAATTTGGATAAAACTAATAATATGGTCCAATATCCTATATTAAAACCTCATAGTTTTCTAAAGAAACTTAGAAGCTAGAAGAATGTTATCATTCTGGCATAGTACCCCTACAAACAAAACAAAAACCAAGAAACAACAATTAAAAACATAAATACAGTTGACCCCTTGAACACCACCAGTTTGAACTGCATGGGTCCATTTACACATGGATTTTTTTTCAATAAGCACATTGGAAATTTTTTTTTGAGATTTGCAACAATTTGAAGAAACATCTTCTTTTTCTCTAGCTTACTTTATTGTAAGAAAACAGTATATACACATATAACAAAAAAATACGTTAATCAACTGCTTATATTTTTGGTAAGGCTTCCTACCAACAGCAGGATGTTAGTAGTTACATTTTCAGGGAGTCAAAAGTTATACGTGGATTTTTGACTGCATGGGAGTCGGTGCTCCTAACCCCTGTGTTTTTCAACAGTCAGCTGTAAATACATTAAAATAAGTAGAATGGACATAAATGTCTCATTTATTATTCTGAATGGCATCTACCCATGTTATATATAAAATACTAACTTGTATATTCCCATAACAGCTTCAAAATGAGATACTTGCTCAGGTTTTTAAAAAGCTTTGACAAAGATATCGCACAGTATAATAAAAAAACTCAGAAATAATTGATAGGAAGTCCTCTCTGCTTGAACTGCAATTTTTTCATGTAAGGTACAGTAATAACTAAAATATGAAAATGCAGACTTAATATTTCCAAAGATGTACAGAAATTTATGCAATTTACTTTATCACTGCTTGAATGATGGCCACATCCTGATGGAATGGCGTAATATCCTTTCTAAATGATGTTTTATTATCATCTGCTGGGAAATACAGTCATACTTCCCTGCTCTTGATAACAGTTGAACTTTAGGGAAAAAAAGATGTTGAAAGTAATTATTGAAAGAAAATGAACTTTTCCCTTACTGATCTTACATGGATGACCACTTTCACCTAGAGAAGTTTAGAATGACAAGGATTTTTTTTTATTTCAAAAACTAATCAATTAGAAAAAAGAAACTTCAGTATAAGAGCTAGTCAGAAAATCACTCTCAGCATTTCACAGAATTGGTTCTTCATCTTTAAATGAGAATATACTAAGGTGTCCACATCAGAAGTGCCTCCAGCAGAGTAGAAGGGCCCTGATTTCATGTTCTTTAATATAAGGATTCAGGAGAAGCAGAGAACAGTTTTATGTTAACAGAAAATATCTGAGTCTATTTGCAAGTTTTATACGCCAATGCAGTCAGGTAGCATCTGCTTACACAGAAAATCTACTACTAATGAACATTTAGTTCTTTGAGTTTAAGAAACAAGCAGAGACAGAAAGCACAATAAAATAAAAGATGATGTAATTGAAATGCATAAGGTAGAAGAGTCCTATTTTTGAAAAGGGATCAGGAGATCTCTACCCCCAGACTGCAAACTACGTAAATGCATAGGGTATGCTTTTGTCTTTAATGCATTTAGTACAGAGTCTGGTATCCATTAAGTCTTCAAAAGATGTTTGTGTGATTGCACTGAATATCAAATTCAAAATGAGTTTCAATTAATTTTTAAAAAGTGCAAAATTTGTTACCAAAACTGCAGCTGTCAAACCTTTGCTCTCAAGCTTCATTGTGACACAGCATAGCCTGGAAACACACTGTGACACTCACTTTCTGTGCAGCATGAGATTGGAGCCTCATTAAAAATCAAAATGGGGATGAAATTCTCCTTGTGGTCTTGCACATGATAAGATGTGATTGACAAAGTCTTTAATGCTCCACTTCCTAATGGCCTGTGTACTTCACTCTAGCCAAAGGTTCATGTCATATTAGAAGCTTCCCTTGATTATTCCGACTCAATAGTCAGTCCTAATGATATCTGTGTTTTATCTTTTGATTGAAAGTGAGTATAAAATACATTTAAGCAGAAACATAAAGAGTGATGACATCTAATGCTACTTTCCATGGTTCAGGGATGCATTATAAAAGTCAATTGAAAATGATATTACCTCCATTAGTAGGTTGCTGAGATAATTATCATTAAGAATAGATTAGGCATGGAAAATACCTTGCACATATCGTTATATAAATATTTGTTGAATAAAAAATGAAACAAAATTACATTTTAACTATGATTATATTTACCTTATAGTTACTATCATTTACTATTATGGTATACCTCAGCCCCCTCAAATTTCAATTTTGAGAGTCATTGAGTTCTATAAACAATGTTATTTCCTGGTTTGAGCTTGACCTGTAATACACTCAAATTCAAGGAAGGAAATTTGTAAATATGCTGATCATATATGAACCTTCTTACATTTACCTGCAATTCTACAAAAATTTTCCAAGTAGCATCATACAAAGTTTAGTACAAAACTAAAATGGAGAATCTCAGGCATTTTATCACTATTTTTGTCATTTAGGTGTACATTTTATCATTGCAACATGATAATCTATTAACAACACATGGCTTAAACACTAATTGTGTTGTTTAGAAAAAGACAGAAAAATACATTGCATTTCAAAATCTTCAAGTTTCAAAACATTACTGGTTTGTTAAACCTTGAGGCAGTTTAATCTAACACTTGCACTGTTCTGAGAGAGTCCTCAGTGCACTGATCCCCATCAGCTGGTCAGTCTTCTCTCCCAACGAAATCAATCATGGTGACAGTTGCCACTATGGCCTCCTCCCTGTATTTTCCAAGCATGGAGGAGGACAAGTGAGCACCTGCCTCCTTGATTTTAGATTGAGAATATTCTTGAACAAACCAGGATTCTTTATACTACGGCACAATACAACCTTCTGAAAAAGGCTGGAAGCCTAATGAATATGTTCATGTTCTGATCATGACGTTTTTCTTCAAAAAACAAATTCCTCAGGGAATGAGAGAATGTGTAAATGTAACTTAACAATATTTACAATGTAATCATCAGTAAATGGCATTTGAGATGTTTATTTTACATTGTTTTATCACATTAATAGAAATCAATTAAAGTTTGATAAAAATATTTATAGAAATACTTTTCGTAACAAGAGAAGCCATTTATTTTTCTTTTGATAATAAAAGCAATGTATTAAATAAATATTCATTATGGAGCTGCTGAAGCAAAAGCAAAACCGGAAATATTAAACAGTAAGGTTATTCATTCTTCCTTTGGCATATTATTGAAAGAGTTGATGTACTATATAATGTAATGAGATAGTATTACATAATGGCCAAAAACATATTATGAATGATCACTTTTAAAGTTGTATAAGGATTCCATTTACAACATATATGATCTAGATGTTTGCTAACTAAAAGGCCCGGTATATAGCATCTCATGCCTCTGTATTTCAAAGCTGGGTAGAGATAGATGTTGTTAAAACTCTATTTGAAGGTATTCAAGCTCACGGACTTCGTCCTTAAATTATGAATTTCTGTGTTGTTTTGGACTCTCAGGCTATTCTGTTGCCCCCTCTCAACTTGTTCTTAATACATGGTTCAGGGAATGAGTAGGTTCACATTAGGTCATCTGAGAAGTGCACTCCCTGTGTCTGAAAGTCTGTAAGTGGGTTTGTTTGGGAGAATCAGTGAAACATTCCATTTAATCAGCCATTTGTTTCTACATTAAAGACTAAGTGATCTATAACTGTGCTAGACAGCTCAGTCAGTTGCCCTGAAACACCATGGATGCAGATTTTTTTTTAACAATTTATTTTATTTTAGTATCATTAACCTACAATTACATGAGCAATATTGTGATGATTAAACTACCCCCTTCATCAGGTCCCCCCCACCAACCCTATTACAGTCACTGTCCATCAGTGTAGTGAGATGAGAATCACTACTTGTCTTCTCTGAGCTGTACATTCCCCCCCGTGCCCCCCCACCCTATGCCTGCCAATCGTAATGCCCCTTTTACCCTCTTATCCCTCCCTTCCCACCCATCTCCCCAGTCCCTTTCCCTTTGGTAACTATTAGTCCGTTCTTGGGTTCTGTGAGTCTGCTGCTGTTTTGTTCCTTCATTTTTTTTTTTTCCTTTGTTCTTATACTCCACATATGAGTGAGATCATTTGGTACTTGTCTTTTTCGGCCTGGCTTATTTCACTGAGCATAATACCCTCCAGCTCCATCCATGTTGTTGCAAATGGTAGGATTTGTTTTTTTCTTATGGCTGCGTAATATTCCATTGTGTATATGTACCACCTCTTCTTAATCCATTCATCTACTGATGGACACTTAGGTTGCTTCCATTTCTTGGCTATTGTAAATAGTGCTGCAATAAACATAGGGGTGCATCTGTCTTTCTCAAACTGGGCTACTGCATTCTTGGGGTAAATTCCTAGGAGTGGGATTCCTGGGTCGTATGGTATTTCTATTTTGAGTTTTTTGAGGAACCTCCATACTGCTTTCCACAACGGTTGAACTACATGGATGCAGATTTATCTTCTCATTTTTCTTTCTGTCTGTCCCAGAAAAGTTTCATATCTCTTCAGGAAGAAAGGGCATATGCACCATCCCGTTAATCTCAATTCAACTTCCTTTCTTTCTGTTTTCACACTCACTCTCCTTTAACCAGACCTGGCTTTCTTCAGTTGCAAAAAAAACAAAAAAAGAAACCTCCCCATTTCCTTTTAAAAAATAAATGTGCCTTGCTCAAAGTCTTGGCTGTTTGGGTTTTCTGTGGCTGGTTACCTCCTCCCAATATCAGTGTGAGCATCTTTGTTTTGCTTCTCTCGTCATACCTGGCCCCTTGTGACAGCTTTTAAGGTGTCACCAATCTCTAGAAGTTTTGGAAAGAGGCACAGAATTTGGATCATGGTCTTATTTTAAGACCAGTGATTAAACACACACACACACACACACACACACACACACACAGAGAAAATAAGTAGAGTTTTGAATTGTCTTTGCTTCTACATGCTGAAATAATTGAGCCTATTTTCAAAGGAAATAATCTTTCAAATTTGGCCTAATTTTAAACCTACAATTAGTCAGAAATGTCTGCGGATTAATATTTCAGCACATTGTCAAGCGATTCCATACGCTTTTGGCTTTTCCTCTTCCAAGTTCTCCCCTTTCAGTCAGAAGTTTTCAAAGTTTAAGTGTTTTATAAATCAAGGGGGTAGAATAATCTAACATGACTGGTGGAACAAAACAGATTGATTTAAGATTCACGTGCAGTATATTTGAAAAGACAGATTCCCAAAGATTTACTTACAACTCTATTTTCAGCTGTTCATATCTCTGATTTAATGCTTTATGTAGTTGCCTTAGTACATTTTTCAAATTTACATGCACAAGAGTGTGTATTTCTAAAAAAAATATATACTAAAAGTTTAAAAATTTCAGTGGGACTTTGGGGAAAGCTAGTAGAAATTTCTTAGTGCTTGGAGTTCACTTTTAAAAAAATTTTATTAGTGAAAGGGACTAAGAATATTTTCCTGAAAGGACTTCAGTTTCCCTTCCCATGCCTAACCACACAGAAAGGGTGAAATCCCTTATAATAATGTTTACAACTACTCTGTGTGTCAAAGTATAATATGGAGAAAATATCCTCAGTTCTAAATTGCATAATTTGTTTTCTTTGCAGCACTCACTTATCATCAAACATCTATTATACCTCCTATTTTTTCTGACACGTCTACTGTTCATTCAATAATTCTTTGTAATATCTTGACTTCTATCCATCTGTTCCCCTACCATTTAAGACCATGACCACAACTATCAATACTGACAGCAAACATTAGTTAGACAGACTTGCAATTGGATTTGAATATATCCTGGCACTTCTACCAAAAAAAAAAAAATTTTTTTGCTTTAGGATGTGATGAAGGTAAATGAACTGAGTGTGAACTTCTGGATTGTTTATATATTTGATCTTGTATTTTGTATCTACTATATTATGGAGACCTAGATTGGTTTATGAATAAACATAACTATTTTTATCATACTACAATTTTAAAGTACAGAATAAATATTAGATCAGTAAAAATAATTTTTTCTTCCTTCTTAGATTCCTTTTAGGTTAGCTCTGCCTCCACAGTTTCTCCAGTTAATGGAGTAGAACATTTGTAGTATTAAAATGATGTACAATCTACTCTGATGGTTTAGGGACACTTTCCCCACTCCCTGCAATGGGAAAACCTGCCAAGGGAGTGGGCTTGCTGCTTTGAACCAGCTGGAATCACAGAGGACATCTCAGCTTCTTTGAGTTGGTAGAGTTCCTTGTTCGGTTGCTACAACTTCACTCTAGAGAGCATCACCTCTCCCATTAGGTGTTTAGTGCTAGGAACAAGAGTGAGTTTCCAGAGATGAGGGCGGTAGAGCAATTGGGGAACAGACGTCAGCAGTGAGATGTGACCAAGGAGACCGGTGCACAGTATCCACGCTTCCCAGCTGAGGTGGCTATAGTCTTGCTCACCTGCAGCATAACAGTAGTTTCTATGCTCTGAATATATGCATTGCCAGCGAAGAGTCCCTTACCGCTCCAGATTTGTGTCATTATCACAGGGAATGAAAATATGGTCCTAACCGAATTATGGAGTAAAGGGCACTTCTAAGAAAAGTTCTAAGTCACTTTAATACTACAAATATTTTGTGATTTGACTTTTCTTACCTGTAAGAAATGTTCTTTTTTGACAGAGAAGCACATGATCCCAAACTGACTACAACTATGTGACTGGAGACATTGGTGATCGAAGTGATTTCCACAGCACTTAGAGCAGGAAAGGGACCTTAGAGAACATTTACATAGTCCTTTGCGGAGTGCCTTGCAAAAAATAGTCCCACAATGAATAACTGATGAGTGGATGAATCCAGTTCACTTCCTTTTTACAGCTGAAGGAACTAAAGCCAAAGGGAAGAAGTAATTTACTCAGTGACATAAAGTTGGTCAGTGGCAGAACCAGTACGAGACACCAGAATTTCTACATCCTTATCAGTTAGTTGTTTTACCGTACCTTTCTTTATATTTAGTCATTTCCACTGTTGACTGATCAGCTGTGAACTATAATCACCTTCAGCCCTAGAATTTTGTCCACGTGACCTCATGTCTGCAAGGCCCTTTAGCAGAGCAACTCCTTAAACTAGGCTTCACCACTCTAGTCCACATTCATTTATCTCTTCTCTGAATTCCCATAGTGCTTACTGTCTGTACCACAAATTTAGAATTTTAGTTCAAGGTTTTATGGATTTTTTTGCAATAATGTCACATGTGTTTCTTGTGCCCTTTATAAGTTTGCACACTGCTCTGGGTAAAGGACATTTTTGTGCATAGTTCTTTTACGTACGTCAGCATGTAACTGTTAGGTTTATATGGGTGCACAAGAGATAGAATAACAAGCATGTAAACTTAGCATCCAAACTGGGACATTTTGGAGAGTCAAAGAAAGTATTATTGATACTTATTCAGTAAGTGTAAACTGTGACTATCCTGGGCAACTGGGATGTATAGTCATCGTAACAATAGTTAACTTGCTTAACATGTGTTCAATTACAATCATTCCAATGCTGACTGTACAAGTGTCCTACTGTGGGATACTATTTACAATTTACCCTATTACACTGAGTTGAATTATTTCGGAAGTAGTAATCACCAAAAAATTAAGACATGTGGAATTTTATTTACTGAACACTTACATGTATGTGTTGTTTAAAAGTTATTATGAATACTTCCACAAAACATTCATTTGTTGCCTTAGTTTTTAAAGCTATAAGGATAAAGTTAAATGCAAAACATTTGTTAGTCTAATTTTAGTCATTCTAATACTGAAAATGTGGCTGAGAGTGAAAAAAAAAATGGCATTCTCTCTAATTCCTTCCTGATGGTAAATATAAAATCTGATGGCTTTTTTTTTGTGGCATAGTTGAGATGGGGAGGTCCTGTTAGGTGTTATGGACAAAAACGTTCAAATTTAAAGTATAAAAATAGATTTAACTTAAACATCTATTCAAAAGTATCAAAACACATATCCTAATTTTTAATTTCTTTAGCGATAAAGTATGGAGACATTAGTAAACAAAACAAGTAAATCCATGATAAATTCATATACAACTGGTGACTGACTAAATTTTATAGCATTTACACACCCTTCTACTATATATTAACTCAATGAAATAAATCTTTACATTAATTGAAGAAATAAGTAAGTTTTCGATACAATTTTCGTTAAGTATATATTATTTTTATTTTTAGATATGTAGCAAAGGTTCAGACATCCCAGACAAAATAGTCCACACTTTTGATTTATTAGTATTGCTAAAGTAGAGGTTTAATGATAAAGATTCCCTGCAGCCGAATGAATTTTAAGCACTAGAACAATGGCAGTTACGCCATCTGCTCCAGATAGAAATTTGCTATCTTGACAGTAACAAAGGACGAGCAGGCAGTCAGATCTATCAAACTGGCAAAAGGGTAAATGCAAAAAGGGAAGAAGCATTTCTTAGATAAATTGCTTTTTCTGTTGAATATTACATTCTCTACTAAATAGCACTTCATTCAGCAATACGCAGATGTTTATCAAAGAGAATTCATAGTCTTTATCACAAAAACTATTTTATATTATGAGCAAATCTATATTTTCCATCCTCAAAATTCTAAACGAAATTAAAGTACACCAGAAAAAAAAGCAAAAATAATTACATGGGAAACAAAATAGCATGTTGCCCTTGGGAAAAATGCGGAGAACAGATATTACGTTGACAGATTCTCATCTACCCACATGGACCTCTGTGACAAGCCCCTAGACTATATTATTTTAAGGATTTAAGTTTAAAAAAATCTGTTTAAAAGACTGTCTTCCCACATCTTGTTATCAGTGTAATATATGTATGTATGGCTGAGCAGGAGTAGGGGGGATATTCAATTATCATTTATTCTGCATTAAAATAATAAGGGGAAAATAATAAAGCTCTGTATCATTATAGCACAGTCATTCACAAGGTTAGTAGGTCATAGGAACACTCCATCTTGTCATATTTCTAAGGAAGAGGGTATTTATTTTCATTTCAAAAAGAGGCCAAATTCCAGAACCTCAAGACAAGTTTACATAGAGGCATGTGGCCCATCTTTCACTTCCATTTTGTATCACCCACATACCTGATGTTCAAATTTCATTTATTGTTGGTTCGATAGTGTCAATAAAAATGACAGTTGAAAGAACGATAATTTTTTTAAAAAGTATTGCCATATAAAAAAGTCTTTCTAATGGATCCTTGTTAATTATCAGGAAAAATGTGCCTTTTTTTTACTGGGCTTTGTATTTCAATCAACAAAGATTTGTTTAGTTCAATATATATTTTTCAGTGATATATGTTTTATCTCAAGTGTCTGAAAATAGTAAGATCATAATGAGCTGTAAGTTGTGTACATTCTTTCACAATGTTGGCCTGATTTTCAGAACATAGCTATGACCAGAGGTTAGACCTATGAGCCTAATGTCTTTTCTGGCAGAGGGCTCTAAAGATATTTTCTAGTAAGGCAAGTTTACCATCCATAATGTCACAAAAGGAGTGTGAGGTCTTTTGTAATTATTTCAAAAGAATTATTTTCACTTAAATAACATCATGGATTCATTTCTCACAAACTGATCTTTTCTGGATTTTAAATGACTTCACTCTATATCTAATTTACCACATAAAATGGTGTCACATTTTACATGGTGCTAAAACTATGGTATTCAATTTTCTAGAATTTTCTTGTTCTGGTTGGTTGAATTCTGGTTACAAGAAACTGACTGCCTTAATAGATAACTTAGATAAATATATCCATCAGTAATTATTTATTGAGGTTCTATTTATGCCAGGCACCGGGGCTAGGTGCTGCAGGAAGTACGAAGATGTATGAGAAGACAGAGTCTTTGCGTTAAAGAGTTTACGCAATAAAATAAAATAACAACATAAAGAGTAAAAAAAATGGGAAACTGGTCACTGCCAAAGTGTGTGGTAGAAGGGAGATTAGTAGAGTCTTGAGTATTCAAAGGTATTATGAAGGAAAGAAGGGGCCAGGAATGGGTATTGAATGTAGATCTAAATTATAGGAATAATCAGAAAAGGGATTCTGTTGGCACTAGGTTTAAAGCTGTTATGTTATATATAGGGAATGAAGAGGCTGGGGAAGGCTAGTTTGTCAGGAAGCTAGTAGGAATGTGGGGAAATAAAATTCACAGGAGCCAACATCTGCAAGATAATTATAATCTCATTTTTATCACAGCAAAAGGAGAAAATAAGTTTTCTCTCTTGTACTAACGATTAATGGGCACTCTGCCAGGGAATTTAAATGAATTTATCTTGTAATGTAACCTCCATGACAATCTTAGATCATTCCTGTAGTGTCAATTTTATTTTATGAATTAGGTTACTGAATCTAAGAAGGGTTAATGTGAATTGCTAAGAGCTATACAGCTAATAATAATGGCGATAATAATGTAATAATGATAACATTTATCAACTACTTGTTATTAATTTGATATAGACATAGTCACCTTTATCTACTAGTAGCAGTCACTGAGCTGCTTGATTTGTCTCTCCACCCCCTCACTTCATTAGGCAGGGTCACAGGACCTGGGAGACATGTACCCCCCTGCATGCAGGAGTGGCCCACAGCATGACTCTCCCAGCTTTGAGGAGGGATTTGCTTTTGCACTGTTTGATGCCCAGTTGGTCAGGGAGAAGCCCAATGGGTCACTTGCCAGTGCTGTAGACAACAGAGCTAGGGTTGGGACCCAGTGCTCTGTACAGACGAACCAGCTTGGATGAGGGGGTGGATAAGAGACCTGAAACATCTCAGGGTCCATTAATTCATGCACTCAGCATGGCTACTGTCCACATGGGTCAGTTTCAAGGGAAGAAAATGTGAGTTTAGCATCAGGCAGGTCTGGGTTCAGAATCCCAGGAGCTGTGGAACCTGGGAAACTCAAGCCCTCTTGGCCTTTGTTTCCTCATGTTAAATGGGATCAATAATAACTACTTTATTGACTCTTGACTGTTGTGAGAATTGGAAGAAATAACTTGCAGAGTCCAGTACAGTACCTGATATTAGTAGATATTCAATAAATAACAGCTATTGTCACAACTAAACATTTCCTACCTCACCAATGGCGATTCTCTTTCAAATTACCATTTGTGAGAAACTTGGTTAAATTTTTTGGGAATTTTTTTTAGTTAATAATTCTACTTTTTTTTCCTACTCATGCATTCCCTGCACAAAAGCCAAGTTTCTTTATACCTAATCATTTATGTTGCCTAAAGTGTTGAATATTACTATTGAAAATTGCCTAAACTTTCCTAACAAGAATTTGTGGATTATTATCCTTGAATTACATGAAAGATAGAGATGCATCTTTCCTGCACATCTGGAAGAAACTCACATTCTCCCAAATGTGCAAAACAGAAAATTATCCATCTGATGTGCTTCCCATTTTTTCTCTTGGTTATAACTAAAACCCTGCCACCTCAAGCAGCCACTGGCAAATAACCATTATTATTTCTTTCTTCATGCTTTGCTTTATTAAGTGATTGACAATATTCTATGAGCCAAGCACTACTCTAAATGTATAGTGTTCCTATTGAAACAAGCCTTTCTCTATATCCTTCTAGTTTTGCCCTGGCCTGTTATGCCACCTTTCCAAATGATGCCCCCTGGGGTGCTCAGCCATCCTGGAATTCTAAGAATAGCCTGGTCTCAAGTTTATAGAACTGGATTCATTATAGCTCCTGATATGTCAATCACCATTATCATCTCACCAAATATGTCCCCATTGATGACAGCACATTGTACATACATTATGCATACTCAATTTTTAGGAGCTAATGACTAGTTTTTTTTTTCTAAGTAGTTGTATAAATATATATTTCCACCAGCAATGCATAAGAGATGTAGCTGATTTACATTGTCTCAAAAGCTTGGTTCTTCAAATTTCTAAAATTTTATCAATACAAAGGTATAAAATGTTCCATGTCTTTCTTTCCTGTCCTCCCTAGATGAGAATCTTTCATTACCAAAGTTGAGGTTTAGATATTTTCCTAGACAACGGAAACAAAATGGAATAAAATACCAGAACTTCCTCAGCAAAATGAGAACTATAGATGATATTCTAGGCTAAAGGTTTTAAAAAATGAAGATGGCAAAAAGAATTAAAATTCAGCAGTACTCGATTTAAGAGTAGGAAAAAAGTGCACTCCAAAAACTAAAGTGCATATATAGGCTTATCTGTGACTATAAAAGAATGTATTTTCCTGCCTGAAATTCTAGAATAATGTCGACTTGAAGGGAAAAATATGAATTAACCCTTCTTTCTGTTTTTCCAGTAAAGGAGACCTATTTCCAAACTATTGGTTAATCAGTTAGAATATAGATACCCTCTTGAATATGCAGACTATTTGATAGATGTAAATACAAAAAGAGGGAAAATGAAATGCAAAAAATCGATTATTAATTATGTGTTTTAATAGTTTACAACTTTTAAAAGACCATTCATCTGTGAAGTTGTGGTCCATTTAATTCATCATTCAGAGAAATACATGTTCATTATTCCACAGCTTTGCAAAGCCGTTGCTTCTTCCCAGAGTAATTGTTTTATATGCAAGCATGCTTGCAACAGCCTTAATTCTAAATTATAGTATTACTTTCAATACGCATACTCATCAAAATGCAATGTTGTAGTAGAGATAATTCACATGTAAGAAATTTAGTCAAGGTTTTTGCTGTCATTCTAATTCTATCTTTGGTGATGTGCCACTATTCTAATTATGCCTAACTATGTCCTAGTAAAATTATGTACTTGTGTAACACTGCTACAATATCACTCAATGACTTTTGTTTTCATGAAGAGTGAATTTTGAGAGGAGCATATCTAAAGAAACAAAAGTCCCTTATATATAGATATGCAGATCAAAAAAAAACCCTGCTTCTCTTAGCCATAAGATAGATACTATTTAAACACTGCTCCTAAAAGGAGAGCCAACTCACACTATTTAAGTATCTATATCAATTTTTGGATATACCAAGCAATAGAGCACTATTTCTGCCAAAAACCTAACTACTAGTCTTATAATATATAAGTCATGACTAATTGATGCAGACCAGTGAAATAAAATTGTTTTCAGAATCCAATAGGTATTCAAATTTATGCCTTCGTTCTTCAGTGTTATGAAGGTTAAGTTACCTGGCACTGCACTTGAAAAGAAGATCTATAAGCTTTACTTTCAGATTGGCACTATGATGTAATGGTAAGGTACTCTATCCATGGTCAATGCAAACTTTTTCTCAAGATAACTGTACATTTGACAGAACAACCAAGTATCTCTTTTGCTTGCATTTGTTATATCCTTCTCAAAAAGTTAATTGATCAACCAGCAAATATTTATGGAGTGCCTACCGTATTGAAGGTACTTGCGCGAGTGCCTGGATAGGGCATAAAAAGACAACGATACTGTTTAATGTGATGGAAGATATAATGATGGCAAATACACGTTCAATTCATCTCAATTTATAAGCCCTTTTCCTGAATGTTCTCCCGCTGAAATGCGGGGTGATTCCTCCCCTTTGTACCTGTGTACTCTTTACTGCTTAGGGCTCAGTGTTTCGCTCTTTGTAACATTTTTCCTTTTTCTTTGTTTTATATTAAGTAATCTTATCTCACCAATAAGACTATGGGCAATGTGAGAGGTCAGAGATCTTGGCCAATAGTTATCTGCAACTTCCATAATTCCTGCCATACAGCTGATCACATAAGAGTTCTTCATATTATTTTTGGTATTCAAAGATACGTTACCCAGATAACTTAGTCCACTCATTCTTTATCATAACTGTCATAGACACAAACAGAAGGGAGAAAGATAATGTACCACCAACACCGACTAGTTTGGGATTCTTCTATAGTCAGAAGTTTACAGAAAATTGAGTGAAAACTTCTGAATAATTTAGAGCAATAAACAGCATCTTTTTCCTGTGACGGGGTAGTGTTTTGCTTTTTAAAAACTAGGTTACATCATTTTCCATTCTGATGCAAAGTTAATGCATTACCTAGTAATATGAAGAATCAAAAATAATGATCTTGGATTTATATAATTTCCCCAAAAAATACACTGAGAACTTTATGTTCTCTGGGACATGATATCATAAAGTATAATGAAGGCAGAGCTGCTGAAATCTGTTTCTGCCAACTCCTACTATCCAAATTGCCACTGACCTTGCCCTGAAGCTTTAGAGAGTCTCTCTGTCATTTCCTCTTCCTTTAATTCAGTGATTGTCCCTTCTCCCAGCTATAACTCTGTCATAGGGAATCTTAACTAATCAATTGTGGGAGAGGAAGGAAAATTATTTTTAAATGACAGAAATTCAGTGTTGAATATCAATGACACTAAAGAAAGTTGTCTGGGAACAAATCATGGATTATAATGTAGGGTACATGGAAACTTGATACAAACTATATTTATTCCCTCCATTTCATTTGCTCTGGTAACTCCCTTGGGAATTTAACATAGAAACCAATTCCCTGAGCTTATGAATATTGAGAAGTGATGAATTTAATTCAACGTTTACTGAAAGGCTGTGCAGAGAGGACATAGAATATTAAATAGATGGCCAAATTAGGAAAGTTGTGACTTGGAAAAACTTTCACCACACCAAGAATCCCAAACACTGGAAAACTACCCGGATAACTATAGCCTGACATGACTCTGTAGCCACCTGGTGGTAGGGGATGTGTGTTACAGGTGTAATAATTGGACACGCATCAGAATTGTGAGACAAAGATGAGATCCATTCCGGTATTTCTAAGTACTTACAGGAATTTCTCTTTGGAAGAACTACTATAAAAATGATCAAAACTCCTTAATCAGCACCTTCTCTTACTATCTTTTCTGTGCTGCTCTCACCTTATCTACCTACCCTATCTCACTACTGAGTATAACCCAATAAGGTCACAGTCCCCATCAACCCTGCCTCATTCAGTGCTCATTGGTTTCCAAGCTTCCTGTGACAATCCCCTGCCCCCTCCCCCAGGGCTCTTCCTCTGGTCCTCTCCACATTGGAAATTCAACTCTGCCTTCACTGTTGAGCTCAAAGCCACTTTTTATACCTTATTATAATACAAATGAATCTTTCTTTGATTTCCTTCAATGACCTTATAGCTTTCTGAGCTATCTTTTCAATGATAAGCTCTCAAACATTTTTTTCACATAGAATCACTCTTTTTAAAAATGTACTTCCTATCTTAGCATTCATTTGACAACTTCAGAGGAGACACTGAAATACCAGGTTTTTTAAGGATGCTAGAGACACTTGCTCATGATATCTTTCCTTTTAGAATCAGAGGTTACTATTAGCCAATAACAAAGATCTGTTTGTAAACTGAAAATTTTGCTTATCCTTTAAAGGCATGAGAAGTGCCAAAACTCATCAAAGTGAATATTAAATGGAGAAAAGCACCAAGAGCAAATAATATAAGGAAGGTGTGCTGCACTTAAATGTTAGTACATCAAGTACCAAAATCAATTTTAAATATAATTAAAAAAATAAACTGTAATAAAGACTAATTCATTTGTGCTGTTCCATCTAGGGGAACATGATGTGTTTTGTTGAAAGGAATTTGCAGAGATAAGTATATAACCAATTTAAAGAAAGCTTTCTTTGCAGAAATGTAAAGATATAAAAATAACAAATAATAATGGAAATGAGTCATTCATTCACTCTTTCATCCAACATTTTTTTAATGCATTATCAAGTAGCTCTGAAATATCAATCAACAGTGCTTCAACTATTAAAAGACAACTTTTCTACTGGGACACAAATGAGGTAATTATAGTATTTTCATAGGATCATTAATAATACTATTTTGTGAACTAGATAAATACTTAAATATATATTTAAGTCCTTAGAGAAACAAACTATAGGAATTAGTCGATGAGGCAGGAAAAAAACCCTCAAAAAGTTTGAAGTATGTGCTATTTCAGCCATAAACCCTCTGAACCTCCTGATTCTAAGCACTTAAACCAAAGTCATTTTCTAGTTAAACATTGTTTCCTGAAGATAAACTGTAATGTTCATCACCCAGGGGCATGCCATTAAATAATTAGAAGTATCAATATCTACTGTCTTATTTGGCATCCTTCAAGAGAAGATTTATAGGGTTTTGACATGTACTAAGTAGCTTCTATATGCTGGAAACTTGAAGTGGGTTGTTTCATGTAATCCCTCTGAAAAATTTATATTAAACTGACTTCCATGTTATGGTAGAGGTAAAAGTAAGGCTGAGAGGAATTAAGTAAATAGCAATAATACTAATGACAATAATATCAAGAAAACAACAATAACTAAACTGGTTTAGCATCTGGTATGTGCTCCGTATTTTATATTACCAGATTTATATAATAGCAGCTGTTCTTAGGCAAAGTCCCTCAGGGGACCTTGGATAAATCACTTAAGCCCTCTAGGCCTCATATGTCAAGTGTGGGTAATATCCACTTTCATTGGAATATTGTGAAAGTTAAGTGGAATAATTTGTATAATTTTCAGCAGATTGCTTGGCCTTGAGTAGATGTTCAATAAATGAGAATTTATATTATAATTATATATAAAATCTCTCATTTGATGGGAAACCTGGTCACAGGTTCTGTGAATGTTAAAAAAATGTGTAACTTCCTATGTCTACACTTGCCATTCATCCTAACTTCCATTAATTAAACCATGTGCCTTTCTATCATGGTTAGTCAGGATTTTAAGTCACCTAAAAATTTATAACCAAAATTTTAGCTTTCCTTCTATTGCTGAAAAGTGGAAACTCTTCCTTGGCTCTGACTCCATTTTCTCACCACTGGGTATGACTAAGCTCCTGGTGGATGCACTCCCCATTTGTGGGGAGATCTGGGTTAATAAGTGGGTAAAAAAAATCTGGGTAAATAAATTCCCCATTTATTAGATTGTTGTTGGTGACCACCTTGGACTTTGCACTGGCACACAGAGCTTAAAGA
>JAQQAC010016209.1:95300422-95311285 GCA_029783875.1 Phataginus tricuspis | reverse complement strand
TCCCCCGGGGTTTCCCACGTCTTCTAAAGTCCTTGCTGGCGAGGACAGATTGTTGGGGGAGTTTAAAAAAATTCTTGCAGTCCCTTGTGCATAGTAAGCTCTCAGCAAATCTTAATTCACTTGTAGCATTGCAATGAACCACGGCTCCCAAACAAGTGGACGAAGTTCTTTTGGGAAGGATGAGATGGAAAATAGAAAGGGAATTAGAGGAAAAGCATTCCAAAAGTACTGGGATTGAGTTAATTTTGTACTAGATATTTCATCTTTCCTAATTCCCAACTCTGGGGTGTTCTGTAATATTCATCATCTCACTCCACTTCCATTTCCAGAGAAACGATAGAAACATGCTCATTTTACCTCTCAGCATGTATGCCTACTCTGCAGCTCATTAGCAAAGCCAGACAGATGCTGAGGCATTTGTAGAGACCATTTTTTAAATCTTCTATCCTCAGTTCTTAGCTTCCTTTTTTAGTCGGCTGTGTGCTTTGTAACAATGGACAAATGGCTTGATGAACTTGCTCTGCCTGGCTTTGTGATACTTATTTCCCTTTTCATCAGTGAATTTGCAAACCGTGATTTCCACAAAGCTTTCACATGAGAACAATTTCCTGTCACTTGCAGAGAGGTCTAACCTTTCAAATGTCATTTTTCCAAGTTTCCTCAGCCGTTTCTATTCTCTTTCTCTCTCAGCAGACCAGTCGTCTGGAAATTCTACAATGTGGAACTTAATAGCATCTCTCCCCCACCTTCTCATTCTGCATACTCACCTGATACCACTAATCATTAAAATTTGAAACCATTTAAATATGCGTATATGGGGTCCCCATTTCCTTTGAGCCTTCTCAGTCCAGAAGAGCTTATTGCTCTAACGTCACACTCCTGTGCTTTAGTTTAGAAAATACTAATGCTGTTGCTTGCCTATGCCTCTGTCTTTCACTACTTCCCAGTTCCCTGTCCAAAGAAGCCTTACTTCTTCAAGTGCTAGCTCAACCATAACCTTCCCTACAGAGCTTGTCCCACCACTCACCTCCAGTCTTTGGCAAAGTTGTCCATTGGTACTTTATACTCTAGCAGAGTGCTTGGCAAACTACAGTCTGATTTAGTATGGCCCATGAGCTAAGAATAGAGTTTACATTTTTATATGGTTGGGGAAAAGATAAAAAAATGAGTAATAAATCACACTAAGTGAAAATTGTATGAAATTCAAATTTCAGTGTTTGTAAAGTTTTATTGGAACCCAGCTACACCTATTAAATATGTCACCTACGGCTGACTTCATGCTACAACAGCAGAGCTAAGTAGTTGCAAGAGACCATAGGGTCCACGATATCAACAATATTTCTTCTCTTGCCCTTTACAGAAAAGGTTTGTTGACCCCTGCAAGTATAACTCATGGACCAGCACCATCAACATCACCTGAGGGCTTGGCAGAAATGCAGCCCTTCTGGCTCCTTTCTGGACCTACTGAATTAGAACCTACAGCTTAACAGGATCCCCAGACAATTCTGTCCACAGTAAGGTCTGAGAAACATTGCTTTAGCAATCATCAAACTACCTTCAAATTACTTGTCAATATTTTAACAGATGAAAAAATGGAAACATGACTAGGATATTAAAATGTATGACTTATGGTACATATATGTAATTTTACATAAGATAAATTTAGGTCACTGCAAAATAGCAAAGTACAATTCAGTGGAATAAAAATAAAGTACAAGATGAAATTAAAGGAGAAATAAAGCTTAGGAGGAAATATGAACTAAGAATCATATCTCTTAGTAATGTATTCATTTAGTAACATCACATTTCAATTATATTCATATATAATCCATATTTTCAATGAAACATTCACACTATATTCAGTATGTGTGTGTATATATATGGATGTATATATTCTATTCTTTAGTGTAAAATGTAAGACCCATTAGCAATAATCCTACTTTACAGTTATGCTAGAATTCATTTGTCATAGATTTGAATTTACTTATTTAATAATGCATAGCAGTGTTTTATGATTGGGTTATTTGATTTGTTAAAATGTGAATATGAAGCTCTTGGTGCATGAAACAGGGCGAGAGAGACCTATTCAAACTCCCTATTGGACTGATCAACAATTAAAATGTGGTATTAGGCATTAATAAATGTCAGTTGCTTGTATAGCTAATGTTACATTTTAAATCATGGCAATATTTTTACTGCTATCACAATTAGTGGATAACTCACACATGCAACCCTATCTTAAGGTCCTAATAACTGAGGCTTCTAATTTTTCACCAGGTTGCAATATTTACAGCTAGCTACTGAGATGAGGAGAGAGAAAAAAATATTCTCTGCAATTGAACGACCACAGATTGACCACTTCAGACAATCGCACGATTGACTTTTTAATAGGTAATACCTATTTGTTCATTGAGTTATTCAGTCAATTAATATTTATTGAATCATATGTTAGGCACTATTCTAGATCTGAGAATACAACACTAAGCAAAGCAAATACTGTCTTCATCTCATGGAGTTCACATCTGGTGGAGGAGATAGCAATCTCCAAGTAATCACAAACATAAATTACACAGTGTTATCAATGAGGGTATTTAACAGACGAAGCTCACCTCAACTTAAGAGGGTAGGGTGGGCAGTATGGTGTCTCTGTATCCAGAAGAAATATCTTTAGGTTATGCTTTTGAAAGCTTAGTAGGAGTTAACTGGTGATGTATTAGGAGCGGTGGGAAATATAAGTATTCACAACAACAGAGAGAGCATTTGTTTTCAAGGAACTGAAAGCAGACAGTGTAGCTGAAGTATTCATGAGGAGGGTGAGAGGAAAGAGGAAAATATAATATTGAAGAGGAAGACAGGGGCCAGATCAGGTTATCTCTTTCAAACCATGATAAAGATTTTGGTATTTATTCTCAGAGCAGTAGGAATTGTGAGACTAGATTCTGTAGTGCAAATGTGTAATTGGGGAGATTAGGAAGAAGGCTGTCCCAGTTTTCAGACAAGAGATGATGGAAAGTGCTAGCAGAATGATGGTGGAAATGGAGTGAAGATATTTAAGAGTTAAGCTGACAGGAATTAGTGATGAATTTGGTTAAGAGGCATAACGGATAGGAAGATGTTCAAGGATGACCGATAGTATCTTGCCTAATCCAGCCATCTAAATGACAGTGTCATTACCAGTGATGCACAGAAGTTTACAACACATTGACACTATGTTCTTAGATAATCAAAACCCAATGAAGTCAATAAGAATACTCCATGGAATGGCAATTAACTATATACAGATTTTAATTGATGTACACTTTCAATGAACATACCACAGATATATGATTCGATTTTCATATTTTATTAGTATCTTTTTATTAGTTTAGTATTAAATAGTATCTCTAAAGATACAAATAAAGCAATTTAGTTTTAAGAAAGTTAAATGAACAACTGTACCTAGATGTACAAAGAGGGACTATTTCAGAAAGTGATTGTTAGCAAGCTCACATACATATTTATTATTTATCTGGATCATATGTTTAATTGGGTGGGGGAGATAATTTTTAAATAAGAGTAAAATGCAATAGAATTATGATATGATAGAAATATGCAAATATTAATTTCACACAACAGGTAAACACTTCTATGCCATTAAAATATCTGTTATGTTTGAAAGATATGTGCTATTTTAAAAATTAGAGCAATATGTACTAAAGACAAATATTCTTAAAGAGTGAAATGGAAAATCAACATTATTTATATCATAAACTCTTTGATCATGATGTCCTCCTATATGACAAACATTACTTTACTTGTTGTAGTTACTTAAGTTATACCTGTATTTTATATTTAAGGAGATATAAATGTTTTGAAAATGCACAATTTAGAAGTGCAAGCATATTTTTGAGAGGCATATATGCAAAAACAAAAAACAGACATAAAATTATTTTGCTGTTATTATCTAGCATGCATGGACATGTGGCTCAATTTTGAAACTGCTTGGCTGCTTACCTTTCCAAAGTAAAGTAACTTTCACTTATTTTGAAAAGTTGAAATATCTTAGAACGTGTGCATTCTAACTCTGTTGTCAGCCTTGTTGGGTTCTGGCTCAGGCTACTCAGTGAAAAATATGTATGGTATATAGTTTTCAAGGTAACAGTTCACTCATATTATTAAAATCAGCAAATGTTTCTTTATGTGTCCATTTATATCTTTGTTTATTGTATTAATAGATAATCTAACTTGTACAACTCCCCACAATACATTTTCTCATTCTAGCAGGTGAAAGGCTGATCTACTTAGTAGCATGAGAGGGAAGCATACTTTGGAACAATCCTTTTATATATAATAAAAAATTGTGAAAGAAATATAAGGAGTTGCTCATGTGAAACCTTTGTAAGATTGTATATCAACAATATCTTAATTAAAAAGAAAAGGAAATATAAGGAATTGTATAAGTTGTATCAGGAAATTGTAGCTAACTTTTGTCCAAAAAGGGGGATCTTTCCAGGTCGAGGAAATGTGTTTAGTAAGAGTCCCTGTTGTTGCTGTTCTTCACAATTTTGGTATACTGGAGGTGCTGAAGAAGGTACAGTTTTCCAACCAGTGGCTTGTAATGGTTTGCTTTTTTTTGGTCAAATTATGAAAGAGAGAAGCAAGATTATGAGGGAAGAGGAATAAAGCTAATGTTTCTCTCTGAAGATCAGATGAATCTATATACTCTTTTCCCTCTTCTTTTATTCAAATATTTTTATTATGTAATTTTTTGAAAATACTGAAAAATCTTAGCACCCAGAGGTAGTTAATCAGAGGTAGAAACACTACCATCTTGGTGAATAGCCTTTAGGAAATTTATTATGCCTTGTTGGCTTTGTTGTATTTCTACCAAGTATGTCTGCTCTCCACCAGGGAATAGGTCGCCTTCGGGTGGCTTTGAGGTATTGGCCCCCTTACATGTCAGCTGCTTGTGAACTAGGCTCTTAGGTTTAATTAGACAGACATTACTAATATGTTGGTTTTCAAATTAACCACATTCATGAGTCATAGTAAACATTTTGGTCACTTAACTAAATAAATGATCTAAATAAGCTAAATCAATGAGCTGCTAGAACCACAATTCTCTTGACTTTTATTTTCTCTTCCCCGCCACCCCTCCATTCCGTTTTTCTTTCTTTTTTTTTATTAAGGTATTATTGATATACACTCTTATGAAAGTTTCACATGAATAAACCATGTGGTTACTACATTCACCCATAATATCGTGTCCCCCCCATACCCCATTGTAGTCACTGCCCATCAGTATAGTAAGATGCCACACAGTCACTATTTGCCTTCTCTGTAAAATCAGCAAATATTTCTTTAAGCACATAGTTAATGCTATGTTTTTGAGTTCAACTGATTATTATAAAGGACCACTTAAATTTTGGTAATACTCATAAAAGTAAAAACTGTGAGGAATGTGGAATTAACCTATAAAGGCTCAAGTTTTCCTATGCTTTAAGTGTGTATATTTATTAGTTTAAAAAAAAGCATGCCTGACTGAATACCTCTTTTCTCCAGGGGCTATTTTATTTTATCATTACCAGTTCAATAGTCATTTTTGAATTAATTATTGAATATATTGTCAAATACATATTACATGTTAGTTACTAATACTAAATTAATGAAAAGATGCTAATAAGATATGAAAATCAAATCATGTATCTGTGGTATGTTCATTAAAAGTAAACATCAATTAAATCTGTATTCTGTTACATAATACTCAGTTCTGTATACCTTTCATGAGTTCTGATTAAGCATTATTTACTTAACTGAATGAAAAGTTGAAGAGCAATAAAATATATTTAGTTATTTTATCTAATCCAAGACATATTAAAATATTTGTGACTAAAACAAATAACCACAACACACTGCAAAGTGAAATTATACAACTGTCTATCAATGTAGGTAATATTTGATTTTTGTTATAGTCTGTTTAATTAAACTAATTTAGTAACCTAAAGAACTCTGCAATAATTACTTGGTTATATATCAGAGAACTCCTATTGAAAAAAATTTCTTCTAAATGAACTTGTATTTATTTGAAGCAATGCAAAGCCATTTAAATAAAAGATAAAAAGAAAAAAAGATAAAATTCTTGATTGTTAATGCACATGTCAAAACTGTGACAAGTATAAATCCTGTTATGACATTGTAGAGCCCAGTGTATGTGCAAGATTTCTTTACAGTAGCCCTTTGTGTGAACTTAATGCTGATGTGGTTTTACAGAAAAAAAGATGTTTACCTTTAATACTTACTGATACTACAAACGTTGTCCAGATCAGAAGGAACACAGTTGTCCAATTGATCATTTTCACAGGAGACATTGAAATTATTACCTAAATTATTACCTTGACTATGAGATATATATATATACATATATATATATCTCACATAGCATAGATAGCATAAGTAAGGCTTTAGGGAAGGTATTATTAAGTTCAAATGAAAGCTGGAAACAAATCAGGTCAACTGACTTTTATTTTTTAAGATCAATAGAATCTTAAAAAGCTTAAAATAGCCACAGAAATCACCAGGGACCCATACTTCAAAAATGTGAAGAATATCAAGTTGTGGATGTATATACATTATCATAAAACTCTTGATACTTTTTCTATATACAATGAGAATGAACACATTTAATAACATTAACGAAATTATTTATCATAAATAACCAATCTCTAACCTTTTATATTAAGTATGCTGTACATACATTTATAATGTTGATAGGGAAAAACCCAAGGACAGCAGTCTAGTCCAGGTGGCTCCCTTCTGCTGCTCTTCTTAGCAAAGACAACAGACACTCCCTTAACTTCCCCCTCCCCTTCACTCCCCTCTCTGCCAGGCACTCACTCCGGAAACTTACTCCCCCTTGCCTGTAGGAATGTTAGATACAGAAGCAGAAAGATACATATTGCTCCCTTTGCCTTTGTTCCAGGCTCAGACCTTAGGAGATTACTCCCCTCCGAGCCCGTCAGTGTGAAATAAAGCGTCAACACTCCAAGACCTCCGAGTGCCACTTGGTTATTCCGTCAGTGATCCAGTCCAGGTTTTTACAGTATTTTCTGTACCATTTGGCTCCCTGACTGGAAAACCCAACCGCGCTGGCGCTTTGTTGCCACCGGTTTGGGGCAAAAATGTGGGGCAGTGATGGAAGGGGAGATCGCAACGGAGAAGGCGCGCCCTGCCTGACCTTTCGGCAGTCTCCCGCCCGGTGGCCCTGGGCTGGCCCCGCTCCGCTGTTCCCGCCGGACTCAAGAAGGCTTGGCAGGTGAGGACCTGGTTCCGATGTCGAATCCGGTAAGGCCCCAGGGCCCCTGACCCAGCCAGTCCCACCCGTTGGGGTGGAAGGGGAGCCTGATGACCTCCCGGAGACTTCTTAGAAGTCTCTCAGGTAGACATTCCCAGGGGGGGAATGTTTAAACTCTGGTCTGAGTGTGTGAGTGAGTGTGCACGGCGGCTGAAGCCATTCAGTCTGCACTGAATCTGTGATTCTACGGCCTGCGCTACGGAATCAGAGTGGGCCCTCATCCGCATTCGCGGTCGGCCGCCATGACATAATGGTGACCCAGCTTCAGCTAACCTGGCCTGGGACTTACACGGGTGCACCTTAGTCAAGGCTGACCAAAGTCTCTGAGAGGAGCGCAAACAGACAGGCATCTGATCGGTCTCCTCTCTAGAGGAGGCAGCCCTCCCTGTCTGTTGTCACGGCACTGTTACACAGACATGTCAGGGTCAGGGCATAGCAAACGCACAGTTCTTGACACCATGATCAAAAATTTGAGGAAGGAATTTTCAAAAGACTACAGAGTAAAATTAACACCCAGCAGGTTAAAAACTCTGTGAATCTGAATAACCCACCTTTAGTATAAGATGGCCTCCGGAAGGGGCCGTAGATGTCCCAACAGTCCACCAGGTCTGGCAGGTCATCACTGGAGAGCCAGGTCATCCTGACCAGTTCCCATATATTAACTCCTGGTTAGGAGTTGTCCAGACCTTCCCCCTTGCGTGTGATTCGCTTGCAACAGGCAGGGACAGGGTAGGGTCTTAGTGGCCTCAACAAAGCAGCCCACAAAGAATCAACAGAAGCCTGAGCCTCTGCAATTCCTGCTGGTGATCCAGAGGAAGAGCTAATATTGTCCCCACCTTATGTGCCCCCAAGGTTGTGAGCACCCAGCCCCCCAGTCCCTGATACCCCGTCATGGTCAACCTCCCTGCCAACTCCAGAACCAGTGAACCCACTCTCCCCTGGACCAGCAGCCAGACTACACCCTTGGCCAGGAGCCGGCACCCTTCAGATGATGGTGCAAGAGATGCGGGAGCCTGAAAGACATAATAAATATGGGACCATCCAGCCCAACCAGCCCATGTTTTACTATCAACCCTCTCCACAACTGACACCCTGTCTGAAAAACCACAAGCCCTAGTTGATCTCATGGAATCCCTCTTCCAAATCCATCAGCCGACCTAAAAAAAAACTGTCAACAGCTTCTCTGCACCCTGTTCACAATGGAAGAGAGGAGGCAGCCAGGGTCCTTGGTTGGGGTGCATGGGCTGAAACTGCTGTCCCTAAGGATCACCCCAAGTGGGACTTCACCACCCCTGAGGGACAGCACCAGATCTGCTGATATCAGGACGCCCTCCCCCAGGAGCTGGGTCCAAAAAGCCTATGACCATGACCAAAGTTTCTTCAGTCACTCAACATCCAGGAGAGTCTTCTGGGGACTATTACGAAAGACTATGTGAAGCTTATTGCATTTACACCCCTTCAATCCTGAGTCACCAGAGAGCCAATAAATGGTCAACACCTCATTCATAACTCAAGCTGCCCCAGACATCAGAAGAAAGCTCCAAAAACTTGAAGGCTTTGCCAGGATGAATATCACTCAGCTGATTAAAATTGCCAACAAAGAATATCTAAACAGAGAAGTTCAAGCTGATGGAAAGGCTGAAAGAGAAATGAAGAAAAAGGCCAGCCTCCTGGCAGCCGCCCTAAAAGAAAGAGAGATGACCAAAAGGCAGAGAAAAGCCGACCTCCAAGAGGGGGAGGCCTAGGACCCCCCAGCCAGGGACCAGTGCGCTTATGGTAAAGAGAAGGGGCATTGGAGGAACGAATGCCCCAACCGAAGCAAAGCCCTGAAGCCCAGTCCCCACTGGGAAGAGCCCCACGGGGAAAGGCTCACTGGCCTGGCAGGAGCAGACTCAGATTGACAAGGACCGGGCTCTCTCCCTCTTGGCCCCCATGAGCCCATGGCCAAAATGAAAGTGGGGGGCCAACACATGCCTTTTATGGTTGACACTGGGGCAGAACACTCTGTGGTCACCCTCCCTGTAGCCCCCTTCAGTGACAAGACTGCAACTATTCTCGGAGCCACAGAGACAGCGGCAGGACCCCCTCTCACAAGAGGCGAGAGCAGGCATCCAGGACACCTGATCAGACTCAGAGAGGCAGGCATTCTAATCAAGTGTCAGTCGCCCTGGAGCACCCCACTTCTAGCAGTCAAAAGGCCAGGAGGAGGGCACTGGCCTGTTCAAGACCTGCGAGCCATTAACAAAGTGACTGTTTCTCCAAATCCATACACCCTCCTCAGCCAGATCCCAGGGTCTGACAAATGGTTTACTTGCCTAGACTTAAAAGATGCCTTTTTCTACCTCCAGCTGGTCCCCCAAAGCCCACTCTTATTTGCCTTTGCATGGACTGAACCAGACACGGGGCGGCAGATGCAGTTAACATGGACGCGCCTTCCACAAGAGTTCAAGAACTCACCCACTTTCTTTGGAGAGGCATTGGTTGCAGACCTTGCCAGCTTTCTGAGGGATGCCACAGGCTGTGCCCTCCTGCTGTATGTAGATGACCTCCTTCTTGCCAGTGACAACCAAGAAAATAAAATTGTGCAAAAGGCACAAGGACCCTCCTGCAACTCCTGTCAGACTCAGGATACCGAGCCTCATAGAAAAAAAAGCACAAATCTACCAGCAGTGAGTCTGGTACTTGGGCTTCCTCCTCACCCAGGGAGAAAGGGCACTTGGGCCACAGAGGAAAAGGTCATTAACTGTTGCCCCAGCCCCAGATGAAAAGAGGCATAAGAGTGTTCCTGGGGGTGCCATGTTTCTGGGGCCACTGGGTTCTGCAGAATCTGGATCCCCAGATTCTCAGCAATGGCAAGATCCCCCTACAGCCTCCTGGGGTGGCCAGACTGAAAGCCCCCTGTCTGAACAAAAGAGGAAAGAGCCACCTTCCTGGAAATAGAGGCTGCTTTAGGACAGGCAACCACCCTAGGCCTGCCAGATATAGAAAAGCCCTTCAACCTCTTTGTACATGAAAAGGAAAAGGTGGCCCTTGGGGTTCTCACACAGACTGTTGGCCCCTGGCAGCAGCCGGTTGCATAACTGTCAAAGAGACTGGACCCCGTTGCAGCAGGATGGCCACCCTGCCTCAAGAACTAAATGTCAAGGTTACCCATGCTGTTGTGTCCCTCATGAACACGCAGGGACACCGCTTCCTCTCCAACCCCTGGCTGGCACAATATCAAGGACTGCTCTGTGAAAACCCACGAGTCACTCTAGAAATAGTGCAGACACAGAATCCAGCAACTTTCCTCCCCACCAAAGTGAAGAAACCAGATCATGACTGTTCTGAAGTAACTGATGAAGTAAACGCAAGTCATCCAGATTTGCAAGATCAAGCATTACAAAATCCAGAACTCACACTGTTCAGTGATGGCAGCAGTTACCTACAAGAGGGTACCCGAAGAGCAGGTTATGCAGTAACTACTGCCACTGAGGTCTTAGAAGCAGAAGCCCTGCCTGCTGGATGGTCAGCACAACAAGCTGAACTGCGTG
>JAQQAC010016209.1:95272708-95295422 GCA_029783875.1 Phataginus tricuspis | reverse complement strand
AAAAAGCTAAACATTAGTTTAGCAGATATGTCAATGTCAGTCCTTCAGTTAAAGAGGAAATAAAATGTCAGTTAAGTATTATAAATGAATTAACAAAATTCTACATCAAATATTAAGTTGAAATATTTTTTTGCATAAAATTATTACAGACCAGGAGTACTTAAATGGTATTTAACTCATAGTTATTAAAATGATACTGGAAGTGGGAAGAGGAAGTAACACTTGAGAAATCACTGTTTCAGTATCAATTATTTTCAAAGTATCAATTGCCAGTATTTATTTTGAGATATGAAAACAAAATTAGAACTAATATTACCTAACTACATTTTTGCAGGACAGATAAATTTGGTTTAACAATGTTAATTTAACATATTTTAAGCAGAAAAAGTTTCCCAAAGCACATAAAAATGACCAAAAAGATTTAACTACAGAGATTTTCTTAAAATAAAAAGCTGTGGGAATCCACTTGGAACCCCAGAGTTGGTATAAAGATTATTTTAAACTGAAGACATTTTGAGATTCAACAGATGCAGAAAAAACCTCCTTGGAGCTTCCCCTATCTGACTATAAGCAGCAACTTCTGAAAAATGAGGCTACCATAAATCCCCTCTCCAGGACAATTTTATGGCTCGATGATGATGGCAAGCCCATTCTTCATACCTGTATAGACAAACATAACCACAAACCTATCTCCTATCTGTTCTGAAAACTCCTTTGTCTTTCCTAAGAAACCTATTTGTTTTCCCATACGAACAGTCCTCACCCCTCCATTTTCTCTACTAAATTAGGTATAAAAGCCTTTAACTTGAACCATTAAACAAGACAGCTGCTTTCTTTATTGGCTTCATGTATATATGAAATAAACCCTTTTCTCCTGTTAATCTCTTTGTCAGTTTAATTAGCAGCCCCCAGTAATAGAACCCAAGAAGGTAGGGGAAAAGCTCCCCCCTCCAACAAAAATAATTTTTCCATTCATCCAAGTAAGTAAAATAGAGTGATCTAAAGACGATTAGAGTTATGAGAAAAACACAGAAAGTGCTAATTATCATATTATCTGAACACATTAAAATATTTTATTAGCTCATAAACTTTTCAGTGTATGTTAACATGTCTGAAGCATAGTTATGCGATACATTTTAAAGCCACAACTTAAATAATTTAATGTGGTTACCCCTTTAATCATCCAAGATACAACAGACTATACCAACAAATTTTTATATTTTTCATTCTTTATTACTGTCTTGCAAATGAGTTTCAGCTCCAGGCAAGTTCGCTATAGACTCACTGTGACCAAAGAAATTTACAGCAAAGGGTTCTTGGGGTGAAAGGTTATACCCAACTTTATTTCGGGGCGGCAGGTCAGTCCCTCGGCGTTACCACCACTCCAGCCTCCGCTCCGCTCCCCTACAGCCTCCCAGCCCCGCCACCCAGTCTCCGGCCGAGCACTGGGCGAAACTCCTTACATTAACTCAATAATGTCTTATTGCCTAAAGGTGTGGAAGCGGTAGCCTAGCAACAGGCCAGTTACATTTAAGTTCAGTGAGGATCCCGGCCATAGGAACCCCACTTTATCCACAATTACAATAAACAAAAACTAGTTCTTACTTCAAATTAGTGAAAAAACAACTTAGGTAAAAGCTTTGTTATTTTAAATTTCAGAAGATACATTTAATGTTGTAAATTTGAGCTAGCATTTTCTTGTCTCTTACAGTTCCAAATAATACAAAGATTTATTGAAATATGTGAGAACACATGATCACATTAAACCTCTATTTTACTGAAATGGTAGAGGATCTATAATAAATAAAATTAATTTCTTCATGAAAGGGATGTAAAACTGGGTCTACCTAGTATGTTTCAAGAAAAAGAGGTACAAAATTAATAGCTACCTTTGAGCAATGACAGGACACATTGCTTTGTGAAGTGGGTGACCAAGTCATCTGTACAATAAGAATTATACATAGCATTACAATAACACATGAAATCATTTCAATTCACAATAATTACTCATTTTACCTGCTGTAGTTCCCAATTAATTCTAACTGCACAAGTATCCCTGCAGAGAATAATACGTTTGTGGCCAGAGAACTACAGCCAATGGAATTACAGCCCCCTCGTGGTTAACTATGGGTATTGCAGACAGAACAATGAGAGCTAAAATAATGATTACGGCATCTATTCATGAAGGATTTATTTACTATGCTCCCCATTCCTTGGGGGAGGATTGAGATATCTTATAATGAAGCATTTCTGTTCCTTAATTTAAAAAAAACAATACGATAGCTTAACTTTTGTCTTGAAAATGAGTTTCAGTTCCAGGAAAGTTCCCTATAGATTCACTGTGAGCAAAGAAATTTACAGCAAAGGGTTCTTGCGGTGAAAAGGTTATACCCAACTTTATTTCCAGGTGGCAGGTCAGTCACTAAAATCCCGTTCACTCAGAGCGAGTCTGTGTTATCACTGCTGCTTCGGATGCAGCAAGCTGGTCTCTACCTCTGGGCCTCTCTGCACAGCCGCCCCGCAGAGACGTCCTCTGGGAATCTCTGCACAGTCGTCCCGCACAGACGTCCTCTGGGCCTCCGTCCTCGGCGCTGCCACCACTCCAGCCTCCGCTCCGCTCTCCTACCGCCTTGCAAGCCCCGCCACCCAGTCTCGTGCAGAGCCCTGGGCGGAACTCCTTACATTAACACAATAATGGCTTATTGCCTAAAGGTGTGAAAGCGGTAGCATAGCAACAGGCCAGTTACATTTAAGTTCAGTGAGGATCCTGGCCATAGGAACCCCACTTAACCCACAACTTTTTTTTCCAAGATGTCAATTGAAAACATGCTTTGGTGTTTCTAAAATTTTAGTGTACATTTAAAATTTTTTAATTAATTTTGAAAAAGTCTTGGAATATCCCAGGTGTAATTACATCTTTTTTCAATTTCTCTCTCCCTTTAGCTCCACTTGCTTTGCCCCTCCCCAACAACCATGACATTCATTATATTAATATTTTGCATCTATCATACACTTTCTTAAACTTTTTCTCCTAGCTCTTTATACATACATCTGACATATATTTTATTATCAACATGCTGTAATTTCAAATTTTTACAGAACTGTTATTTTAAAATTCCTACGTGACTTTGGTAGACTTTTCTCCTTTGCATGCTAGTGACTCTAGATAGATAAGAGAGATTCCCCTGACCACAATCTCGTCCTACATATTAATCCAAACACTATATAATTGCATCCTACAAAAACAGTGCATAGAATATTTCAATTTCACATGTGCAGTCCTACTACCTCTGATACTATTTATAACTGATTTATAAAGTGACATTAAGGGTAATTTTGTGATATGTTCAAGACAGAGTTTATCCCACTTTTCCTACAAAAATTATTGTTATTTTGCTTCCAGCCTACCCTGAGAAGCATATTATTAAACAGTAGTTTAAATTAAAAAATGTGCTTTAAAAGTCATAAGAACCATGTAAAGATGTAATGGATGTTTCCTGCTTTATGCTCCTCAGTGGAAATAATGGGGGGAAAACAGGCATTTAAAGTGGAATATCTATCGAAGTGCCTATCTTACTGTGGCTAGGAATCATAAAATGTCAGTACTCAATCTTGAGCAGGAGTAAATGTTAGCACTACGAAAGAGCTTTATGTACTTCTTTGGTATAATGTGGATATTCCATATTTAAAAAGAAGGAGGTCATCTTTCATTCAGGATTAAAACACAGCCACATTTGAACCCACTGGTACCCTTTACTGCCTAGTTTGACTTTTAAAAAATCTACTTTAATGAAATATAATTTACATATAATAAAATGTATGTATTTTAAATATAGAGTTTGATCAGTTTTTTTTAGATTTGTTAATAGTTTTATTTGTATTTGTTGGACAATCTGAGAGTAAGTTGCAGACAGTATGACAAAAGAATATATCTCTAAGGTTATTCTTTTAAATAAGCATGCTAAGATAATTAAATCCAGGTAATCTAACATTGATGCAATTCTATTCACTGCTGTGTAGCCCGTACTCAAATGTTACCAATTACTGCAATAAATAAATAATTATACTTTACAATATTTTCGTCCCAACCTAAGATCCAAGCCATGTTGCATTTCTTTGGCCTGTCTCTTTTGTCTGTAATCTGAAAAAGGTTGTCATCCTTTCTTAGTTTTTATGATTTACATTTTTGAAGATTGAAGGCAGTTGTTGCATAGATTGTCCTTCCATTTTGGTTTGGTCTTATTCTTAGTCTGTGATAAGATTCAGATTATTCACTTTTATCAGGAATACTACATAAGTGATGTGTCCTTCTCAGCACTTTACCTCAGTCACTTTCTCTTACTGGTGATCTTAACTTTGATCACTTGGTTAAGGTGATGTCTGCCAGATTTCTCCATTGTAAAGGTATCTTCTTTTACCCATTTCTTTTTTTTTTGAGCAACATTATGTTTACTAGACCCCTCCATCATCAAGTCCCCACCACATACCCCATTACAGTCACTGTCCATCAGCGTAGTAGGATGCTATAGAATCACTACTTGTCTTCTCTGTGTTATACTGTCTTCCCTGTATCCCCCCTGCTACATTATGTGGGCGAAAGGTAATACCCCTTATTCCCCCTTCTCCCGCCCTTCCCACCCCTCTTCCCCAGTTCCTTTCCATTTTGTAACTGTTAGACCATTCCTGGTATCTGTGAGTCTACTGCTGTTTTGTTACTTCTGTTTTTTCTTCGTTTTTATACTCCACAGATGAGTGAAATCATTTGGTACTTGTCTTTCTCCGCCTGACTTAATTCACTGAGCATAATACCCTCTAGCTCCATCCAAGTTGTTGCAAATGGTAGGATTTGTTTTCTTCTATGGCTGAATAATATCCCATTGTGTATATATACCATGTTTTCTTTATCAATTCATCTACTGATGGACACATAGGTTGCTTCCATTTCTTGGCTATTGTAAATAGTGCTGCGATAAACATGGGGGTGAATATGTCTTTTTCAAACTGGGCTTCTGCATTCTTAGGGTAAATTCCTAGGAGTGGGATTCCTGGCTCAAATGGTATTTCTATTTTGAGTTTTCTGAGGAAACTCCATACTGCTTTCCACAATGGTTGAACTAGTTTACATGTCTACCAGCAGTGTAGGAGGGTTACTCTTTCTCCACATCCTCGCCAACATTTGTTGCTCTTTGTCTTTTGGATGTTGGCCATCCTTACTGGTGTAAGGCGATATCTCATTGTGATTTTAATTTGCATTTCTCTGATGATTAGCGATGTGGAGCATGTTTCCATGAGCCTATTGGCCATCTGAATTTCTTCTTTGGAGAAGTGTCTGTTCAGATCTTCTGCCCATTTTATAATTGGATTATTTGCTTTTTGTTTGTTGAGGTGCATAAGCTCTTTATATATTTTGGATGTCAGCCCTTTATTGGATATGTCATTTATGAAATTATTCTCCCAAACTGTAGGATGCCTTTTTGTTCTGTTGATGGTGTCTTTTGATGTACAGAAGCTTTTCAGCTTGATATAGTCCCACTTGTTCATTTTTGCTTTTGTTTCCCTTGCCCAGGAGATATGTTCATGAAGAAGTTGCTCATGTTTATGTCCAAGAGATTTTTGCCTATGTTTTTTTCTAAGAGTTTTATGGTTTCATGACTTACATTCAGGTCTTTGATCCATTTCAAGTTTACTTTTCTATATGGGGCTAGACAATGATCCAGTTTCATTCTCTTACATGTAGCTGTCCAGTTTGGCCAACACCAGCTGTTGAAGAGGCTGTCATTTCCCCATTGTACATCCAGGGCTCCTTTATCATATATTAATTGACCATATATGTTTGGGTCAATGTCTGGACTCTATCCTGTTCCACTGCTCTGTGGGTCTGTTCTTGTGCCAGTACCAAATTGTCTTGATTACTGTGGCTTTGTAGTACAGCTTGAAGTCAGGGAGTGTAATTCCCTCTGTTTTATTCCTCCTTCTCAGGATTGCTTTGGGTATTGGGGTCTTTTGTGGTTCCATATGAATTTTAGAATTATTTGTTCCAGTTTGTTGAAGAATGCCATTGGTATCTTGATAGGGATTGCATTGAATCTATAGATTGCTTTAGGCAGGATGGCCATTTTGACAATATTAATTATTCCTAGCCAAGAGCATAGGATACATTTCTATTTGTTAGTGTCCTCCTTAATTTATCTTGAGTGTCTTGTAGTTTTCAGCGTATAGGTCTTTCACTTACTTCATTAGGATTCTTCCTAGGTATTTTATTTTTTTGATGCAATTGTGAATGGAATTGTTTTCCTGATTTATCTTTCTGCTAGTTCATTGTTACTGTATAGGAAAGCAACAGATTTATGTGTATTAATTTTGTATCCTACAACTTTGCTGAATTCAGATATTAGCTCCTTTAGTTTTGGAGTGGATTCTTTAGGGTTTTTTATTTACAATATCTTGTCATCTGCAAATAGTGACAGTTTTACTTCTTCTTTACCAATCTGGATGGATTGTATTTCTTTGTTTTGTCTGATTGCCATGGCTAAGACCTCCAGTACTATGTTGAATAACAGTGGGGAGAGTGGGCATCCCTGTCTTGTTCCCGATCTTGGGGGGAAAGATTTCAGCTTCTTGTTGTTAAGTATGATGTTGGCTGTGGGTTTGTCATATATGGGCTTTATTATGTTGAGGTACTTGCCCTCTCTGCCCATTTCGCTGAGAGGTTTTATCATGAATGGATGTTGAATTTTGTCTAATGATTTTTCCACATCTATGAAGATGATCATGTGGTCTCTGTCCTTGTTTTTGTTGATGTGGTGGATGATGTTGATGGATTTTCGAATGTTGTACCATCCTTGCATCCCTGACATGAATCCCACTTGACCATGGTGTATGATCCTCTTGATGTATTTTTTAATTCAGTTTGCTAATATTTTGTTGAGTAGTTTTCCATCTATGTTCATCAGGGATATTGGTCTATAATTTTCTTTTTTTGTGAGGTCTTTGCCTGGTTTTTGTGTAAGAATGATGCTGGCTTCATACAATGAGTTTAGAAGTATTCCCTCCTCTTCTATTTTTTGGAAAACTTTAAGGAGAATGGGTATTATATCTTCTCTATATGTCTGATAAAATTCAGCAGTGAATCCATCTGGCCTGGGAGTTGTGTTCTTGAGTAGTTTTTGATTACTGATTCTATTGCATTGCTGGTAATTGGTCTGTTTAGATTTTCTGTTTCTACCTTGGTCAGTTTTAGAAGGTTGTATTTTTCTATGAAGTAGTCCGTTTCTTCTAGGTTATCCAGTTTGTTAGTATATAGATTTTCATAGTATTCTGTAACAATTCTTTGTATTTCTGTGGCATCTGTCGTGATTTTTATTTCTCATTTCTGATTCTGTTCATGGGTGTAGATTCTCTTTTTCTCTTAATAAGTCTAGCTAGGGGTTCACCTATTTTGTTTATTGTCTCAAGGAAGCAGCTCTTGGTTTCACTGATTTTTTCTATTGTTTTATTCTTCTCAATTTTATTTCTTTCTTCTCTGACCTTTATTATTTCCCTCCTTCTGCTGACTTTGGCCACATTTGTTCTTTATCCAGTTTCAATAATTGTGACTTTAGACTATTCATTTGAGATTGTTCTTCCTTCTTTAAATAGGCCTGAATTGCTATGTACTTTCCTCTTGAATGGCCTTCACCACATACCACAGAAGTTGGGGCTTTGTGCTGTTGTTGTCATTTGTCTCTATATATTGCTTAATTTCTGTTTTAATTTGGTCATTGATCCATTGATTATTTAGGAGCATGTTGTTAATCCTCCATGTGTTTATGAGCCTTTTTGTTTTCTTTGTGCAATTTATTCCTAGTTTTATACCTTTGTGATCTGAGATGTTGGTTGGTAGAATTTCAATATTTTTTAATTTACTGGGGTTCTTTTTGTGGCCTAGTATGTGGTCTATTCTGGAAAATGTTCCATGTGCACTTGAGAAGAATGTGTATCCTGGGGCTTTTGGGTGTAGCGTTCTGTAGATGTCTGTTAGGTCCATCTGTTCTAGTGTGTTGTTAAGTGCCTCTGTTTCTTTACTTATTTTCTGTCTTGTTGATCTGTCCTTTGGAGTGAGTGGAGTGTTGAAGTCTCCTGGAATGAATGCATTGCATTCTGTCTCCTCCTTTAATTTTGTTAGTATTTGTTTCACATATGTCGGCGCTCCTTTGTTGGGTGCATAGATATTTATAATGGGTATATCCACTTGTTGGACTGCCCGCTTTATCATTATGTAATGTCCTTCTTTATCTCTTGTTACTTTCTTTGTTGTGAAGTCTATTTTGTCTGATACAAGTACTGCAACACCTGCTTTTTTCTCCCTATTGTTTGCATGAAGTATCTTTTTCCATCCCATCAATTTTAGTCTGTGTATGTCTCTGGGTTTGAGGTGATTCTCTTGTAAGCAGCATATTGATGGGTCTTGCTTTTTTATCCATTCTATTACTCTGTGTCTTTTGATTGGTACATTCAGTTCATTTACATTTAGGGTGATTATTGATAGATATGTACTTATTGCCATTGCAGGCTTTGGATTCATGATTAGCAAAGGTTCAAGGCTAGGTTCTTTACTATCTAACAATCTAAGTTTATCTCACTTATTGCGCTATTATAAACACAATCTGATGATTCTTTATTTCTCTCCCTTCTTATTCTTCTTCCTCCATTCTTTATATGTTAGGTGTTTTATTAAGTATTCTTTTGTGTTTCTTTTGACTGATTTTGTGGATAGCTGATTTTGTTTTTTGCCTTTAGTTAGTATTTGGATGGTCTGTTTTCTTTGCTGTGATTTTATTTTCTCTGGTAACAATTTTTTAGCCTTAGGAGTGCTTCCATCTAGAGCAGTCCCTTTAAAATATCCTGTAGATGTGGTTTGTGGGAGGCAAATTGTCTCAACTTTTGCCTGTCTGGAAATTGTTTAATCCCTCTTTCAAATTTAAATGATAATTGTGCTGGAAACAGTATTCTTGGTTCAAGGCCCTTCTGTTTCATTGCATTAAATATATCATGCCATTCTCTTGTGGCCTGTAAGGTTTCTGTTGAGAAGTGTGATGATAGCCTGATGGGTTTTCCTTTGTAGGTGATTTTTTCTCTCTCTCTAGCTGCCTTTAATACTCTGTCTTTATCTTTGACCTTTGCCATCTTAATTATTATGTGTCTTGGTGTTGTCTTCCTTGGGTCCCTTGTGTTGGGAGATCTGTGGGCTTCCATGGTCTGAGAAACTATTTTCTTCCTCAGCTTGGATAAGTTTTCAGCAATTATTTCTTCAAAGACACTTTCTATCCCTTTTTCTCTCTCTTTTTCTTCTGTTACCCCTATAATAAATATTGTTCCATTTGGATTGGTCACACAGTTCTCTTAATATTCTTTCCCTCCTAGAGATCCTCTTATCTCTCTGCCTCAGCTTCTCTGTATTCCTGTTCTCTGATTTCTATTCCTTTTACAGTCTCTTGGACCTCGTCCAGTCTGCTCTTAAGACCATCTATTGATTGTTTCATTCCTGTTATGTCCCTCCAGACTTCCTCCCTTAGCACTTGCATATTTCTCTGTAGGTCCATCAGCATGGTTATGACTTTTATTTTGAATTATTTTTCAGGAAGATTGGTTATATCTATCCCACCAGGCCTTTGAGCAATTTTTGAGTTGACCAGATTTTTCTGCCTTTTCATGGAGATAGAAGGGGTTGCAGGCAGGTGGCACGTGTGTCAGCTGGGAGAACAAAGTCACTTCCTGCTTGCTAGTCTCCTTGCCCTTCTCTGCTGCCTGTGTTGGTTACCTGCACACCAGGAGCTGTCTCTAGAATAATCCCCTGAACTGCCTTTGGTGGGGTGGCCCTTGGGAAAGGCTGGAGCCCTGCACTTGGACATACATGCTGGGTGTGTTCTCCTGTGAGAACGGCACCCCTTCATGCCTTCTGGACCTTGCTGTGGCTTCCGCTGCCTGTGTCGTTTACCCGCACACCGGAAGCAGTCTCTGGGATGAACCCCTGAGTGGCTGCAGGCAGGGCTGCTCTCAGGATAGCCTGGAGCCCTGTGGGGGTTGGCAGCCATGCCGGGTGTGTTCCCCTGTGAGAATGGCACCCCTTTGTGCCTTCAGGACCTTGCTCCAGGTTCCTCTCTCTGTACCGAGCAGTTGCACGCCAGCAGCAGCCTCTGGGTCTGTCCCGGTTAGCTGCACACTTGGAGAAGACTCTGTGTTGGTGCTGTGGGTGGGGCTGTTCTCCAGCTGCTCCACAGCTGTGGCGGGCCAGCTGGTTTGCTTGCAGTGCCTGCTGGGGGTAATGAATGGCAGTCTGCTTATCGCTGTAAGGTGCTTCAGGGCTGGGACGATTTTGTCCAGCTGATAAGCCCTTGTCCCTTTAAGATTTTTAAATGTGCCCGCTTTTCTTTTCTCCCAGGGGAGCCAGCTGTGAGGATTCGCTCACACTCTCTGTCTCAGATTTTACTTTTCCGTTTGTCTAACATCAAGTAGACCATGCAAGGTGTGTCTGTGCTCCTAGTGCAGATTACTAGGGCTGGTTATTTAGCAGTCCTGTGCTTCCATTCCCTCCCCACTCTGATTCTTTTCCTCCCACCGGTGAGCTGTGGTGGGGGGAGTGCTTGGGTTCCAACGGGTCACAGCTTTATATCTTACCCTTTTCCTGAGATGCTGAGTTCTTGCAAATGTAGATGTAGCCTGGCTATTGTACTGTATCTTCTGGTCTCTCTTTTAGGAATAGTTGTATTTGTTGTATTTTCAAAAATATATATGGTTTTGGGAGGAGGTTTCTGCTGCCCTACTCACACCACCATCTTGAGCCCTCTCGAGTTTGATCAGTTTTGATGAAGGTATGCACACCTGTGTAATCACCACATCAGTGAAGATACAGAATGTTTCCATCCTCCTTCTCCTTTGTAGTCACCCCAAAGCCCCAATTCCAGGCAACCACTTTCTTACTTCTATAATTATAGATTACTTTTTCCAGTTCTAGAAGTTCATATAACTGGAAGCATACAGTATGTTCTTCTCCATTTCTATTTCTTTCACATTTGTTCAAAACATTTTTTCCTTTCACTGAGTCTTATTTATAGACTCTGTAAAGCACAAATTTTCCCTTGCCTTATCCTGTTGATTTCTTAAATTTCCTTAGCTTTCTCAAGTTACCATGAATTCTTTAATGTGTCAATGTTTATCTAACTTGATATGCCTTTTAAACTTACTATGTCATGTCAAATAGAGCAAAGGGCTGGACTATTCATGACATATGGAACAATGAATTGGAAGTGCAACACAAACCAAAGGAGCAATGACAAAAGAGAAACCAGTGGAGAAAGCTTTCAAATACAAAACAGTGCATTGTCTATCACATCCTCATATTTACCAAAATGCAGATACGAAAGCAGTTATTTTCTTGTGGGTATAGAGCATATATACTTCAGAAAAAAAGGTTAAAACATGTATTTGGGGATGTAAATAGGATCTACTTATACATTTTATCAGATAGTATGAAATTGTTTCAATGGGAAGTATATTAAATAATAGATATCATATTTTGGGTATAAGGCCCCAGTTTTAATATTGAGGTTTTATGTACTTAAAAAATTTTTTATGTTGGCAGTTAAAATGTATACCAATCAAAAGTTCCTACAGTGTGTTATGCTACATTGCTATTGTGAGAGACTAATGCAAAGCCAATGAAAATGAAAGACAATTTTACTTCATAAAAATCCTTTGAATAAGTGTAATTTTAAGGAAGTGGGTTCCATATTAGAGATTTAGAAAAAACAGATGGCACTTGAAGCAACTGCTTTTTATGGCATTCAACTACAAATAGCATATACATAAATGTTTTCAGATGTAAATGTCTCCTTTCTGGAAAGGATAGTTCTGTTTGGCAAGTGTTGATTGGATTGAATGGGAAAAATGAAAAAAATAGACGAGAAATTTAACTTTCCTGAATTTGAAACAGTTTTTCCTAATCAATTGATTTTGAACAGGAATACTTTGAGGATACCTTACTTTTTATCAATTTTGCAGTACTTAAATACAGTTAACAAAAATAAGAATGATAGGAAGATGGTGGTATGAGCAGGACAGCAGAAATCTCCTCCCAAAACCATATATATTTGTGAAAATACAAGAAATACAACTATTCCTAAAAGAGAGACCAGAAGATACAGTACAACAGCCAGGCTACAGCTACATCTGCGAGAACTCAGTGTCTTATGAAGCGGGTAAGATACAAAGCTGCGACCCAGCGGAACCCGACCACTCCCCCACCCCAGCTCACCGGCGGGAGGAAAAGAATCAGAGTGGGGAGGGAGTGGAAGCACAGAATGGCTAAATAACCAGCCCTGGTGATCTGCATCAGGAGCACAGACACACATCACATGCTGTACTGGAGATCAGAGAAGTGGAAGGGCAGGATCTGAGACGGAGACTGCAAGTGGGTCCCCACAGCCAGCTCCCCTGGGACAAAAGAAAAGCAGGCACTTTTTCAAAAGTCTTAAAGAGACAAGGGCCCAATAGGGAACAAAATCATCCCAGCGCACTCAGCCAAGAAGGCTGGGAATCTTGAGGAACTTTGGTACCCCTAACTGGCTGCCAGGTAAAGCAACCCTGCTGAAGCCATCACGGTGATAAGCAGCCCACCATTCATTCCCCACGGCCGGCGCCGCAAACAGTCTGGCAGATATGCCACAGCTGCTGATCAGAGGGAGAGCAGCTCTGCCCACAGCAACCACACAGAATCTCCTCCTGGCGGGTGCGCACCTAACTGGGAAGGGCTGTGGAAGCCAGAGCAAGGTCTGGAAGGCACCAAGTGGCACAGACCACACCTGGTGTAGCTGAAAAACCCGCAGTGCCCTAGGCTAGCCTGAGGGCAGTCACGCACAGGGAAGCTCAGGGGATTATCCTAGAGACTGCCTCCCAGTGTGTGGGTAACCAGCTCAGGCTCCAGATAAGTGCAAGGAGAACAACAAGCAGGAAGGAACTTTGTTCTCCCAGCTGACACACGTGAAACCACTTCTAACACCATGAAAACACAGAGGAATATGGTCCAGACAAGGATCACTCAGACAACTCCAGAGAGAGGGCCTGATGGATTAGATTTAAACAATCTTCCGGAAAAAGAATTAAGAGTAAAAGTCATAACCATGCTGATGGATCTACAGAGAAATATGCAAGAGCTAAGGGAGGAAGTGAGGAGAGACAATACAGAAATGAGACAAGCGATCGATGGGCATAAGAGCAGACTGGACAATGGGCAAGAGATTGTTAATGGAATAGAAATCAGAGAACAGGAATACAGAGAAGCTGAGGCAGAGAGAGATAAAAGGATCTCTAGCAATGAAAGAATATTAAGAGAACTGTATGACCAATCCAAACAGAACAATATTCGCATTATAGGAGTACCAGAAGAAGAAGAGAGAGAAAAAGGGATAGAAAGTGTCTTTGAAGAAAAAATTGCTGAAAACTTCCCGATGCTGGGGAAGGAAATAGTCTTGCAGTCCACGGAAGCCCACAGATCTCCCAACACAAGGGACCCAAGGAAGACAACACCAAGACACACAATAATTAAAATGGCAAAGATCAAAGATAAGGACAGACTATTAAAGGCAGCCAGAGAGAGAAAAAAGATCACCTACAAAGGAAAACACATCAGACTATCATCAGACTTCTCAACAGAAACCTTACAGGCCAGAAGAGAATGGCATGATATATTTAACATAATGAAACACAAGGGCCTTGAACCAAGAATACTGTATCCAGCACGATTATCATTTAAATTTGAGAGGGAATTAAACAACTTCCAGACAAGCAAAAGTTGAGGGAATTTGCCTCCCACAAACCACCTCTACAGGATATATTAAAGGGACTGCTCTAGATGGAAGCACCCCTAAGGCTAAAAAGATGTCACCAGAGAAAGTAAAATCATAGTAAAGAAAGCAGACCATCCAAATACTAACTAAAGGCTAAAAATGAAATAAACTATTCACAGAAACAGTCAAAGGAAACGTAAAAGAGTACACAATAAAATACCCAGCATATAAAGAATGGAGGAGGAAGAATAAGAAGGGAGAGAAATAAGGAATCATCAGACTGTGTTTATAATGGCTTAACAAGAGAGTTAAGTTAAACTGTTAGATAGTAAAGAACCTACCCTTCAACCTTTGGTAACCATGAATCTAAAGCCTGCAATGGCAATAAGTGCATATCTATCGATAATCATTACCCTAAATGTAAATGGACTGAATGCACCAATGAAAAGACACAGAGTAATAGAATGGATAAAAATGCAAGACCCATCTATATGCTGCTTATGAAAGACTCACTTCAAACCCAAAGATATACACAGACTAAAAGTGAAGGGATGGAAAAAGATATTTCATGCAAACAACAATGAGAAAAAAGCAGGTGTTGCAGTACTTGTATCAGACAAAATAGACTTCAAAATAAATAAAATAGCAAGAGATAAAGAAGGACATTACATAATGATAAAAGGGGTCAGTCCAACAACAGGATATAACCATTATAAATATATATGCACTCAACACAGGAGCGCCGACATATGTGAAACAAATACTAACAGAATTGAAGGAGGAAATAGAAAGCAATGCATTCATTTTAGGAGACTTCAACACACCACTCACTCCAAAGGATAGATCAACCAGACAGAGAATAAGTAAAGACACAGAGGCCCTGAACAACACACTAGAACAGATGGACCTAACAGACATCTACAGAACTCTGCACCCAAAAGCAGCAGGATACACATTCTTCTCAAGTACACATGGAACATTTTCCAGAATAGACCACATACTAGGCCACAAAAAGAACCTCAGTAAATTCTAAAATATTGAAATTCTACCAACCAACTTCGTAGAATCCAAAGGAATAAAACTAGGAATAAATTGTACAATGAAAACAAAATGGCTCACACATACATGAAGGCTTAACAACATGATCCTAGATAATCAGTGGATCAACAACCAAATTAAAACAAAGATCAAACAATATATGGAGACAAATAACAACAACAGCACAAAGCCCCAACTTCTGTGGGACGCAGCAAAGGCAGATCTAAGCAGAAAGTATATTGCAATCCAGGCATATTTAAAGAAGGAAGAACAATCCAAAATGAATAGGCTAAAGTCACAATTATTGAAATTGGAAAAAGAAGAACAAATGAGGCCCAAAATCACGAGAAGGAGGGACATAATAAAGATTGGAGAAAAAATAAATAAAATTGAGAAGACTAAAACAATAGAAAAAGTCAATGAAACCAAGAGCTGGTACTTTGAAAAAATAAACAAAATAGATAAACCCCTAGCCAGACTTATTAAGAGAAAAAGAGAATCTACACACATAAACAGAATCAGGAATGACAAAGGAAAAATCACAATGGACCCCACAGAAATACAAAGAATTATTAGAGAATACTATGAAAATCTATATGCTAACAAGCTGGAAAACCTAGAAGAAACGGACAATTCTTAGACAAATACAACCTTCCAAGACTGACCAAGGAAGAAACAGAAAACCTAAACAGGTCAATTACCAGCAATGAAATTGAATTAGTAATCAGAAAACTACCCAAGAACAAAACCCCCAGCCAGATGGATTCACCGCTGACTTTTATCAGACATATAGAGAAGAGATAATCCAATTCTCCTTAAAGTTTTCCAAAAACTAGAAGAGGAGGGAATACTTCCAAACTCATTCTATGAAGCCACCATCACTCTAATATGAAAACCAGTCAAAGACACCACAAAAAAAGAAAATTACAGACTAATATCCATGAAGAAAATAGATGCAAAAATACTCAACAAAATATTAGCAAACTGAATTCAAAAATACATCAAGAGGATCATACACCATGATCAAGTGGGATTCATCCCAGGGATGCAAGGATGGTACAACATTCGAAAATCCATCAACATCATCCATCACATCAATAAAAAGAAGAACAAAAACCACATGATCATCTCCATAGATGCTGGAAAAGCATTTGACAAAATTCAGCATCCATTTTTGATTAAAACTCTCAACAGAATGGGTATAGATGCCAAGTACCTCAACATCATAAAGGCCATATATGACAAACCCACAGCTAACATCATACTTAACAGCGAGAAGCTGAAAGCTTTTCATCTAAGATCGGGAACAAGACAGGGATGCCCACTCTCTCCACTGTTATTCAACACAGTACTGGAGGTCTTAGCCAGAGCAATCAGACAAAACAAAGAAATACAAGGCATCCAGATTGGTAAATAAGAAGTCAAATTGTCACTGTTTGCAGATGACATGATATTGTACATAAAAAACCCTAAAGACTCCACTCCAAAACTACTAGAACTAATATCTGAATTCTGCAAACTTGCAGGATACAAAATTAACACACAGAAATCTGTTGCTTTCCTATACACTAACGATGAGCTAACAGAAAATCAGGAAAACAATTCCATTCACAATTGCATCAAAAAAATAAAATACCTAGGAAGAATCCTAACGAAGTAAGTGAAAGACCTATTCGCTGAAAACTACAGGACAGTCCTACGAAAAATTAAAGAGGACAGTAACAAATGGAAATTCATCCCATGCTCTTGGCTAGGAAGAATAAATATTGTCAAAGTGGCTATACTACCTAAAGCAATCTACAGATTCAACGCAACCCCTATCAAAATAGCAACAGCATTCTTCAATGAACTGGAAGAAATAGTTCTAAAATTCATATGGAACCACAAAAGACCCTGAATAGCCAAAGCAGTCCTGAGAAGGAAGAATAAAACAGGGGGAATTACACTCCCAGACTTCAAGCTCTACTACAAAGCCACAGTAATAAAGACAATTTGGTATTGGCACAAGAACAGACCCACAGACTAAAGGAACAAAATAGAGAGTCCAGACATTAACCCAAACATATACGGTCAATTAATACATGAGAAAGGAGCCATGGATATACAATGGGCAAATATATACAAAGCCTCTTCAATAGCTGGTGTTGGCAAAAGTGGACAGCTAGATGTAATAGAATGAAACTGGATTACTGTCTAACTCCATACACAAAAGTAAACTCAAAATGGATCAAAGACCTGAATGTAAGTCATGAAACCATAATATGCTTAGAAAAAAACATAGGCAAAAATCTCTTCGACATAAACATGAGCAACTTCTTCATGAACTGTTGGGAGCCGCTCCCCGCCATCACAAGATGGCGCCCATTTCCGGCTGCTGGTTTGGTAAACACCCGCGCTGCGCATGCGCGAGGCGTAGCGCTGGCACCGTCATCTGGCCTGATCCTAGGACGCCCTATAGAGAAGGGCCACGCCACAAGCAGAGCGTAGGACCTATATAAGGGGTCGCCTCCCTCACTTCGGGGTCCTCCTCCCTACCTTACAGTCAGCTTGTGATCTCGCTCTCAAGATGCATTAAAGCTGTTGCTGCAGAAGAATCCTATTTGTCCTGTGCTTATTTCTGCTGGCGGAAAACTGCGCGGGACAACTGGTGCCGAAACCCGGGAAGAAGCCGTAACATCGCCAGCACCTGGAGGACCCCTTGTTGAGGTGGATTCAGAACTGCAGTGGTGAGTTCGGAGAGGTATGCCTGTGTCTGTGATTTTTGGTCTCTTGTTTGCCTGTGTAATCTGTATTATTAAAGTAGGTCAGAGAACCTTGAGGAACTGTCTGCAAGATGACAATTGCCAGGCAACGGTTAGGTCAGGACAAGTAGTGTTTGAGACCATACAGGACAGCATGTCAGAAACCGAGCGCAGTGAGAGACTGGGCGCCCGAAATAAAACAAAACCCCCTAAAAGAAAAGAGAAAAAGGACCCTCCGGTAAAGGAGGAGTGCTCTGTCAATAAAGATAAGATGACAAAGGACCCTACGGGAAGGGAGGATCCCCGTCCCGCTAGTGTTCCTAAAGGAAGTAATGAGAACAGGCTCTACCCCACGCTTGTTGATTCATCCTCAGATAGTGAGGGCCTTGAGGGCCTTTCCGATTTTGAGGCACTGGACCTAGAAGATGAAGCAGACTTAGAGAGAGAGGCCGCCCAATATGAGGCGGATAGATATCATCCTGATGAGCCCTATAGGCTCGTCGCCTCGACTAGTGGCTTGGCGCCCTCTGCGCCACCGCCTCCTTATGCGCCGATCGCCGGCAAGATCGGCTCCCTTTTCCGAATTCCGGAGAAGGTGAGAAGACAGCTGTTGGCCGCCTTCCCCGTTTTTGAGGCAGAAGGAGGTGGCCGGGTTCACGCACCTGTTGATTTTAACCAATTAAAAGAGCTTGCTGAGTCCGTTCGCAAGTATGGCCCTAATGCTAATTTCACCTTGGTCCAGTTGGACCGTCTGGCGGTTCACGCCCTTACTCCGGCTGACTGGCAAACGGTAGCTCAAGCTGCTCTCCCGAGTATGGGCCAATACATGGAATGGAAAGCCTTGTGGCACGAAGCGGCACAAAATCAGGCCAGGATTAATGCAGCTGCCTTGACCCCAGAACAAAGAGAGTGGACCGCTGACCTCCTTACGGGGCAGGGCGCCCATGCAGCCAACCAAAGCAATTACCACTGGGGAACCTACCCTCAAATTGCAGCTGCCGCTATCAAAGCCTGGAAGGCTCTGTCTAAAAAAGGAGAGGCTAATACACAGCTCTCAAAAATTATCCAAAGTCCTCAGGAATCCTTCTCAGACTTCGTGGCGCGTATGACAGAAGCGGCCACTAGGATTTTTGGTGACATTGCCTCAGTAGAGCCTTTCATACAACAGCTAATTTTTGAACAAGCCACCCAGGAATGCCGCAATGCCATTGCGCCACGTAAGAATAAAGGGCTGCAAGATTGGCTGAGAGTATGTCGTGAGCTGGGTGGTCCCCTCACTAATGCAGGGCTGGCGGCGGCAATCCTGCAATCTCAGAGGCAGCAGCCCCGAGAGGCTAGGCTTTGCTTTAAATGCGGAAAACCTGGGCACTTAAAAAGACAATGCCCGGCAACTGAACAAAGTCGCCAGCCAGCCACCCTCTGTTCTCGCTGTGGTAAGGGTTATCATAAAGCCGCCTTCTGTAGATCAGTCAGAGATATTAAAGGTATGCTGCTCCCCCCGCTCAATGCTCAAGACTCAAAAAACGCCCAGAAGGGCCCACGGACCCAGGGCCCGCAGAAATATGGGACCAATTGGATAAGTCAAGGGGAGGGGCAAGAACAGCAGGAGGCAGATCGACCATCCCCCAACACATGGACCTCCGCGCCTCCACCAACTTCTTATTGATCCCCCATATGGGTATCCAACCTATTCCGGTAGACCCGGTAGAGTTGCCTTCTAGTGCAGTTGGCCTTCTGTTGGGAAGAGCCTCTTTGGCCTTACGTGGCCTTCTTGTTCTTCCGGGAATTGTTGACACAGACCACTCCCCTGCCTTGCAGGTATTAGCATCCAGCCCGCAGGGCGTTTTTTCCATCTCAAAGGGGGACCGTATTGCTCAGCTATTACTCCTCCCTGGAACTTCCCCTAAGCAAGATGAAGGCTCTAAGCCAATGGGTTCCTCAGGGCCAGACTCTGCCTATTTAATGTTATCTTTAGCTGAACGCCCTAAATTAACAAGTACAAGGCAAGTCTTTTGAGGGAATCTTAGACACTGGGGCTGATAAAAGCATCATCTCAACTCATTGGTGGCCTCATATATGGCCCGTCACGCAGTCGGCCCATTCCTTACAAGGTTTAGGGTATCAGGCTAGCCCTAATGTTAGTTCAGCAACCCTCCGTTGGGAAGGTCCAGAAGGTAAACGAGGAATGTTTACACCCTACGTCCTTCCGCTTCCTGTGAATCTTTGGGGAAGAGATGTTCTTCAAGCCATGGGATTTGCCCTCTCTACAGAGGCACAATGTGGCGTCTATTCGCCACAAGCTCACAACATAATGGTTAAAATGGGACATAAACCGGGTCAAGGACTAGGAAAATTTCAACAGGGTCGAGTGGAGCCCCTCTCCCCCCGAGGACAGCAAGATAGGAAGGGTGTGGGTTTTTCCTAGTGGCCGCTGAGGGCTTTATGCCCATACCTTGGAGTACGGGGGATCCAGTTTGGGTCCCTCAGTGGCCTCTGCCCCTGGAAAAACTCAATGCATTACAGGACTTAGTGAAGGAACAGATATGCTTGGGTCATTTAGAACCCTCAACCTCGCCATGGAACACCCCTATTTTTGTTATTAAAAAGAGGTCTAGAAAATGGCGTCTCTTACACGATCTTAGAGCAGTAAATGCTCAAATGCAGCTTTTAGGCTCCATACAGCGTGGCCTCCCTGTTTTATCGGCATTGCCACGTGGCTGGCCCCTGTTGATTGTTGATATCAAAGATTGCTTCTTTTCAATCCCTCTGTGTCCCCATGACCGCCCTCGGTTTGCTTTTACAATTCCCTCACTGAATCATGCCGGTCCGGACCGCCGATATCAATGGCGGGTCCTGCCCCAAGGAATGTCTAACAGTCCTACCATCTGTCAGTTGTTTGTGCAATTGGCCCTAGAGCCGTTATATGCTAGTTTTCCCGATGTCACCATCCTTCACTATATGGATGATATTTTGCTTACTGCAAAAGATGCTGAGATCCTCCAACGTGCTTATCCGTCTTTGGTTTCCATCCTTCAATCTAAAGGATTGCACTTATCTGTGGGGAAGGTTCAGTTCTCATATCTTGGAGAATTTTTGGGGACTGTGATCTATCCTGATTGTATTCGCCCTCAAAAGCTGACCATTAGGCTTGATTCCTTAAAAACTCTTAATGATTTTCAAAAATTACTAGGAGATATAAATTGGATTCGCCCCTTTTTGAAGATTCCCACCTCAACCCTGAAGCCCCTGTTTACATTATTAGAGGGAAGTCCAGATTTAGCATCCCCTCGTGTTCTTACTCCCGCCGCTAGGACGGCGTTAGCCCAAGTGGAGGCCGCACTTCAGAATGCACAGCTCAAGCGCATTGATCCCCTTACAGTCTTTTCTTTGTGTATTCTTAAGACCGTGGGGTTACCTACTGCTGTCCTCTGGCAAGATGGCCCCCTGTTATGGATACATCTTAATGCTACCCCAGCCAAGATTATTGAATGGTATCCCAGAGCAGTAGCACTGCTAGCAGTACAAGGTATAAAACAGGCTATTTCCTGCTTTGGCCGTGAGCCATCCTCACTATTGGTTCCTTATACAGCTCATCAAGTGCAGGTCCTTTCTGCCTCATCTGATGATTGGGCAATTTTAGTTTCAACCTTTTTAGGCAAGATAGATAATCATTACCCTAAACATCCCATTTTAACTTTTGCCATGCAACACCCTTTGATATTCCCTTTAGTTACTTCCCCTGTGCCCATCCCGGGGGCCCTTACTGTATTTACCGATGGGTCTTCAACAGGCAGAGGAGCTTATGTAGTAAATGGCAAAGTAACTACTCATCATTTTGATACTTCTTCCCCCCAGGTAGTTGAATGTTGTATCGTTCTTGAAGTATTAAAAAGCTTTCCCCAGCCTCTTAATGTAGTCTCTGACTCTGTTTATGTTGTTAATGCAGTCAAAATTTTAGAGGTGGCTGGCATTATAAAGTCCTCCAGCCCTCTCGCCAAAATCTTTCAAAATATCCAGGACGCCTTAATAGCCCGAGCCGCTCCTGTGTTTATTACTCATGTGCGCGCACATTCGGGTCTACCTGGCCCGATCTCCCAAGGCAATGATCTCGCGGACAGTGCCACTCGCCTTGCGGCAGCAGCTCTGAGTTCCCCTCTTGAAGCAGCACAAAGTTTCCATAGATCGTTTCACGTGACTGCAGAGACGCTGCGCCACAAGTTTAAAATCTCAAGAAAAGAAGCTAGAGAAGTTGTAAAGAGCTGTCACAATTGCTGTGAGTTCCTACCCTCACCTCATGTAGGGATAAATCCCAGAGGATTGCGTCCTTTATATCTATGGCAGATGGATGTGACACATATACCCTCTCTAGGTCGCTTGCAATATGTACATGTATCTATAGATACTTATTCTGGAGTCTTGTTCGCCTCTCCCTTGTCCGGGGAGAAGGCCGCCCACGTTATTCAACATTGCTTGGAGGCCTGGAGCGCTTGGGGATGCCCCAGAGCCCTTAAAACTGATAATGGCCCTGCCTATACATCCTCTAAGTTTGCGCAATTTTGTGCTAAGATGGGTGTCTCCCACTCTACCGGAGTGCCATATAATCCTCAAGGCCAAGGCATTGTGGAGCGTGCCCACCGCTCTATTAAGGCTTATTTACAAAAACAAAAGGAGGGCCTTCAGTCTGTGCTGCCCACGAACCCTCGTGGAGCAGTTGCTATGGCCATTTTCACCTTGAATTATCTTAATGTGGACCCCCAAGGCCTAGCGGCAGCAGATCGCCATTGCCGTGACCCACAGCCCATAAATGATTTTGTGAAATGGAAAGATGTTCTTACTAATGAATGGAAAGGACCGGATCTAGTGATTATTAGATCCAGGGGCGCTGTTTGTGTTTTTCCTCAGGAGGAGAATTCCCCTTTTTGGATCCCTGCTAGATTGACCAGAACAGTTCCTGCCGAAGAAGAATCTATCGCCCAAGAAGAACCTGATGAGCAGAATGGCGATCCATTAACACCTGAGGCGCCCGTCGAGAGCCCACCTGCAGAGAGCACTCCCTCTACTTCTGATATGCTGGACCCATAGTGTTTGGAGTGGGCAGCGCTGGGCCATTAT
>JAQQAC010016209.1:95224903-95270631 GCA_029783875.1 Phataginus tricuspis | reverse complement strand
ACAAGTACAAGGCAAGTCTTTTGAGGGAATCTTAGACACTGGGGCTGATAAAAGCATCATCTCAACTCATTGGTGGCCTCATATATGGCCCGTCACGCAGTCGGCCCATTCCTTACAAGGTTTAGGGTATCAGGCTAGCCCTAATGTTAGTTCAGCAACCCTCCGTTGGGAAGGTCCAGAAGGTAAACGAGGAATGTTTACACCCTACGTCCTTCCGCTTCCTGTGAATCTTTGGGGAAGAGATGTTCTTCAAGCCATGGGATTTGCCCTCTCTACAGAGGCACAATGTGGCGTCTATTCGCCACAAGCTCACAACATAATGGTTAAAATGGGACATAAACCGGGTCAAGGACTAGGAAAATTTCAACAGGGTCGAGTGGAGCCCCTCTCCCCCCGAGGACAGCAAGATAGGAAGGGTGTGGGTTTTTCCTAGTGGCCGCTGAGGGCTTTATGCCCATACCTTGGAGTACGGGGGATCCAGTTTGGGTCCCTCAGTGGCCTCTGCCCCTGGAAAAACTCAATGCATTACAGGACTTAGTGAAGGAACAGATATGCTTGGGTCATTTAGAACCCTCAACCTCGCCATGGAACACCCCTATTTTTGTTATTAAAAAGAGGTCTAGAAAATGGCGTCTCTTACACGATCTTAGAGCAGTAAATGCTCAAATGCAGCTTTTAGGCTCCATACAGCGTGGCCTCCCTGTTTTATCGGCATTGCCACGTGGCTGGCCCCTGTTGATTGTTGATATCAAAGATTGCTTCTTTTCAATCCCTCTGTGTCCCCATGACCGCCCTCGGTTTGCTTTTACAATTCCCTCACTGAATCATGCCGGTCCGGACCGCCGATATCAATGGCGGGTCCTGCCCCAAGGAATGTCTAACAGTCCTACCATCTGTCAGTTGTTTGTGCAATTGGCCCTAGAGCCGTTATATGCTAGTTTTCCCGATGTCACCATCCTTCACTATATGGATGATATTTTGCTTACTGCAAAAGATGCTGAGATCCTCCAACGTGCTTATCCGTCTTTGGTTTCCATCCTTCAATCTAAAGGATTGCACTTATCTGTGGGGAAGGTTCAGTTCTCATATCTTGGAGAATTTTTGGGGACTGTGATCTATCCTGATTGTATTCGCCCTCAAAAGCTGACCATTAGGCTTGATTCCTTAAAAACTCTTAATGATTTTCAAAAATTACTAGGAGATATAAATTGGATTCGCCCCTTTTTGAAGATTCCCACCTCAACCCTGAAGCCCCTGTTTACATTATTAGAGGGAAGTCCAGATTTAGCATCCCCTCGTGTTCTTACTCCCGCCGCTAGGACGGCGTTAGCCCAAGTGGAGGCCGCACTTCAGAATGCACAGCTCAAGCGCATTGATCCCCTTACAGTCTTTTCTTTGTGTATTCTTAAGACCGTGGGGTTACCTACTGCTGTCCTCTGGCAAGATGGCCCCCTGTTATGGATACATCTTAATGCTACCCCAGCCAAGATTATTGAATGGTATCCCAGAGCAGTAGCACTGCTAGCAGTACAAGGTATAAAACAGGCTATTTCCTGCTTTGGCCGTGAGCCATCCTCACTATTGGTTCCTTATACAGCTCATCAAGTGCAGGTCCTTTCTGCCTCATCTGATGATTGGGCAATTTTAGTTTCAACCTTTTTAGGCAAGATAGATAATCATTACCCTAAACATCCCATTTTAACTTTTGCCATGCAACACCCTTTGATATTCCCTTTAGTTACTTCCCCTGTGCCCATCCCGGGGGCCCTTACTGTATTTACCGATGGGTCTTCAACAGGCAGAGGAGCTTATGTAGTAAATGGCAAAGTAACTACTCATCATTTTGATACTTCTTCCCCCCAGGTAGTTGAATGTTGTATCGTTCTTGAAGTATTAAAAAGCTTTCCCCAGCCTCTTAATGTAGTCTCTGACTCTGTTTATGTTGTTAATGCAGTCAAAATTTTAGAGGTGGCTGGCATTATAAAGTCCTCCAGCCCTCTCGCCAAAATCTTTCAAAATATCCAGGACGCCTTAATAGCCCGAGCCGCTCCTGTGTTTATTACTCATGTGCGCGCACATTCGGGTCTACCTGGCCCGATCTCCCAAGGCAATGATCTCGCGGACAGTGCCACTCGCCTTGCGGCAGCAGCTCTGAGTTCCCCTCTTGAAGCAGCACAAAGTTTCCATAGATCGTTTCACGTGACTGCAGAGACGCTGCGCCACAAGTTTAAAATCTCAAGAAAAGAAGCTAGAGAAGTTGTAAAGAGCTGTCACAATTGCTGTGAGTTCCTACCCTCACCTCATGTAGGGATAAATCCCAGAGGATTGCGTCCTTTATATCTATGGCAGATGGATGTGACACATATACCCTCTCTAGGTCGCTTGCAATATGTACATGTATCTATAGATACTTATTCTGGAGTCTTGTTCGCCTCTCCCTTGTCCGGGGAGAAGGCCGCCCACGTTATTCAACATTGCTTGGAGGCCTGGAGCGCTTGGGGATGCCCCAGAGCCCTTAAAACTGATAATGGCCCTGCCTATACATCCTCTAAGTTTGCGCAATTTTGTGCTAAGATGGGTGTCTCCCACTCTACCGGAGTGCCATATAATCCTCAAGGCCAAGGCATTGTGGAGCGTGCCCACCGCTCTATTAAGGCTTATTTACAAAAACAAAAGGAGGGCCTTCAGTCTGTGCTGCCCACGAACCCTCGTGGAGCAGTTGCTATGGCCATTTTCACCTTGAATTATCTTAATGTGGACCCCCAAGGCCTAGCGGCAGCAGATCGCCATTGCCGTGACCCACAGCCCATAAATGATTTTGTGAAATGGAAAGATGTTCTTACTAATGAATGGAAAGGACCGGATCTAGTGATTATTAGATCCAGGGGCGCTGTTTGTGTTTTTCCTCAGGAGGAGAATTCCCCTTTTTGGATCCCTGCTAGATTGACCAGAACAGTTCCTGCCGAAGAAGAATCTATCGCCCAAGAAGAACCTGATGAGCAGAATGGCGATCCATTAACACCTGAGGCGCCCGTCGAGAGCCCACCTGCAGAGAGCACTCCCTCTACTTCTGATATGCTGGACCCATAGTGTTTGGAGTGGGCAGCGCTGGGCCATTATGAATACCTTTCCTATCCCTATGCCAGTCATGCATGATGCACAAGTCTTTCCCCGATTTTTTTCTATCAATCGTTCATTGGGATTGGCTTTTTTACCCGAAGATGTTCAGATTTCACCTGTTTTAACCAATAATTTTTTTACCCTGCAAGGCAGTCTTTGTTTTCTACTTATATCACATCAAAATAAGTCAGGCGACTGCATTCGGTTATATAACCAATCTGCAGCCTGGCAGAAAGCTCCTTATTTTCATAATTCCAAAATTGCATCTAACGCTACAGTCTTGGTTGGATGGTGGCCCGCGGCCATTGTTGGGGATGTGGGTCCTCCTCAACCAAAGTTGTCCCCCTTTTGTACTGGCTCTGATCCAGACACGCTGATGCTGCCCTGGACAGGATGTCAGTCTAGGGACGCTAAGAAAGTCCAAGATTGTTTTTCCTTTTCCCCTGCCATTTCTACTGTTTATAGTGCCACTTTTTCTGGTTATAATTTTACCAATCAACCCATTGATGGAATTTCTGCCAGCCCTTTTTGATCAATGGCTGTTATGTGGGACAAGTGGTAGTTGCACAGATTTGTCCCCGATGGTCATGATTGGGGGAGGGCGTGTAGAGAAGGGACATTTAACATATGATTTTACTGGTACCATGAGAAAGTCTTCTGGTGGTTTTTTCTGGACCACCTCAGATATTTCTTACAAGTCATTCAGGGGGAAGGTCTTGTCCTTTCGTCCTGTTTCTGTCTGTGTTTGGTCCCCTTTCATCTGGCTTGTTAGTAATGATTCTTTTATATGGACCTCAGTGCTCAGTTGCTCCCCTCATACCTGCTTTTATACTCTTTGCTGGGATGCCTCAGCTTATCCTTTTGCTATGGTGACTCGATTGCCTAGGTTTGTTCTAGTGCCTGTAGAAGCAGCGAATATCATGAGCCATTTTAGAGTCAGGAGAGACTTTGGTATCTAAATATTTGCTACAGAATTGGACAGCAGAATTTGAAGAGACCTTGAGGAAACTCCGGGTTGCCATTATTGAAGTGAATTCTACTCGTCTAGATCTTTCCCTTACGGAAGGAATGTCCTCCTGGATTTCTTCAGTTGTTTCTTACTTTAAGGAATGGGTGGGGGTAGGCCTTTTCGGTGTCCTTGTGTGCTTTGGTGTGGTCCTACTCTTGTGGGCTGTCTGCAAACTCAGGTCACAGCGCCAGCAAGACAAGGTCGTCATTGCGCAGGCACTGGCAGCGCTAGATCAAGGAGGTTCAGCAGCAGTTTGGATAGCCATGATGGAGGACAATCGCCCCAGAACGCAGGCTCCTCTTTTTCCTTTCTAGCTGTATTCCCAGCCTTTGCACACAGAGGGGCCTTTAAGCCCTATTGCACCTGGTTAAGGTGGGAACTGTCCTGACTAGGGAGCAATTGAAAAAACACATAGGGCTCAAGTTCCCATTGCACATGTGTCGTTGTCAATCGCTGCTCTCCCCCTATGGGTCGTGAGGGCTCAGGATCCCATTGCACCACGACTGGTGGGAGAGCTCAGGCCTGGCCCCTGGGAATCGGGGCATGCGATGGCGTGCCCCAGAATCCCCTGTGGATTTCAGCCTGACCCTTTTTCCTTTTCTTGATCTTTCTCCTTTTGATGCCTGCTGTTCTTAGTTTAATTATAAGGGGCAGTTGTTGGGAGCCACTCCCCGCCATCACAAGATGGCGCCCATTTCCGGCTGCTGGTTTGGTAAACACCCGCGCTGCGCATGCACGAGGCGTAGCGCTGGCACCGTCATCTGGCCTGATCCTAGGACGCCCTATAGAGAAGGGCCACGCCACAAGCGGAGCATAGGACCTATATAAGGGGTCGCCTCCCTCACTTCGGGGTCCTCCTCCCTACCTTACAGTCAGCTTGTGATCTCGCTCTCAAGATGCATTAAAGCTGTTGCTGCAGAAGAATCCTATTTGTCCTGTGCTTATTTCTGCTGGCGGAAAACTGCGCGGGACAATGAACATATCTCCTGGGCAAGGGAAACAAAAGCAAAAATGAACAAGTGGGACTATATCAAGCTAAAAAGCTTTTGTACAGCAAAGGACACAATCAGTAGAACAAAAAGACATCCTACGGTATGGGAGAATATATTCATAAATGACATATCCAATCAGGGGTTGACACCGAAAAAATATAAAGAACTCATGCACCTCAACAAACAAAAAGCAAATAATCCAATTTAAAAATGGGCAGAGGATCTGAATAGCCACTTCGCCAAAGAAGAAATTCAGAAGGCCAACAGGCTCATGGAAAGATGCTCCACATCGCTAATCATCAGAGAAATGCAAATTAAAAGTACAATGAGATATCACCTCAAACCAGTAAGGCTGGCCAACATCCAAAACACAAACAACAACAAATGTTGGCGAGGATGTGGAGATAAGGGAACCCTCCTACACTGCTGGTGGGAATGTAAATTAGTTTAACCATTGTGGAAAGCAGTATGGAGGTTCCTCAAAAAATTCAAAATAAAAATACCATTTGACCCAGGAATCCCACTCCTAGGAATTTACCCTAAGAATGCAGCAGTCCAGTTTGAAGAAGATATATGCACCTGTATGTTTATTGCAGCACTATTTACAGTAGCCAAGAAATGGAAGCAACCTAAGTGTCCATCAGTAGATGAATGCATAAAGAAGAGGTGGTACATATACACAATGGAATATTATTCAGCCATAAGAAGAAAACAAATCCTACCATTTGCAACAACATGGATGGAGCTAGAGGGTATTATGCTCAGTGAAATAAGTCAGGTGGAAAAAGACAAGTATCAAATGGTTTCACTCATATGTGGAGTAAAGAACAAAGAAAAAAACTGAAGGAACAAAACAGCAGCAGACTCACAGAACCCAAGAATTGACTAACAGTTACCAGGGAAGGGCACTGGGAAGGATGGGTCAAAGGGAGGGACAAGGGGCAAAAGGGGCATTACAATTAGCAGACATAATGTAGAGGGGGCCACGGGGAGGGCTGTACAACTCAGAGAAGACAAGTAGTGACTCTGTAGCATCTCACTACGCTGATGGACAGTGACTGTAAATGGGGCATATGGAGGGGACTTGGTGAAGTAGGGAGTTTAGTAACCATGATTTTGCACGTGTAATTGTAGATTAATGATACCAAAATAAGAAAAAAAAATAAGGATGCTAGGAGCTGAGACAAAATTTTATTCATTGAGAGGTATGAACAAATTAAGGATTTAGCCAGATAATCAAGACCCCTTGCTTGAATCTACCCACATATTTTCTTTTGTTTTATTTGCCAACTCTTAATATAAAATAACCTCTCTGACATCCCTAGCAAGTACATCTATTAAAAGGCTGGAGGTTCCCAGAATAAGCAAATCTGTAGAGACAGAAAGGATTTCTGGTTGCCTAGAGCTGAGGCAAGGAGGTAGGAAGTGACTGCTAATGTGTATAAGGTTTCTTTTGAGGAAGAAGTTTCCAACCTGTAGAGAGTAATTTACAGATTCAATACAATCCCTATCAAAAAACAATGGCATTTTTCAATGAACTAGAGCAAATAATCCTCAAATTCATATGGAACCACAAAAGCCACCAAATAGCCAAAGCAATCCTGAGAAAGAAGGACAAAGCTGGGGATTATGCTCCCTGCCTTCAAGCTACAAAGTTACAGTAATCAAAACATTATGGTACTGGCATATGAACAGACCCATAGATCAATGGAACAGGATAGAGAGCCCAGATATAAACCCATGCATATATGGTCAATTAATATATGATAAAGTAGCCATGAATATACAATGGGGTAAAGACAGCCTCTTCAATAATTGACATTGGGAAACCTGGACAGCTACATGCAAGAGAATGAAACTGGAATACTGTCTAACTCCATACACAAAAGTAAACTCGAAATGGATTAAAGGCCTATATGTAAGACATGAAATCATAAAATTTAGAAGAAAACATAGGCAAAAATCTCTGGAATATAAGCATGAGAAACTGTTTCCTGGACACATCTCCTTGGGCAAGGGAAACAAAATAAAAAATGAACACATGGGACTACATCAAACTAAAAAGCTTCTGTACAGCAAAGGACACCATCAACAGAACAAAGAGGCATCCTACAGGATGGGAGAATATATTTGTAAACGATGTATCCAATAAGGAGTTAACATCCAACATACATAAAGAACTCATTCGCCTCAACACACACACAAAAATCCCAAATAACCCAATTAAAAAATAGGCAGAGGATCTGAACAGACATTTTTCTAAAGAAATACAGACAGCCAACAAACACATGAAAAGATGTTCCACATTGCTAATCATCAGGGAAATGCAAATCAAAACAACAAAGATATTATTTGACACCAGTTAGAATGGCCACTGTCCAAAAGACAAGAAATAACAAGTGTTGGTAAGGACATGGAGAAAGGGAACCCTCTACTGTTGGTGGAAATGTAAATTGGTGTAGCCCCTATGGAAAGCAGTGTGGAGGTTCCTTAAAAAACTAAAAATAGAAATACCATTTGACCCAGTAATTCCACTTCTAGGAATTTACCAGAAGAAAACAAAGTCTCTGATTTGAAAAGATATATGCACCATTATGTTTATTGCCAAATTATTTAAAATAGCCAAGATCTGGAAGCAACCAAAGTGTCCATTAATAGATGAATGGATAAAGAAAAGATGGTACATATACACAATGGAATATTATTCAGCCATAAAAAATAAATCCCGCCATTTGCAACAACATGGATGGACCTAGAGGGTATTATGCTCAGTGAAATAAGCCAGGCAGAGAAAGACAAATACCATATTATTTCACTTATTTGTGGAATGTAAAAACAAAACAAAATGAATAAAACAGCAGTAGACTCATAGACACTGAGAAGTGACTGGTGGTCACCATGGGGGAGGGACTGGGGTGGGTGGGTATGAAGGGTTAGGGGTATAAAGAGGCACAAAAATTCTCAATCATAATATAAGTTGCTCATGGGGATAGTAGTACTGTATGGAGAATATAGTCAATGATTCTGTAACATCTTCCTATATTGACAGATAGTAACTGCACTAGTGAAGATTTGATAATATGGGTAACTTGAACCACTGTGTTAAATACTTGAAACCAATAAAATATTGTAAGTCAACTATATTTCTATTAAAAAAAAGATTTGGGGTTGAATCCATTAATTCTAATGAGAAGTCATATCTTAAAATAACTGAAAAATTGTAGTGTAAAAAAATACATAAAAAAACAATATTGAATCATTCTAGAGAGCTTACTATTTGCCAACCCCTGGGCCAAGCCTTCAATGCTGTATCTCATTTAATTTTCACAGCAACTATATGAGCTCTGTATTGATATCCATGCCACTCTCCAGATAAGGAAACTAAGGCCTACAAAGGTGAGGTAACTTTCCCGAGTTCAGCCTGAGTAAGTGACAGAAGCAAGATTTGAACCCAGGCCTGTCTGATGCCAGGGCCAAAGATTTTTGCTAAAATTATATAACAACAGTCAAAAGCTGCAGGAACTGTGCCTTCCTTTGAAAGAGCCCTTCAGATTCCAGACTTGATTTGAACTACAAAGCCAAAATCACTAACTGCCTGCAAAGAGAGCCTACATCAGCTTTGCAGAGGTTGAAATAACTCTCTGAAGCCTTTGGAAGTATTTGTAGATGTTTTTAAGTAGTAAACGCCTAGCAGAAGCAAATTGGTTTGGTGGAGAGGGCACTGGCTGCACATCTCAGTTCTGTCTCTTAGTAACTGTGTAACCTCAGGACATTTGCTCTGCCTCTCTGAGACTAATAAAGCTTGGGTAAAAATAACTGCCTCAGAGCTGGTGTTGGTGAACTTGCCAGCACAATGCTGTAAACTGTTAGCTTCCCCTAGTGAAAAACTGTTCTATGGAAAGGCAATTATTCACACCACCTTCTAAACAGAAAATAATATATATATATATATATATATATATTGGGGAATACATTAATTTCACATAATAATAGTCTAAACATTTATATATCTAGGAATCATGAAAGGCCGGATTTTAATTTAAAAATAATCCTAATATATGAAGTTCTGAATGTGAAAATTAAACATATCAACTGTGTAGTCATGTGGAAGCTGGGAAAGAACATTAAAAAGAAAAACTAAAACTGACAAATACAGCAAGACATCTAAAGCATTATGAAGTCTTTTTTAATTGAATAAGATACAAAGGTCAATTTCTATCTGGCCCCTACCTTGCATCAGCAAATATTCAGTTTATGTATAACCAGAATGATGAAAACTTTTCTATTTGAGGTGTCTCTTTTTAGTCATTGATCTTGACACGAAACCATATGTGGCAGTGGCTTCTCTGGTGAGGAAAATGTCAAGTCTCTAAGTATCCAATAAATGGGCACTTGGAAGAAACTCTATACCTTCTTTATTATGGGCAAAAATTGCATTTGGTACTTAATTTTAACTTCTCTATTCACAATTGATATTCCTTAAAGGTTTTGAGGGATTCTGTTCCTTGTTATGCAAACTTTTATCTTCCTCTCAGCCCTCCTTTTGTTTAAATTGTACCAGCACATATACAACTGGGGACTTTGATTAAAAAAAGAAAAAAGGTTTTAAAGCTAATGAATTCAGAATTGAGTTAAAAACTAGTAATAGATTCTGAATACTCTGCAGGCCTTTGCTTTGAATAGTATTTGGAAACTGATTCTTAAAATACTCTTAGATGATAAGCGGTGGATTTGTTTGGTATGCTTCATTTTTATTAAAAACCATCTAGTCATAATATTTGCTCAACTTGACATGGCAAACTTCATTGTAAAAATCACAGGAAAACTCAGTACAAAATATATTATCAATATGAAGTTATGTACCAAAACATGTTAAAGTTATAAAGACATAAAATGGGGGTTTTAAAAATCGATGATTTGCATTTAAAATGTAGATGTCATGTTTAGATTTGAGCATGTTAGATTATGAAAATATATGAAATTAGGTTAAAATAGAAGCATTTTTTATGTTATGAAGATACCAAGGCAGAATGGAATTTCATGGAATATGTAGTCAATATGTTTGTGTTAACTATGACCGCCATTTTTTCCCAGTAAACGTGATTTGGGGAAAGTGAAGATAAATCTGGTATTTAATTGTTTATTCAGAATTTATTATGTGATGGGTTTTGTGTATACATTGTATATTAAATCCTCAGAGCAATCCTGCAAGGTACAAATTATTATCCTCATTTTTTGAGATGAGAAAGCTTAGACCCTAAAACCTTTTTAAAGTGCTCTTTATTCTCCAAACTACCCTTGGAACTCTTGCTTACTATATGGTGAAGAGTATATAGGTAACAATATTAACCAATCCAAATATAATGATACCCCTCATCTAATCTTAAACATTATCTTCAAAAGCTTTAAGTTTATTTTTTCACCATTATGTACTCCAAATGCTCTTAATCACAAAGATTTTTAGTTAAATAATTTATTTGTGTCTTTTAAAAATATTATGAGTCATTTCTTTTTAATATTATGATCCATTTTCCTATTTCATTGCCAACTACTATTACTACATAACATTTTGAATACTTTTTTCATTTTTATTTCTTTTGGTAAATAATACCCTCACCTTTAAAAATGAACAAAATTCTTTGAAAATACACACATTCTTGATTTGTGGAAGCTGATATATGACTGATGCTCCCCAACTTGTCTTCTTCCATTTATTTTGTTCTTTGAAAACATTGTCAATGACTAAGTACATGTTATACTGACTGTATATTTTGTACATGAGTACTGGCATGTTTTTAAAACTTAAGCTGTGAAGGTGTCATGGAAAAAGTACACACAACCTTTGTAATCAGACAGACCTGTGTTTAATTCCTCACTCTATCCCATATTAACTATGTGTTCAGGCATTAACCTCATTTCCTATTTATTATGGTTGTTGTGAAAGTTACATGAGATAATATAAGTACTTGTTAAATGCACTGACTAGGCTATTGGGAGGGCTCAATATTTTTTAATTCCTTTCCTTTCCTCTTTAATAGAGGAGCCCATGATTTCTTCCCTGAATCATCCTCTACCTGATTCTATTCTGTATTTACTAGATGGAATGGTAAACATAAATAACAATTTCAGTAATACTATAGCTTAAAAATTCTGACAAAAGGTTGAATCAATAGAAAATTAAAACCACTCAACAAAACATTGAAGATTGTTCTTGGGCTATGCATTTTCCTTCTAGTTACTGTTGACTCTAGCGCATATCTAAATGAAAATTAACTGTTTAAAATCTGCTTACAAGATGTGTGAATGTTTCAATTTGGGTTCAAATCATTCCAATATATGCAAGGCACACGTGCAAGTGAATAATGGAAAAGTATCACAGAAGTAAACAGATTTCATTCTACAAATTGTGCTTTATTTTTTTTACCTTTTAGATCATGCCATTGAACTCATCTGATCATGTTTTGATTTCATCTTTCACATACTCTGTAGTTCACAGATTCATTCTCCTTTAAACCACATGAAGGTCACTGGTTTATTTCCTTATAAAAATGACATAATGGATCAAAGCTGGAATTCTGTAGCTAGTGACTCATGCTTGCATTTGTACATTTCAAGAGATGTAATTTATAGAAAGGAAGCATCCAGCCTTGAGCTGTTTCAGACTTCAGTTGCTCCAACAAATTAAGAAATAAAAGCTGACATAAATAAATGCACATGGCCTGTCAACTGGTCAGTCATCTAATTTAAACCTCAAAGAATACTCTTATCTGTCTTTTACATGGTTCTTTTTCTCTCGTTGTGAATATATATATATATGTAATATATATGTATCGCACACACACTCATCTTTTACCTGTATGTTAATAAGAATGAAAGTCATAATCTTGAAAGTATTCACATAACTTGTACTAACATTCTGATTATTGAAGCCAACAGTATAAATGCACTTTCTGTTCATTCTGAATTTATTAAGCATGACATGATTCTCAAGGACAGCATGATGTAGTCAAATTTTTAAAGTCTTTTATTTAATATGCCACATAGCCTTCAGCAAGCAATGGACCATGGTGGAAAAGAACCTCATTTGAGATTTAGGAGATTTGGGTTCTCTTTGTAAGCTTTGCCAATAAGTAGCTTTGTGACCTGGAACAAGTCAGGGATCCTCTCTAAGCCTTAATTTATTTATTTCTCAAACAATGCAATATTAAGTCTATTATAAATGTTATCAGTATACTTTAGTTCTATTGTTTTATTAAAATGCTTAGTACCTACTGTGTTGTTGCTTTCATGTAATCCATGCATTTAGGAATTATAAAGCATTTTGCCAATATTCCTAAAAAGTTCAGATTCCATGAATTATCTAATAAAAATGAATGTCTCTTGTGGTGCTGGGAACAGTCACTTGATATTCAGACAACTAATTTTATTGGAGAGTCTAATCTATAGTTTGCCTATTACTTACTTGTAAGATAAGCCAAGGTAGAATTCAGATATCAAGTGCATGCTAGTAACAAATATTCACAGGATTCCTACCTGTAAGGCTCTTACTATTTCCATTTGCATTGTTCAACCACCCTAATCCATTACTGGACACACAGAAGGTGCTGAACTCATGTTTGCTGATTCATTTTTTTTAACTAAGTTAAGAGCAACAGCAATGAGCACAAATGACTCCATACTCATGGAGATTTTTTTTTAAAAGAAAAGTATCCACTGAAAATTTCTGTGAGTCAGTAAAAACGAGATTTGGTCACCATACATTTAGATGATAAGGAAAACGCCACCTGACAGAGTTTACCCAAATTTATATTCTTTCTTTGGGCTTTGGGGCAAAGAGGTTTTCACAGCAGTATTTTAATCCAATGTAATTTTTTAAATCTACTCTACTCCCTGAAATTTCACTAAGTTTAGCAGTAACTTTTTTTCTGTCAAATCCTTTATACAGAGTTCATATATTGGACCTTCTACTAGACTCCAAACTTCTGGAGATCAGAAGTAAACACTGTTTCCTCTTGGAGCACTTGGAGGCCTTGGAATACTCAGTCAAATGTGTTGCACAAAGCAGAACCTTAACAATCAGTGAATGTAATCACGCATATTGAGAAAAAAAGTTTCATTTTAACAATTCCAAGATAAATATGATCCTTAGATATACCCCTAAGCTTTGAAGTAATAAATGCTTAATGTTTGGACCTCTGTTCTTTTCTTTCTACGTTTTCTCCCTTGAAAAGTCTTGAAATCCAGCTACACCAGAGTAGTATGGATTGATTCAACTTATTCTACCTCCAGGTTTGACCTGTCTCCAGAGATCCGGTATCATATTTTCAGCTATCCAAAGAACATCTGATGTTGCATGTTTCACCATTCCCTAAATATATTTAAATCAAAGGTAACTGTCTTACCCACAGTAATGAGTTTCTAATTTACCTTTTTTTCACACTGTGAACCATAAATGTCCCACACCCTTTTTGAATGTTTCCCTTCCTCTGTGTAAATTCAAACCCTAATTACCTTAGGCTCCAGTTCAGTTCCTATCTTTTCTAGTAAAATCCCTTTAATTGTTTTTCTCTTTCTTCATCTGTACATGGCACATAAGTATTTCATTATATACTGTCTCAAATTTTGTTTCATGTCTATATATTTTATCTTACCAAATAAAATGTAAGTTCCTCCACAGTAGGAGCCATACCACACAAAAAATGTTCATTATATACAGGCTTGACAGTTTTGTGACTTTAAGAATAAATGCTACATTCTCTGCCATGTTTTCACAATATCAGGTACAATTAAGCTTAAGAAAAATGTCTTAAGTGATGATGATGATAGGAATCTTGATTACCCAGCTAAATCTAGAGTAGGCTTGATGCCACAGATTAAAATCTGGCTCAGGACAAAAGTATGAATAATTTTTTGAAATCATTTTATATCAACAGATGGTGTAACTTTAGATTCATTAAAGATGTTAATAAAGGAACTAGATATTATTCTCAGGGGGAAGTAATTAGAAATCAAAATAGAACATAGCGAGAAGTCATGAACAAGCTATAAATGACCTTTCCTTTTCTCCCTCCTACCATTTGGGCTCACCCTCAAAGATTCAACAGTTCTGAACACAAATATAGTAAATTGAATGCATCTCATAAAAGAAACGTTCTGATATACAGAAAAAAAGTTCATATAAAATATAATTAAAGACCTCCTGATGACTATCTGTCCACAAATTTCCTTTTCTTTTGAAGCCTTTTATAAAGTAATAGCTTACATAGCCAATTAAATCCAAGAATATATTAAAGGAGTAAGACAATTTCTAATCATGAAGCCCAGTCATAAACTAAGCATTGACGGCATTGATATTCAGCAAAAGATTAATGAACGCTTGTAGAGGTTTTGTGACTGCAGACAGTTTAATTTAAACCACCTAAAAATGGTTATGTTTAATTTGTTATTGATAGCCAATGAGTCTTTAAATTTATTTTAACTAATAAAAGACAAAAAGAAGAGGTAATTTCACTCGTTCAGGAATTTTTAAATAATGAATAATTTCTAATTTAGGGCATTGGGGTGAATGGAAAATGACATGGTCAAGACCTTAAGTGAGGATTGCCTTTAGTCAGCTTAAGGATTTCATCCGTAGTTGAAGTCATGATTATTTTCTGGGCTGAAATATTAACTACCTGAGCATTATTATTTGAAGTGAATTTTCAGAACTAGAAAAAATTAGAAAACTGTTGCAATTTTCAAAAGATTGCAGCATTTGAAATGGTCCTAGTAGCCATCCAATCTGATTTACTTTTTGAACAGGTGAGGGCATAGCTCATAAAAGACTAGAACCCAGGTCATTTAACTCAAATTTGCACTACAAAACTTTTCCCACAGTGTTGTGTGCTTTTATGTATTAATTTTTCAGCAAATCTATATTGAAAGAAGCCACAATGTGTAATGATGCATGCAGAAGGTGGTGGGGTGGATGTATAAACATGAATAATACATATTTTTGTCCTATGTGAATTCATAATCCCATAGTAAAGATAAAACTAAAATTAAAAAGTAAGATGATGCATATAAAACCTTAAATACTATGCATGGTACATAGCAGATCCTGAAACCTAAAATAATAAATAACAACAAAATGCAATACATTGTGCTAAGCACCACATAAGTGGTACAAACAATAAATGTCTATTTTCTTTCAAATTTGAAATTCAAATTCTAGTATTCTTATGTATGTGGGTGTCAGCCTAGATGACTCTTTTTATATGGCCAGTAGTCTCTTTTACATTGCACATGCAAAATAATAACACACTTGAATTTTAAGCATTGTTTCTTGGCTTTACAGTCTGCATGATACTCTTTGTCTTCTCCCCAGACCCCACCGTAATAAAATAGTGCATCTTTCTCTGAATTAAGCATGAGACTGTCTGCAGTTATTTCCCAATGTCACCCTTACCTGGAGTTCATAACTACATGGCCCACCTTGTAGTTCATTTCATCTTGGCATTTGACAGCTACTTTGGCATCTGGTTGCTATTAACCATACATACGCTCTGCCCAGGATTTGGGGAGCATTATTTTGTGCCACTGTGGTGGGTGTGGGAGATATGCAGAGTTCAAACATGGGATTGGGAAGTTGTCTGAAGTAAGCTTTAAAACACTGACCCTTAAGATTCTATAATCATAGAGGGAATGAAAAAAGGGGCACATTTGAGCAGCATTTTGTACCAACAATTGAGAAGCTATATTGATGGATTTAATTTGGAGTAGATGGAGAAAGGTGATTCAAGAATGACTCCATGGCAGAAAGAATAAGCATTACTTTAATTATCATATGAAAGTAAAGAAATTAAGGAGGAGGGGTATTTAAAAATTTCTAACAGTGTGAGTGCTGTCATAAATGTATTCTGTATTATATTACAGAAATAAATGTACTTTTATTTGACCTTATTGCTTCACTTGGAATCAAGAGACAGAATATCTACTCTGGATATGGACAAATTTGGCTGCTCTTCTGAAAATGGTACTTACCCAAAGGACAGTACAAAACTTAAGGTAAAAAATATATCAAATTCCTTTACAGCAATGTATTATCTTCTAGGGTTCTCAATGTTTCTAACTTTTAAATTCTATTTTCATTTCAATGGTAAACTCTGTGAGACTCCTTTCCATATTTGTTTCCCCACTTTACATATTCTTATAATTTGTGTCTTTATAGATTTGTAACCTTAAGGATGTAAGTCATATAACCTCCGGTGGTTTCTATATTCTTGTTTGTAACAAAGAGGTTTTGTTACAAATGAAGGATCCATATAGAAAGACCAACTAGTACAAGTCTCTCATTTTATAGTTGTAGTAACTGAGGCTCAAATAGAGCAAGTGATTGGTCCAATTTTCCTTCCTTCATTCCTTTCCTCTCTGAATGGGAGAGTGGGGAAGGAAGAAATCAATGTTGTCTGTCCCATAAAGTGTAGAACGGTATTATTATTTGGAATTGCCTTTCCTGTCTAATAAGATCTTAGCTTCTTTAGGGAAGCATTGTTTAATATGTGTTATCACCTCTCCAACATTGTGTTGAGTACACAGTAGGCTTTCAACAAATACTTGTTGAAATTCTGTAATTCTCTACAGGCTTTTTTATTCACCTTCATCTTATAGGTGACTAATTTGTGGATGAACATGGATAGTGAATTTTGTAAGCTTACAAAAAATTCAGATAATTGGCTTGAGGTTTGGCAGTGGAAGCAGGAAAAGATGTGGTAGATGGTTATCCAATGAGAGGAGCATAATGAACCCTCAAACTAATGAATCTGTACTTGCCAACTTAAGATCTTTGGAGAGCAAGAGCCATGGTATAGACAGAAAGTAGAATAGTGGTTGCAAGGGACTGAGGGGAGAGGAGGATGGGGAATTATTGTTTAATGGTACAGAGTTTCAGTTTTACAAGATGAAAAGAGTTTTGGAGATGGGTGTTGGTTATGGTTGCACACAATGTGAATGCATTTGACACTATTGAACTGTATACTTAAAAATGGTTAAGATGGTTAATTTTATGTTATGTGTATTTAACCACAACAAAAATAGTGTTTAAAAAAGAAGTAACTATCCTAATAAAAGATGTTTTCCATAGGGTAGGAAGAGTCATTATATCAGTGAGTAGTTTGGGGCCTTATAATTCTACCACACATTCTAAGTTCTTTTCCATTTGTATAGTGATTTTTTAGATAGGTAGAGAGGCAAGAGGAAAGGACTAGAGAAATAAGTCTATTGAGAAACCAGCTTGGTTTAAAATAAAATTGCTGGAAAGACACCAGATCCTTCTTGGTTTAATTCCACCAAGAAAGAGCCACTGACTTCTCTCTGAATTTATTTTAGACTGACATTACACTTAAAAATATAAAATATAAAATATGGGCCTGTTAGCCCTCGAGGAGTCAGTAACTAACCAAAAAAAAAAAAATTGCTAGAGAAATCTACCTATAGTCACAAAGCCATTAAATTAACTTTAACTGTTTTTCTGATCTAAAATGAAAAAAACCTAAAAGATACATGATTTTATCACTACAAGCAAACCATTAATAGCACCCCTGATTTCCTATAAAATTATGAAGCTGAGGCAATAAAGCTCTGTTTACAAATTCATTTGCTCCAAAGGCATTTGGGAATTATTTTTAAAGAAAAAGTTGCGCTTCACTCTGAACCATCAATGCATACCACAAAATGAGTGTAGACCTTTGCAATTACTAAATAAAAGCTAAATAACAAGGGAATTTTATAGCCAGAATGTGGAACTAATCCTAACCATTGATCATATCTTCACCAGACAAGTATGTGGCCAACAGAATGGGCCATATATATATTTGAGAGAGACTCCCCATTCTATTGGCTACATATATATAATATGGTATATTACACTATGATATGGAAAAATAAAACTGTATATGACAGAGCTAAGCTTTAGCTAAATGAGTTTAAGAAGATTTATAATTTCTTAATTGTTCTAAAATATGTTCAGAGGGAGTGCCTGAAACCATTTCAGAAATCTGTTATTCTGTTAGATGCCTTGAGCTCTTAAATGCTATTCATTGTGCAACTGTGCTAAAAAGTCTATTTTAGTTTTTTTATCTTTTCCACTTTTACTTTAACCATTGGAGCATATATTCCTAGAAGGATAAATAGATAGGTATAGATAGATAGAACATATATTTCTAGAAGGATAGATAGTTATAGATAGGCAGGTGATAGAGAGAAATGGCATATATATAAGGTAACACATAATCAAGATACGTTAATTGATTACCTACTATGGACAAGGAGTTTGACATATATTTGGGCTAGTCAGCAAACGTTTTCTGCAAGAGGTGGGGCTTGAAGCAGACCTTGAAGACCAGGTAGCATTTAGATAGGGGGAGCTCATACTACAAGACTGGACTTCTCCAATCTTACTCCAGTATTTCTAATAATAAATTACTGTTGAATCATAGGTCAGTTTTGTGTCCTTAAAATGGAAGTAGTTGGTTTGGTTTCTGTTTTCATTTTTGTCTTAAACCAACTTCTAAAAAAACCTTTAAGCATACAGGATGTTTGTAAATACTTTCCTTTGAACCTTGCATTAATTTTAGTTTAATTGTTGTATTCTGATATTATCTTTCTACCTGGGCTCAGATCAGTAAACTAAAAAAACTGACAATTGCTTTTTACAATACCTGTTTTCCAAGTCATAGTGATCAAATTAATTCTATTGATGCCAGTGTGAAAAGGTAATATATGGAAATGGGTCCAGACAACAGTTCAAACCTCTCTGATACATGATAAATGATTTAATGACCCTTCTGTCACTCCAGCCTCAGACCTCCAGGACTTTGACTTTCAAGCTATTTGAATTTCCTATTTGAATTCCAAGCAGGCAACTATTGTATAAATGATGAACTTTGAATGGCTTTTGTTGTGGTGTCACATACAGGACAAACCACACACGTGACCAACTCACTCTAGTGACACCTGACCCTTTCCAGTCATCCTGTGTATATAAACAAAGGCAGTAGAGTTTACTGCTTCACAGCATGTTCTCTGGAATCAAAACTCCTTGGTTTTAAGCTTGGTTGCTTAGTTGGAGCAGACTATTTAACTGCTTTGTGGTGCTTCAGTTTCTCCATCTGCAAACTACGGATATTAGTATTGCCTCCTCATGGGGTATTGGTGAGGCCCATATGAGTGAATACAATGTCTTAGGAATATGTAGTACATAGTAATTTTCAATTATCTTTTATACCTCTTTTGAAGAATAATTACTTGCTAACTTGAGCAAATCTTCCTACCTTGATTATAGGAAGCTATACCTGAAAGCATTGGGTAAGTCTTGATTATCAAGATAAAATGAGAGATATGTGAGCTTAAAATACACTTACAAAAGTATTTAAACCTGTGACATTTACTCAGAGGCATTTACTAATAACTTTAAAGACCACAGTTACTTCTTATAAAAATGCAAAGATAAAGAGAACACTAGTCAGTTTGTTCATTGCTATTCTTTTCTAGACATGAGTTGACACTGTCTTTGGTTTTGGTAGAGTTTAATTTTCATTTCCAAAATTTTGATATTGAGCCTACCTTCACATCTTGCATTACAATGCTGAGTCAACTCTGAATACTCCCTTCCTTTCCTCACTCCCAATCCAGCTGCTGTGTTTTCTTTGGAAGGCTACACTCACTACTTACCTTCGGGCCTCCCAGGCTCACTAACCACCTTGTACAGTAGTCCTTCCTGCCCCAAGGGGACTTGAACTAAATCTCTATGCTCTGCCACCTCTATAGTTCACTCCTTTTATCAGAAATATACTCCCTTTATTATCCATCAGAGGATATCTTGTTCTTGTAGTCACCTGGGCTTGAACAATGAGGGAAATGTTTAAGAATTTAGGGCAGATGAAATGGCCATTGCTGACCACCTATATACTCTCAAAGTTTTTCCATGTGCCAAAAGAAACTATGATAGAAGAGTATGGTTGGGGATGGAATACAACACAGGCTCATGAAAATATTTAATGGAAAAGAGGTCAGAAGGAAAGCATGGTTATGCTAATAACTAGAAGTGTATTAATAACAACAGCCTGTCACAAAGGATCCATTTTTCAATATAAGGAAGATTAAAGAAGTTTCTATGTGGAGGGCAAAGAACAAAAAGGAACCATGTAAGATACTGCAGAAAGAAAGGAAAATGTCATGGATGAGATCTTCAGAATAGGGAAGAAATAGGATCGAATGCACAGATGGAGAAGTTAACTTTGTAGAAGAGCAGAGGTACTTATTTTTCTCAGGTAAAGCAAAAGAAGTAAGGCTAGGAGGAATAAATAAATGTCTAGAGGTAGTAGAAAGATAAGCTAATAAAGACATTTTCCTTACACTCTCCTTAGCTTCTGTTTTCTCTGTGCAGTGTGAAAGTAAGACTGCTGAAATTAGAGGATATGGGAGTGGAGTAGAGAAATTGAGAGGAGTTTCAAAAGTGTGGAACATGTGTCTAGGGATACAGGAAAGGGAATTAACAAGTGAAATTGGCACATAAAAGGACACTGAGCAGCATCGAGGGCCCAGCTGAGATGGGAGACCATAAATGTGCAGTTTTGTTAGTTTTCTCCATTAATGCTCAGCATTCCGAGTAGAAAGTAGGATAGACTAACCCCAAATAGTGGAGGTAAAAGGTGGGGGCAGTGGAAGGGGAATGAGAAGAGTGTACTGGGTGATGATGAGAAACCTTGATGTCACTATCATGAGGGTCAGACAAGGAAGAAAATCAAGTGAAGCCAAGAGGCAGAATTATCATCAGAAGCTTTTGGAAGGGCCCAGGAAGTGTTGATGAATTTGAAGAGCAGGTGCAAGGGAAGCAGGGTGGGGGGAGTACTGAATGTCATAATCTGAAGGTAGGATTTCTGAACTCAAAATTTTAGAAATTGATGCATTTCAGGTGTATCCATGGGCCCGAAGCCAAGGACAATGGAGGAGAAGTCCAGGAATTATGAGGTAGACTGTTATGTGGCACTCTTCATAGATACTGAAGTCTCCAGAAATGGCAAGATTAACAATGGACAGTAAGAAAAAGCCAAGTGCTAAAACGTTCAGTGAAGGTGTAGACAGCAGAGACAAGAAAGAAATGTTGGAATGCTATACGCTTCAATAAAGGATTGCTTAAACAAAAGTAGAAGGGACATGCTCTAGTGTGTTGGGAGTTTAAAAGAAAAGAAGCCAGGACAGTTTCAACCATAACTTCAAACCCTTACATATGGAAGAGTAATAAAACTCATGAAGCAAGGAGAGGTACAAGATAAGAATTAATCCATCTTCACTTGAGAGATCTGTTAGGAAATAGATCATCCTAGTAGGAGAAATCCAGGTTTAGGTTAAGGCAAGGAGGTGGAGGAAATGTTCGGTGAAAAAGCTGAGGGTTCCTACCTTCTAGTACATTGCTGTCCAAAAAGAACTTTCTGCAGAGATGGAGATGGTTGATAACTGCACTTGCCAATAGTCACTAGCCACATGTGGTTGTTGAATAGCTGAAATGTGGTCTGGTGAGGCTGATGGACTGAATTTGGAATTTTATTTAATTCCAAATAATTTAAGTTCAATTAGTCACATGTGGCTGGTGGCTGTTGTATTGGACAATGCAGTTCTAAAGGCTTTCTGATAACTGTCAATAAATTTACATTGAACTATTAATAGGTATTCATAAAAATATGTTATCCTTCACAATGACTAAGATTAAGGAAGGAAATACCTGAATATAGAATTTCAAGTGCTGTGGAAAACCATGAAGGTTACTAGTTTGGAGGCCAAAAGGTCTTTCTAGTGCTTCTCAAATGAGACCATGTAAGTGGTCATCTATGAACATGGTTAACCCTAATTAACAATATTAACTTTATTAAGTGCCAACTACAAGTACAAAGTTATAATAAGCAAGTATCTTAGTAAACAGCAGGGGGAATGATTTTAACCACAGCTAAAAGGAGAATAGATAGAATGAAGTGGTGATGTTGGGGACAGGGAGACAAAAACACAATGAAGATTCCAGCTCACATGCATCTTATTTGAAATCTGGTTTCACTGTATCATTTGTGCATTAAAATGTCAGAGGTGACTGCCAAGGAGGTGTTGTATGTGAGCATAATGGTGCAGCTTAACTCCTTGGGTGGTTTCAATGTTATTTCTCTAAAATGGAGATTCTAGGCTGTTTTGCAGCAGTGTTCTCAGTATATGAGGAAGCCTAAAAATGCTGTGAAGAAAGGCAGTGATGGAGCAGTTGACTGATGGAGTACTCATTAGTTGGTTATTGGTGGTTTCCTTCTGAGATTCAACAGTATACAAGTTGTAGATAAAATAACACAGGTATTCTGCGACAGCGACAATAATAATAAATATGGCTTTGTGCATACATTAAAAAATTTTGAAATGCTCAATATCCATGCTTCACAGTAATCTATGGGTTAATTTATTATTATGTTGATACATAGTTTTATAACGCAATAATAAAATCTGTTATTAGCCCCAACTTATGGTCAAATTTTCCTAGTTTGTTCGTGGTTCTCCAGGCCATCAGTGAAGTATATTTTACTATTTCTTCCACTAGACAACACTAAGCTTTACCAGATGCTCTGCTAAAACACAAGTGTTATACATTCTCATTTTGTGAGCTTTTCCACTGCTATAAAAGTAAGGTGGTAAGAGGTTCTGTAATGATATTGGCCAAATAGTCTGGAACTTCAGGAGCCATTGTAACTTGGGACTTAGTTTCCAGTGGGCTCAGCAAGCAACCTTCTTCAGTCTTGGGCCTTGAATAATTTAACAGGAATAGCTGAGGATACTTAATATTGGTTACTGATAAACTCTCCTTCAAATTTTGCTTTAATTTTTGTGTTTCCCTTGGTGGAGAGAGAGAACTTTTACTTGAAGAAATAAATAAATGGACCAGTCAAATAATTGAGGTTTGATGAAGGCTTTGGATTATTATTTAGATTTAGGTATTTATCAGTTAAATGCAGAAATATTCCTAAATAATTAAATTATTTAGGTAGTGATAATCCTACAAATCTAACATGAGTTTAGAATTTATTTTCCAGAGGATAAATCAGTTATCTGCAAACCACTGTGGGTGAGATGCCCATGTTGCTTAAGCCCTCAATGGATTAGCCCAACATTCTATCAGAGATGTCAGGTTTTTCAGATTTTACTTCTATTGCTAAAGAAATAAACACGTTTTTCCCAGGTAGCCTTGAAAGCACAAAGATGTATTTCTTATTCCATTATCTTAATCTACAGGAATACTTGAGAAGTGGAAGGAAAAAACCCCATAGTGCCAATAAAATGGGAATAATATCTTCCTCTTCATAGGTTTCTATGAAGTAGGTTTACTATGTGAAGTAATGTATATATGTAACGCTCCTGGCTCCACTCCTGGCAACCAGTAGGTTCCCAAAAATGTCAGTTCTCACCTCTTTTTCCATGGATTCATACTGCACCAAAGCCTATCATGTTATTATCACCATCATCCACAACAGCTCAAGAAAGCATAGAAAGGGTTAATAACTCTCTCTAGATTACACAGATAGAAAAACACTGTCATTGTTGGCTCAAGCACCTCAGATCCTACCTTGACATTGCAATCACAAGCCTTATCCACCTTCCGAATTTCAGGACTTGCGTTGTTTGGGCTTACTGCCATAGATGACAAAAGCTAGTAGGAAAGAAATCGTGAAGATGAAACAAATGATTTCTTTCCTCCCCAGGAGGATCAGAAGTACATATTTAAGGAATGAAAAATACAATTATATGTACTTATACCCACCTCCCTAAAATATAGAAAAACTAATTTAATTCCTCACCCATGTGTGTGTGTGTGGGTGCTGCGGGGGGTGGGGTGGTGGTGGCAGATGACTGCCAAAGATTAAGGTATCATGGTACAAAGAAATTAAACTCAAGAAATTATACTCTTCAGAAAAAGGACGATATTCAGTGCGACTTAAATACTGCAAAAAGAAATGCAATGATCATGGTAGAAATAATTCCCCCCCACCCCGTGGGGCATGTCAGTTGGCCTTTTTCATGTGTCTACAAATATGTAGTCAACTATAGTAACATCTTGTTTCTACCGTGTTCATATTTTGATGGTCAGACGGTTGATATGTAGATAAACTTCTTAATCAAAATGTAAACTCTGGAACCCAGATGTCCTTTTGTACCACTGTGTGTGAGGTCACAACTGTCTGCAAACTGGGGAGCTCAGGCAGTGTCACGCCCAACCCCAACCGTTTTAGCTGAATGCTATTTTACCCGAAAGCGAGGTTCCCTGGGTTAGCCTGCCTAAAGGGTATGTGGTGAGGGGCATGTGCACTTAGCGGCTCAGCGATCAGAGGCTTTCTTGGATGGGACTAGTGATGGTAAATATTAATGAAGAAGCTGCGCGGTACAGATATTCTCGACCGAATTAGATATCCTCTAAGCGCTGAATGTCGCCCGGTAAATTTCAGCGGAGGAGCGCTGTCCCCTAAAAGGGTCTCGAACACAATACACAATGTTTGTCACCTCAGATCGCACACTACCAAACAGGAAGCGAAAGGCAAAGGGCACGGCGCAGGAAAAAAAAAGACACACACGTTTTGCAATGACGAACTTTATGTGGCGTCAGGAACGGCAACCTGTTCTCGTGTTTATCAATTCCGGGGTACGCTGTTAAAACTGCTTGTCAGGTTAAACTGAGTAAAGGAACCGGAATAAGAGACAGCCCTGGAGACTTCTCCGCAATCCTTTTCAAAATATAAAACTGTCACCAAGTGACTTGTGTAAGCTAATAAAAAGGCTCTTTGTATGCCTTTATACTCTTCTCTTAAACTTACGTGACCATCAGCAGCGCTGTTCAAATTCAGCCAACAGCTGTTAAAACGAGACACAGATCCGCAGTGTTTATCTCCCCAGTTACCCGTGTTCACTGAGACCCTCCGAAAATTACTGTAGGCTTTCAGTGAGAACGTAGCAGAGGATCGTTCACCCCTCTGCTCCCACTGTGCCAAGCCTCGCACCCCCTCCCACTTGTCCGAAATCGTTTTTTAAAAAACATAGCTCGTACCCCAATTCACTTGCACCTTCCGCAGCCAGAACCTTTGCCCAGAGACACCCACGCTCAGTCTCCCTCCAAACCCCTCACTTCTTGAGACCCCACCCCCCCTGGGCTTCCCGGGCGACGGGTTCTCAAGACACCGCCACCGCCCAGAGCCTTCATCTCGAATTCCAACCTTCGAGATTCCTTTGCTCCTCCAGGGGAACCTAAGCCGCTTTCTCCGCCCAGAGACCCCAGTCTATCAGCGATCCGCGCGTTCAGAGTCCCTCCTTCCCCTTCCCCCACCCCCACCTCCTGGTCGGGCCAGTGCGGTCCTGCAAGCTGCAACCATCCGGGACCTGTCCCCGCTCCCCACCCCATCCCCCGCCTAAACCGTTAGGGTCTCGCTAGCAATGCCGCCCTGGGCTCCAACTTACCACAAGCGTCCGGGAGGAAGACAAGGCAGCGGTCGCCGCGGCGGCAGCTAAACGAGAAACGGACTCGGCTGCAATCGCCCAGCGGAGTCCGCGGCAGTCGTTGTATTGCGCTGCGCTGCGCTGCGCGCCGCAATCTCGCACCTCAGCAGAGGGAGGGACGGAGGGAGCTCGGCGCGATTGAAAGTGCCGGAGAGTCGACCTCCTCTGGGCGACCGTGCGCCCCCGGACAGGTTTGGCTTGTCTCTCTCCACTGTCTTACTCTAGCTTAGTAACTGACCACCTCCAGCATCTCTGCACTATTCGCGTCTTCTTTCTTCTTCGATGGCCCCTAACTAACTACACTACTCTAAACGGACGAAGGCCATCACGCGAGCGCCACGAAGATCTCGACGACTCCGACGGACAATGGCGTACAAGAAGAGTGAAGAAAAGTTCATATGCAATCGCAGGTAAGGGGCAGGCAGGCCAATGGAGCAGCCAAGGCTGGCAAGCTGCTCCAAAGGCAAGATCGGAAATCTCGGTACACCCGAGGAGGGAGCGTCCTCGGCGAGCACCAGAGCGCCTACCCCGCGCTGGCGAAGCTGCACTGCTCTCTTGGGCCAAACGCGGGATCAGAGGCGGAGCCATGAGCGGCCAATCCACGCTCAGCGTTACGCAGACCCCGGCCTGTTTGGACCAGTGTTTTAGTGCATCAGAAGCCTGCTGGCAGGGGGGCGCGGGAACCCGTGGTAGTTGTGATTAACTTGATTCACAAGGCCTGGAGACTGGGGGAATCCGGGGTCAGTCTTGGAGCGGGGGTGGGGGTGGGTTTCTCAATGTATCTTTAAAAATGCAAAGAACACCCCGCCCCAAGCGCGCGCGCGCGCGCGCGCGCACACACACACACACACACACACACACACACACACACACACAGACGAACATTTCAGTTCAACAAACGCTTCTCAAATCTTGGAAGTTCCACGGAATTTTGAAACTCCTTCCGAGGATCAGGGATCTGACTCCTGCCCCTTTCTCCAACAAGAGCAACTGAAGCATTCACAGGGTCACGCACGTTTAGTGAGCAAAGGCCATGGCCCTGTTATAAGGACGCTTCCCCACCCTTGTCCCTAACCGCAAATGTAGAGAAGGGAGAAGGAAAAGCCCTTGGCCTTCGTTCCCCAAGAGGGCACAATTTAGTTCCCTTCGTGACCATGCAGGTCCCCGTTATGTGCTTAGAAAGACATCCTGAGGGCAGCTCCTTCAGGTTTTTGAGGCGGGGCTGCACCTATTTTTCTGGTACAGAGCCTGGGGCCGACAGCCAGTTGGTTGCCCAGCTGCTGCGAGGGCTACCATGACATGGTCAAGGCAGCAGGGCAAGGAGTGAATCACAAAGCTCCCATTTGGCAACTAACGGGAGGCCGAGCTGCAATCCGCCAAGCAGAGCCCTTTTCCAAGGGCTCCCAGGCGCCGGGTAGGTGCTCGTGGTGTCCCCGCTGCAGCGCAGAAAAGGGCGGTGGGGGCCACCTTGACCAAGATGCTTCGGAGGCGCCTAGACTAAGCTTAGTAGTGGGCATGCTCCCACTGAGAAGGGGGGCAGAGCAGATTTCTTTCAAGAGGGAATGGGAGTAGGGGCCACCGGTGGGAGCAGCGGGGACTGGCTCCCCACCGGCCCGAGGTAGCTGGATCCAAGAAAGAGATCGAATCTGTGGTCCGGCTACTTGGTACTGGACGGAAGACAGGCGGCCCTATGGAAGAAGCTCCAGGGAGACCGTGCTGGGGTTGAGAGGATCGAACCCCACAGAGCGCAGTAGCGAAGGGAAGAGCCGGCCGTTCGGAGACTGCCTCAGTAGCCCCAAAAGTTAGGGATGGAGAATTAGGTAGGAGCAATGATAAAGATCGGGTCCCTTCCTTATTCTGGGTCACTTCTTTCTCTGCCTCGATTTCCCGATTTGTAAAAGGAACTTTTCGGTGTATTCCAGTAGGGGCTGTTGGGACTCCTCGGATTCCCTGCATTCCTACTGAATTCAGACACTGCAGAGTTCTGAAATATAATTTGGCAGTGAGCATACTGTCCACTTCCAAGTTCTGTTGCAAAGCAAACACCTATCTCGGTTTTCTTGAAGCATCTGTTGAATGCTACGGTATGATGCCGCACAGGTGGCGGTGACCGCGCTGCCAGTCCATGGACTGCACAACGTTGGCATCTATAGAAATGCTTTGTTAGCGAACAGTAATTTATAAATATCGAAGGGAGAACCTATGTCTTCCCTTTAATAATTAAGCACTCATCTTTAAAGATTCCCAAGTGTCCCCTTTCTCTGTCCTCGTAAACAAGGAATGCTTCATGCTGTTTTTTCTGGCGGGACATACTAATTTTGTCGGAGGCTGAGACACTGGTTTTACTTTTAAAAACGTAAATATAAATCTCTGTGATATATTCGCTAAAGGAAGGTGGACTGTGCTGAGGCTAGAACCAGAGATAGCATCCGCTGAAGCCCGGGACCTCTTCACTCTCATCAGTTCCCGGGGGAGCCGGCTTAGAGCCGCTGACCTACAGTGACGCCAATGATGAGGATGAGGGTGATCATGATGCTGCCAATGATAATCGTAATAATAATAATTATTATAAATACCGCTACTACATATCCCCCTCTTTAGGCTGTTCTCTCCTCCCCGAGAAAGGCAAAAGCGCCAAGAAGGATTCAAGTGATGCTCACTCGGGGATTGGGAAGGTTCCCGGTCTAGCAAAGAGAAAGTTAGCTAGCCCGGCGGTGGGCCGAAGCGCGCCCGGGCCTCGGACCTCGGACCTCGGGGAGACACAGTCAGGCGGATTCGCCTTTGAGCTCGCCGAGCTGCCGGGAGCGGTTAAGGCTGAGCCTGAGCCGGGCTCGGGGCTCTGGGTTCAGCCCGAGTCGCCGGCTCCCCTTTCCCTGCACTGGCGGCTCGCACTGCCTCTTAGGGTTTTCTAGGCGGCCGCCTCGCCCAGAGCTGGCGGATCCGACGGGCTTCGGAGATTTTGACACTAGCCCGGAGAGTAGAGTGTAAAGGAGATATTTAAACTCTAAAACTCAAAACAAGCACATACCGGTGCGGTCTGTCGTCACCAGAGGTTTTCTCGAACTCCTGCCTAAAGTATCCTGGGGAATCAGCCGAGGGTTTTCACGGCTTCCTCTTCCCTTCCTTAGGTTTATGGAAGTTGTCCCTGGAAAAAGGAGTCATTTACTGTGAAATCCTGGGGTTGGAGGGAAATCCTCAGCGACTCCCGGAATAATTTCCAAAAACTCGCCCCATATTCTAAGGATATAGACCTGGTTTTCCAACTTTTGCACCAGAGGGAGTTCCCCCACCTCAAATACGTTTGTTTTCAAAGTACTGATTCAAAAAATTTAGGAAGGAATTAAAGAAGATTGTTACTAAGTAGGAAAAAGGTTCTCATCACTTAAGACTTTGGGAACTTTATTATAATAGTAACTGACAGGAAAAAGTTACTTCTCTACTCATTTCACCCTCTTGACCACAGCCCTATTTTAACAAACTTTTATAAAATTTAAAAATTCTTTTATTTTATACATTTCATACATTCTTTTATAAAGTTTAAAAGATTATAGATTGTCATCGATTTACAAATGACTGACTGGATCCTGGAAAAAATAGTCCAAAGCAGATATTTTTTGCAGAGCAAAAAGAAGCTACACCAACATTCTATTGGAGCATTTTCCCCCCTTGTTTACCACAGGACATATATGCAAGGCATTTTGATAATCTTTCCATCCTTATTTTTTCTCAGTTTTATAGCCAATCCTCATATCTAGACGGTTTTTTTGATAATTATACAATTGTATCAAATAATATTTTCAGCATTTCATATTTTTGCTTAACTGGAACAGTCCAGGATCATATCCATAATGTCCATCATTGAGGCATGGCATATGTAGAGATAAACTTTTATAGTATTTTATATGGCAAATTTCTGTATTACCATCCCTCAAGCGGGGTATTGAATGTGAAAAAAAATATCTGGGATATAGATGGCTCATTATACACGAAGTCTTTTCAAAGTTGTTAGGATTATTTTTAATGAAAAACAAAGCAGTTGAACTCTATGTGCTGAATAGGAAGGCAGGGGGCAGTCTCTGATCATGTCAGTCTTTTTCTGAATGCAACTTGTTTTGGGGAAGATCCTGTGGTAGCGAAAAACAATAGTCAACTTTGGTTCTCTGATACCCTCACAGATGGGAGGAGAATGAAACTGAAAACCTTTGGGGAGGATATGGGAACTTCCGTCTACATATTTTTGCCACTTCTCAGAATAAAAACACATATCAAGACTAAAAATCTGTGCTTATATTTTTGAAACAAATGTTATTGAATTAATTTAATTGTATCTGACATTCTTGTAATTGTGGCTTCTAGTAATCAAATATATATTTTTTAAAAACAACAATATACATGTAAGTTTGCCAGGAGAGTGGCACGGAATCTAGTAGCCTCACCGCAGAGAAAAAGGTGGAAGCTACTTGGGTATCAATTCTTTTGAGAAACGTGTTGTCATAGAACACATTCATGCTATAATGAATGCATTTTACAGTATGGACATGCATTTCACTCTTCCAGCTGGAATGAGAAAGATGGCAATTGGGATCTTTTGTTTGAATTAAACTAATATTGAAAGGCCAGGGCAACAGTGATTTTTCTTTCATCCCTAGCTCAAGACTAGGAGGTCCCTGAACTAGCAGTCTTGCTACTCTGTATCTTATTATGACTCTTTCAGACTACTTTGATGTCTACTTCACATTCCTGTAGTAATTAGGGCTTTTACCATGCACCAAAACATTTGCTTGTTTGGGAGTCCTCTGTAAAGTAATGGGCTTGGTTTTCCTGGTCTGTAACCAGTCTTATTATTCCAGACAAGGTATGCAATTGTGTATTGCTTCTTTCTTTTCTTAAGAACTGTTAACTCAACCAAATTATAAGTATCTCAAAGCAAGAATTCAGTCATATACTTTTCTTTATCTCCTTTGTTCTCAGCTATCCCAATACTGGGCACAAAGAACATAAACAACAATGATAACTACTAACAGTTGACATAAAAGAGGTTTAGATGTGAGGCCAATAAGGGCAGGACTGCCACAACCTGAATTTTTCAGGGACTTGAGTATAAATATAGAAGGTATTTCACCAAACTGGCCGGTCATACAGAGAGCATGACAGTCTGAACTGCCCAAGATGAAACTTAATAGGAATAAATATGAGATGCTGAACTCTCAATACCAAACTATGCACAAATTTCAGTCACAGAAGAAGGAAACGTTTGGTGGATTTTAGTTGGCATCAGGATCAACAAGTCTTCAGTGTGATATGATTGTCAGGAAACCGAATTTCATCTTGGGGTTTTGTAACTTTCATGGAAAGTCAGAATACATTTAGGCTCTATTTGGTGCTTCCAGAGACATATGTTAAAAATGACATCAGTAGATTGGAGTTTATCCACAAGAATGCGCTGCTCAGTAAGGGGCTTGAATCATGTTGTATGCTGAACTATGGTTTATATCCTCGGGAAGAGAAGTCTTGGGATTCATGCTAGCTGACTTCCAATATTAGAGAAAAATTCTTTTGGAAAGGGATTTGATTTGTTTCCCAAGGTAGCAACCATATTTTGTTTCTATTTGCTCTCTCAGTGCCTGGCACAGTGCCTGCCACAAACTAGGCATTCCATAAATATTTGTGAACTGAAAGAAACTACAGGCGCAAGAGAATAAAACCGGAATTAGTGGTGGACCCTACAGATTCTGGCTCTGTAGGAGAACTTTGTAGCATTCAGAACTGGCCAAGGGTGGAATGAGCTGTTTCTGGAGATAGTGAGTTCTCCAATATTGGGGTGTTCACCTCTGTAGAGGTTAATTGCTTAGTGGGGATGTTACAAAGGAGAGTCATGTTTGAGGAAAGGGGAAAAACAGGTAGTTCATGAATGACATTTAAAGCTCTTTCTAATCTTAAATCTTGAAGAATCCATAAATGCTATGTCAGTCTAGTTTTAGGGATAAAAAAGAATATTGAGCTTTCTGAAAAACAAAGACTCAGGAAGTTATGCCCTGCTGACTGGCTATAGATTCAGCTTTGTTGTAGGAAACCACAGCTTCTTAGCAAGTCCACAAGATGCTTTTGTTGAGCCTGGTGCACTTGCTAGCTAGTAACTTCAGTGGAAAATAAGCTCTGAGAAGCTTATTATCATATTATCAGTATTATATTAGGACACTACCATTCTTCATAGGTCTAGAATACTGTACAAAATGACCAAATGTAAAACATCAGGGTATGATTAAAGGATGTAAATCAAATTAAATGTTACTATGGGAATTTGATGACCACAAATTCAATGTTAGCTTTAAACAAAAGGAGAATTCGTTTTTGATTAACTTGTATAGTATGTGTGCATGGACTTCAATATTCTCCAGTCACATCTTTTCCTGACTCTTGAGATCTGCACAAAGGAAATTTTCATAAGAACTGGCATAGAGAACAAACTGAAGCACACCTGGAAATAATGTTTTGGGTAGCTCCTTTTGTTTCCCTTCTAATTATTTTATGTAACTGTACAAATTGGCAAGAATTTCAGGCTAACTATGATACCAAAGAAGGCTTTGAACAAAACTCTGATTATACTGTTGTTTTATGTCAGAAGTGACATAATTCACCAAAATATGATAAATGGGAGCGAAGGATATGTCACAAAACATGCCCAGATAAAGCCTAGAACCTACAGTTAAGGAGTTTTGAAAATATGCACCTTATCATGCAGTCTTTGTATAACTGAGTGACTGGCTTTGTATTTCGTTTGACTTTATTCTTTTATTCTTGTCCCAAGAGTTATTATTCTTATTAGTTCAGTGTTGCCAGATTTTTTAAAGATAGAATTTAAATTAGCATGAAAAAATATTTCTTAGAACTCAATAAATAATTTTATCATCACATAAAACTGCGTTACCAAGTGAGGTCACGTTTTCCGTATGATATAATGTTAAGCTTAGTTCAGAGAACTGTTGTTTCTTGATCTCCCTGAATCTGTAATGAACACACTGCACATTAAATAGACATATTACTGTAACTCCAGTATACATGGGAGCCAAGCTTTCCCACCCCACATATCAAGGGTCGGAAAGAGCTCTTTAAACTAGAATTTGTAAAAGGGGAAAAAAAGCTTAAGTTTATAAATCCCCTTTGAATGTGAACAGTTGCTTTACAGATGGAATAACAAAGATAAAGAGGAATTAACTTATCACTAATGTTTGAAATATGGCACTTTTTCCTCCTCTCAAATCTTCCATTGAAATCTTCCAGTGTCTTTTAAAAAGATAAAATTTTCCTTTTTGTGTATATTGATTAAATAAGAATGAATATACACAATACTTCATGAATAATGAGGTATACATTTCACTATAAGATGCTAACAAAAATCTTGAACCTAAAATTTTAATCAATAACAGCTTCACTATAGAACTCACACAGCTGTGTTATTTTGCTTTGCTTGATATCCATACCTTCCCCGTTGAACAACAGAATCAATTGAGTTTAATCCATTTGGATACCGTGGCTTATAAACTCTATATCCCATGCTCTGATTCCTCTATGGCATCAAATTTGCCATAGGGAAACCCTTAACATCTTCCATCTCCTAAAAATAATGTATATTGGAATATGCCAGATTAGCACAACAGAACCAAACCAGATAATAAAAACACACTACCACTACCACTACTACTACCACCACCACCAATCTCATAATCTTTTCCATCATCCTGGGTGGGAAGCTAGCCAATAAGAATTACTTAGCTGATTAATAAACACCAATCATTTGCTTTGTTAATGGGAACTTTCTTCTCTTTACCAGATTTTGTTTCTCTCTCTTATAATCATGACATAATTACACAGAATTAAGACCTGCATCATTCCCTTATGAGCAAGTGCCAACCTTCTCTCAAAAAGTTTCACTGGTTAGTTTATCAACTTCTGGTTTGATTAATGGAAATAGAGCAGACTGAAGGATATTTTCCTACCTCTTCTGCTATGAATAACCTATTAACTATGCTCATTTAATAAAATGTCTCAATCAGACTGCATTGATAAATATACAGCAGTCTGTGACACAGATTATAACATTACACCAAAGAAATGAGGATTTTCTTTTCTCCTCACCAACAAATTAGAAGGACTAAGTCTTCACACATTTCAAAGACCAGAACAACAGAAATTCACTTGAGATGATGCTTTGAAAGCAAGTAATAACAAATGTCCTGTCTTTCAAGAATAAAGAAAAAAATCTTAAATAAAATATTTATCACCAAAAAATTTTATATACTTTTTATTTACAGACAAGTATAGAAATCATTCGTTCAAAGTAGAGTTTAATGTGGAGCAAAAGTCAATACAAAAATCTAGCAATGACTATCTGCCTGTTGTCATGTAATGAGAATACTTGGGTAGAACTATCTGAGTCAAAATAGGAAAGTAAGAGTGAAAATCCTTTACTAGGTGATCTTGTCATGGACAGTAATGAATGCCTACACTGCTGGTAGAGCAAAGCTTGGGGGACAAGTTTGCCAGAGAGTTAAACTTTGTTAGCTTTCCATTTGGCTAGCAATCTTCATCTTCAAAGACATGATACAAAATTAAACCTTTATCTTTCAGAGTATTGTATACAATAACCAAGAAAAGCTGCTAAACCAAGAACGAAATGGTTTAATCTATCATTGTTAACTTTGTCTGTGTATTTCTGATTTCATGATGACCTCAATCTTTTTGTTAATATAACTTGGCTGAAATTCAAGAGATACAAGCAAAGAAGTTAAAGATGTAGAGTGAAGTTCAAAAGACACAAGGAAGGAAATTAAAGATGTAGAGAAGTACTGATTATTGTATTTCTTCAAGTGACACAGTAGGAAGTAGCATTGCTATTATCTGGTTTGATTACAAAGTAGTGTGGCTGGATTATATCAGTATATCCTGGCTGGCTTGTTGAGAATATTCTTTTTTAAATTTGCAATCAAGTGATATGGCATTAAAAATTCCCAACAGAGTCATCTGCAATTTCATCGTTCAGGGGAAAAAAATCCCAACAGAACATACACATCTAAAAAGGTGGTTTGCCTTTCAAGTACTAGACACTTTAAAATATTTCTTAACATCTCTCTTGAAATTACCTTAAGAATCTATGCTACATTCTTTTGAATTTTTTGAAATATTAAACATCATTTACAGTTATGTCTGGTGATTATAGTTTCATGATCCTAATATTTTGTCAAATCAAGTGAAAGCATTTGACCCTTAAAGACATTGGTGGAACAACAAAATAAGTGCCTTGCTTAGGTAATTTATTTAGAGTGATAATTTATCCCAATGTAGGCAAGAGTTTTCTCCCATTTGTTCTACCTCCTTCTTTGTCTGCTGTAGTAGAAACCAAGAGGTAAATTTTCCTGGAAGCTTGCAGTCAACAAAGATGATATTGAGGACAATGTTTCAAAAATGGAAGGAAGAGAATAATATTTTCACAGAAACATATATCACTAAACTGGCTATTAACTGTATTAGTATAGTGAAACTAGAACAAGTATATCTCCCCTCACCTTCCTTCCAGAAGAATGGATGAGTTAATAATATAAATTAGAATTACTGGGCCCTACTCAGCATTCACTGACATGCTGTGTAATCTGAAATATTTATAACTTCACATTGTAACCATAGTTATAAATCCTTTAAATTTAAGGGTTTAAAAAAAATTAGGTTGTTGCATATTGTTTGGAAATGTGTGGAAGAACCAGTAGTATGTATATAATCTCTCACAAAGCTAATTAATAAAATTAATTATGAAAGACTTACTTTAGGAAAAAATGAGCAGTAGGTGATTTGGTGACCAAATCCAAAATTAATACACAAACTGACCTACAGTCTTGATCTTGACTATGCTAGTTGCCTTACTGGTTGAGTTTAGAATGAAATAGGTTTAGAGTTAACTCATACAATATTGTATTTATTAAAGAAGCATTTTCTCTGAAAAAGTCACCTCTGTGTTATTGCAGATCGTGTACCACAATTCATTATCTCTACTCTTAAAAAAATGTAAGTGCAAGTATCAAATGATTTCACTCATCTGTGGAGTATAAGAACAAAGAAAAAACTGAAGGAACAAAAGAGCAGCAGACTCACAGAACCCAAGAATGGACTAACAGTTACCAAAGGGAAAGGGACTGGGGAGGATGGGTGGGAAGGGAGGAATAAGGGGGGAAAAGGGGCATTTTGATTAGCACACATAATATAGTGGGGGGGACACAGGAAAGGCAGTATTTACAGAGAAGACAAGTAGTGATTCTATAGCATCTTACTATGCTGATGGACAGTGACTGTAATGGGGTATGTGGGGGGGGACTTGATAATAGGGAGTCTAGTAACCATAATGTTGTTCAAGTGATTGTACATTAACGATACCAAAAAAAAAAAAGTTAAGTGTTTGACTTCTTTGTTGTGAGGTCTGAGTTCTGACTGATTATCTAAGGAAGCTAAAATATACACTCTGTGGTACAAAGAAACGATGATTACAGGGAGACAGCTTGGTCAGGTACCAGATTAAAATGTAAATCAATTAAAATTCAAATGCCTTATTATAGATGAAATACAATCTATTACTTTTTTAAAAAAAGAAATACAAACTTAAAATGTTAAAATGAAGAATGCTAAACTATTGAAAAACTTTTCCTTTTTTGATTCTGACAGTTGTGCTAATGACTGCTGGTGTAGATCTTGGCTTTACTGCCTTTGTAGTGTTTGTTACTACACTGGGAAATGGATTGTGAAATATTTTATATATGCAATAATTCTTAGTAATGGAAGACCTTGCTAAAGTCTTCTCATCATTCAAAGAGTGGAAATGATTTATTTTTCTTTTTGGAAGATAATTTAATCTTTAAGTTAGACTTGAAAGGCTGTTAGACTTTGACAATATTTTCCTGAGCAGAATCCCTTAGTTGATAGCAGTGATTTGTTTGTTCTTCAATTACAGGTAATTGTAGAGTTAAATGTCCCTTTGCCCCTGAAGTCAACGCAACAGAAAGAACAGCAGCAATGTTTCATTTGTGCCTAAAATGTACAATTAATTTTCAGAATTTAATATTGGAATTTGTTGGACAAAATTATATTCAGGGCATCACAATCAACCTAGATGCCGACCTAAACATCCCTTAACACTATATTTCCATACAAAGAAGCTACTAAAATCTGGTGCAATGAAAGATTTGAATTTATGTAAGGCCTTTCTCAGAAGAATTGGACAATCATTAAGTTTATTATTTTCCTTATATAGGTAAGACCAATTAGATTTAGTGAAAATTCTCAGCTATAGAATATTCACCATAGAATAGAAAAAAATATGTGGCAGTTTTCCCAACCAAAAGCTTTAGAGCTTCTGGTAATTTGGTATTCCCGATCCCCACCCCCCCAATTATAAACTCTCCATCCAGTAACCAGGGCAGAAGTCAAAGCTGACCAAATATGTTGGTGAATCAGTTGGATATTAAAGATGAGAAACTTCAGATGAATTACTCTGGTAATTTAAGGGAAGGGAAGGGTAAATTTCCATGTCTACACAGATGGTGCCAATCACATTTAAACACCTCTAAGGCAATGTGGCAAAACTTCAATACCTTTGCTATATTTTCAAGTCAGAGAGTGTGTGCCTGTTTACATAGTCTTAATTTGAGATTGATTTCAGGAAGTGAAATTCCAATTTGAATTTGAAATAGTTTCTGTTGATGCAGTCTTCAGTTTATCATCCCATTCACCGTTCCCTTTCTTAAACTTTATGGTCTCTTTACTTCTACATTGTACTTTGAGGGTGATTTATGCATTTTCTATCTTTTTTCCCTAGCTTCAGATTTAAACTTGGAAGAAGGTAAGTAATAAGAGCTCTGGAGACCACTTGGGGCAATGTTAATTCATTCTTAGTTAATACAAGTTTGACTCACTATTTCCTCCTATTTCTCCTCTCCTCTGCACTCCACTTGCCCTCCAAGTGATGACAGGGAAGGAAAATGAAGGAGCTGGGCTTTTTATTTTATATAATTTTACAGATATTAACAATTAGACCTAGATCATTTGTAATTCACCTAGTTTTACTTAGGAAAAATGTCTATTTGTAAAGTGTCTTTAATGTGCTTGAAAAGTTTATTGAAATCATCTTTGAATTTACATTTATAAATCGGAGCTGACAATTTTAATTTCTTTTGAAGCCAATGCTCCATTTTTTTTCCCATTGGGGGGAATCAAATAAGATATTTTTTTCCGTTACTCTCAAGCACAGTTTCTAATTTTTTAATAATACCTGTATTGAGATAAAATTCACAAATAATAAAAATTTACCCCTTTAAAGTACATAATTTAGTGATTTTAAAATATATATTCACAGAGTTTTGAAAACATCACCACTATTCAATTTTAGTTTCTGAATTTTAAAATGTAACTGATAGGTGACATGAGTCTTAGAAGCTTCGTAAAGATAGCTTATTTTAGTAATCATTTCTTCTTTGTTATACGGATGGCCACCTTAAAACACTGAGCTATAATTAGTAACATATTTCCTAAATTATAGACTACTCTATCAAATCTGGAGAGACAGTTTGGACTTCTAGAATATTAAAATTTAGTACAATCTTTAGGAATATTCGATTACTCCAGGACTTATCCTTTGGTGCATAGAAATATAATGTGTATTGGGTGACAAATAGGAATTTGGAGTGCTCAATAGCCCTAATGCTTTATCAAAAGTTAGCATTTGGTGATCTGTTGCTCTAATCAATAGTTTGCATCTAGTCCCACTTGTGGCTTGTCATCTCTGCATATTTCCTCTGTATGTTCAATGTGTTTAATGAACATTAAAGCATATTATCTCTGGAATGACACTGAGCTGATTTAATCAATAGCAGCTTGATAGACTGAATAGAAGCAGTAGACATAAGCTGTCAATCTTTAATAAGTATCACAGATTTGTAGGCACTATATAGAAAGGGGTTCAAAGATGCAGTTAATAATGATTCCTTTCATAATAGTAGGTGCTGTGAGCTGCGGTAGTTTGGTCAGTTCTGAGTGTGATATAGAAATCAGAAATCTTTTCCTTTTTAGTTTACTCCAGAAGCATTCTCAAAAGGGAAGAATATTGGGAGATATGTATGAGTGTGCTACTAAAACATTATATTAGTAGCTAGGTATTCCTGTATGGGTTGATGTGGGAGTACTTCAGATGTCTGACCAGTGTGCTCAAGAAAAATGCAGTCATAATGGCAGAAAATGTAATACTAAATAAGCAACAATTATAAACTAATTAGGGGAAAGTGTAATTGATAAAATAACAATGAAGCCACAATAATAGGTATAATAATTTAGAATTATATGCCAGACATTTTGCATGCATTACATTTAGACATCACAAAGCCCTATTAAATAGGCAATTTGTATCCTCTTTTTATGAATAAGGAAACCAAAGATAGAGTTTGTGACTTGACTAAGATCCTACAGGAAGTACATTGTATAATCAGGATTATAAATGCAGTTCTATCTTACTCCAAGATTGGGGTTCTTAGACACTTTAAAAGCAATCGACTTGATAAAGGTCATTTGGTGAGTCCTAGAAATGTGGAGTTGTATAAAGATTTAGAAATACTTGCCATGGCTATGCCTTTCTTTGCTGGGTTTTTCTGTTTTTGTTTATGACTCCCCTCTTCTCCCCACACACTTAGGAGATAATAAGTTCATATAGTAAATAAGGTCATCCCACATATATATTTTTTTAATATTGGTGGTGTATGCATTTGAATTCCAGGTGGACTTCTTTTTGTTCATGGGGCATTTTCAAGAGAAACATTTTTCCTTTATCCACCATCTGTATTATAGTTTAGCTTATTTACAACACTGTAAAATCACTTAAATTTGAAAATAAAATTACTACCTTTAAAATAGGTCATCTGTAGGATTTATATGCCCCTGTACATTTCCCCCTTTGGAGTTTAAGTAGGTAAGAGGTTGGAAATGGCCAACTTTAGCTAACTATGACAAAATAGCTGTATTTTCTTAGGAGAAAATACTGCTATATAGGTTCAGAAGATGGGGAATGTTTTTACTTTGACTCAATTAGTCAGGGTGAGCAATAGGGAACAATTTATATTTAAGACAATAAATCATTTTCTCCTTTATTTCAATTTCCTTTATTACCCATTCCTGACATCAGTAGGTGTGAGGATGAATGAGAACAAATAAATACAGCTTTTAGAACTGCCAAAAACTATTATGTTTAAATGTTGGAATTACATAAGAATTATACAATTTATTAGTCTTTTATTTAAAATACATATGAACCTCCAGTACAAACAAATTTTATAGTTGGATACAATATGGAGGTTCTGAAAATTGTGGGTGGCTGATATTGCAACTAGGAATGCAAATAGTGATTTATTTTCATTTTTTAGGACTATGAATTTCACTTGAGATCTTTCTTAAAATATATTCATTTACTTTATCCAAAAATATTTAATCACTTTAGGATTCATAGAACACCATTTAAAGGACAGTGCTTTGAGCCTTTAGTGTTGAGAATTCTGAACACTGTTTTGTCACACTTCCACGCAGTTGGAAAAATAGCATGATGAATCTAGTTTATATTTTCATGCTTTAAATTCATAAATATTGCCAAGTTCATAATTCAGTTAAAATCTGAAGTGTGGATTCAACAATTTTAAATTTGCTGATTTTGCCATTAGCATTAAACATCTGTTCTCTATTTCCACTAAGGATAAGATCAGAAAAAACTACACTTGCAGCATGAAGGATTTAGACTAGCATTAGCAAAATCCTCCTATCAGCTTAGTGAGATGCTAGACTATGTTATCAAGGGAGTTCTTAGTCATCTATGCCAGAGATTTTAAAGAAGTCAATGGTGTTTCTGGGAATGCATTAGCTGCAGTTTTCAATTCAAAACAAAAAGAACAGTACAATAATTTCTGAAGTTTCTTTCAGGCCTATAATTCTATGCGCACTTTATTATAACAAATATCTCACTTAATTACAGTATGTCATTATCAGAAGTGGGAAATGTTGGGTTTCGGGACAGCAAATACATTAACCTCTACAACAGTTTGAATATGCCAACACTGGGTAATTAAGAAGCCACTTTGAATGTTCAGCTCCAGATCTATAATCCCAACTTCTGACTGCACACTTCTACTAAAACACATGCATGTTTTGCAGGTGCCTCAAAACCTTAAAAGACCTTTCAAAACCAAAATTATTTATAATATTCTCAAATCATTTGTTCACCTTGAGTTGATACTTCTTTTTTTTTTTTGCCAGCCCAATAGACTGAAAGAGAAAGATGAGTCGTACATGACATCATCCCATCATCTTTTCCCTTATCCTCATCTCAAATTTTCAGCTGTTTTATTAACCCAAGCTCAGAAATCTATCAAATCAATCCCTTCCTCTTCATGTCAGGGCCACTGCTTTACTTCAGCAACATGGTATATTTCACCTAGAGTATTACTGTATTAGTTACCAAGTTCAGTTTCTGCTTCTAGTCTCATCTTTTCAAGTTAATACTCCTTATTGTTTCTAACATGACCTTTCAAATGTATGAATTTCTTTATGTTTCTTGGCTGCTTAAAATCTGGCAGTGGCTCCCTTTTGCATTTACAGGATAAAGTTAAAAATCCTACTTATGAATTAAAAACAAATCTATTCTTGTTCTAGCCCTTGACCATAGCTCTTGCTTCATCTCCCATCACTTCTCTGTTTAAAATTCACTCATCCTGTAAGAACAAAATTGCCTGGAATTTTCTTCTTTGCCTGTTCACCTAATCAGTTTCAAATATAATCTCTATTGTAACAAACTTTCCTCACTCCTTTTTTTTTATGATTACATGGCCCCTTGGTAACTGTGTCTCTTGTGGCAGGTACTGCACTGTATTGCCATTTTCACTTGTCTGTCTCTCTCACTAGACTGAACAGCATGGGGCCTAGTGGTAGTCAACACATAGGTCACTTTTGTATCTTCAGTGCCTTGACATGTCTAGCACATAGTTGAGGTTTAATATGTATATTAATATTATAATCCATCAAGTAGAATTGTCTAAGAGTTGGAGGAGGCTAAACCTCATGTAATCTGAAATCCATACAGTCCCTCAGCTTTCTTTAAGTTTCATGTCAATATTTACCCTGGTGCAAGTTGTAAATCAGGCTAGTCTTTCCCATGGTTTTAGACATGACTTACTGAAGACTTGTTTATCTCCAGCAAGATGAGCAGTGAACTTTTCTGGAAGAACTTGTCAAAATAGTCTAAGTTTAAAAAATTTTAGAATGTTTGAAGACAGAGAATTAAACTTTCTTTATACTGTGCAGATGAGTAAATTCTTCAGAACTCAATTTTTAATTATTTTTTATGTTTTTCAGCTTTACTGAGGTATGATTGACAAATAAAATAGTACTATATTTAAAGTGTACAACGTGATGATTTAATAGACGTATACATTGTCAAAGAATTCTCACCATTGAGTTAACCCATCTATCACCTCACATATTTGCCTTTTTTGTGGTGGGAAAATTTAGGTTCTACCCTCTTAGCAAATTTCAATTATAGTATCTAGTATTGTCAACTATAGTTACTATGTTATACATTAGATTCTCAGACCTATTCATCTTAAAATTTGTGTCCTTTTATCAGCCTTTCCTTATTCCTTCCACCCCCACCCCCAGCTTCTCTTTGCAGGTAGTGGGTGAGGGGGAACAGCAGAAACAGCAACTCTCTGTTTCTATGTGTTTGACTTCTTTTTTAAACAAGATTCCTCATGTAAGTGATACCATGCAGTATTTGTCTTTCTCTGTGACTTATTTCACTTATCATAAGGCCCTCCAGGTTCATCCATGTTGCAAATGACAGGATTTCCTTCTTTTTAAAAGCTGACTAATATTCCGTTTTGTCCATTATATATATTTTCTTGATCCATTCATCTGTGGATGGACACTTAAGTTGTGTCCATATCTTGGCTATTGGGAATAATGCTGCAATGGACATAGGAGTGCAGATATCTCTTTGAGATAGTGGTTTTGTTTCTTTTGGGTATACGCCCAGAAGTGGGTGGCTGGATCATATGATAGTCCTCTTTTTTAAGTTTTTGAGGAACTCCCATACTGTTTTCCATAGCAGCTGTGCCAGTTTACATTCCCACCAATAGTGTACAAGGTTTCCCTTTTCTCCATATGCTTACCAGCATCTGTTCTCTTGCCTTTTGATAATAGACATCCTAACAGTTTGAAGTGGTATTTCATTGTGGTTTTGATTTACATTTCCCTGATGCTTAGTGATATTGATCACCTTTTCATGTATCTGTTGGCTATTTACATGTCTTCTTTGGAAAAATGTGTTTTCAGGTCCTTTGCTTATTTTTTAATTGGGTTATTTGCTTTTCTGCTATTGAGTGGTGTGAGTTCCTTGTATAGTTTGGATATTAACCCCTTATTGGATATATGGTTTACAAATATTTTCTCCCATTGCACAATTTGCCTTATTTTGCTGATGTTTTCTTTTGCTGTGCAAAATTCTTAGTTTGATGTCATCCCACATGTTTGCTTTTGCTCTTGTTACTTTTGCTTTCAGTGTCAAATCCAAGAAGTCATTGCCAAGAACAATGGGAAGGTGCTTTCCCCATATGTTTTCTTCTAAGAATTTTATGGTTTCAGTTTTTGTAAAACCTTTAATCCATTTTGAGTTGGGGTTTTTTAGAGGTTCAGTTTCATTCTTTTGCATGTGGCTGTCCAGTTTTCCCAACATCATTTATCAAAGAGACTATCCTTTCTCCACTGCACATTCTTAATAATTAATACATTTCTTAATATAAAGTTAATATAATTAATTCATGGACCAATGGCCTGTGGCCTAAAATGAAATTAATTTGTAAAAAGTCAGATTTTTACCAAAATAAGAATTATAATCAAATTTGGAAAACAAAGTGATCCATGGAGTTAGTTGGCAAATTACTTACGCTTATTTTCATAAAATGCATTTTTTACTCCAATAGTGGGAAGGGATTTTGAAATTTTGATAGACTAATAAACCGTATGAGATCATTTGTATCTTTTTGTAGCTGTCTTATAGGTAGTCCTATGAATTTTCCTTATTTAAAACAACAACTGAGTGTAATTAAGCTTACTGTAGCATTGCGTCTCTGATGGACTGTCTTTTAGTCTCTGCTAGGTCATGGTCAATGGTGAGTTGCTGGCCCATCAGGAGGCAGCCTGTTCCTTTTGACTTTCATAAGATGCTTCCTAACACCATGTTGTCATTTTCCTAGAATTCACCCTCTGGAGTTTCATAAAGTATATTCCTTCTCTTATATGGTAGTCAAGTTTTTTGAATTTGGATTTCAAGTGGTCTCTAAATCTCTCTTATTCGCTCTCAGCATTGCGGAGATTCAGGCTTTCTCACAACATTGGTTGCCTGCTTCTGGAAATACTTGTTTTTAAAATATGGTGTCAAGAATTGTATATGATACTGCAGATGTGATTTGACCATCTTGTTGTGGGACTGTTCAACATACGGTCTGGATACTTTATATATATGACTTAAGCCTAACTTTTGATTAACAGTTGGTAATTGTATAAATATTCAGAAGAAATATCTGAATGCAACTTGATTTATGTATAGAAATGTAGGTCACTTTGACTCACTTGGTTCCTACATGAAGTACTTTCACACTTTCTTACAGAACTTTTCCTTAAATCTGAAACTAATTAATTTCCACTGTTGCAAGTTCTGACTGTTTTAATCTGCTTCATAAGCTCACTTTAACTCTTCATACCCTTTTTGGATGAATCTCGCTTCCCCACTTTACCACTGTTCAAGATATTTTAAGACAGGTTTTGAAGTTTTCCTGCTGAGTTAGTGCCTTGTAAAAACTTTCCCATTATGGTATCCACAGTTTATAAATAAGTAAAGAAGCTTAAGATAAGAAAAGAACAATTTAAGTGTCCAATAACAGCAAGCAAATAGGTGGCACATAAAGAAGCATTACTAGAGAGAATTTTGCTTTCTTAATTAAGAGTGGAGTGAAAAGTAGCCTCCCTAAGTTGAAAAAATTGTCACAAGGCAGTTTAATTCTTAAGTAGAAACATGTTCCTGACTTCATCATTAAATTAAAAAGCATAATGCCTATTTTTGCTTCCATCAAAGAGAATATTCTGTGCATCTCTGTACTTCCTATGTGATTTCAGTTTTGACAATAAAGTTTCAGGCAAATTTCATGCATGAAACAACTACTTGTTAAGGGATATTAATATTGTTTTATTTGAAAATCTGAACTGACTAGAAAAAAGTAGCCCAGTGTTTATTTGCTTTACAAACAGTTACTACATACTTCCTCTTGCTTTTTAAGTGAGAAAGAAAGAAAAACTTCTATGCTTTTAGTTGCACATTTATTCACAGAGTAAAGAACATTTACCTGCATGCACTTTCAATTCATCCAAAAAAAGCCTGTTCATATTGACTACTGTTAGCTCTATTCAGGCTACAGGTAAATTTTCCTACGTTCTAAGAATGTAGTGGACCGAGAAGGCAGATTGGATGTTAATTGAAATAGCTTTGTAAAAATTTCAGTAATGAATATATTAAAAGAGTAATGTCTACTTTTATTGAAGTATGTTATTAAAAAGTCTTGCCCTATTTGTAAGTTGCCTTATGCTTTTTATATTATACTTTGATATTTTTCAAGTTCATTAACACATCAGTGGGAAATTGAATTTAAAGACCATGTTTTGCAGACAGCACTTTTCATTATTTTCCTGACAGCTCTAAAATGAAATGTGAACTTTGGTAATGCTAAAAAATCAAAACATGTTAACTTTTTACCTCAACACATTATTGGAGGACTTTTATCTTTATTTTTCTTTAATTGATATGTGACAAATCTGTTTATCACAGGTATTTTTTACTCCATGGAGAAATTGTTAACCTGTGTGAGTGACAGATGATTTTGACACTATAACTTTAATCATTACTTCTTTTGTCACCAGGTATGAAGACTTCATTAGGTAAC
>JAQQAC010016209.1:95207591-95219903 GCA_029783875.1 Phataginus tricuspis | reverse complement strand
AATAACTCAAGTTTATTAACTAAATATGTTTACTGTAAGTTAAAGCTTCCCCTAAAAGAAAGTTTTTGCAATTTTTTCATTGAAATTTTTCATTGAAAGGGGGTTTCATTATAATGATCTTTCCCCCACATGTTTTTAAGAGTTCCCAGGATCAAAACATTTTCTGGTAAATTCTTTTGAGACAATAAATACTGTCCTGATTTCCACATTGTTCATTTCACAAATCAGTCTTATAAATTTGTGGATACCTTGCTTATAATTGAATGAAGATTGATAAATTATAACTACATATGCATACCAAATAAACAATCCTTCTACATGTACAGATTGGAAATGAATGTTGGTTATATTTTGCTGTTTTAGTCAATCCATCTTTCATCACTTCTCTTAATTCACCATCCCTCCCCCAAACACAGACACTGAAATATCCATGATTATGGTCATTCTCAAATCTGAGTATATTCACATTTCCAGATTCTACTCACTAGGTAATGGGTATTTTTCATAGCACAGAGTGAATTTACTGCTAGTAATTTAAAAATATTTAAATTGAACTTTTAAAGGAGACTGTTAAATACAAATAATTCCTACTACTCAATAATTTTTATACAGTAGAGAAGGTGAGCTCTGAATGGGTAAAACAATAATCCTTCTTTAAACAAGACTTGAAATAACTTAATTATAAATTAACTGGAATTTTCTGTTCTCTTTCAAAATAAGGAATTCAAGTAAAAGAAAAATTTTTGCTGAATATTCAGCAATTAATGTTAATATTAATTAATATTAACTTATCAATTAATATTAAATTGAAAATTATCTAAACCTTCTACAACTGTAGAATTCTACCGTCAATTTTAAATACAGCTTTTACCTACAAAATGAAAGCAGAGAGCTAAGCTATGCTGTCAAATGTTTGGCGTAGGTAATGAGATAGTAGCTGTAGACAATGGAAATCAGGGAAGCCTTAAACATGACCTGAAATATGTGCATCAGTTTCCAGTAGGTAGAGAGAGAAGAGGAAGCCATTCCATTTGAGTGCAATTGTACAAATGGTCTGACTGACCAAGACACAATGACAGAATTACTATATGGATTTGGCTAGAACAAAAGATTGTTATATTAGATGAAAGAATAGGTGTGTTGGCACATAATTCAAGTTGTGTTTCAGAAAGATAAATCTTGTACATTGTATATGATGAACTAGAGGCAAAAAGTGAAGAAAGATGAATCAGTCAGTTAGAATATTCTGGGTTTGCTCTGAAAACATATGACAGTGTCCAGGAATTGGGTAGTAGGAAGCAATGGCAATTTGAAGGATTATATGGGATTGATTTTAACTAGAAAACAAGGGAGAAATAAAGATATGCAATGTTCTACATCTAAGCAATTGTGTACTATGCTCCTGAGGCAGCACGATCTAGTGGTTAAGAAGCTGGGCTCTACATTTAAAGTGCCCAAGTTCAGCCTCTTCCTGCCTCAGTAGCCTCAACTGTAAAATGTGGTTTATGGGATAGTCTACCTTATAAAGCCCTTGTGAAGATTAAGTGAACTAATATGTATTATGTTTCTAGAAGGGAATCTCAGTATAACAGGGGTGATTGGCAAAATTATTGACTTACTGGCAAAAATCAGAAAATTTTGTAAGCCCATTAACCATATGTCTGCTGGGTGGGAATATGAACCAGCATATTTCAGAAAGCTTTATAGCTATAAGGCCCACACAAAGCATGCTTTATTCAATTGTCTATTAACCAGAAATTAATTCACAGCATCCTATTTTCTTAGCATTCCAATAAAATTATTTGACTTGATCCACAAATCATGCTTCCTGTTACATTATTAGTTGTCTCTGTGCCATACAGAGGAGTAGCTGTTAAATGTACCTGTAGCTAACCTTTATGAGTGAAGGACACCTAGACAAAAACAATTCCAAGGCAATATGTGCCATGTTCTGAATCAGGCTTGGCATATATGACTCTAGGAAGGCAATTTTCTTCAGTTTATGTGAGGCCTGTTGATATTATTGCAGTTTATTTGCCTGTAGAGTAAATTTACATTGCCAAAAGATAAGTTTGACACTTTCATTTGTACCAACACAGCCAATGAATATACAATTTTTTTGTTCTGCATCACCTAGTCTCCTTGATGCAAAGTCGCTCAGTAAAAGATTTTTTTTTCTCAATCAATTTTCTATCTGCAAACAAACATCCACTGAGCCAGTGGGAGTTTTTCTGCCCTCATAACAGATTTACACCTCCTGGGTTTTCACAATGTGGCATGCTTTGCAGGGAAGTTGGTATAAATTAAGAAAAAACTTAGGGGCAGTGCAAATAGCCATGCCTTCCAGTCTGGATACCGGAATGAGCGCTGCTGCAGTTTTTTTCTTCTTCCACATATCAATAATTCATTTCACACATAAAGTAAAAAATACATAGAACTTTTTGAGAAATTTGGGTTGAGACCAGTTTTTTATAGTGGTGTTACAACTCTAAATTCTTACTTACTGCTCTTATGCTTCCATGCAATCAAACAAGATTTGGGAAACACTATGGCCAAGATCAGCTTTCAAAACCAGGATCTTTCATTTAGAAAATCACAGAACTTTGTAGGAATTTAAAATATTCAAGATATTTTACATTACTATATAAAAACCACCAGTTCTTCCTCAATGACATAATCCTCAAGACTCCAGCTATTTTCTTATAATGTTTTGTCCTATATACATCTTAGTTTTTTTTGTCACATCAGGGAGTCTTCTGCAGCATTTCCTGATGGATAAATGTCAATCAAAATTGTCTTAGAAAACTCACACATCCATCCAGAAGCACACATATATTACTTGTTAAGTTTTGAGTCTTAATTAGTGTCAGCCATTGTGATGAATTAAATTTATTCTAGGAGATTGCTGCTCAGGGTAGGATACTCAGGAGAGACAGAGACAATGCTAGTGTTTCTATTTCAAATTACATCCATCCACGACTTAGCTTTATCTATGAAAGCGATTATGTAGGCTGGATCATTAAGTAAGACTCAGTGTGTTCTTGTGGTTATAGGGATTTGGCAGTTGTGTTATTGGTTCTCTTAACATAAGGAAATATTTTATTTACAATTTTAATTTATAAACATTTTAGAGCAAATTCCATTCAAATAATAGGAGTGCTTTAGAAATGCTGTATTACATATCACTGGTTTACTAAAATCACCTAAAAGGAACTTTTTTTAAAAGGCACTCCTGAAACTTCCATTATGACATCCATGCTCTGGTAGAGATGGAGTGCCAGACTATGGGAAACAACTATGTAATTATTTAAGTATGCATATAGCGCTGTCTTTATTTCTTACCAAAGATAATAGTTGATTCACCAGGCCATGAAGTTAGGTATGTGCACCAGTCCTCTATCATTAAGTGGAAGTGGGATATGTAGGCTCACTCTCGAGTTGGTCCTGAAGTCACAAATGATTTGCACAAGCACACTGCCTACATTCCAATAGCCCTTACTCCTCCTGGCTGCCACTTTGCTCTCAATCTGTATCCATGACTTCATGAGGAGATCGCTATGATTATTTGGCTTAGGAGAAGAAAACTTATTTGATTTATAGAAGATTCTGCTATCAGACAGTATGCTATCACAAGGCAGAAATGGATTACTGTCTCTTTAAAATCCCACTCAGGGCATATCCCTAAAGGGTAATGGGAAAGAACAGTCCTCCAAGTGGGCAGAGATCCATGTTCCAGTGTTTATCTGGAGGTCCAGTTTGCCTGAAGGGCAAAATGGCCTAAAGAATGGATCTACACTAATTCATGGACATTAGTGATTAGAGTGGCCAAGATGGTCAGGGGCTTGACAGGAACAAGATTAAAGATTAAACCAAGAGGTTTGGGAAAGAGGAATTTGAATGGACCTCTAAGAGTGGTCTCAAATGTGTAGATATTGGTGTTTTGTGTGAATTCTCCCTAAATGGCAACTAAGAGGTGGCCTTAAATAGACAAAATGTAGACAAAAGTAGACATAGTGACCCATGTGGTAGATGCCAGTCAGCTTCTATCCCCAGCTACTCCAGAGATTATTCAAAATAACTCATAAAAAATGGCCCGGGTGTCAGGGATGGAGATTATGCGTGTGGTCAATTATACAGACTTTCCCTCCCTAAGACATTTCCAGCTATCATCACTCTTGCGTCCACAGTGAGTCTATAGCAGTTGCCAATCCTGAGCCCCCTCCATATTTTAGAGGATCTGTCAGCTACCCTCCATCATGATGGGGACGGGTTGTGGTTAGAGACTTGTCTTCATTGGAAAAGAAACCTATTTGGGATACGGATTTTTCTTCATTGCGTGTCTTGTTTCTGCCAGCAATCCCTGTCCATGAACTTACTGCATACCCTAGTCACCGTCATGATTTGCCATACAGCACTGCTTCTGAATGGGGCATGAATTTATGGTGAAAGCATGTGTGCTAATGGGCTGACATTCCCAGGATGCCCTCCTTGTATCTTATCACTCAGAATATTATTCCCAAATCTCTATCTGTAGTCTCTACTTTTAATTTTCACGTCCACTGTTGAATTTCCTCTTTATGTTGTGGCTCATGCAATTCCATCTGCGTTCACTGTCTTATTTCTTACCAAAATTTCTCCATCTTTTAAGGCCTGCCCCAAGCATCAACCTTGCTCCTTTGATTACATTTGGAACTTTGTGCTGCTTTTCTACTGATGCTTAATTTAATCAACATTGTGTTGTCATTTGCATACTTGTCTTAATGCATTACAGGACTGAAAATATCATGTAGACAGGAACTGTATCTTACTCTCCTTACATCACCTGTGAGTCTTTGTATCCAGTAGGTACTCAATAACAATTTATTAAACTTAAATGTATCAATAAAAAATATCTTCATAATAATGCATAAATGAGTAAGAGAAATAAGGCAACAAAATATTACCTTAGTGTAATATTTCTTTCAAACAGTGTTTCTCATATGTATATGCATATAAAATAATCTGGAAAACAGATAGCTTTTCTTGATTTCATCTACCAAAAGTTGTGGGGAGGCATGAAAAAGTGGTAACAGAAGGCTTTCTTTATTGAAGGGACTAAGACTCTCTCTATGAAGAAAAAATATGTGCAGAAGGCATTTGAGAACAATTTTTTCTAAGTAACAGAAAATGCTGTGCAGTTGAAAGGATACTTTTATTCCAAAATCTGAGTCAAGATATCTAATTTTGAATATTCAGAACACATATTTCTATTCCCTTGGTCATATGAGAGGTTTCTTATTGTAACTGAATAGATAACATACAGGATCTGTATTCCAGCAAAATTAGAGTGAGAAGGAGTTTTGTTTGTTTCTATTATCTAGGGGTGGAAATTGAGGATGTGATATAGAATAAATGGATTCTTGCTATCTTGGCCCTTATTTTCTGATATCCTAATCACTTCTTTTGTAAACCACCAGGGTTTATATGAAAATAAATAATTTAAATTTAAATATTTTCATTCTTGAATGGGATGCAAGTAGAAACCTTTGAACATCAGAACTTAGTTGAAAATAAAAACAACTTAAGCTGTCTATAGAATATACGATAGATGTATGAGTAGTATGCATTACTGTGACAGCTTTCTCCAAATAAGTCAAAACCCACTTGTAATACTTTCTTTGCTTTATAGAATATCTAAAAGTGAACTGATTCAGTCACATGAACCTTGCCCAGGCAACAGACAGTAAAAGGTGGATCCCTTCTAAAACATAAGAATGAATACTGGATATTATTTGACACATCCAACTATATCATAGATGCTTTTCAGTTGAATGGTCTATGGAAAGAATATGCATAAAGTTAGGAATTTCAAGGTGCTGATGAAGCATTAGACTGAGTAAATGACATCCAGTTTCCATGGGAATTATAAAAAAGGTGATCACCCCAAATTTATGTTTCATATTTTTTCCAAATGCAGAATTTTATTTAGCAGAAGGGCAGAAAAATAATGATGTAATATAAATTTGCTACTTAGCTCCAAGGGGATGCACAGTTTCAAAACAGGAATTCAACTTTGTTGGTCTGTCAGTCAGGTCGGCTGGAGGATGATTTGGACTTGTCTTATTAATATTCAGAGATTGACTCACACAAATGCACATTTTATTAGCTGGGATTACACATTGACATCTACTGCATTAACTGATAAATGATTGCTGTTATTTATACGATAAGATAAAGGTGTTCTGGGGAAAATTTATGTTTCTTTTTGAGCCATCAAATTAGAAAGTGCAACTGAATCAGATATTCATTTAAGACAGTACTAAGCAAGCTGAGATTAAAAACATTGCTTTCGTCTTGTTTTATCTTGGATTTACCCAAGTTTTGTCTTGGATTTACCATTAATTTTTTTATAAGGCTTACTTTTCTGGCTATAACAATTCATCTTTATAATACATGCCTAGGATGAACTTTTCTTATGCATATGGTGCAATGAGAAATGAAGATTTAAAGCAATTTTGGGATGATTCAGTACCATAAAATATGCCATAAAATATGCTTTAAAGGAAAGTGTGCAGATATTTATTAACCATAATTTTGGTCTATACAATCTAAATTTCTTTAAATAGTGGCTTGGATTTTCATATGGCCAGTCATAAGCTTATCTGTGGTTGTTCAATTCACTATTTAAATAATAGGGCTAATGTCATCAAGGTTTTAATTTCTACAAGTCGCTTTCATTATTCCTCTTCACCATCATCAAATGTTGATTAAGGCCTTATAAGTAGTTCTTGAAGATACTAGATATAATGCATAGTCTCTGTGCTTCAGCAGCATAGTTAGGAAAAGCAGATATATGCATAAAAATATAACAATCATTAGCAGTATAAAAATTGCCAGTCAAGTGGTATAAATATAAGAGGTACAGTAGTCCTGAACTCCAGGTTGAACTGAAACTCTGGCCAGCTCCCTTAAAAGGAGGGTAACAAGGGCAACTGATCAAAAGATTTATGGTGAGATAAGTACAAATAATTTATAGCTCATGGAAAGTAGGTCAAAGGACATGCCCAAATGAGAACAGATCACTAGTGTTTTCTTTGTATCTTAGTATGTGAAAGAAATATTATTAGGTGAAATTATACAATGTACGACTTCTCTTTATCATATTCCTTGACTTTAAAAATAAATTGCACATTGCCATTTATTCTTCATTCGAATCTTTTAGAAAGTATTTTCACTTCCCTTCATCTTTTTTTTTCCCATTGATTTTTATCCTTCTGGTGCTTGATACAGTTTCTTTGCTAAGTTTGACACAAAGCTTCACGATTTGCTTTCACTATTTTTTCCTCATTTTCTTGCAATTGCTTGACACTTAAAAATGTTGTCGGGCTGCTTCATTATGCATTTTGTCATCTTATGGTTCAAAATTTTCTAGACAGTTTAGGAATTATAAGCCACATTCTCTGGGGAGGATAAAAGCTTCATTTTAGGAGCCTTTTGGAGAGGCAGAACCTGAGTCCCTTGTCACAGGTTCTAAGAGGCCTAGATCCCTCCCTACTCTTAGGCTAATCCAATTCCCCCAGCTGTCCTACTCCTTTCTCCACTTTCTAGCTTAGAACTTAAATTGGCTTCTCTTTCCCACATTTCCAAACTCTCCTCAGTCTCTGCCTGTCCCTCCCTCTGTAAAAGATTCCAGATTCAAATTTGATTTTTACTGACACCTTTGTGATTGCTTTCATGAAAATTTAATGGCTTTCCATGCCCTAAATGACTGCTAGATTATTTTTCCCTCAGGGTTCGATGTCTCTGACAAAGAAACATGCCTTTGGAACACAGTGGATTTAGATAAAATGTTATGGTAGTAAAATCAAAGTAAGTTAAGGTCTGAGGTGACTTCTCACCACCCAAATTAGTTGTTAGTCTGACACCAAACATGGCATATTTACTTCTAATAAGAGAACAGATTTGCATTTTGGGTTGTTATAGTTCAACAAATGTTCATATGTGTGTCAAAAAGGCATTGATCTAAAAAAAAAACCTATGCACTGTCAACTCCCTAAATGCACAGAGCCAATTAAAATGACTTTTACAAGTGACTGCAAAATACGTACCTGCTATTTTTTCCATGTGCATAGAAGAATCAGAATATGAATTTTTAGCCAAATTGAAACAGGATATATGAGTGGGAAAGCAGTGGTGATTTGCAAACGAGTTGAAAGAAGGAATTAAAATAGCATATAGTTATTGGGTACTCAGAATTAAAATTTACAGTTAAATACTACTTAAATACATTTGAAGTTTTCCACCATTGTCTCAGATAAAAGGAATGAGATGTTGAGGGGCTTATAAACATTTTTATTAGAATTCAGGAAATAATGATAAAATGCTAGCTGCTGCAGCAAATATTTTGTGTCCTGATATTCATACCGTGTGCTGAGACACTCATTCTAAATGTTAGCTACAATTTTTGTCTAGGATGCTCTTGCTAATGCTAACAACAATATAATTGTTTTTAAAGTAACTCAGCCCTTGGTCTTCTGAAATCATAAATGTAAAATAATTGCTAAATTTAATGTTCCTAAATATTATAATAACCATCTCTGCTAGTTTTTCATGTACTGGCTATGGAGGTATAAAGGCGTTACTGGTTAAGTGATGCCGGAAAATGCAAAGATCCAAGCAAAAATTTGGAAAATAATAAATTTTAAAGATACCATAGAGGAAATGCATTATTAATCATATAAGTCTATACCTTAGACTTTTTGTTTAAATTTTTAGGGCATGTAAATATATTTAAGCTTTTCACTTGTTTGTAAATCATAGAGATCAGAAAGATTTGAATAATTTTAAGGCATCCCACATGCTACTCAGCATTTTATCTTTATTGCTTTTATTCATTTGTCTATTTGGATAGTGTTTTTTTTCTCTCCTTTCAAAAAGCCCAGCTTTTCTGAGATATAATTCATATGCCACATAATTCACCTATTTAAAGTGTACAATTTAATGTTTTTTTCTAGTTATTCACAAAGTCATGCAACCATTACCACAATCTATTTTAGAATCTTTTCATCACTGCGAAAAGAAACCTCATACACTTTAGTCATCGCCCCACATTCTTCCCATCCCCATCCCAAGGCAGCAGCTAATGAAGTGTTTACCTGCATTTGCCTATTTTGGACAATGACTGTAAATGGAATCATACAATATATTGTCTTTGTGACTGGCTTCTTTTACTTAGTACATTGTTTTCAAGGTTCATCCATTTTGTAGCGCATATCAGTATTCCACTCCTTTGATGGCCAAATATTTGATTGCGTGGATATAACATGTTTCGTTTAGCCATGGATCATTTGATGGACATTTTGTTGTTCACTCTTTGGCTACTATAATGTTGCTTTGAACATTTGTGTATAACTTTACCTGTGGAAATATGTTTCATTTCTCTTGGGTGTATACCTAGGAATGGTATTACTGCTTCATATAATAACTCTGTTTAGTATTTTGAAGAATGGCCTGTTTTCCAAAGTGGCTTCCTCATTTTAATTCCCACTAGAAGTATATTAGGGTTCCAATTTCTTCAATATTCTCAACACCTGTTATTTACCTTTAAAAAAGTTACAGACATCTTTGTGTGTGTGAAGTGGCATCTCATTGTGGTTTTGATTTGCACACCCTGATAAATAATGATGTTGAGCATCTTTTCATGTGCTATTGGCTTTTGCTATATCTTCTTTGGATAAATGTCTATTCAAGTCTTTTATCCATTTTTAATTTGGTTACTTGTGTTGTTATTTTTGAGTTGAAATACGTCTTTATATACTTGAATAGAAGACCCTTATCAAATATATGATTTGCATTTATTGTTACGTTTAGAGCATTGGCTTTTCACTTTCTCGATGGTGTCCTTTGAAGCACAAATGTTTTTTAATTTGGATGATATCCAATTTATCTATTTTTTTCTTTTGTGCTGTACTTTTGCTGTCATATCAACGAAACCATTGCCTGATCCAGGATCATGATGACTTGCACTTATGTTTTCTCCTAAGATTTTATAGTTTTGGCTCTTAGACTTAAGCCTTTAATTCATCCTAAGTTTACTTTTGCATATGGTGTGAGGTAGGGGGTCCAACATATTCATGTGGATATCCAGTTGTGATAGAATCATTTGTTGAAAATAATTTTCTCTATTGAATTTTAGAATCAATTTGTCAATCTCTCCAATAAGGCACTGGAATTTTGATGAGGATTGAGTTGGATCTGTAGATTAATTTGGAAGAATTCTTTTTGGTGCTGTTGTAAAAAAGATTGTTTTATTTCTTTACCAGTTCATTGGAACTCTACAGAAATACAATTTTTTTGTGTGTATTGACCATCTGTGTTGAAAATTTGCTGAGCTCATTTATTAGGTTGAATCAGTTTCTAGTGGATTCCTTCAGATTTTCTATATACAAGATCATGTCATCTAAAAGGACAGATAGTATTACTTCTTCCTTTCTCATGTGGTTGTTTTCCCCCTCCTCATCCTCCTCTCCCCTTCCTTCTTTTTTTGACCTAATTGTCCAGACCAGAACCTCTAGTACAATGTTGAATGGAAATGGCAAGGGCAGACATCCTTGTATTGTTCCTGATCTTAGAGGGAAAGGATTCAGACTTCCGCTATTAACTATGATGTGAACTGTGGGTTTTGGCTAGATGTCTTTTATCAGAGTAAGGAATTCACTTCTCTTCCTATTTTGCTGTATGTTTTCATTACGAAAGCATTTTGAATTTTGTCAAGTGATTTTTATCCCTCTATTGAGATGATCTTAATACTTTGTCCTTTATTCTGTTGATATGGTATTTTATATTAATTGAATTTTGGATGTTAAATCAACCTTGCATTCCTGGGATAAATCCCACTTGGTCATGATTTTTAATCCTTCCTATATATTGTTGAATCTGCTTAGCTAGTATGTTTTTACATATATATTCATAAGATATACTGGTATGTAGTTTTCTTGCCTTGTGACTCCTTTGCTGGTTTTGGTATCAGGGAATTATTGTATTTATAGCAAGGGCTATCTTCTATTTTTTTAGAAGAGTTTGTGAAGAATTAGTATAAATTCTTTTTAAAATGTTTGATAAAATTCACCAATGAAGCTGCTGTGCCTGGGAATTTCTTTGTGGTTAGTCTTTTAAAATTGCTAATTTAATCTTTTCACTTGATCTATTGAGATTTCGTATTTCTTCTAGAGTCATTTTTAGTAGTTTGTGTCTTTCTAGGAACTTGTCCATTTAACCTGTTATTGAATTTGTTTCTATAGAGTTGTTCATAGTATTTCCTTATAATGTTTTTATTTCTTTTAATGTCAATAGTGATGGTCATCTCTTCAACTCTGCTTTTAGTAATTTAATCTTCTCTCTTTTTTTGGTCAGTATAGTTAAAAGTTTGTCGTTTTGTTGATTTTTTTTCAAAGAACTACACTTCAGTTTTGTTGGTTTTCTCTATTGTTTTTCTATTTTCTATTTCATTAATTTCCACTTCAACCTTTATTATATTTTTCCTGCTTAATTTAAGTTTATTTTGCTCCTCTTTTTCTAATGTCTTAAAGTGCACATTAGGGTATGGACTTCAGATATTTTTTCTTTTTTTTAATGTAAGCATTTATAGCTATAAATTTCCTTCTATGCACTCCTTAGACTATTCCATAAGTTTTGCTTTGCTGTATCTTCATTTCATTTATCTCAATGAATTTCTAATATCTATTGTCATCTTTTCATTGATCCATTCATTATTTAGTAGTGTGTTGTTTAATTTCTATGTATTTGTTACTTTCCTAAATTTCTTTGTTACTGATTCCTAATTTCACTCCATTATGACTGGAGAATATATTTTGTATTATTTCAATCTTTTAAAATAATCGAGGTTTGTTTTATGGCCTAAAATATGATCTATCCTGGTGAATGTTGCATGTACACTTGTGATGTGTTTTTATTCTCCTCTTGTTGGTAAATGGCTGTTGATTTGTGATATTTCTTATTTTATAATGTAGGCATTTACAGCTAAAAATTTCTTTCTAAGAACTGTTTTAGTAGCATTCCATATATTTTTGTATGTCTTGTTTTCATTTTCATTTATCTCAAAGTTTAGAAAAACTTTGGATGTTTATGCATATGTTGTTAAACTCCCAGTTTTCCTTCTATTGCTAATTTCAGTTTCTGCTGTGGTCAGAGATGACACTTTATTATTATTATTATTATTTATTATTTTTTTTACAATTAATTTTATTTTAGTATCATTAACCTACAATTACATGAGCAATATTGTGATGATTAAACTACCCCCTTCATCAGGTC
>JAQQAC010016209.1:95180314-95196106 GCA_029783875.1 Phataginus tricuspis | reverse complement strand
CCTCTCCTCCCGCCGGAGCGCTGGGGGAGAGGAGCGCTCGGTCCGCTAGCGGCTCCGTACCTTACCCGCCTTGCCAGGACTCCCTCCGGAGTGCTGGGGTGCAGGGGCGCTCTGGTCTCGCTGGATCGTGTTTCCGTCCCGCCTCGCCGGGTGCCGAGTCCTCTGTCCGGAGTGTCTGGCCGCCGGAGCTAGGTGTAGCTGTACGCTGTGCACTTTCCTGTGTATTCTGGTCTCTCTTTTAGGGATAGTTGTATTTGCTGTATTTTCGTGAATAAATATAATGTTGGGAGGAATTTTTCTGCTGATCCGTTCACGACGCCATATTCCCGGAAGCAAAACGACACTTTATTATTTTAATTCTTCAAACTTCCTGGTATTTGTTTTATGGCCTAGCAGATGATCTATCCATGCAAGCTTCAGAAGAATGCATATTATGGTGCTGTTAGGGGGAGTATTCTATAGATGTCTATTAGATCTAGTTGGTTCTTAGTATTGATCAAATTTTCCATCTCCTTGTTGATCTCCTGCCTAATTGTACTATATATTATTGGGATTGGGTTTTTAAGTTCTCAAAAATTGTTGTTGGATTGTCTATTTTTCTTTTCACATCTGTTAGTTTTTGCTTCATGTATTTTGGGGCTCTATTTTTAGATGCATATATAATTGCTATATATTCATGCTGTATTAATGCTTTTATCATTAGAAAACATCCCTTTTTATCTCGACATTTTAAATATCTATTTTGTCTGATATAAGTAGAGCTTTCTTATGGTTTCTATTTGATCTTTCAAGAAAAGTATATGTTGAGGTGGGGTGGAGGGGAATGATGGTGAAGTAGGAAGGTAAGGTGGAAACCTCCCTCACACACACAAAGGAAGCAACTACAGCAAATACAAGTAACCCTGAAAATGACCTCAGAAGACTTCAGAACAGACTACCTACACCTGGTGAAGAAGAGAAGACCACACAGAGAAGGGTAAAGTGGCAGAGCCATGATCGATCAGGACGCCAGTCCTTCCTCCATCCCAGCCCATGAACAGGAGGAAGAGGAGTAGAGCAAGTAGGAGATAAGCACTCAGGACCTCTGTTTACCTGAGCCTGGAGATATGCTCTGGGAACATGAGTCCATGTTGCATCAGGTTTTAGTGATTAATGGGGCTGGACACCAAAGAGATTTGGAGCACTCTGGGAGGCTAAGATTTTTGCCACCCGTGGAGGACACACATGCTCCAATGGTCCTGTCTGAGACCCAACACAGAGGCGGCTGTTTGAAAGATTTACAAGCAGTGGGAAGGGTGCCAGAGGGTTGAGAGTTGGATGGAGGTCTCCCTCCAGGAGAAAGGGGAGGTGGATGATGCTTCCCCAGACCTCTCTGAGCCAAACTGGCCAGGCATTCATGGGAACCCCAAACTCTTCATTCCCATCACTGTCAGCTTAAACCTAAGATGTTTCCCTGAGTACCTGCTCACCCACCAGGCTGGCCTGCTCTGCCCAGCAGTGTTAGACTTTGCTGCCTGGTAGGCAGAGGGAGATTTCACTGCCTGGTAGGCAGAGTGAGGCTTTCCCAGCTTTCTCTGCCCTATTTCAGTCCAACTGGGAGGCACCTGTGGGAGCCAGCTCCAAATGATCCTTCCCTCTCATGAGTGGGCCACCCAGCACCAAGCACCTGTGTCTACTCCAGCGCAATGCTCCTACTCAGTAGCACTGCCATCATTGCAGGGCAGAAATAGGGTGCCTCCCCCACCACCCACAGAAATTCCTGAAGCTTCCCTGCTCATCTCACAAAGGGCCAGCTGAGGCAAACTGCCATCTTCAGTTTATCTGAGATAGACCACTGCAGGCAGAAAGGCATCCATGCCCATAGCCCACCAACAGCAACTAGGGCTCCACCTCAAAGGGGAACCAGGCACTAGACAGTACAGAGTCTTGAGCTTCTGGACACCACAGGACACCTTCTTCATAAAGCCATTACTCTCTAGACTAGGAAGCATAACGGATCCATCTAACAGAAAGGAAGAAACACAGAGACACTGACAAAATGAGGAGACAGAGGACTATGTTCCAAGCAAAACTACAGGATAAGAGACCAGAAAGAGGGTTAAATGAAATGGGGATCACCAATCTTCTTGATAAAGATTTCAAAGTAACATTCATAAATATGCTTAATGATCTGCAGAAAAGTATTGAAGACCTCAGGGAGGACTTTAGCAAAGAGATAGAAGATTTGAAAAGGAACCCTTGAGAACTGAAGAATACAGTAACTGAAATGAAGGCTGAAGGAATATTCAACCACTAAATCAGTATTACAAGATATGATTACCTTAACTACTAGTCTGATTTTATTTTGTGGATTCAAATTACTCTCTGGTCACTTGCTTTCAACTTCAGTAACTTTCTTTAGTATTTCTTATAAGATGGTCTCCTAGCAAGAAATTCTCTCAGTTTTTGTTTATCTGCAATTTTCTTCATGTTTGAAAGATACTTTTTATTGGATACAATATTTTTAGTTGGCAGGTCTTTTCTTTTAGCACTTTAAATATAACATCCTACTGCCTTCTTACCTCCATTGATTCTGATGAGAAATCAAAATGTTTATCAAATTGGGGTTCCTTTTACATAATTAGTAATTTTTCTTTCACTGATTTCAAGGTTTTCTTTTTGTTTCTGGCTTTCAATATTTTTACTATGATGTACTTGGTCTGGATCTCTTTGTTTATACTACTGGAGTTTGTTGAGCTTCATGAATGTGTAGAATAATGTTTTGGCTTTTATTTTTGTAAAATTTGCGAACTTTTTAGCCATTAATTCTTTGAATATTTCTGCTCTCTTCTCTTTCTCCTCACCTTCTGATACTCCCATTACACATATTGGTTTAATAGTATATGAAATGTCTCTGATGCTCTATTAACTTTTTTTGTTCCTATATTCTTTGGGTTGCACAACTTTATTTATCTATCTTTAAGTTTAATTCTCTCTCATGCCAATTGATATTGACTCTTAAGCCCCTCTAGTGAGTTTTTCATTTCTGCTTCTGTATTCTTAATCACCAAAATTTCCATTAGTTCTTTTATGTAATTTGTGTTTCATTCCCTAGGCTAGGGAAGGTTTCAGCTATTATTTCTTCAAATAAGTTTTCTGCCCTTTTCACTCTTCTCATTCTGGTACCCCTATATAGTGAATATTGGTCTACTCGATGTCCTATAGGTCCCTTAAGTGATTGTCACTCTTTTTCATTCTTTTTATAAATTCTCTTTATTGATCATCTTTAATTCATGAAACATTGTCATCGTGACTTCCTTTACTTCCTTAAGTAAGGTTTCTTTTAGATTTTTAATGTATTATAATGACTGGATTGAAGCATTAGTTAAATCCTACATTCAGGTCCTTATACAGGTTTATGTTCTTTGCTTTTTTTCCTTTTTATGGGTCATATATCCTTGATTATTTGCATATTTTGCCACTTTTTTGTTGAAAACTAGTCATTTTAGGTAATGAAGCAAATATGGATTCTGATTCCATTTCCTCCTTAGAGGGAGTACTTTTGCTGTTGTTTGCTTGTTTTTTGTTTAACTAATTGACTAGAGTATTTGAGTGAAGTTTATTTCCTTTGCTTGTGAAGCCTTTGTTGTCACTGCTCAGAGGGCACAACCTTGGGAATGCACACAGTCACTATGGGATAACAATGGTTTTAACTCTGCCTCTCTCATTGATCTCTGTTTTCAGCCTCATTTGGTATCTGCAGTTGTTAGGCTCCCTAATTCTGAGCTGATTGTTCTACTGTTGACAGTGTTCTGGGATACAACTTGCTCTGCAATTTTATCCAATTAAAATTGTGCATGGGTACCTTTTGAGTTTTCTCTGACCCCAGAAAGGCACTTCTTAGTTTTCCCTTTGCATTGCTCTCTCTGGTGAATTAGCGGGCATGTAGTTTAGCTTGTTGCTCTTAATTAAAAAGAGATATTAGTTTTCAGAGTGCCCTTAGGCCTGTGTGTCCCCAGACTCTGCTCAAATAAAGTCAATTCCCTTGGAGAGAAGTGTGGTTTGGAATTATTTTTTCTCATGGACTACCTCTTCCCCTGCACAAAATCCCTGAGTCACCAGTCTGGTTGTTGGTCTTCTTGAATTACTTCATTTTATGTGTAACTTCTGTCCTACTAGCAAGATGCAATGATGGCAATTGGTGCCCCAATATTTCTTGGTCTGTTGTGCTTAGAAGCTGGGTGAGGGGAGGGAATCTCTGATCTCTTGGCTTTACTCTCTAGGAATTTAGCCCCTGCATATTAAATTTGGAGAGGATGAAATATGTTGGTAGCCAGTCCCTCTTGATAAGATACCCTAACCTTTAAATGGGAGATGAGGAAGAGACAGCATCATCCCCTTGAGCTTCTATCAATCTGAGGTGGGGGAACAGAGCTTATCACTGCTCAAGGGTGACAGAATCTTGCTATTTTACCAAGTTTTAGTAGATTTTCCTATATAAATTGTTCCTTCATTTGCTGTAGACCCTTAGGAAAATTTCCAGAGACTTTAAATTTTTTTAAAGTTGTTTTAAACCAGTTATCCTTGTTTCACTGGGTAGTGAATCTATAGAACTCCTCATACTGCAATACGAGAAGTGAGTCTCCTATTTCTCCTTTATTTTTCCTCTAATCTTAAAGAGTCTTTCATCTGGTTGCCATATAACTAAAACTGTACACATATATATCTAATATTTATCACTGTATTAAAGGATAGATGGATATAGTTCATTGTAACTGCTTTATTTTTTTTATTTACACTTTATTTTGGTATAATTAACTACAATTACATGTGCAATATTATGTTGATTAAACTACCCCCTTCATCAGGTCCCCCCCATCAACCCCATTACAGTCACTGTCCATCAGCGTAGTGAGATGCTATAGAATCACTACTTGTCTTCTCTGAGTTGTACAGCCCTCCCCGTGCCCCTGCTACCTTACGTCTCCTAATCGTAATACCCCTTTTACCCTCTTATCCCTCCCTTCCCACCCATCTTCCCCAGTCCCTTTCCCCTTGGTAACTGTTAGTCCATTCTTGGGTTCTGTGAGTCAGATGCTGTTTTGTTCCTTCAGTTTTTTTCTTTGTTCTTATACTCCACAGATGAGTGAAATCATTTGATACTTGTCTTTTTTGGCTTGGCTTATTTCACTGAGCATAATACCCTCCAGTTCCATCCACGTTGTTGCAAATGGTAGGATTTGTTTTTTTCTTATGGCTGAATAATATTCCATTGTGTATATGTACCACATCTTCTTAATCCATTCATCTACTGATGGACACTTAGGTTGCTTCCATTTCTTGGCTATTGTAAATAGTGCTGCGATAAACATAGGGGTGCATCTGTCTTTTTGAAACTGGGCTGCTGCATTCTTAGGGTAAATTCCTAGGAGTGGGATTCCTGGGTCGAATGGTATTTCTATATTGAGTTTTTTGAGGAACCTCCATACTGCTTTCCACAATGGTTGAACTAATTTGCATTCCCACCAGCAGTGTAGGAGGGTTCCCTTTTCTCCACATCCTTGCCAACATTTGTTGTTGTTTGTGTTTTGGATGTTGGCCATCCTCACTGGTGTGAGGTGATATCTCATTGTGGTTTTAATCTGCGTTTCTCTGATGACCAGCGATGTGGAGCATCTTTTCATGTGCCTGTTGACCATCTGAATTTCTTCTTTAGAGAAGTGTCTATTCATGTTCTCTGCCCATTTCTTAATTGGATTATTTGCTTTTTGTTTGTTAAGGTGCGTGAGTTCTTTATATATTTTGGATGTCAACCCCTTATCAGATGCATCATTTATGAATATATTTTCCCATACTGTAGGATGTCTTTTTGTTCTACTGATGGTGTCCTTTGCTGTACAGAAGCTTTTCAGCTTGATATAGTCCCACTTGTTCATTTTTGCTTTTGTTTCCCTTACCCGGGGGGATATGTTCATGAAGAAGTCGCTCATGTTTATGTCCAAGAGATTTTTGCCTATGTTTTTTTCTAAGAGTTTTATGGTTTCATGACTTACATTCAGGCCTTTGATCCACCTTGAGTTTACCTTTGTGTATGGGGCTAGACAGTAGCCCAGTTTCATTCTCTTACATGTAGCTGTCCAGTTTTTCCAACACCAGCTGCTGAAGAGGCTGTCATCTCCCCATTGTATATCCAAGGCTCCTTTATCAAATATTAATTGACTGTAAATGTTTGGGTTAATGTTTGGATTTTCTATTCTGTTCCACTGGTCTGTGGGTCTGTTTTTGTGCCAGTACCAAATTGTCTTGATTACTGTGGCTTTGTAGTAGAGCTTAAAGTTGGGAAGCGAGATCCCCCCTGATTTATTCTTCCTTCTTAGGATTGCTTTGGCTATTTGGGGTCTTTTGTGATTCCATATGAATTTTAGAACTATTTGTTCCAGTTTGTTGAAGAAAGCTGTTGGTAGTTTGATAGGGATTGCATTGAATCTGTAGATTGCTTTTCGTAGTATAGCCATTTTGACAATATTTATTCTTCCTAGCCAAGAGCATGGGATGAATTTCCATTTGTTAGTGTCCTCTTTAATTTCTCTTAGGAGTGTCTTGTAGTTTTCAGAGTACAGGTCTTTCACTTCCTTGGTTAGGTTTATTCCTAGGTATTTTATTCTTTTTGATGCACTTGTGAGTGGAATTGTTTTCCTTATTTCTCTTTCTGCTAGTTCATTGTTAGTGTATAGGAAAGCAACACATTTCTGTGTATTAATTTGTATCCTGAAGCTTTGCTGAATTCAGATATTAGTTCTAGTAGTTTCGGAGTGGAGTCTTTAGGGATTTTCATGTACAATATCATGTCATCTGCAAATAGTGACAGTATCACTTCTTTTTTACCAATCTGGATGCCTTGTATTTCTTTGTTTTGTCTGATTACCATGGCTAGGACCTCCAGTACTATGTTGAATAGCAGTGGGGAGCGTGGGCACCCCTGTCTTGTTCCCCATCTTAGGTGAAAAATTTTCAACTCCTCCCTGTTAAGTATGATGTTGGTCATGGGTTTGTCATATATGGTCTTTATTATGTTGAGGTCCTTGCCCTCTATACCCATTTTGTTGAGAGTTTTTATCATGAACGGATGTTGAATTTTGTTGAACGGTTTTTCAGCATCTATGGAGATGATCATGTGGTCTCTGTCCTTCTTTTTGTTGATGTGGTGGATGATGTTGATGGATTTTCAAATGTTGTACCATCCTTGCATCCCTGAGATGAGTCCCCCTTGATCATGGTGTATGATCTTCTTGATGTATTTTTGAATTTGGTTTGTTAATATTTTGTTGAGTAGTTTTGCGTCTATGTTCATCATGGATATTGGTCTGTAATTTTGTTTTTTTGTGGTGTTTTTGCCAGGTTTTGGTATTAGAGTGATCCTTGCTTCATAGAACTAGTTTGGAACTATTCCCTCCTCTTCTATTTTTTGGAATACTTTAAGGAGAATGGGTATTATATCTTCTCCATATGTCTGATAAAATTCAGTGGTGAAACCATCTGGCCCGAGGGTTTTGTTCTTGGGTAGTTTTTTGATTAGTGATTCAGTTTCATTGCTGGTAATTGGTCTGTTTAGATATTCTGTTTCTTCCTTGGTCAGTCTTGCAAGGTTGTATTTTTCTATGAAGTTGTCCATGTCTTCTAGTTTATCCAGTTTGTTAGCATATAGTTTTTCATAGTATTGTCTAATAATTCTTTGTATATCTGTTGGGTCCATCATGATTTTTCGTTTCTAATTGCTGATTCTGTTTATGTGTGTAGAATCTCCTTTTCTCTTAATATGTCTGGCTAGGGGTTTATCTGTTTTGTTTATTGTCTGAAGGAACCAGCTCTTGGTTTCATTGATTTTTTCTATTGTTTTATTCTTCTCAATTTTATTTATGTCTTCTCTGGTCTTTATTATGTCCCTTCTTCTGCTGACTTTGGGCCTCTTTTGTTCTACATTTTCCAGTTTCAATAATAGTGACTTTAGACTATTCATTTTGGATTGCTTTTCCTTCTTTAAGTTGGCATGGATTGCTATATACTTTCCTCTCAGAACTACCTTCACTGTGTCCGACAGAAGTTGGGACTTTGTGCTGTTGTTGTCATTTGTCTCCATATATTGCTTGATCTCTGTTTTAATTTGGTCATTGATCCATTGATTATTTAGGAGCATGTTGTTAAGTCTCCATGTGTTTGTCAGCCTTTTTGTTTTCTTTGTACAATTTATTTATATTTTTATGCCTTTGTGATCTGAGAAGTTGGTTTGTACAATTTAAATCTTTTTGAATTTACTAATGTTCTTTTTGTGGCTTAGTATGTGGTCTAGTCAGGAAAATGTTCCATGTGCACTTGAGAAGAATGTGTATCCTGCTGCTTTTGGGTGTAGAGTTCTGAATATGTCTGTTAGGTCCATCTGTTCTAGTGTGTTGTTCAGTGCCTCTGTGTCTTTACTTATTCTCTGTCTGGTTGATCTGTCCTTTGGAGTGAGTGGTGTGTTAAAGTCTCCTAAAATGAATGCATTGCTGTGTATTTCCTCCTTCAATTCTGTTAGTATTTGTTTCACATATGTTGGCGCTCCTGTGTTGGGTGCATATATATTTATAATGGTTATATCTTCTTGTTGGACTGACCCCTTTATCATTATGTAATGTCCTTCTTTATCTGTTGCTACTTTCTTCGTTTTGAAGTCTATTTTGTCTGATACAAGTACTGCAATACCTGCTTTTTTCTCCCTATTATTTGCATGCAATATATTTTTCCATCCCTTCACTTTTAGTGTGTGTATGTCTTTGGGTTTGAGGTGAGTCTCTTGTAAGCAGCATATAGATAGGTCTTGCTTTTTTTTATCCATTCTGTTGCTCTGTGTCTTTTGATTGGTGCATTCGGTCCATTTACATTTAGGGTAATTATCAATAGATATGTACTTATTGCCATTGCAGGCTTTGGATTCATGATTACCAAAGGTTCAATGGTAGCTTCTTTATTATCTAACTGTCTAACTTCATTGTCTTATTAAGCTATTATAAACAAAGTCTGATGATTCTTTTTTATTTTCTTTTTTTATTCTTCTTCCTCTATTCTTTATATGTTAGGTGTTTTATTCTGTACTCCTTTGTGTTTCCATTGACTGTTTTTGTGGATAGTTGATTTTATTTTTTTCCTTTAGTTATTTGGTTGTTCTTGCTTTCTTTGCTGTGATTTTATTTTCTCTGGTGACAACTCTTTAGCCTTAAGAGTACATCCATCTAGAGCAGTCCCTTTAAAATATCCTGTAGAGGTGGTTTTTGGGAGGCAAATTCTCTCAACTTTTGTTGGCCTTGTAATTGTTTAATGCCTCCTTCAAATTTAAATGATAATCATGCTGGATACAGTATTCTTGGTTCAAGGCCATTCTGTTTCATTGCATTAAATATATCATGCCATTCTCTTCTGGACTGTAAGGTTTCTGTTAAGAATCCTTATGATTGCCTGATGAGTTTTCCTTTGTAGGTGATCTTTTTTCTCCCTCTGGCTGACTTTAATACTCTGTCCTTGTCTTTGATCTTTGCCATTTTAATTATTATATGTCTTGGTGTTGTCCTCCTGGGGTCCCTTGTGTTGGGAGATCTGTGGGCTTCCATGGTCTGTAAAACTATTTCCTTCCCCAGCTTGGGGAAGTTTTCAGCAATTATTTCTTCAAAGACAGTTTCTATCCCTTTTTCTCTCTCTTCTTCTTCTGGTACCCCTATAATGAGAATATTGTTCCATTTCGGTTGGTCACACAGTTCTCTTAATATTCTTTCATTCCTAGAGATCCTTTTATGTCTCTCTGCCTCAGCTTCTCTGTATTCCTGTTCTCTGATTTATATTCCATTAACAATCTCTTGCACCTTGTGCAGTCTGTTCTTCAGTCCATCAATCGATTGTTTCATTTCTGTAATGTCTCTCCTGACTTCCTCCCTTAGCTCTGCATATTACTCTGTAGGTCCATCAGCATGGTTATGACTTTTATTTTGAATTCTTTTTCAGCAAGATTGGTTTTATCTATCTCCCCAAGCCCTCTCCCTGGGGTTGTCTTAGTGATTTTTGAATGGACCAGATTTTTCTGCCTTTTTGTGGTGATAGAAGTGGTCATAGGCAGGTGGCACGTGTCTCAGCTGGGAGAAGAAAGTGCCTTCCTGCTTTCTGGTTGCCTTTCCCCTCTCCTCTGCCTGTGTCTGTTACCTGCACACTGGGAGCAGTCTCTGGGATGATCTCCTGAGCTGCTGTGGGTGGGGCCTCCCTTGGGATAACACAATGCACTGTGGGGGTCGCAGATGAACTGGGTGTTTTCTCCTGTGAAAATGGTGCCCCTTCATGCCTTCTGGAACATGCTCTGGCTTCCGCTGCATGTGCCGTTTACCCGCACACTGGGAGCAGTCCCTGGGATAATCCCCTGAGCTGCTGTGTGTGGGGCAGCCCTCGGGATAGCTTAGAGCCCTGCCGGGGGTCGCAGATGTGCCGCGTGTGTTCTACTGCGAGAATGGCACCACTCCATGCCTTTTAGATCTTGTTTTGGCTCCCTCTGTCTGTGCTGGGTAGCTGCATGCCGGCGGCAGCCTCTGGGTCTGTTCCTGTTAGCTGTGCACTGGGAGAAGACTGTGTGGTTGCTGTGGGCAGGGCTGTTCTCTGGATGCTTTGCAGCTGTAGTGGGTGAGCCAGTTTGCTTGCAGCACGAGCTGGGTGGAAATTAATGGAAGGTTGTTTATGACCGTGAGGGGCTTTGGGGCTTTGTTACACCACAGGGGGTTAGGGCACCTGAAGTTCCTTAAGATTCCCAGCCTGCTGGGCTGAGTGTGCCAGAACCATTTTGTCCAGCTGTTAAGCCCTTGTCCCTTTAAAACTTTAAAAAGCAGTCACTTTTCTTTTGTCCCAGTGGATCTGGCTGTGGGAACCCACTCACAGTCTCCATGTCAGATTTTACTTTTCCATTTCTCTAATATTCAGTATACCATGCAATGTGTGTCTGTGCTCTGGGTGCAGATTACTAGGGCTGGTTATTTAGGAGTCCTGTGCTTCCACTCCATCTCCACTCTGATTGTTTTCCTCCTGCTGGTGAGTTGGGGTGGGGGGTGCTCAGGTCCTGCTGAGTCATGGCTTTGTATCTTACCTTTTCATGAGATGGTGAGTTCTCACAGATGTAGATGTAGCCTGGCTGTTGTACTGTATCTTCTTATGTCTCTTTTAGGAATAGTTGTATTTGCTGTATTTTCAAAATATATATGGTTTTGGGAAGAGATTTCCACTACCCTACTCATGCCGCCATCTTGAGCCCCTCTCTTTGGCCACCTTTTTAAGATACATTTTAATACTATTGAAATAATAGTGTTAATAATGTTCAGAGAGAACTCTGACAGAGACTTTCTGATTTCAATTTTTAAATTGGTGTGAGAAATAAGCTATTTGTAGAGATAAAAAAAAACACTCCAGTTAAGTAATATATGTGTTAATAGGGTTAATACCCAGGATTGCGGTGTGAGAGGTGAGACAGAGGCTACCTTCTAAAACTGCATATAATATGAAAATATAACTGAGACAATTATTCCTGAAAGAGCAACAGGAAAGAGGACTGCGCCAAACTACATACACCTGGAGACAAGAGCAGACCTCACAGAACAGGGTAATGTACTAAAGCTGTGGCCCCGGAGGACCCAAGCCCTTCCCACACACCAGCTCACCGGTGGGAAGAAGAGAAACGGAGCAGGGAGGGAGTGGAGTCTTGGGACTGCTTAATACCTAACTCTGGAGACCTGCTCCGGGAGCACAAACCTACATTTCATGGGGCTTGCGTGATACTCTCGTAATTCAGGGGTTGGAAAGTATCTTAAAAAGGTGGCTAAAGTGAGGGACTCAAGATGGCGGCATGAGTAGGGTGGCGGAAATCTCCCCCCGAAACCATATATATTTTTGAAAAAACAACAAATATAACTACTACTAAAAGAGAGACCAGAAGATACAGTACAACAGCCAGGATACATCTACATCTCCTGGAGAGACTGAGATTCCAGCTGCTTGTGGAAAGCAGGGATCCATAGCCATCTGCTCTGGGACAAAAGAAAGGCAGGCAGTCTGAGAGACTTCCTAACAAGGAAGCCATTAGCAAGAGAGCTGCTAAAGGGGCAAGGATTACACAGAGCTTACTTCTCAGGAGAAAGGACAGGCAGACAAAATTGTCTGGGTGCACTCTGCCCAGCAGGTTGGGAGCTTTCATGATCTTCAGGTGCTTCAGCTCCCTGGCTGCCTACACAGCTCCAAGAACCCCTTCAGTGACAGGCAGACTACTGCACCTTTCTCCTGGACAGCTGCACCCAGCTCACAAAATGGCAAATTCTACCCTGGCGTTAGGACAGCCAGAGGGAAGATCTGTCTACAGCAAGTACAAATGCAAAGCATAGAAGCTTATACCTGTGTGCAAGCCCACTGGTTCAGGCAGTGGAGACAGGCATAGCAGCCGGGAAGCAGGAAACAGCTCTTTCCTCCCCCCAGGCACCAATACCACTCCCCTGCAACCCCCGACATTGCTTCAGGGGCTGAGCAGCTCCAGAGAGTAGAGCTTCTGGGCACTAGAGGGCGCCATACACAAATATGAAACACCAAAGGAACATGGTCCAGGGTAAAATTAACAACTCCTGAGAAATATTTAAATGATATCAACCTCACAACTCTCCCTGAAAGGGAGTACAAAATAAAAATCACTAACATGCTCATGGAGGTACAGAAAGGTATTCAAGAACTCAGGAATGAAGTCCGAATGGAGATCCAATCGTTGAAGAACACAATGGACAGTATTAAAAGCAGATTGGATACTGTGCAGGAGACGATGAATGAAATAGAAACTAGAGAAGAGGAATACACAGAAGCTGAGGCACAGAGGGAAAAAAGAATCTCTAAGAATGAAAGACTATAGAGAGAACTGTGTGACCAATCCAAATGGAACAATATTCACATTATAGGGGTACCAGAAGAAGAAGAGAGAGAAAAAGGGATAGAAAGTGTCTTTGAAGAGGTGATTGCTGAGAACATCCCCAATCTGGGGAAGGAGATAGTCTCTCTGGCCATGGAGGTGCACAGATCTCCCAACACAAGGGGATCCAAGGCAGACACCACAAAGACACATACTAATTAAAATGGCAAAGATCAAGGGTAAGGACAGACTATTAAAAGCAGCCAGAGAGAGAAATAAGATTACATACAAAGGAAAACCCATCAGGTTTTCATCAGACTTCTCAGCAGAAACCTTACAGGCCACAAGGGAGTGCCATGATGTATTTAATGCAATGAAGCAGAAGGGCCTTGAACCAAGATTACTTTATCTGGCAAGATTATCATTTAAATTTGAGGAGGGATTAAACAATTTCCAGATAAGCAAAAGCTGAGAGAATTTACAAACCATCTCTACAGTGTATATTGGAGGGACTGCTATAGATGGAAGTGTTCCTAAGGTTTAATAGCTGTCACCAGAGGTAATAAAAGCACAGTGAAGAAGGTAGAACAGTTAATTACTAAGCAAATGCAGAATTAAATGAACTATCCCCAAAGTCAAACAAGGGATAGATAAAGAGTACAGAATACGATACCTAATATATAAAGAATGGAGGAGGAAAAAAAAGGAGGAGAAAAAAAGAACCTTTAGACTGTGTTTATAATAGTATATTAAGTGAGTTAAGTTATACTCTTAGATAGTAAGGAATTTAACCTTCAACCTTTGGTAACCATGAATCTAAAGCCTGCAATGCCAATAAGTACATACCTATCCATAATCACCCTAAATGTATATGGACTGAATGCACCAATCAAAAGATGTAGACTCACTGAATGGATAAAAAAACAAGACCCATCTCTATGCTGCCTACAAGAGACTCACTTTCAACCCAAAGACCTATGCAGATGAAAAGTTAAGTGATGGAAAAGTACATTTCATTAAGCTAATAGGGAGAAAAAAGCAGGTGTTTCAGTACTTGTATCAGAAAAAAATAGACTTTAAAACAAAGAAAGTCACAAGAGACAAAGAAGGACATTACATAATGATACAAGGGTCAATCCAACAAGAAGATATAACTATTTTAAATATCGATGCACCCCACACAGGAGCACCTACATATGTGAAACAAATACTAGCAGAATTAAAAGGGGAAGTAGAATGCAATGTATTCAATACTCCACACACTCTGAAGGACAGATCAACCAGACAGAAAATTAGTAAGGAGACAGAAGCACTGAACAACACAATAGAACAGATGGACCTAACAGACATCTACAGAACTCTACGCCCAAAAGCAGCAGAATACACATTCTTCTCAAGTGCACATGGAACATTTTCCAGAATTGATCATATACTAGGCCACAAAAAGAGTCTTGGTAAATTCAAACAGATTGAAATTGTACCAACCAGTTTCTCAGACCACAAAGGTATAAAAGTATAAATGAATTACACAAAGAAAATGAAAAATCTCACAAACACATGGAGGCTTCACAACATGGTCATAAATAACCAATGGATCAATGACCAAATAAAACGAGAGATCAAGCAATATATGGAGACAAATGACAACAATAATTCAACAATGCAAAATCTGTGGGATGCAGAGAAGGCCGTGCAAAGAGGAAAGTATATTGCGATACAGGTCTACCTCAGGAAAGAATAATAATCCCATATGTGCAGTCTAAACTCACAATTAATGAAACTCGGAAAAGAAGTACAAATGAGGCCAAAAGTCAGTAAAAGGAGAGACATAATAAAGATTAGAGCAGAAATAATTAAAATCGAGAAGAAATAAACAATAGAAAGGATCAATGAAAGCAAGAGCTGATTGTTCAACAAAATAAACAAAATAGATAAACCCCTAGCCAGACTTATCAAGTAAAAAAGAGAGTCTATTCACATAAACAGAATCAGAGATGAAAAAGTAAAAATCACTCCAGACAGCACAGAAATACAAAGATATATTAGAGAATACTATGAAAAATTACATGCTAACAAACTGGATAACCTAGAAGAAATGGACAACTCCTAGAAAAATACAACCTTCCAAGGCTGACCAAGAAAGAAACAGAAAATCTGAACACACCAATTACCTGCAATGAAATTGAACTGGTAATCAAAAAACCACCTAATTACAAATCATTGAACCAGATGGCTTCACCGCTGAATTTTATCAAACATTTAGTGAAGACCTAACACCCATCCTCCTTAAAGTTTTCCAAGGAGTAGAAGAGGAGGGAACACTTCCAAACTCATTCTATGAGGCCAGCATCACTTGAATTCCAAAACCGGGCAAAGACACAACAAAAAAGGAAAACTACAAACCAATATCCGTGATGAACATAGATGGAAAATACTTAAAAAAATTAGCAAACCGAATTCAAAAATAAGTCAAAAAGATCATACATCATTATCAAGTAGGATTATTTCCAGGGATGCAAGGATGGTGCAATATTTGAAAATCCATCAACATCATCCACCACATCAACAAAAAGAAGGACAAAAACCCCATGGTCATCTGCATAGTTGCTGACAAAGCATTGGACAAAATTCGACATCCATTCATGATAAAAACTCTCAACAAAATGGGTATAGAGAGCAAGTACCTCAACATAATAAAGGCTATATATGGCAAACCCACAGCCAATATTATACTTAACAGTGGGAAACTGAAAGCTTCTCCTTTAAGATCGGGAACATGACAAGGATGCCCACTCTACCCACTTCAATTCAACATAGTACTGAAGGTCCTAGCCAGGGCAATCAGACAACACAAAGAAATACAAGGCATC
>JAQQAC010016209.1:95151633-95170314 GCA_029783875.1 Phataginus tricuspis | reverse complement strand
GATGCCTTGTATTTCTTTGTGTTGTCTGATTGCCCTGGCTAGGACCTCTAGTACTATGTTGAATTGAAGTGGGTAGAGTGGGCATCCTTGTCATGTTCCCGATCTTAAAGGAAAAGCTTTCAACTTCCCGCTGTTAAGTATAATGTTGGCTGTGGGTTTGTCATATATGGCCTTTATTATGTTGAGGTACGTGCCCTCTACACCCATTTTTTTGAGAGTTTTTATCATGAATGAATGTTGAATTTTGTCAAATGCTTTGTCTGCGTCTATGGAGATGATCATGTGGCTTGTTTCTTTCTTTTTGTTGATGTGCTGGATGATGTTGATGGATTTTTGAATGATATACCATCCTTGCATCCCTGGAATTAATCCTACTTGATCATGATGGATGATCTTTTTGATGTACTTTTTAATTCGGTGTGCTAATATTTTTTTGAGTATTTTTGCGACTTTGTTCTTCAGGGATATTGATTTGTAGTTTTCTTTTTTTGTATTGTCTTTGACCAGTTTTGGAATTCAAATGATACTGGCCCCATAGAATGAGTTTGGAAGCATTCCCTCTTCTTCTTCTCCTTGGAAAACTTTAAGGAGGATGGGTATTAGGTCTTCACTAAATGTTTGATAAAATTCAGCGGTGAAGCCATCTGGTTCAGGTGTTTTGTTCTTAGGTAGGTTTTGATTACCAGTTCAATTTCTTTGCTGGTAATTGGTCTTTTCAGATTTTCTGTTTCTTTCTGGGTCAACCTTGGAAGGTTGTATTTTTCTAGAAAGTTGTCCATTTCTTCCAGGTTATCCAGTTTGTTAGCATATAATTTTTCATAGTATTTTCTAATGGTTGTTTGTATTTCTGTGCTGTCTGCAGTGATTTTTCCTTTCTCATTTCTGATTCTGTTTATGTGAGTAGACTCTTTTTTTCTTAATAAGTCTGGCTAGGGATTTATCAATTTTGTTTATTTTCTGGAATAACCAGCTCTTGATTTCATTGATCCTTTCTATTGTTTTTTCTTCTCAATTTTATTTATTTTTGCTCTAATCTTTATTATGTCCCTCCTTGTACTGACTTTTGGTCTCATTTGTTCTTCTTTTTCTTGTTTCGTTAATTGTGAGTTTAGACTGCTCATAAGGAATTGTTCTTCTTTCCTGAGGTAGGCCTGTATTGCAATATACTTTCCTCTTTGCACAGCCTTCCCTGCGTCCCACAGATTTTGCGGTGTTGAGTTATTGTTGTCAATTGTCTCCATATATTGCTTGATCTCTTTTTTTATTTGGTCATTGATCCATTGGTTATTTAGAAGCATGTTGTGAAGCCTCCATATGTTTGTGGGATTTTTCATTTTCTTTGCGTAATTCATTTCTAGTTTCATTCCTTTGTGGTCTGAGAAACTGGTTGGTACAATTTCAATCTGTTTGAATTTACCAAGGCTCTTTTTGTGGCCTAGTATATCATCTATTTTTGAAAATGTTCCATGTGCACACGAGAAGATCATGTATTCTGCTGCTTTTGGGTGTAGAGTTCTGTAGATGTCTGTTATGTTCACCTGTTCTAATGTGTTAAGTGCCTCTGCCTCCTTACTTATATTCTGTCTGGTTGATCTGTCCTTCAGAGTGACTGGTGTGTTGAAGTCTCCTAGAATGAATGTATTGCATTCTATTTCCCACTGTAATTCTGTTCGTATTTGTTTCACATATGTAGGAGCCCCTCTGTTGAGTGCATAGATATTTATAATGGTTATATCTTCTTAGTGGATTGACCCTTTTATACTTATGTAATGTTCTTCTTTGTCTCTTGTGACTTTCTTTGTTTTAAAGTCTATTTTGTCTGATATACGTACTGCAACTCCTGCTTTTTTTACCTATTAGTGGCATGAATGTCTTTTTCCATCCCTTCACTTTTAGTCTGTGTATATCTTTGGGTTTAAAGTGAGTCTTTTGAAGGCAGCATATAGATGGGTCTTGTTTTTTTATCCATTCAGTGACTCTATGTCTTTTGACTGGGTGCATTCAGTCCATTTACATTTTGGGTGATTATGGATAGGTATGTACTTATTGGCATTGCAGGCTTCAGAATCGTGGTTACCAAAGGTTCAAGGTTAACTTCTTTACTATCTAAGAGTCTAACTTAACTCACTTAATATGCTATTACAAACACAATCTAAATTTTCTTTTCTTTTTCCCTCCTCCTTTTTCTTCCTCCTCCATTCTTTATATATTAGGTATCATATTCTGTACTGTTTGTCTATCCCTTGATTGACTTTGGGGGTAGTTAATTTAATTTTGAATATGCTTAGTAATTAGCTGTTCTACTTTCTTTACTGTGGTTTTATTACCTCTGGTGACAGCTGTTAAACCATAGGAACACTTCCACCTATAGCACTCCCTCCAAAATACACTGTAGAGATGGTTTGGGGGAGGTAAATTCTCTCAGCTTTTGCTTATCTCAGAATTGCTTAATCCCTCCTTCAAATTTCAATGATAATCTTGCCAGATAGTAATCTTGGTTCAAGGCCCTTCTGCTTCATTGCATTAAATACATCATGCCACTCCCTTCTGGCCTGTAAGGTTTCTGCTGAGAAGTCTGATGATAGCCTGATGGGCTTTCCTTTGTATGTGATCTTATTTCTCTCTCTGGCTGCTTTTAATAGTCTGTCTTTATCTTTGATCTTTGCCATTTTAATTACTGTATGTCTTGGTGTTGTCTTCCTTGGGTCCCTTGTGTTGGGAGATGTGTGCACCTCCATGGCCCGAGAGACTATCTCCTTCCCCAGATTGGGGAAGTTTTCAGCAATCACTTCCTCAAAGTCACTTTCTATCCCTTTTTCTCTCTCTTCTTCTTCTGGTACCCCTATAATGTGAATATTGTTCCATTTGAAATGGTCACACAGTTCTCTTAATATTCTTTCATTCTTAGAGATCCTTTTTCTCTCTGTGCCTCAGCTTCTTTGTATTCCTCTTGTCTAGTTTCTATTTCATTTATCGTCTCCTCCACCATATCCAATCTGCTTTTAATACCATCCATTGTGCTCTTCAGTGATTGGATCTCCAACCATAATTCATTCCTGAGTTCTTTAATATCTTTCTATACCTCCATGAGCATGTTAATTATTTTTATTTTGAACTCCCTTTCAGAGAGAGTCATGAGGTCGATATCATTTAAATCTTTCTCAGGAGTTGTATTAATAATTTTACTCTGGACCAGGTTCTTATGGCTTTTCATATGTGCATATGTTACCCTCTAGTGCCCATAAGCTCTACTCTCTGGAGCTGCTCATCCCTGAAGCAATGTCTTTGGGGTTCAGGGGAGTGGTATTGATGCCTGGGGGGAGGAAAGAGCTGTTTCCTGGTTCCTGGCTGCTATGCCTGTCTCCACTCCCTGATCCAGTGGGCTGAGCACACAGGTAAAAGCCTCTGTGCTTTGCATTTTTAGTTGCTGTAGACAGAGCTTCCCTCTGGCTGCCCTAATGCCAGGGTAGGGTTTCCCGGTTTGCAAGCCCAGTGGGGCTGGCCAGGAGGAAGAGCAGTAGTCTGCCTGTCAAGGAAGGGGTTCTTAGAGCTGTGTAGGCAGCCAGGGAGCTGGAGTTCCTGAAGGTCGTGAAAGCTCCCAATCTGCTTGGCAGAGTGCACCTGGACAATTTTGTCTACCTGTCCTTTCTCCTGAGCAGTAAGCTCTGTGCAATCCTTGCCCCTTTAGCAGCCCTCTTTTAAGGGCTTCTTTGTGAGGAAGTCTCTCAGACTGCCCACCTTTCTTTTGTCCCAGAGCAGATGGATATGGATCCCTGCTTTCCAGAAGCAGCTGGAATCTTAGTCTCTCCAGGAATTCTGCCTGTCTTAGCTTTCCAACCCCCTAATTATGAGAGTATCATGCAAGCACCCTGAAATGTAGGTCTGTGCTCCCAGAGCAGATCTCCAGAGTTAGATATTCAGCATTCCCAGATCTCCACTCCCTCCCTGCTTCATTCTTCTTCCTCCCGTTGGTGAGCTGGGGTGTGGGAAGGGCTTGGATCCCACCAGACCTCAGCTTTAGTGGGTTACCCTTTTTCGTGAGGTCTGCTCTTGTCTCCAGGTGTAAGTAGTTTGGCACAGTCCTCTTTCCTGTTGCTCTTTCAGAAGTAGTTGTATTAGTTATATTTTCATATTATATGTGGTTTTAGGAGGAAGCCTCTGTCTCACCTCTCTGCTGCCATGTTTAATCCAATAATCCTATTCATTTGTTTTTGAAATAATGAATCTCAAATACTTTAGAGCTGTATAGTCCAACAACGTAGCCACTAGCTATATATGGCTATTGAAATTAACTAAAATTTGTAAATTCCTCAGTGGCACTGGCTACATTTCAAGTGCTTTATAGCCACATGTGGGTAATGGTTACCATATTGGACTTTACAGATAGAGAACATTTCAATCATTGCAGAAAGTTCTATCAGGTAATATTTCTTATAAATCATTTGGCAGGGAAGTAGGAAGGGACTTGTTGAGATGGCCTACTGCTACTACTACTACTAGTATTGCCTTAAACTCCTTGAAAACCACTAGATGTCTTTATTTCTAATTCTTCCAAAGACCCTGTAATGTTGGTGTTGCTAAATCTATTTTAAGGGTGAGGAAATCTAAATGACTGTTCAGCATCAGACAAACTGTCGTGAAGCTGAAATCCAAATGCAGGTCTCTCTCTGGTCAGAATTTTCAAAGCCTTGATATCCAATTTTAAATGGCATTAATAACAGTATAACCTCATGCAGTTGTGGTGAGAAGTACATATATTAAACATAATAATGTATATATTTGCCCTTGTGTGGGTAAAATTGCAATAGTTCCAGAATCTCTGCCTGGCCTGAGTCCATCTCCTTATCAATAAGTGTTTATAAGGTGTGGAGAGGAGTTGTTCTCTCTTTAGGTCATCTCCATATCAATAGGTGTTTGCAAGGGGTGGGGTAAGAGGCCATCAGGGGCCAGGATTGGAGAGGTTTTGTTGGTTATTCTCAGCCAGGACCGGGAAAGACACGGGCAAGCGGGAGTAGACGACTTCTTATAAACAATAAACGGGTTTCTCCTACTTTATTTTTCCCGTTGACTGATTTCAGCTTCACGGGTTTCCCTGGTTTATTTGCCCCAGGCTGGGTACACACTTTCCCCTGCCCCAGAGTTACACCTGGTATGAAAATGAGTAGCTGATAATGGTAGCAATTATTAATGACCTGAAGTAGTAAAATGTGACCTTTTCCCAGAATCTAAAACTCTGGGAGTAAAAATGTCTTAACCCAAAAGAATAATGGTAACATAACATTATATTTTTGTTACATTTTACACTTGGCAAAAAATTATTACATATAATACCCTAGTTTGATTATCACAGCAGATAAGGATATTTCATGCTTAGAGAAATTAAATAACTTGCATATAATTCATAAATGGTAAATGGGAAACTAAATCCAATTTTTCTGAAGTTTCTTCATTACACTTCCACAATACTGAACTGATACTAAAGGTAGAGTTTTAGATACTGTTATAAGCAAATGAAATGACCAATACACAATGCCAAACCTTGAATCAACCACTCTGCTTACTTACGTGGTTTGGAGTATATATATATGTATATATATATGTATCTGTCTATATCTATATCTATATCATCTATATCTATATATCTATCTGTATCATCTATATCTATATCTATCTATATCTGTATAGTCTAGCTCAGAACTCCTGATTCTTAATTGTAGTCAGAAAGGACGTTTCAAATTATTTTCTAATAAATTTTCATTTTTCACTTTTTCTCCAACAAAAAATTTCCATAAAACCTTTTTTCTAAAAGAGAAATAATTTATTCACTATTATTATTGCAAAGGTCACTTTATACATGCACATTTTCAAATTGTTCTTTACTACCTGACACATCTTAATTCTCCATAGATTTATCCCTCTCATCATTTACTAAGTTCAAGATGTTATCAGAGGAAATTGACACACTTGTTTGTAGCAACTTAACTAAGAATGTCCTTCTGATCAAGGACCTAAAAGAGGTTACTTAACATCACAGTTCGAATCATCGATGCTTTAAAAAACAGATATATTGCTTTGTTAAAAACCTTTGTTAGACTTGTTCCCTCAGAAAGTGCTGAGAAGTACAAATGAAACTCCTTTCATAAACGCTAATGATCCTCCCTCCCCACTGCAACTAGCACCAGTGCCCAGCCTGGTATTTGACTTCTTCCTGTTGTGAGTCACAAGCCCACGCTATCCACTTTTAAACATACACTAGGAAACACTGATGAGAGTTACTCCCAGGATTGCTATCACATACAAGGATTTCTGGTAATTTTAACCTTAAAAAATATTGAACTTCTTTTGAACTTTTATATTAATGAACAGCCTGAAGTAATTGCAGATCGATGACTTTGAAAACTATGTGAAGGTGTTTGAATATTCTAGAAAGTTCAAACATACGTTAAGGCTGACTATAAACATAATTTAGTTGGCAGCATTTCACTGAAAGATAATTTGGCTCTGTGGCTGCCAGCCCACACTGAGTAATTCTGGAAAGAAAATAAAACATACTCACACATTCAAACACACACTTACACACAAATAGACCATAGATACCTCATCAGAAATGTCAACCATGTTAGCCTTACTAGACCAGAAACTTTTTAAACAGATGGAAAATTGGAATCTCTGGTTAGAAAACTAAAGGGTTTTTTTAAATGCATCAAAATATTGTACTTCTATTAGCTACTTTTTAATAAGAACAATAGAAATTCCTAGATCCATATTGATTTTGTGGCTCTCTATATTCATTATTCATAAGATAGATAAACAAGAAAACCAGGTGTTTGATTTCTGTTTTCATCCGTCCCTACTGCCTATAACTCTGGCTTGAGTCCCTATGACATCTTCTCCTTGGGATTCCTTTGTTTTTCCTGTATAGCCAGTATTATTCTGTCTGAACCAAGCTAGACATTTCAAAAAATTAATGACAATTTCTTAGAGAAAACCCCAGATTTTCTCTTAAGACATATTTGATTTTCACCTGTATTAGACTTTACTGTAATAGTCACAAATAGGATTTTTAAAAAAATCAAGATCTTCTGAGTACAATTTGTAATATTTGCAGCAAGAGTTAATCTAAAGATTATTTGGATGTGAATTTATATGATTTAACTTTTCCACATGAAGTCAACATATTCTAACAAAATTGTTTTTTCTAGTTAATCTAATTTTCTCTTTCATTATTGTTTCTTTACCTGGAGCAAAAAAAAAAGTTTCTCTGTGAACATGATTTGGCCTGCTAACAACCATACCCGGTAAATTTTTTGAGACATTCCTCTTAATATAGTGTAAGTGTTGAGAAACAATTTCTATGTTCGAATTTTGATTATCAAAATCTCTTTAAAACCATTAATACCTTCCCCAGATACTTCTTTGCCATCATATAGTCCTGATGATTTTGAAATTATAAATAGGGCACCATGTAAAATAACTATAAAACACTTAAAATTTTAGAAACAGAATAATTTGTGTTTTCTTTGCAGTGAAAGCAGATTCAGATTATATACTACACCTAGATAAAGTAAAGCATTAGGCAATATGATTTAGGAGAGGATAGTTGTTCATTAGATGGGAAACTAACCTACCATAAATATTCATCCATTCATTCATTCATTAAATCATTTGTGCAAACCACCAAAACTAAGCAATTCCATAGATATCACAAGACATTTGGACACTATATTCTGAAAGTGTGTCTGGTAGGAAACCGATGTCCTATGAGATGAAATTTACTTCAGAATATTAACAAAGAAACTGATAACCTTGATAATAAAAAGAAATTAAAATAAATTTTCCTATTTTGATATATTGATATGTTCCATAGCAATATGTACTATGTAGTATGGACTATCTAATTTTCTAAAGTGATTTTAAAAACCAACAATTTTAGCTTAGTTTTTCAGTACCATAGAAATATAGCAGAATGACATATTAATCTCCTATAAATATCAGAATTATAAAATCCATTTTTTAATTAATGTATGATTGATACACAATCTTATGTTGGTTTCAGATATACAACAGAGTGATTCAACTCTTACTCATATTATTAAATCCTCACCCCCTCTAGTGTGGTTACTATCTATCACCGTAGTAAGATGTTACTGAGTCATTGTGTATATTCTCCATGCAGTACTACCATCCCTGTGACCAACTTATATTGTGATTGTGAATTATATAAAATGCACTCTTATAAATTATTGGTCTCTGAGTGTGATCATGGTAATGAGTGTATGACTGTGTTCATGTGTGTGTGAGAGGGAGGAATGTGAGAAAGAGATACAGAGAAAAGAGACACAGAGATTCGTGCTGTTCTTTTCAATAATAGTACATTTGTGAACTCTGGCTATTTTATGTAGCCAACTTTTACACATATGTGAAAAAAAGAAAAAGGAAATACATTAATGTCTTCAGACCAATTTTCACTAGTACTTTGATTTTTCTTTCTGACTTTTGTTAAGTACTAGAACCATTTTCTTGGTAACCATCTTTAAACTGGAAACAGCAATGAGATGTAAGGCCTTGAATTAAAAAAGGAATCCTAAGAAAGTACACTTTTGATGCAAGTAAGAAGTAACTGTTTAATGTGAGAGGTGGGGGGAAAAATGGTGGAGTAGGAAGGCAAGGCAGAAACCTCCTCCCACATACACATCAAGGAAGCAACTATGGCAAATACAGCTAACTCTGAAAATAACCTAGATAGTACAGAACAAACATTTACAGCTGGTGAAAAAGAGCAGACCACACTGAGAAGAGTAAAGGGGCAGAGCTGTGATTGAGCAGGTCCCAAGCCCTTTCCCCATCCCAGCCCGCAAGAAGGAGGGAGAGGAATAGAGTGGGGAGGAGATAAGTGTGCTGCATACCTGGCCTTGAAGATCTTCTTTGGGAACGCAAGCCTACATTGCACTGGGATTTGGTGATTAAGGGGGCTGGAGCACTCTGAGAGGTTAGGATTCCTATTGCTTTTTGAGGACAGGCAAGTTCCAATGGTCCCTCTGAGACCTAACACAGAACCAACAATTCGAAAGATTTACCAGCAGTGGGAAGTGTGCCAGAGGGGCAGGGGGTGGAGGGAGCTTTCTCTGGAGGAGAAAGGGCATGTGGTCAATGCTTCCCTAGCCTTCCATCAGCCCAACAGGTCAGGAACTCATGGGAGTCAGCTCCAAAATTTCCATCTTCTTCACTGGTATCTCAGCCCAGGTGCAGAAATCCCCTGTGCACTTGTTCTGGCTGCCTGGCCTGCTTTCTTCAGCAGTGATCACACTTTGCTGCCTGGCAGGTGGAAGGAGTAAACTTTCCTGGCTTTCCCTGTCCTCCTTCAGCCAAAGTGGTGGGGCACAAGTAGTAGCAAGCTCCAAACTCTCCGTGTCCCTTGGTGGTGGCTCAGCCCCATAGGAGTACTCCCCTGTGCACCTGTCCGGTGCAGCCCACCTGGATAAGCAGCAGCCGCAATTGCTGACTGGAAGGCAGAATGCAGCCCTGCCTATAGTGAATCCCAGCAGAAGCATCTCACATCAAACAAAGGGCACACAGAGACTAGCTGTAGGGATCAGCCTAGGACAGTAGAAATCAGAAAGGCAGGCCCCTCCCAAAGCCACCAACAGCAATTGTGGATGAGCCACAAAGGAATACCAGGCACTGGTGAGCACAGTCTTGAGTTTCTGGGCACCACAGGACACCATCTTCATAAAGCCATTACTTTCAAGACCAGGAGGAACAGTTGATCTAATAAAAAGGAATAAATACAGAAACCCAGACAAAATGAGGAGGCAGAGGAATATGTTTCAAAAACAATAAAAGATACAAAACCAGAAAAAGGGCTAAATGAACTAGAGATTAGCAATTTTTTAAGTAAAGATTTCAAAGAAACAGTCAAAAGATGCTCATGGACCTGGGGAAAAGAACTGATGATCTCAGCAAAAACTTCAACAAAGAGATATAAATTTGAAAAAGAGCCATTCAGAGCTGAAAAATACAATACCTAAAATTAAAAATACAATGGAGGGAATGAGTAGTAGACTGCTGGAGGTAGAGGAAAGAATCAATGAGATGGAAAATAGAAAACAGGAAAACAACCAAATTGAAGAACAGACTGAAAAAAGAATGTCAAAAAATGAGAAGATGCTAAGAGAGCTGTGTGACAACTCCCAGTGAATCAATATTTGCATAATAGGGGCCCCAGAAGGAGAAGAGAGTGATAAATGAGTAGAAAGTCTCTTTGAATTAATAATTGCTGAAAACTTCCCCAATGTGGGGAAAGAAATAGACACCCAGGTCCTGGAAGTACAGAGAGACCTTAACAAAAGGAAACCCAGAAAGACAGCACCAGACATATGTAATTAAAATGGAGTAGCTTAAAGATAAAGAGAGAAAAAAGCATCAAGAGAGAGGCAGACAGTTACCTATAAGGGAAACTTCATAAGTCTATCAGCAGATTTCTCAGCAGAAAATTTACAGGCCAGAAGAGAGTGGCAGGAAACATTTAATGTGTTGAAAGGGAAGAACCTACAACCAAGAATCCTCTACCCAGTAAGGTTATCATTCAAAATTGAAGGAGAGATTAAACATTTCATAGATAAACAAAGGTTAAAATAATTTACCATCACTAAACTGGACTTATAGGTATGTTACAGGGACTTCTGTAGATGGAAAGGTTCTTAAGCCTAAATATTTTTCATCAGTGAAAATAAACCTATAATAAAGGTAGTAGACCAATTACTAAGCAAGTATGAAAAATTTTTTAAAAGTGGTAAAATCAACTATACACAAAGTCAGTGAAGGGATACACAAAAGATGTAGATTATGACATACTTAAAGTGTGGAGGAGGAAGAAGAATAAAAAATAGTACGTTTAGATTGTGTACAAAATAGAATGACCATCAATTTAATATAGACTGTTATATATTAGTAAACTATCTATGAACCTATGGTTATCACAAAACTAAAGCCTATAATAGATATACAAATAAAAAAAAAGAAACCCAAGCATAACACTAAAGAAAACCATCAAATAACAAGAAAAGTGTATAAGAGAAGAGGAAATGAACAGAGAGGAACTATAAAACAACCAGAAAACAATTAATAAAATGGTAATAATTACATACTTATTAATAATTACTTCAAATGTAAATGGACTGAATGCACCAATCAAAAGGCATAGGGTGGCAGAATGGAAAACAAACAAGACCCATCTATATGCTGCCTACAAGAGACTCATTTCAGACCCAAAGATATACATAGACTGAAAGTGAAGGGATGGAAAAAGATATTTCATGCAAATCAAATGGAGAAAAATTCAGGAGCAGCAGCACTTATATCAGACAAAGAAGACTCAAAAAGAAAGAGAGTAATAAGATAAAAGGAAGGGTATTACGTAATAATAAAGGGATCAGTCTAACAGGAGGATATAACCATCGTAAATATCTATGTACCCAACATATGAGTGCCTATATATATAATACAAATACTAACAGAGCTAAAGGGAGAAATAGCAACACATAATTTTAGGAGATTTTAACACCCCACTTACATCAATGGACAGATCAACCAGACAGAAAATGAAAAAGGAAACAGAGGTGTTGAATGACACATTAGAACAGATGGACTTAACAGATATATACACAACATTCCACCCCAAATCAGCAGGATGCACATTTTTCTCAAGTGCACATGGAATGTTCTCCAGAATAGATCACATATTAAGATACGAAAAGAACCTCAATATATTCAAAAGGATTTAAATTGTACTGAGCGTCTTTTCAGATCACAGTGGTATGAAACTAGAAATAAATTACATGAGAAAAAAAACCCCACAAACACATGCAGGCTAAACAACATGCTTCTAAATAATCAATGGATCAATGAGCAAATCAAAGCAGAAATCAAGCAATACATGGAGACAACTGAAAAAAAAAATACAACAGTTCAAAATATGTGGGATGCTGCAAAAATGGTTCTAAGAGAGAAGTACTTAGCGATAGCAGCCTACTTCTAGAAATAAGAACACTCCCAAATAAACACTCTATACTCACAACTAAAGAAATTAGAAAAAGAAATCAAACCCAAAGTTAGTAGAAGGAATGGCATAATAAAGATCAGAGCAGAAATAAAATACAGAATAAAAAAATTAAATGAAACCAAGAGCTGGTTCTTTGAGAAGATAAATTAAATAGACAAACGCCTAGCCAGACTTATCAAGAAAGAAAGAGACAACACAAACAAAATCAGAAAAAAAGGAATAGTTAAAAGTTATAACAGAGAAATACAAAAAATTATTAGAGAATTCTATGAAAAAGTATACACCAATAAATTGGACAACCTTGAAGAAATGGACAAATTCCAAGGAAAGTACAACCTTCCAAGATTGACCCAGGAAGGAACAGAAAATCTGAACAGATGAATTACCAGTAACAAAATTTAATTGGTAATCAAAAAACTTCCAATAAAGAGAAGTTCCAAAAATGCCAGGAACAGATGGCTTCAGAGCTTAATTCTACCATTTAAATAAGAGCTAGGAGCTAATACCCATCTTTCTTAAAGTATTCCAAGAAGTAGAAGAAGAAGGAACACATCCAAACTCATTCTATGGGGCCAACATCACTCTCATAGCAAAACCAAACAAAGACACTACAAAAAACAGAAAATTATACCTCAGTATCCCTGATGAACATAGGGTCAGTGCAATCCCTATCAAAATACCAATGGCATTTTTCAATGAAGTAGAGTATATAATCTGAAAATTCACATGGAGCTACAAAAGACCCTGAATAGCCAAAGCAATCCTGAGAAAGAACAAAGCTGGGGGAATTATGCTTCCTGACTTCAGGCTACACTACAAAGCTACAGCAATCAAAACAGTATATGGTTCTTGCATAAGAACAGACATGTAGATCAGTGAAAAGAATTGAAATCCAAGAAAAAAACCAGGCATATATAGTCAATTAATATATGAAAAAGGAGCCATGTATATACAATGGGGAAAAGACAGTATCTTCAATAAATGGTGTGGAGAAAACATTGAAAGGTATGTAGAAGAGAATGAAACTGGATTACTGTCTAACTCCATACATAAAAATAAACTCAAAGTGGATTAATGACCAAATATATGACCAAATTTATGACTAAATAGAAGACATGACACCATAAAACTCTTAGAAGGAAACATAGGCAAATCTTTTGAACACAAGCATGAGCAATTTTTTTCCTGGACACATGTCACAAGGGAAACAGAAGCAAAAATAAGCAAGTGGGACTATATAAACTAAAAAGCTTCTGTACAGCAATGGACACCATCAACAAAACAAAAAGTTAAACTACAGTATGGGATTATATATTTGTAAATTATTTATCCAATAAGGAGCTAACATCCAAAATATATAAAGAACTCTTATGTCTCAACACCACAAAAATAATAATAACCCAATTAAAAAATGGGCAGAGTACCTGAAGAGACAGTTTTCCAAAGAAGAAATACAGTTGGCCAACAGGCACATTAAAAGGTTCTCCACATCACTAATCATCAGTAAATGCAAATCAAAACCACAGTGAGATATTACCTCACATCAGTCAGAATGGCTGGTATCAACGTGACAAGAAATAACAAGTGTTGGTGAGGATGTGGAGAAAAAGGGAACCCTCCTCCACTGTTTGTGGGAATGTAAATTTTTGCAGCCACTGTGGAAAGCAGTATGGAAGTTCCTCAAAAACCTAAATAGATAAATACCATAAGATCCAGTAACTTCACTTCTAGAAATTTACTCAAGGAAAACAAAATCTTTTATTCGTAAAGATACATGCACCTGTATGCTTATTGCTGCATTATTTACAATAGCCAAGATATGGAAGCAGCCAGTGTCCATCAGTAGAGGAATGGATAAAGAAAGTGTGGCACATATACACAATGGGATATTATTCAGCCATAAAAATAAATCCTGCCATTTGTGACAACATTGATGATATTATGCTAAGTGAAATAAGCCAGGTGGAGAAAGACGAATATCATATGATTTGATTTATATGTGGAGTCTAAAAACAAAACAGCAGTAGACTCATGGAGACTGAGAAGCAATGGGTGGTTACCATGAGGGAGGGGCTGGAGTAGGTGGGTGCAATGGGTGAAGGGTATAAAGAAGCATAAAATCTCAATCATAATATAAGTTGGTCACAGGGATGCAAGTTCAGCATGGAGAATATAGTCAATAGTTCTGTAATACCTTTCTATGTGGAGAGATATTAACTGCACTAGTTGGGGTGAGTAATAATGTCTGTGACTGTTGAAACACTGTGGTGTATACTTGAAATATTGTATATGAACTATACTCAATAAAAATTAATTAAAAATAAATGAAAATAATAAACAATGGCTTTGGCAGTATTCTTACCTCTGTTTTCTGTTGCATATTTCAAAATGAGGTAACTCAGATTCCTTTTTCTACAAATTATACTTTAGACCAAACAACTTATACAAAAATTCTTTAATTTCCTTTGTAACATATATTTCCATTTTGTGTGACAGACTAGGAATGAATAGAGACAGAATTTGTTGTTCCACCACACAATCTTAGACATAGTTATGTTAAAATTGATCTAATTAAAAAACTCAAAATAGAAATACCATTTGACCCAGGAATCCCACTCCTAGGAATTTACCCTAAGACTGCAGCAGCCCAGTTTGAAAAAGACATATGCACCCCTATGTTTATCGCAGCACTATTTACAATAGCCAAGAAATGGAAGCAATCTAAGTGTCCATCAGTAGATGAATGGATAAAGGTGTGGTACATATACACAATGGAATATTATTCAGCCATAAGAAGAAAACAAATCCTACCATTTGCAACAACATGGATGGAGCTAGAGGGTATTATGCTCAGTGAAATAAGCCAAGCCGAAAAAGACAAGTATCAAATGATTTCACTCATATGTGGAGTATAAGAACAAAGAAAAAAAAAAACTGAAGGAACAAAACAGCAGAAGACTCACAGAACCCAAGAACGGACTAATAGTTACCAAAGGGAAAGGGACTGGGGAAGATGGGTGGGAAGGGAGGGATAAGAGGGTAAAAGGGTCATTGCGATTAGCAGACGTAATGTTGTGGGGGCATGGGGAGGGCTATATAACTCAGAGAAGACAAGTAGTGATTCTATAGCATCTCACTACGCTGATGGACAGTGACTGTAATGGGGCTGGTGGGGGGGACCTGATGAAGGGGGTAGTTTAATCACCATAATATTGCACATGTAATTGTAGATTAATGATACCAAAATAAATTATAAATAAAAAAAAGAAAAAAGTGAAAAAAAATTGATCTAATTATGTGATCTACTACATGATGGTCATTTTATTTAGCTTAAGTGCAGGAATTAGATAAATACCTTACTAATAAGTTCCTAAAATCAATAATCTGATTTGAAAGCACTATTTTACAGGTAAGCTCTCTTTGATATTAAAATATGGTTTGCTTGTGAAGGGGTTTAGAATGTGCCTCCCCAAAATATGCTATTTTGGCATGTGGATTACTTTGAGCTGAAGTCAGTCAAGGGTTTTTACCTCCCCCTTAAGAATATAGATAGAGGGCCTGGCTCAGGAAGAGAACTGTATCACTAAGATAACTACAGAGAATATGGGCTAGGTGTGGTAAGCAGAGAGGAAGGTTGGCAGGGCTTACAGATTAAATTTCTCTCAATGTCCCATTGTCTCTGCATGACATAGCAAACATTTTTTACCAAACATTTGCTTTCCTTATCTTCCTGTAAATTGTCTTCCTCCCCTTTAAAGTCTTCCTACCGCCTCTTCCTTAGTTCATGATGGCATGTAGGCCTCAATTGCCTGACTGCCTGTGGATCTCATATTCTTATGGGGCTTCCATATGATCGTAATTGAACTTCTTTTTTCTTCTGTTAATCTGTCTCATGTCAATTTAATTAATAGAGCTGCCAAAAGAACCTAGAAGGAAATTTTCTTCCTCCCCTATGCTTGGAACGAATGAACATTTCTTCGTTATTCAACTGATATTTCCAATTGCAAAGTTACACTAAGAATCTTCTGAGAACTACTGGTCCATATAGCAATCCCATGTACACATCAGTTAGGCTTTCTTCCTTGGCCAATACAGTGTTCTACTGAAGATTACTATCAACCCTCTGCCCAATATTGGTCATTATCAGGACATATGCCTCCAGTAAGGAGGTTCAGGAGAAGTTATTTCAATGTTATCTGTCATAGGCTGAGATTATCAGTCCAAGAAAAATAATGCCCAATTTTAAAAGGCTGCAATTGAGAACACCATGGGAATGCTGAATTCTCTGTTTTTTTTTGCCTGGCACCACATGGCAGTGTTCTCTGCCAATTTATATAATTATTATTATATTTTATATTGTCATTACCTTTTTCTTCCTTAGTCAACAACCCTGTTAAATACCTTCTATTTGAATAATTTTGGCTCTTTCACAGCTAGTCAACCTTGCTGCCTGTATTTCCTGTCAGTGGTAATTTTGATTAGCTTTCTTACCTTTCTATTTACTCAAAATGAAGGACAGACCTGTTAACATTTTAAAACTCAGCATGAATAGTACTCAGGCTTTCCTAGGGGAGCATTTGTGGTCTGCCAATAAACCAACACAAACTCACAATTCAATCTCCAAAAATGTTCAAAGTGGAGAAAAAATAGAGTTCAATAGATTTGGACAAATTCTCTACCTCTAATTTCTATGGATTACTTATTAGTGCTTTCTGATTAATCACATTTCAAGTCTATGCAATTCAATGAATATGCCGTGACTTTTGGTAGTGAGTGATATGTACATCTTTTTGAAAGAAGCAATTACACGCCTGTAGAATAGTTTTCCATTATTCTTCCATTGCCAGGCAATATACAACTATCATTAATGATAAATACTTAAGTGAATGGGCATATTTGAAAGTCTTTTACAGCAATGCAAGAATAAAATATTTGTAAATTAGAATAACAGAAAAATTAGGAAACTAGGAAATAGAACACCTAACTCATCATTCATATGATTTTGACACATAAATTGATATCAGTGGACTTGAGTTTCCCCAATTGTCTAACTCAGTGATTATTAAAAAATTTTTAATGTTTACTTAAAAATTTTTTTACCATGGATAGACAAAAGGTTATTTCATAGACTACCATTTGGGAGAGACTATGATTTCAGGCTTATCTGTGAGAACCATTGTATTACATTATACATAGAAATATAAATGAAGAAAGTCAAGCACTACCCACTTGCATATTCATCAGGTGGGTGTGGAACTTACTTGTGATCTGATCTTGTTTGTTTTGTCTTCTTTTTGCCTAATCTCTTTTTATGTTTTTCTTGCTTCATTAGAACCTGAATGGAATAATTCTTGCATGGATAGTATATTGTTTTAATTGATACATATGTATTATTATAATTTATTCAGGACTAGGAAATTCATTAGCCACACAAGGTATGCAAATCAAAAATTCTGAGAATAATCCAAAGGTAAATTATTCCCAATGGACTGGAAGTAGTTACCTAAATCAAAACTTAACTCAGTTTCTCATTTACTACTTTAATACAGGCCCATCTTCTTTAGAGCATTTCCAAATAGCTATTTCCAACTGAGCAGAACAATGAGATATATTGTCAAGAGTTAAGGATCTGGAGACTTCCGGGAATATGGCGTCGTGAACGGACCAGCAGAAAAATTCCTCCCACCATTATATTTATTCACGAAAATACAGCAAATACAACTATCCCTTAAAGAGAGACCAGAATACACAGGAAAGTGCACAGCGTACAGCTACACCTGTGAGAACTTGGCAGCCAGTGAGGCGGAAGGGATATGGAGCAGCGACCCGGTGGGACCAAGCGCTCCCCCCCCCCCAGAGCTCCGGCGGCCAGACACTCCAGACAGAGGTCTCGGCACCCGGTGAGGCGGGACGGAAACACGATCCAGCGAGACCAGAGTGCCCCTCCACCCCAGCACTCCGGTGGGAGTCCCGGCAAGGCGGGTAAGGTACGGAGCCGCGAGTGGACTGAGCGCTCCCCTCCCCCAGTGCTCCAGCGGGAGGAGAGGATTCAGAGCTGGGAGGGAGTGGAAGTCTGCACCGGGAGCGCCGACACACAGCCTGCGGTGTAGCAGAGATAGGAGACACAGAGGGTCCCAGCCTGGAACGTGCAAGTTGCCTGCGGCAGGCTCCGGGAAGGAAAAAGAAAGGAGAAAAAAGGGAAGGAAAGCGCGCACTCTACCTCAGCGATCTTAAAGAGACAGAAGCTCAGTAGAGGGGCCGGATAGCCCCGCAAACTAAGCCCAGCACGCTGGGAGTCCTGGGGAGCTTTGGACCCCTTGGCTGGCGACTGGGAAAGGGTGCCCGCCATTGAGACCCCCACGGATATCAACAGCTTACCATTCGGTCCCAACCCAGCCAGAACTATACAGTGGTGCTGGAATAGTGGAGCAACAGCGCCACCTACAGCACTCGCGCAGAAACCACTCTCAGTGGCTTTTTTTTGTTTGTTTGTTATTGTTTTTTCTCCGGTTTGTTTTCCTTTTTTTCTTTCCCTCTCTTTCAACAGCCTCCCATTCATTCTCACCCGGCCACAGCTTTAAAGGGCCGTGTGGAGCGACGTGGCCGCTGCTCTGGAATAG
>JAQQAC010016209.1:94941344-95150484 GCA_029783875.1 Phataginus tricuspis | reverse complement strand
CAGCAGCAGACTCACAGAACCCAAGAATGGACTAACAGTTACCAAAGGGAAAGGGACTGAGAAAGATGGGTGGGAAGGGAGGGATAAGGGGGAAAAATTGTATTACAATTAGCGTGCATAATGTAGTGGGGGGGGTGATACGGAGAAGGCAGTACAACACAGAGAAGACAAGTAGTGATTCTATAGCATCTTACTACACTGATGAACAGTGACTGTAATGAGGTTATGTGGTGGGACTTGATAATAGGGGGAGTACATTAATAATAGCAAAAAAAAAGTTTCTAAGTTTTTGCAACAGCTGGCCCTTTAGTGATGCATGTGTTTGGACATAACTGATCTAAACCTTTTCATTTTTTTAAGGAATTACCAACAGCAGCACTAGATACACTTAAAAAATCTTGTTCAAGTCTGAAATTTCACTTTAACTAAAGGTGTCTTTAAACCAAGTGGTACATGTTCTCCAACAAGAAGGACCCTTTCTTAACACTTTTACATTCCCAGTAATGTGCTGCTTCTGAGACAAGTAAGTCATGTCTCCATGGCTTTCTCTAAAATTATATCAACAACTTGAAATGTAATTGAATTTCTGTCATGCTGTTTTGTCTATGAGGATTACGTAGTTTAAAATACAAAAATCAATGTGCTTTAACTTGGGAAAACATGACATTGTCAGTCAGGTAGTAAGACACAAAAATAGGATTCAGTAAATACCTGCTTGCCCTAGACTTCTCCCCAGAATAACTGGGCCTACATTTTGCCAAATATACTAGGAGTTTTAATGGGGTCACTGAATGTGCTGAAACCACATTTGGCCAAGCAGATAGACTGCTCTTGATCTATGGTACTGCCACATCCTAGAGGATTATCTCAAGGTGGTGTGAGGATTGAATTCTTGACTGTCTAAGAGATTTCTTTCAAAATGTTAACTCAGCTTAGTCAAGGAATCTTCTTTTATATTTTCTTCTTGTCCTGGGCCTAGTTGTTTAATTCTTTTAAGAGACAGCATTGAAAAAAAATGTGAGCTATTTCATTTACTTGTTCATTTGTGGGTTCTAGCAAGAAATAATTGTCAATATGAAATAGTGTTGGTTTACCAATTTTTGTCAGAAAGAAGAAAATCCTGATTTTCCTTAAAAAAAAAAAACCAAGATGCTCAAAAGTAGTAAAGTTTTTTCTATGCCTCATAATTATCCTTTACTCTGGGTCCCAGTATTTGCAAAGTTAATGCCATTACTTATCTAGGTGCTTACAAAATTAGAATCTACCTCTTTAAATCCATAACCTTTGAACTGCTTGAGTTGCCAATCCATTTCCTTATATCATCCCTTAGACAAAGAGATTTACTTCTATTTTACGTTATTCTTTTACATGGACTTACCCAGCCAAAAAAGAAAGAAAGAAAAAGCAAAACAAAAGAATACAAGCAAAAAACTGGTTTCCTCACAGTGCCAAGCTTAGTCGTGGGGATTATTTTTCTCTTTCTTTCTTTTCTTTTTTTTAATCCTCTGAACTTTGGTTTAAGCCATTGCAAGCTCAATCCTATTTTAGTTATCTATTTTTCTGTGTAACAAGTTATCCCAGAATTTAGAGCTTAAAACAACCAATGTTAATTACCTAAATTTCTGTGTGTCAAGAATCTGGGTTTGGTTTAGCTGGGTGCCTCCAGCTCAAGATCTCTCATGACACTGTAATCAAGATGTTGGCCATGTTGCAGTTATCTCAGGGCTTAACTTGGAAAGGATCTACTCCCAAGTCCGCTTCTGTGTGGTTGGCAAGTCTCAGTTACTCATTGGCTATTGACTGGAGATACTAGCTCATGCCTTTGTAGATGTGGGCCTTCTCACAGCAAGAAAGCTAACTTTCCCCAGAGATCCAGTGGGTGTCCAAGATGGAAGACACAGTCTTACTGTAACCTAATCTTGGAAGTGATACCCCATCACATATGCCATATTCTGTTAATAAAAATGAGTCAATAGGTGCAGCACACACTCAAGTAAAGGTATCACATAAAGGTATGAATACCAGAGACAGTGATTATTGGGGGCTTATTACAATTCTGCCGCAAGTAAGGATTGCCCACCCTTCTATATGGTCTTGACAAGTGCTTCAAGGTTCATCTTAGACTCTTTTTTCTCTTTGTAGCCTTCCTCAGTTTTATTGAATATTATTTTTGCCTCTTCAGAGTTCTAACAGAACTTATGGTTAGTACTCATCTCGGTACTTAGCATGCATAACCCAAAATTACAGATATCTTTTCAGATATATTTGTATCTTTGTCTCACTCAGCATGTAAGCTCCTGGAGAGTATGTGGCATCTCAAATTCATCTTGTACTACTCTACCTCGGTATTTAGATCAATGCTTTTCACTTAGCAGACTTTCAGTAGGTACCTGTTTCTGTGGCTAAGATTTTTCAAAACTGCCATAGGGACCTGGAAGTACACTGAACTGGGATTCAATAATTTCTAAATTGTCCCTAATGTAGCACTCGGACTCTTCCCATAAATCCATAGAACAGTAAGCATTCATCTCAATACAACAATGAAAACATCTGAAATTAGAAGAGACAGTGATTTTAAAGATGATACATGAGCTTCTCAGAAGCTGATTTTGTAACATCTGCCACTCTAAATTCTAAACATTTTAACAGTTATAAGTTCTGGCAAAAAAGTACAAAGGAGATGTAAAAAATGTATCCTTTCTTAAAAAGAGGCCCTGACCTAAAATTGGGTCATTCTGGCTATGCCTAGTGAGCTATCAAATGTTTGGAGACATTTGAAGTTTAGAGAAATTCATTCTTGAAAGCCTGGGTTTTCACACAAGTCAAAAATGAAAGCCCCTGTAAAGTAGCTTCTGGAAGACTCTGCTCTCCATATCTGTGGTTTATAGCATCTAATGACTTAGAGGTCATGTTTGGGCCACAAAACTAAAAGCCATTTTGTATGGATACCAGCTCCCTTCAGCCCCTCTTGTTCCCTTTTGTGCTGAATATACTGCGGTTCCATCTAAATAGACCTGTTCAGAATTTTGAAGTTGTACTGTTTGAAAACCAGATTTAAGTTTCTATAGTTAAGTGGAAGAAAGGAGGCAATCACAGAGGGCCATGTGTCTCACATACACACATACACATTTATACATGCGCACATGCTTACAATGAAAGCTGTTAGCATTTGAGAAAATGGCATTTGTCATATTCTCCCACAAAACTCTTTGACATAGCAACCAGAATAAAGCAAGCAATATTAGTTCACATTTATGGAGGTGAGACAAAAGTGTATGTGCCTTAAAATGGGCTCGTTCTTAGTGAATATACTTGTAGAATGATAGTTCTGCAAAAGAGCAGTGGGGAATAGGAGTAATGGGTATTGAGATCTCTGAACTGTAGGCCCAACAGGATCCAAGACAAAACCCAATTAATCATGTGTAAGGTATTGTTTAAACTTCAGTCAGGTGATTGCTTTCCTCTGATATTGGGATGGTCTGCTTCACTCGTGAGGAAAACTTTATTGTGTGCTAGGGGATGGAACAACTAGGTCTCCTATGTTGCAAACTGCTTCAGAAAATCTGTGCCACTAAGTATTGATTAACCTGAGGCCTAAGAAATTTTAAAATACAAACAACAGCAAATGACATTTTTAACATTATACTTGACTAAATAACACTCTACATGACCTAACATAGAAAGACGTTTTTTGTCATGGAAAATAGATAATTTATACTTTGTTTCTATAAAGCATTTCTGGTATTCAAAGTGCCTTCACAGAATTTTCTTACTTTATCCATAACACTTTGCTGTTGAAGGACTAAATGAAAAATGTGGTTATATATTAAAAAATTCATCTTTATTTTTATAATAATGGATGTATGAATGTCAAGTGGAGTTTGTTTTAAATCATATAGAGAAACATATACAAATAAAGAAAAGACTAACATAGGAGTGCCCAGAATAATTGAGTATGCTCTGCAGGGAATCTCTGAGTTAGAATTCACAAAGCAAAAACTGCTGCTTCCAATAAAAAATAACAATTCTTCCTGCCTCCAATTTCTCACTGTTACAACAATTTCAACACACTAAACTAAAATCTTCACTGTGCCCCATGGAGCCCTCAGAGTTTCCTAACCGTCTCCCTCTGTTTACTAGTTCCTTGTGTTTTTGTCTCCATTTTTGCCATATATAATGTGAACTCTTTCAAGACCCCACTCAAATACCATCTTTCCCTGAAGCCCTTAATGATCTTCTAGGCTGAAAGGAATTTTTTCCTTTTATCTACTTAGCTAGCACTTTATTTCCACTTGTCTCATGATGCTTATCCTCTTTTATCCTATATTAGAAATGCATCATAAATATAGGTATATATTCCTTGATAATATTCTACCAAGTAAGCTTCCCTAAAAGAAGGGTCTGTGTCTCATGCATCTCTTTATTTTTTCTCTATAATGTATATCACATAGTTTTCTCAGCAGTTGTTGTTCCTTTTCCTCCACACAAGTCTATATTTAATGATATTCGTGTTTTGTTTATACTATTCCTTTTTATTCAGTTCTTTGACAAAGTCACAGTTGATGCAAGGAAAAACTTAGTGGAACAATTTATAGTATTGATATTCACAGTTCCTAAAAGCTGCAGTCTGGAATATCTATTACTAGAGAAATTAATCAAAACTGGATGGATAATGTGCTGAAAAGAGATTTGTACCTTAATCAATGGATTAACATTTGTCATGTTTATGTAGGTGATTTGAAATCAATCTAAAAGCTACAAGATCTATTTTTTTTTTTGACATTGGAGGTAAAAAGGGATGACTTAGGATCTGAGTGGAAATTTTTCTGCTTTGATAATGTTGCAAGGGAAGAATTGAATGTCACAAAATTTGTTGCCCTATGTAGAGGAGGAGTTTTAACCTCATTATGCAATTTTTGCTATAGTAAGTGGGCTGTAGTCAGGTACGAGGGCCCAGAGATACTTAAACTCACTGCCCAACAGCCCAATGTGCCCAGGCACTGAGAACCCATTGAAAGCTCCAACCATTATGGACGAACCAGTTAGTCCAAATGCAGAGATGATGTTGTCTTATTCTTTAATATCCATATTAGAATTCTTTTTACCTCAAGTAAGACAATAGAGAAGGATTCATATATTTTTTTTAACTCAGAGAAGACAAGTAGTGATACTCATCTCACTACACTGATGGACAGTGACTGTAATAGGGTTGGTGGGGGGGACCTGATGAAGGGGGTAGTTTAATCACCACAATATTGCTCATGTAATTGTAGGTTAATGATACCAAAATAAATTGTAAAAAAAAAAAATTGAAGTGTAGTTAACATACAATAATAGTTTCAGTTATACAAGTTATTCAACATTTATGGACATTACCAAGTGATCACCACGATAGATCTAGTTATTAACTGTCATCAAAGTTGTTATTACATTATTAAATATATTTCCTATGCCATACATTGTATCCCCTCATTTATTTTATAACTGAAAGTTTGCACCTCTTAATACTCTTCCCCTATTTTGTCCATGTCCCCACCCACCTCTCCTCTGGTGACCACCAGAGTTTTCTCTGTAACTATGAGTTGGTTTCTGATTTCTTTCCTTTTTCTGTTGTTCATTTGTTGGACTCCACATATATTTGAAATCATGTTATTTGTCTTTCTCTGTTTGACTTATTTTAGTTAGCATAATACTCCCTCGTTCCAGCCATGTTGTTGCAAATGGCAAGATATCCTTTTTTATGACTGAGTAGTATTCCATTGTGTGTATATAATAATCTTCTTTACACATTCATCTAATGATGGACAGTTAGGTTGCTTTCATATCTTAGCCACTATAAATAATGCTACAATTAACATAGGAGTACATATTCCTTTTTGAATTAGTGCTTTCATTTTCTTTAAAAAAATACCCAGAAGTGAAACTGCCAGATCTCTTGTTAGTTATATTTTTAATTTTTTGAGGCCCCTCCATACTGTTTTCCATACTTCTGGCTTTTTTTTTCTCAACATTGTTTTGGCTATTTGGGTCTTTTTTGTATCCATAGAAATTTCAGGATTCTTTGTTATAGTTCTGTTAAAAATGCCATTAGTATTTTGATAGGGATTACACTGAATCTATAGATTGCTTTGGATAGTATGGACATTTTAACATTAATTCTTCCAAAAGATACTCCATTTGTGTGTGTACTATTCAATTTCTTTCATCAATGTATTATAGTTTTCAGTGTATAGGTCTTTCACCTCCTTGACTAAATTTATTCCTAAGTATTTATTGTTTTTGGTGCTACTGTCAATGGGATTGCTTTCTTAATTTCTCCTTCTGCTAGTTATTAGTATATGAGAAACACAACAGATTTCTGTATGTTGATTCTTTATCCTGACACTTCATTGAGTTTATTTATTAGTTCTCATTTTTTGGTTGTCTCCAGAATTTTCTCTCTCTATATATAGTATGTGATCTGCAAACAATCACAATTTTATTTCTTCCTTATCAATTTGGATACCTTTCATTTCATTTTCTTACCTAATTGCTGTGTCTGGGACTTCCAATATTATGTTGAATAAAAGTGGTGACAGTGGGCATCCTGTCTTATTCCTTGTCTCAGAAGAAAAGCTTCCTGCATTTCACTGTTGAGTATGATATTAGCTGTGGATTTGTTATATGACCTTTATTATGTAGAAGTATGTTCCCTCTATATGCATTTTGCTGGGTTTTTACCATAAATGGATGTTGAATTTTGTCAAATGCTTTTTCTACATCTGTCGAGATGATCATATGATTTTTATCCTTCTTTTTGTTATTGTGGTATATCATGTTGATTGATTTGCAGAGATTTAACCATCCTTGTATTCCTGGAATAAATCCCACTTGATCATGGTGAATGATCCCATTAGTATTTGAATTCAGTTTGTTAATATTTTGTTGAGAATTTTTGAATCAATGTACATCAGGGATTTTGGCCTGTGGTTTTCCTTTTCTTTTTTTGGTGTCTGTCTTTTTTTGGCATCAGGGTAATGCTGGCCTCATAAGATGAGTTTAGAAATGTTCATTCCCCTTCAAATTTTTGGAATCTTTATAAATGTTCTTAGCCAAATAATACAAACTTCATTATGATGAACTTATGCATTTATCTAATATAGTATTTAAAATATGATTCAGTTGAATTTGGCTCTGAAGGATATTTTTGCTGGACATAGAATTCTGGGTTGATAGTTTTTTTCTTTCAGCATTTGAAAAATGTGTCACTTACTTGTAGCCTCCATGGTTTTTGGTGAGAAGTTCAATAGATTTCAAATATTTTTTTCCCTCTTAGTTAAATTATTGTTTGTCTTTTGCTGCTTTAAAGATTTTTTTGTCTTTAATTTCCAGATTGTTTCTCTGTGATTTTATTTACTATGTCCCTCTATCTTCTAAATTTTCTATATGTTAGCAGTTATAACTAAAAGGTTTATTAGATTAAATTTCAATTTTGTTTTCACAAATACTTCAAAGGTGGTGGTAGATTTTTCCACCAGGAAGCACATAATCAGTTTCAGGTTATCATTTTTATTTTGGTTGTTTGTGATGTCAAGACCTATAGATGTCCAACACCTGGATCCAATAATTCATTAGTGGTTTTAAAATGATGATATTCTATCTTTCTTTCTTTCTTTATTACCTAGAACAATATTATAAACAAAAATTTCCCCTCATCTATTATTTGATTACCTAGTAGTAAAGTTCATACAGGAAAGGCAGGATAAACTTTTTTTAATTTGCCTATTAATTTCTAAAATTATAAATTATTTCCCCAATGGCAAACAATTTTATTAATATTAGGAACTGATGAATTTGGAAATATTTCATGTTTCAACCTATTGAAATGACTATTCTTATTAATGTTCATTAAAAAAAAAAATCTATCTTTGGCCAGTGGAAACTTCTACAGGTTGACTATTGAAATGTGACACTACTTTGCCCATACTAATAGTTGTCTCTGTTTCCTTTTACTGCACCACTAGTTGTCTCTGATTGCTTTGTTCATTTTGCCAAGAGAAGTTGTTTCAGGCTCATGTTGTATATTTCCTGCTTCTGATCTAGAATTAAATTTTCTTTAAGTAGTCTTTGTTCCTTTGAATGGGAAAGGTATTTCAATGTTTTGGGCACCAAAGGGGCTCATTTCTATTGGGTTTGTGATTGTTTCTTGGCCTTTACCATGGATAAAACTGTTCGACAGAGTTTTACTTGATCTCTTTAACTTACATCTTTATCTCTCCTATGCCAAGGATCTCAGTTCTCAAGGACACACAGGATGACAGAATTAAATATCCTTAATTTGTTTTATACCACAATATCCACATGCCAGTGTCAGAATAACAATGCTAACATTATTATTCATAATATGATTACTGAATACAATTTAAGATTTGCCTTGTTTTTATATTTTTTCTTAGGTTAAATCTCACTAAGAATGTTCATTGTATGCCTGTGTTTTGCTATCACTTTATTTATGTTTTAATGTACTTTACTGTGTGGTTCAGGCACCAATTGGGTAAAAAATGTAGCTTCTTTTTGAAAAAATTTCCATAGTTTAAAATTTTATTTTTGGTTTATAACTTTATGAAATATCTACATAGTTCTAAAATCAAATACAAAAACAAGATGTACTTAAGAAGACTACCTTTTATTTCTTCCCCTTCACTGTATTTCTTCTTAGCTCCTATGGGTAATCATTTAAAGATTATAGTTTATCCTTCCATTGTTTGTTTATTTTAATACGAATAGAGTATGCTTAGTATTTAGGAATGTTTGTTTTTAATTGGTATCTTTATATCAGCATCTTTATATAATACTCTTAGTTCCCTCTTATTTTTGGTTATAAAATATTAGTTCCCTACTATGAACAGCTTTGGAATTAGCTAATAATCTCATTTGTCCTCTCTTTTCTAGAATTTAATTTAAAGTTACAACATTTTATTCATGGTCAAAACTATATGGCAATCAACCTGTTTGTTGCTCTGTGTTTCATAGACTGTATTCATTGCTTCCCACTTTTCTACAGTTGCTCTGTATCTAAATTGTTGGTGCATACAGCCATTGCATACTATATTCTATTCTTTTACAATATCATTCAGTGTTAGTTCAGTGGTAAAAATAAATCTAAACCTCACTACCAATATTTACATGAATTTTCATCCAGTCATAATAGTTCCACAATGATAGTTCTGCTTAGCAGCTTGTTGGTTTTAGAAATTGAAAAACAAGTTTGATAAGATATAATATCCATGGTTTAACGTTTTTCTTGAGTATCTTAAGTACTTTACTTATTTCTGTCTTTAAATATTTATTACAGGTTTCAAAATGGTTGATGATAGCTTAATTTGGCTTAGTAATTTTGTCCAGATAAATTTTTTCTTGATTCTTTAAGACAGAATAATTTTACTAGTAAATGTCTCAGGATAAGCTGTTTTAGCTCAGTTTTCCCAGAAACATGATGTGCCCTTTTAATATGTAGTTTAAAATCTATTTTAAAAGTGAAGTTTTCTTGAATTATAGTTTATAATATCTGTGATGTTCCATCATTTTAGTTTTTTTTAAAGAATTACTATTAGAGAGATTCTGAATTATCTTTGTCTTTATCTGTATCCAGTGAGACTATTGTTCTGTGACTTAGAGGAGTAATCATCTTGTGATATCAACGAGGAGAGATCAAGTGAAAAAAAAATCCATGCTCTAACAAGTGTGCTTGGTTGGCTGCTCAGACACACCTTAAAATACTTCAACTATTTAATTCACTTGGCCAAATTTCTTTGTTTTTCCAGCAAGAATAATTTTTAGTTTTGTTTTTTGTTTAAAATTTTTAGAATAAGTAGAGTTGCAAAGGCCCTGACTTTCTAAACCTTTTTTCCTTACCCCATTGTTTCTATCCCTGTCAATTTTGGTTCTACTTTCAGCAATTTCTTCTCAATGTGAAATTTTGTCCTTGAGGGTATCTTTAGCAGATTGTTTCTAGAGTTAAGAAGGTACAAATTGTTACAGAACTTCAGATCTCAACTTTTTTTTTGGTATCATTAATCTACAATTACATGAGCAACATTGTGGTTAATAGACTCACCCGATCATCAAGTCCCCACCACATACCCCATTACAGTCACTGTCCATCAGCGTAGTAAGATGCTATAGAATCACTGCTTGTCTTCTCTGAGCTGTACAGCCCTCCCCGTGCTACCCCCTACAGTATGTCTGCTAATCATAATGCCCCTTTTCCCCCTTGTCCCTCCCTTCCCACCCATCCTCCCCAGTCCCTTTCCCTTTGGTATCTGTTAGTCCATTCTTGGGTTCTGTGAGTCTGCTGCTGTTTTGTTCCTTCAGTTTTTTCTCTGTTTTTATACTCCACAGATGAGTGAAATCATTTGATACTTGTCTTTTTCTGCCTGGCTTATTTCACTGAGCATAATACCCTTTAGCTCCATCCATATTGTTGCAAATGGTAGGATTTGTTTTCTTCTTATGGCTGAATAATATTCCATTGTGTATATATACCACATCTTCTTTATCCATTCATCTACTGATGGACACTTAGGTTGCTTCCATTTCTTGGCTATTGTAAATAGTGCTGTGATAAACATAGGGTGCATATGTCTTTTTCAAACTGGGCTTCTGCATTCTTAGGGTAAATTCTTAGGAATGTAATTCCTGGGTCTAATGGTATTTCTATTTTGAGTTTTTTGAGGAACCTCCATACTGCTTTCCACAATGGTTGAAACGAATGTACATTCCCACCACCACTGTAGGAGGGTTCCCCTTCCTCCACATCCTTGCCAACATTTGTTGTTGTTTGTCTTTTGGATGGCGGCCATACTAACTGGTGTGAGGTGATATCTCATTATGGTTTAAATTTCCATTCCTCTGATGATTAGTGTTGTGGAGCATGTTTTCTTGTGCATGTTGGCCATCTGAATTTCTTCTTTGGAGAAGTTTCTGTTCAGATCCTCTGCCCATTTTTTAATTGGATTATTTGATTTTTGTTTGTTGAGATGTGTGAGCTTTTTATATATTTTGGATGTCAACCCTTTATCAGACGTGTCATTTATAAATACATTCTCCCATACTGTAAGATGTCTTTTTGTTCTATTGATGGTATCCTTTGCTGTGCATAAATTTTCAGCTTCATATATTCCCACTTGTTCATTTTTGCTTTTCTTTCCCTTGCCCAGGGATATATGTTCATGAAGAAGTTGCCCATGTTTATGTTCAAGAGATTTTTGCCTATATTTTTTCTGAGAGTTTTATGGTTTCATGACTTACATTCAGGTCTTTGATCTATTTCAAATTTCCTTTTGTGTATGGGGTTAGACAAGGAACCGGTTGCATTCTCTTACATCTAGCAGTCCAGTTTTGCCAACACCAGCTGTTGAAGAGGCTGTCGTTTCCCCATTGTATATCCATGGCTTCTTTATTGCATATTGATTGAGCATATATGTTTGGGTTAATATCTGGACTGTCTATGCTGTTCCACTCGTCTGTGGGTCTCTTCTTGTGCCAGTACCAAGTTGTCTTGATTACTGTGGCTCTGTAGTAGAGCTTGAAGTTGGGAAGTGAGATCCCCCCTGCTTTATTCTTCCTTCTCAGGATTTCTTTGGCTATTCAGGGTCTTTTGTGCTTCCATATGAATTTTAGAACTATTTTATCCAGTTCGTTGAAGAATGCTGTTGGTATTTTGATAGGGATTGCATTGAATCTGTAGATTATTTAGGCAGGATGGCCATTTTGACAATATTAATTCTTCTTTGCCAAGGGCATGGGATGAGTTTTCATTTGTTAGTGTCCTGTTTAATTTTTCTTAAGAGTGTCTTGTAGTTTTCAGCATATAGGTCTTTCACTTTCTTGGTTAGGTTTATTCCTAGGTATTTTATTCTTTTTTGATGCAATTGTGAATGGAATTGTTTTCGTGATTTCTCTTTCTGCTAGGTCATCGTTAGTGTATAGAAAGCAACAGATTTCGGTGTATTAATTTATATGCTGCAATTTTGCTGAATTCAGATATTATTTCTAGTAGTTTTGGAGTGGAGTCTTTAGATATTTTCATGTACAGTATCATGTCATCTGCAAATAGTGACAGTTTGACTTCTTCTTTACCAATCTGAATGCCTCTTATTTCTTTGTTTTGTCTGATTGCTGTGACTAGGACCTCCAGTACTATGCTGAATAAAAGTAGGGAGAGTGGGCATCCCTGTCTTGTTCCCGATCTTAGGGGAAAAGCTTTCAGCTTCTCACTGTTAAATATGATGTTGGGTGTGGGTTTTCATATATGGCCTTTATTAAGTTGAGGTACTTGCCCTCTATACCCATTTTGTTGAGAGTTTTTATCGAGAATGGATGTTGAGTTTTGTCAAACACTTTTTCAGCATCTATGGAGATGATCATGTGGTTTTTCTCCCTCTTTTTGTTGAAGTGGTGGATGATGTTGATGGATTTTCGAATGTTGTACCATCCTTGCATCCCTGAGATGAATCCCACTTGATCATGGGGTATGATCCTCTTGATGTATTTTTGAATTTGGTTTGCTAATATTTTGTTGAGTATTTTTCCACCTATGTTCACCAGGGTTATTGGTCTGTAATTTTCTTTTTTGTGGGGTCTTTGCCTGGTTTTGGTATAAGAGTGATGCTGGCTTCATAGAATGAGTTTGGAAGTAATCCCTTCTCTTCCATTTTCTGGAAAACTTTAAGAAGAATGGGTATTATTTCTTTTCTATATGTCTGATAAAATTCAGCGGTGAGTCCATCTGGTCCAGGGGTTTTGCTCTTGGGTAGTTTTTTGATTACTGATTCAATTTCATTGCTGGTAATTGGTCTGTTTAGATTTTCTGTTTCTTCCTTCATTAGTCTTGGAAGGTTGTATTTTTCTAGAAAACTGTCCAATTTCTCTAGGTTTTCTAGCTTGTTAACATATATATTTTCATAGTATTCTCTAATAATTCTTTGTACTTCAGTGGGATCTGTCGTGATATTTCCTTTCTCATTTCTGATTCTGTTTATGTGTGTAGATTCTCTTTTTCTCTTAATAAGTCTGGCTAGGGGTTTATCTATTTTGTTTATTTTCTCAAATATCCAGCTCTTGGTTTCATTGATTTTTTCTATTGTTTTATTCTTCTCAATTTTATTTATTTCTTCTCTGATCTTTATTATATCCCTCCTTCTGATGACTTTGGGCCTCATTTGTTCTTTATCCAGTTTCAATAATTGTGACTTTATTCATTTTAGATTTCTCTTCCTTCTTTAAATAGTCCTGGATTGCTATATGTTTTCCTCTTAGAACTGGCTTTGCTGCATCCCGCAGAATTTGGGGCTTTGTGTTGTTGTTGTCATTTCTCTACATATATTGCTTAATTTCTGTTTTAATTTGGTCATTGTTCCATTGATTATTTAGGAGCCTAAATGTTGTTAAGCCTCCATGTGTTTGTGAGCCTTTTTGTTTTCTTTGTACAATTTATTTCTAGTTTTATACCTTTGTTTCCTGAGAAGTTGGTTGGTAGAATCACAATCTTTCTGAATTTACTGAGGCTCTTTTTGTGGCCTAGTATGTGGTCTGTTCTGGAAAATATTCCATGTGCATTTGAGAAGAATGTGTGTCCTGCTGCTTTTGGGTGTAGAGTTCTTTAGATGTCTGTTAGGTCCATCTGTTTTAGTGTGTTGTTCAGTGCCTCTGTGTCCTTACTTATTTTCTGTCTGGTTGATCTGTCCTTTGGAGTGAGTGGTGAATTAAAGTCTCCAAGAATGAATGCATTGCATTCTATTTCCTCCTTATTTCTGTTAGTATTTGTTTCACATATGTTGATTTTCCTGTGTTGGGTGCATATATATTTATAATGGTTATGTCCTCGTTTTGGACTGCCCCCTTTATTATTATGTAATGTCCTTCCTTATCTATTGTTCCTTTCTTTGTTTTGAAGTCTATTTTGTCTGATACATGTACTGCAACACTTGCTTTTTTCTCCCTATGGTTGTGTGAGATATATTTTTCCATCCCTTCACTTTTAGTCTGTATATATCTTTGGGTTTGTAGTGAGTCTCTTGTAAGCAGAATGTAGATGGGTCTTGCTTTTTTATCCATTCTATTACTGTATCTTTTCATGGGTGCCTTCATTCCATTTACATTTAGGGTGATTATCGATAGATATGTACTTATTGCCATTGCAGGCTTTGGATTCATGATTACCAAAAGTTCCAGCTGTTTACTATCTATGCATCTAACTTAACCCTCTTATTAGCCTATTATAAACAGAGTCTCATGATTCTTAATTTCTCTCCCTTCTTAATCTTCCTCCTCAATTCTTTATATGTTAGGTGTTTTATTCTATACTGTTTTGTGTTTCCTTTGCTTTCATGAATAGTTGATTTTGTTTTTTTCCTTTAGTTAGTATTTGGTTGGTCTACTTTCTTGGCTTTGAATTTATTTTCTCTGGTGGGATCTATTTAGACTTAGGAATGTGCTTCCATCTAGAGCAGTCCCTTTAAAATATCCTGTAGATGTGGTTTGTGGGAGGCAAATTCCCTCAACTTTTGCTTGTCTGGCAATTGTTTAATCCTTCCTTCAAATTTAAATGATAATCGTGCTGCATACAGTTTTCTTGGCTCAGTGCCCTTCTGTTTCATTTCATTGAATATATCATGTCATTCCCTTCTGGCCTGTAATGTTTCTGCTGAGAAGTCTGATGATAGCCTGATGGGTTTTCCTTTGTAGGTGATCTTATTTCTCTCTTTGGCTGCTTTTAGTAGTCTGTCATTATCCTTGATCTTTGCCATTTTAATTACTATATGTCTTGGTGTTGTCTTCCTTGGGTCCCTTGTGTTGGGTGATCTGTGCATCTCCACAGCCTGAGAGACTATCTCCTCCCCCAGATTGGGGAAGTTTTCAACAAATACCTCCTCAAAGACACTTTCTATCCATTTCTCTCTCTCTTCTTCTTCTGGTACCCCTATAATGCGAATATTTTTTCTGCTTGGATTGGTCACACAGTTCTCTTAATATTCTTTCTTTCCTAGAGATCCTTTTATCTCTCTCTGCCTCTGCTTCTCTTTATCCCTGTTCTCTGATTTCTATTCCATGGACAGTCTCTTGCATCTTGTCCAATCTGCCCTTAAGACCTTCTATTGATTGTTTAATTTCTGTTATCTCCCTCTGGACTTCACCCCTTAGCTCTTGTATATTTCTCTGCAGGTCCACCAGTATGGTGATAGCTTTTATTTTGAATTCTTTTTAATCAAGAATGGTTATGTCTATCTCACCAGGCCCTCTCTCTGGGGTTGTCTGAGTGATTTTTGACTGGATCAGATTCTTCTGCCTTTTCATGTTAATAGAAGTGGTTGCAGGCATGTGGTGCATGTGTCAGATGGGAGAACAAAGTCCCTTCCTGCTTGCTGATCACCTTGCCCTCCTCTGCTGCCTGTGCCATCTACCTGCACACTGAAAGCAGTGTCTGGGACAATCTCCTGAGCTCCTGTGGGTGGAGCAGCCCTTGGGATAGCATGGTGCACTGCAGGGGGTCGCAGCCGCACCTGTGAGAACAGCACCCCTTCGTGCCTTCCAGACCTTGCTCTGGCTTCTGCTGCCTTTGATATCTACCTGCACACCTGGAGCAGTCTCTGGGATAATCTCCTGAGCTGCCATGGGCACGGAGGCCTTCAGGATAGCCTTGCGCACTTTGGGGTTTGGCAGACGCACTGGATGTGTTCTCCTGTGAGTACGACGTGCCTTCATGCCTTCTGGACCTTGTTTTGGCTTCCTCTGTCTGTCCCAGTTAGTTGCCCACTGGGAGGAGACTCTGTGTCGTGCTGTGGGCGGGGCTGTTCCCCGGCTTTTCTGCAGCCCTGGCAGGTCACCCGGTTTACTTGCTGTACCGGCTGGGGGTAATGAATCCAGGCTGCTTATCATCGTAAGGGGCTTCGGGGCTGCATTACCCCCCAGGGGGTTAAGGAGCCTGAAGTTCCTCAAGATTCCCAGCCTGCTGGGCTGAGTGCGCTGGGACAATTTTGTCCAGCTGTTGAGCCCTTGTCCCTTTAAGACTTTTAAAATGTGCCCCCTTTTATTTTTTTCCAGGGAAGCAGGCTGTGGGGATCTGCTCAGAGTCTCTGTCTTGGATTTTACTTTTCCGTTTCTCTAATATCCAGTACACCATGCAATGTGTGTCTGTGCTCCGGGTGCAGATTACTAGGGCTGGTTATTTAGCAGTCCTGTGCTTCCACTCCATCCCCACTCTGATTCTTTTCCTCCCACCCATGAGCTGGGTGAGGGGAGTGCTCAGATCCCACTGGGTCATGGCTTTGTGTCTTACCCTTTTCAGGAGATGCTGAGTTCTCACAGATGGAGATGTAGCCTGGCTGTTCCAGTGTATCTTCTGGTCTCTCTTTTAGGAATAGTTGTATTTGTTGTATTTTCAAAAATATATATGGTTTTGGGAGGAGATTTCTGCCACCCTACTCACGCCACCTTCTTAACTCCACTCGCCAGATCTCATCTTTATAGGACCCTTTATAGTTGAATTTATAAAGTTATATCATTTATAAAGGATAATATTATATCATTTATAAAGCTATAAAGTTATATCAGGCTTGGCTTAAGATAGCTCTGGTTCAATAGAGAAATCATGATTCTCTCGGAAAATATGACATAATCTCTTTGATTTAGTTACATAAAACATTTAAAATTTCTATTTAATTTATATGTGAATCAGAGTGCAGAAAAATCCTACCCAGTTTTAATGCTATTCTCATATTTTCCTATCACTCTTTCCAATGAACCTATTAGTGTTTGGGAGTCCTCCTCATCTTGTGTCAGTTATATGCTCTGTTGCTTGTCTCCCTTTGTTCTGTACTCATACTATGTAGGTATTTACCTATAGGTAATCTGTGCCTAACCACCCATTTTTTTCGTATTTTTTAAATATTTTCAAACCTAGTTTTGTGGTAGATGGCATTCATGGGTCTGAATTTTTCCTATCCTATTTGCTCTGGCACCATCACTATCTTCCATATTTTTCTAGGAACTAAAATTTAGTGCTTTTACTTCTACTGGGGTAATAACCCTACTTGATGTTTACTCTTCTCATACAGATTCTTTTCCCTGGTTAACTATTGTAAAGAAAATTTTTTATAATTAATATATAATAGAAAAATTGTGATTCCTGTTTAAATTTGTTTTAAAATAATACATGTTCTAGAATAGTGAATTTCAAAATGTTTTGATTTTTACTGAATTGCATTTATGTCTGTATGTTTGTATAGGTGTCTATATATGTGTATATATGTAGGGGAGAGAGGGAGAGAAAATGTTTTAGTCTGTTTATGATACAACAAAAACATTAATGGATCAGGATTCATAATTTGAAAGTATTTTTAGAAAGTATGCTAAAGGGCAATTTGGAAATGAGTTTAAATCTGGCTAAAAGTGTTGATGGAAAAAAACTAGCTTTTCTATGTGGATTAAATAATTAAACAGTAAATATCCAGCAGCAATATGTTGTTGGAAGAGAATAAATCCAAACTCTCTGGTGGGTCAAATTTCCCCTAATTAGGGAGAAAATGGTCATCATATACACAGTGAGTCACACCTCTCTGACGAGTGGATTTTGGTAAGTTATATGGAGCAAAAAGTTAATTTCTTCATTAGGTAAAGAAAAAGAATAGTTAATTATAAGGTAAGAGTCACATAGCAGTTAGCAGAAAAAGAAAGCCTATGATAGTCAAAAAAGTTCTGCCCATAGCAGAAGAAATGTAGTGCTTTCAATATCTCAAAGATGCAGTCAGGTTTGCATGATTAGAGTTATGTCATGGAAAAGCCAATATAAAATTAAGATGACTTCTGTAGTTTGTAAATAGAGCCATTAAGCAGTACTTGCAGGCATTAAAGTTTTTGGAAAAGTCACTAACTTCTATGTATATATTTGTGTTTCTTTCAAAACACTAAATTCTTATGTATCATTTGGACAAATTAAGAAACCTTGAAATAACCAATAGAAGAATGATTAAAGTGGTTCTTCCTGGGGTGTAGAGAATGGTTAGTTTTTATTATAAACCCTTTATAAGTGGCAAATATATTAAATATTTTAAGAAAACATTTTAAAAATAAATAAGTAAAACTAAATCATAATGAAAACTGTGTACTACTCTCTAACACATAATTATTGGGGTTTAATTTATTTTTAGGTTTGTCTTAATATAGCTCTAGATTAATAGAGAAATCATGAGTTTCTGGGAAAACATGATATAATCTCTTTGATTTAGTTACCTAAAATTCATTTGAAATTTTCTCTTTAAGCCATATGATCACTGCCACCCACATGCCATCTGGTGGCACATCTCCAGATGGCACATAGGAAATAATAAGCCTCTAAAATTTTGCCCTATAAATCCAAACCAAGAAAGCACTTACAAAAAGCTTCACGTTGTTGAATAATGATGTAGATTTTTCTGTTTTTTAGGAAGCATTTTAATTTTAGCTAATCAAATAACTTCTACTCAGTATTATTTGATTGAAATTCTGGGTCTTCTAGCAAAACAACTAGATTCCACATGCACAAAATTCACCTTTCCAAATTCAATTCCTGTTTTTGGTGGACCCCCAAAGTATAAGAGCTAGTAGAACAATATTGTTATATCATATCTTGTTAGTCATGAAAGTGATTGCAGAAAATTGCCTCTGTTTCATGTAAACTCCTAAAGCAGTAGTTCTGAGCCAGGCTGTACATTAGAATCACCTGGGGTGCCATGAAAAATCAGGATGCCAATCCACACATGAAACAGATTAGACTCTCAGAGAGTGTGAATGAGGCACCTGAATTTTTAAAGCTTTCCAGGTGTTGACAATGTGTAGTCAAGTTTGATAAGCACTGTCCTAGAAGATTATGCCTATTTAACCTAAAACTGTATACCTGTGGAGATAAAGTACTTTGAAGAATTTTTAAAATATAAAAAATATATTTGAAATAACTAAGTCATAATTTTTGGGATTGGAACAAAGAAAAAAATTAAGGGATATATACTTTAGTTGTGTATTGAAATATATAAAAAGGTAAAACACAAACCTTTTATGTGGCTTATGACCTTTAAGGATCTTTAATGTCATTTTCCAAGTAGTGTTGGTCATCGAGCCCTAAAAAATAATGTATAGTCAAAAGTATATAAATGCCATAAGCTACTTAATACAAATGGAAGAGATGAACCTCTTTCATAGGAAGAATAACTTCTGTAAGATACTAAGAAAAGTTCTTAAATTAAGCTCAGGCCTTTTTCTAACACACAGTAAAAGAAAGTAAACAGTATAGGAAAAACAGATTTTTGATAAGATGTGTTTTCTTGAAGTGCTGTTATAGTGTTAATGTATTTATTTATTTTGCATAAGCATTGCCAATATATTTCTTTGTGTGTAACCTTTGGCTTAAAATTTACATAATTTAAAATAATTTTATATAAAAATTTTCTTATTATCATTTAAAAATTTTATTTACTTTTTAAATATATAAGTATCCAGTCTGATCTATAGAGTTTGGAATAAAACATGGTTGTTGATTACAACAACTAAAAAACACAAGATATTTTTTCTTTATAACTTACCTCTGCATGTTCTCATTATCTTGTTTTAGGACCTTACAGTCTAAGCACAAAATAACAGCACTTATGTTTCAATTTATGCTGCAAGTTTTACACCTGCTATATATTTACATTTATATATAATTTCATTTGAAATTAAAATGTTATTCACTTAATAAAGATAAGAAGATGCCTCATATGGTACCATCACCTAGGAAAACCTTTCCTTAAGCAAGTTTAGTAGCAGTTAGAAAATCAAAGCTTAATTTCCAAATATCAAAATAAGAGTCATGTTAATGTGAAATATTTTGATGGGTTCATATATTTAGATAGTGATTATAGTTTGTTCTTTTTAATTCATAAATATTTATACATATAATTAATATCTATCCTATGCCATGTGAAAGGAAAAGAAAATATGAAGATGGGTAGGTTAATTAAAAATTTTAATTTTTTACTCCCACATAATCTTCCAATTGTAATTTTTGTTACACCTTGAAAAGAACCAAAAATTAACACTACCATTACTGAGTTTGACCTGAATTTTTCTATTTAAGTATTTTTAAAAGATTATTCCTCTTTCACTTGTAGTTCAAAAAATCATGCAGGGTAATTTGGAAAAACAAACACAAAGAAACAATGTTGACATACATGAAACAAAACTATGATATAGCTATACAGTGGAATATATATGGCAGTGAAAAGGAAATAAAGTACTGCTACATGCACCAACATGAATGAACCTTGAAAACATTATGCTAAGCGAAATCACAAGACACCATGTTTTATGATTCAATTTATATGAACTGTCCAGATGAGGCCAGTCTATAAAAGAGAAAGTAGATTAGTGGTTGTCTAGGGTTAATGGCTTGTTGTGGGAGCTCGAGAGTGACTGTTAGTAAGTATGGATGGAGTTTCTTTTTGGAGGTGTTGAAAATATCCAAAAATTATATTGTGGTGATGGTTGCACAGCTCTGCAAATATCCTAAAAAACAATGAATTGTAGATTTTAAATAGATGAATTTTATGGTATGTGAATTATAAAACTTTTTTTTAAAGGATGAATTCTGGATGATGCTAAAAGGCTAGTTTGAGGTTAATTCTTCTTAGGAGTAAACCTACTTATGTTATCCCCTAAGAATATAGGACAGACCCACCTTATATCAATAGTGCTGAATTGAATAATGTGGGCAAGTTAAAATATGTTATGAGGTTCCTCCCAAGAATTTGACAAATTCAAACAAAATTCTTGCAGGGCTACTATTGTGCTGTGACACAGAACATCCAAATCCATGAGGTACCAGATGTAAAGTGCCTTGCTCAGTGCCTGGTACATTCATAATGTGCTTAATGACTGACTTATTTTTGTCATCATCGTTATACTCATCATCATCACCATTATCATCACAAAATTTATAGTAGAAAACATATGGATATGCAGACTTTGTTTCACCTGTTGAAGTTATACTCAGTTGAGTGTAAATATAATATTAGTGCCACATATCATCTGGTGCCAGCTACCACAATTATAAATAGTGTGACTCTGGGAAAATAAGTAATGTCTATTGGGTTTACCTTTAAAATCAAATACAATTAACTTGGGCAAATGTCACTTTACTTGCTTATGTTTGAGAAAATTTACATTTATTTTAAAAGACACAAATTATATTCTTAATTACCCAAATCAACATTAATGCAGCTTTCCCTCTCAAAGCTAGTATTCTGATAAAACTTGAAGAGGAATACCATGACATAGAAAGAAATTTTGAATCACAGAGGTAAGCTTTTTATTTGGGGAATAGTAATCTGGAACTTTGTGACATTATTTTAACAAATACTCTAAGTTCTATTGTTGCATTCAAGTTAAGTGCAAGACACTCATTGAGTATCTATGGAAACTATAAAGATAATGCGATCCATAGTTATTGAAGGAAATAGAAATTAATGGACCATACTATTATGGAGGATGAAAATAAATAGCAAGATAAAAACATAAAATAAAGTAACTTTCCTTATACGCAGTCACAGTTTGATTCAATTCAAAAGCTCAACATTTCTCCCCAAAGTCATGGAATTTTGAAAGCATTTTAGTGGTATTGTTTATAGCCTAATCTGGGCTTTTGTGAGTAGAAAGCTCTGTAAGAAGCATTAATTATGACACTGAAAAAGTAATTGAAAGGTCATTTAATTTTTGCCTGCCCTCTGTCAATATTGAATATTCATATAAGTATTGGATATTCTGAGTAGTCTATCAATATTGAAAACCTTCTATGAAAACTTCTTCAGTGGGATGATATTTTCACATGGAGGCTCCTGTACCCTCTTTCACCAACCATTTCCAGCATCTACCTGCCACCAATATCATGCCAAATTCTCTCATAAACTTGCTTCACTCTTCCAGATAATTGTTACCACCATCTTCTCAGTCACCCAGTCTTCATATTTCAGTTACTTTTGACTCTTTTCATTAGCTGCCAAACTTAGCTGAGAGAAAAAGGACATAGCTTGAAGAGACAAAAGGAAAGCCAAAAGAATTATTTTGTCCTATGGTTGGAGAGATTTGCTTAATCAGTTATTATTTCATATTTACTACATTTCAGAAGAAACACTTTCTTGACAGTAATGGGAAGAGTATTAGTATCTATTTGTTTAAAATACACTGGCTATTATTCTGCAGATGAGTGACACACACACAGAAGTACACAACCAGTGACTCATTAGCTGAGAGGGGATAGTGTTTCTAGTCAAATATTGTCTGAAGATGTCCTTTCTGGTAAGGATAGGCAGCGAGAGAGAGAGAGTAAAAGAATCTTGCTCTAGATCCGTAACAGTCAGCACAATTTCATAGCAGCCCACGAAACAGTTCAGTTTTTCTCAGAAAGCTGAAAGCCATAAAATAATCATGTTTTATGACAGTTAATGTTAGGTTAATTTTAGAAGTAGAGCTTCAACTACTTACTAAATGAGACCAAACACATAGAAAAGGAAGCCAACTTCAAAAATTATGTTTAGATACGTGCCTAAGTGCTTATGTTCCTACCCTACTTGCCTGGCTTAACATAAGGACTTGCTCACGTTGGGGGCCATTAGTTTCAATGCAATGTCAAAATGAGTCGTCGTTTTAAGTTTTGAGTTTTAAGTAGGTGAATTTATCTTTTTCGGAAACAGTAATTCTGAAAGCATGTTTAGTGAGAAAGTACATCACTACTGAACAGATTATTCTTTTTAACTCTTTGCTCCTTTTGTTACTTTTATAATCAATCATGTCATAGACTTGGGTACTTAATAATTGGTTACTTAAATCACAGTGATATTTATTGTAATACACTTAAACAATTTACAATCTAATGAAAAATCTGTTGATGGAAAGTGGCTGTTATCAGAGACCTTATTGAAGTCCTTGCTCCTCAGCATTATCATCTAGTGGTTAAGAATCTCAAAATGATTACAGAGGCTTCCAGAGACCCTAAACCTAATAAAATGCATGCAGCTAATTCAACTGTGTTGCGCAGTGACACAGACACCACAATTTATGTAAACACTAACATATATTTTTATCCTAATAAGTTATCTAACAGAAATATTTGTATGCTTGTGATAGATGGAAAGGATTTGCACTCCCACTATAAGTTGTTTGTGTTATATGAGTATTTCTATCATTTAGAGAAATGAGTGGACCCGTGATATAGCCTGTTTGCATATATTTGTATGTACACAATAGTCATATTATCAATGGTATGATAAATGTCATTAATTTATTGCCTGGAATATCAATCCCTTCATTCCCCAGAGATTTTTTTATACACAATGTTTGATAGTCACAATCTCTAGATCTTTATCCTCCTCTCTGCTACTATTAGTAGAATTTCAGAGAATAAGCTCTACTTCTTCCCAAGGTGTATGTACCTGCATATGGAATTGATCCACCATCTGGACCCACCAAATAGCACTGTTAAGATTTGAACTTTTTGTATGCAAAGTTAAAAAAAATCTTCAGCCTAGATCTATGAGCCCATTTAAAAAATCTCTGCCTTGTATAGACTCACAGACACAGAGAAGGGACTAGTGGTTACCAAAGGGGAGAAGATGGGGAGGGTGGATGGGGAGGGAGGGAGAAGGGGATTAAGGGGCATTATGATTAGCACACACAATATAGGTAGGTCATGGAGAAGGCAGTATAGCACGGAGAAGACAAGTAATGACTCTATAGCATCTTACTACACTGATGGACAGTGATTGCAATGGGGTGTGTGTGTGGGACTTGATAATGTGGGTGAATGTTGAAGCCACAATGTTGCTCATGTGAAACCTTCATGAGATTGTGTATCAATGGTACTTTAATAAAAAAAAAATCCATGCCTTACCTTTCCTACCCTCTGTGCAGATTTTTCAGGAACAAACTTCTAGAAGAACTAAAATGTATTTAATGCTGTTACTGCCTTACCTAGAAGTCATTCCTTTACTCTTCACAATCTGGCATCTAGCGCTTATTGCTCTGTGGAAATCTCTTTCTGAAAGATTATCAATGACCTGGCTAAATTCAGCAGCCAACCTTAATCTTATCACTTATAACAAACTCTCACAATTTACACTTCATTACGCCAGTATATTTTGTAATATTTCATACATACAAAAAGATATAAGGAAAAAAATAATGAGCATCTGAGTTTCAACTAAGTGGGTTAATACAGAATACATTACAAACCTCTTGCAAACCCCTTTCTTCTCTAGTCACATCCCCCTTTCTCTTCCATTATTGTTCTTCCATCTTCCAGGAAACCACAAAACTGAATTTTGTATTTATTATTCATTTTTATACTTTTACCACATATACACATCTAAATAATATAATATTGACCCACATATGTTAAATTTTATTTAAATGGGATTACATGTACTTTTATACAATTTACTTTTTATATGTTTTACATTCATCTGCATTGGTGGCTGTGTTGTGTAATATTTATTTATGTTGTGGATAATAATCCATTGCATGAACATAATTACATTTTATCTCTTCTCCTACTGAAGGGCATTTAGGTTTTAGAAGTTTTCTTCCCCAGTTGTTTTTTTTCCTGTAACTGATATATATTGGACTACATAAGTTTAAGGTATACAGCATAGTGAGATGACATACATATATTGTGAAGTGATTACCATAAGTTTAGTTAACATTTTATAGAGTTACCATAAAAATTTTTTTTCTTCTGATGAGAACTTTCAGGACTTACTCTCTTAGCAACTTTCAAGTATACCATATGGTGGTGTTAACCATAGGCATCATTTTGTACATTACATTCCCAGTGCTCCTGCTTCTGCTGCCTCTGCCATCTACCCACACCCCGGGAGCAGTCTCTGCAATAATCTCCTGAGCTTCTGTGGGCGGGGCGGCCCTTGGGATAGCCTAGCACACTGCCGGGGGTGGGGGTGGGGGTTGGGGGGTGGGGGTGGGGATCGCAGCTGGGTCCGGTGTGTTCTCCTGCAAGAAAGGCACCCCTTCTTGTCTCTTGTCTTCCAGACATTGCTCCGGCTTCCACTGGTTGTGCCGTCTACCTGCATGTCTATGGGATAATCCCCTGAGCTGCCATGGGTGGGGTGGGGTTCAGGAAAGTCTAGCGCACTGCGGGGGTTGGCAGATGGGCCGGGTGTGTTCTCCTGAGAGAACGGTGCGCCTTTGTGCCTTCCGGACCTTGCTCTGCCTTCCTCTGTCTGTTCTGGCTAGCTGCGCACAGGGAGGAGACTCTGTGTGGTTTCTGTGGGCGGGGCTGTTCTCTGGTGGCTCCGCAGCTGTGGCGGGTCAGCCGGTTTGCTTGTAGCGCAGGCTTTGGGGGAGTGAATGGCAGGTTTCTTATCACTGTGAGGGGCTTCAGGGCTGCGTTACCCCCCAGGAGGTTAGGGAACCTGAAGTTACTCAAGATTCCCACCCTGCTGGGCTGAGTGTGCTGGGACAATTTTGTCCAGCTGTTGAGTCCTTGTACCTTTAAAACTTTCAAAGAGCGCCCGCTTTTCTTTTTTCCCAGGGGACCTGGCTGTGGGGACCCACCCGGAGTCTCCATCTCGGATTTTACTCTTCCGTTTCTCTAATATCCAGTACACCATGCAATGTGTGTCTGTGCTCCCAGTGCAGATCACCAGGGCTGGTTATTTAGTAGTCCTGTGCTTCCACTCCCTCCCCACTCTGATTCTTTTCCTCCTGCCAGTGAGCTGGGGTGGGGGGAGTGCTTGGGTCCCGCTGGGTCACAGCTTTGTATCTTACCCTTTTCGTGAGATGCTGAATTCTTGCAGATGGAGATGTAGCCTGGCTGTTGTACTGTATCTTCTGGTCTCTCTTTTAGGAATAGTTGTATTTTCAAAAATATATGTGGTTTTGGGAGGAGATTTCTGCTGCCCTGCTCATGCCACCATCTTGAGCCCCCTCCACATAAGCTGGACATATCAACAATTTTGTTGATAGTTTCTTTTGTTGTGCTAAATCCTTTTAGTTTGATATTGTCCCACTTACTGATTTTTGCTTTTGTTGCTGGTGTTTTTGGTGGCGTATTCAAGAAAAAATCATTGCCAAGACCAAAACTTTTTCATGTTTTCTTCAAAGAGTTTTACAGTTTCAGTTTACATTTAAATCCTTATTCTATTTTCAGTTCATTTTTGTGAGTGGTGTAAGATAGGGATCTAATTTCAATCTTTTGCGTGTGAATATCCAGTTTCCTCCACAGCATTTATTGAAGACTATCCTTTCCACACTGAGTATTCTTGGCTTTATTAGTTGACCATATATACAACGTTTATTTCTGGGACCCTGATTCTGGTCCATTGGTCTATGTGTCTATTTTTATGCCAATATTATACTGTTTTGATTACTATAGATTTGTACTATGGTTTGATCTTTCTCAAGATTGCTTTGGTAACTCAGGGTCTTCTGCATTTCCATACAAATTTTGGGATTTTTTATTTCACCTGTGAAAAATACCATTGGAATTTTGATTGAGATTGCATTAGATCTATAGATGGCTTTGGGCAGTGTGCACATTTTAATAACTCTTCTCATCCTCAAACCGGGTCTCTTTCCATTTATTTGTGCCTTCTTCAATTTCTTTCATCAGTGTCTCATAGTTTCAGTATATAGATCTTTCACTTCCTTGGTTTTGTATATAAGATCTTTTGTGTTCTGTATCTTAATTTTATATATTGCTTCTTTGCTAAATTTTTAAATTATTTGTATATTTTTGGGTTTTCAGTTATAAAATAATAATATCATCTGCAAACAGATAATTTTACCTTTTCTACTTTCAATTGCTCTCATCAACTGTACTGGCTAATACATCTATTGCAATGTGAGTAATAGTGGAGACAGTGATCATAGTTCTGTGCAGAAGTCTGTGATGTTTAACAATTGAGAAGTATGCTGGCTTGGGGGCTGATGATTATATGTATGAAAGTATACATAGAGTCCTATTTAATTTAATGTTTTAAAAATTAATGGTTGCTGAATTTAGTGAAATGCCTTTTAGGCATCTTATAAAGATGATAATGTGTTTTTTCTTCTTAGTTCTATTAATATGGTAATTATGGTCATTTGCTCTTTATGTTGAACCACCATTGCATTCTCCAATAAATCCCAATTAATTATATGATCCCAAATCATGTTATTTTTTAATGTGCTGCTGGATTCTGTTTGCTAAGGTTTTATGTAAGATTTTTGCATTAAATATTTATGTGATACCAAATTATACTTTTCATTTGGTTATGAATGTTTTACTCGCCATGTAAAAATTATTTGGAAATATTCTTTCTTTTTATATGCTCTGTAGTTGTTTTAGAGGCATTGGGATTAACAGATATTTACAGGTTTTGTAAAATTCCCTTCGGAAACTATATAGGTCTAGTGACTTTTTGTGGGTGAATTCTTTACAACTGTGTATTTTTCTGTAGGAAATAGCTTAGTATTTTTACTTTAACTGCAGTCAAATTTTGTAAACTAAATTTCCAGGGAATTATTTGTTTATGTTTTTTAAAATTGAAGTGCATAGATTTGTGCAAAATAGTCTCATTTGAAACAACTGATAGTTATTTTCCACTTCTCATTTCTGATTAGTTGCATTTGTGGCTCTTTTTCCCTTCTCATTAGGTTATTTAATGATATATCATTTAAATTTTTTTTCCAATGAAAGAACTATTTCATTTGTGACTTTAAACAGTTTTCTATGTTGTAACTCATTAACATCTGATTGTATTATTTAATTATTTTTTCTTTTGGCTTATTTTTATCTTTTTCTGGATTTTTTTTTTAGTTGAGTAGTTAATTTATTTTGGTTTTTCAATCTTATTGATATAGGTATTGTGAGAAACACACTCACTGGTCCAAACTCAGTAAGTGGACATGGAGACAAAGAAAACAGCAGAGCGAGGCTTTAATTATGGTCTTGCAAGATCAGGTGTCTGGTGGGCAGGCACACCTGGGGAAATTGGCACCAGTAATTTATCTCCTAGTGCCCGTGTCTCTCCCCTGGTTCTTCATCCATGAGTACTACAGGGTTCACATTCTTTCCTGGAGGTCGCCTAAGCCAGTTGTATCCATATTAGGCCTTTCCTTACATTTGTCTTAATTTCATTGGTAGGTTTAAAAAACTCAAACAGGTATAGCCAAGTCCTTACCAATTCCCCGCTACCCCCACTCTAAGCCTGAGCAGCTTCCTGGCATATTTCCCACCATGTGACCTTTTGTTAATACCTTACTGTTAAAATGTTTAAACCTCCTGGTGGGAATAAATCACATTTAGGTTTTATGCTTTTTCTAACAGGTATTTAATTCCATATTTTTCCTCTGATAACTGCTTTTGCTGTATCTCATTACTGTTATTTACAAGACTTGCTCCAATTTCATTTATATTTCTGCTTTGACCTAAAGGTTGCTCACTAGCATGCTTTTAAAAATTTTTCAGGCAGATAAATCTTTATACAATTTTTTGTTATTAATTTCTAGTTTTATAACACTGTAGTCAGAGAATTCTGTCTGCAACATTTCCTTTTTTGGGTATTATTGAGATTTTAACAACAACCAAATATGATGTCAGTTTTTACAAATGTTTTATAAGCACTTGAGAAAAAGAAGATATATGATTCAAGATACCAGGGATAATATTTACCTATGTAATATTGATTACATCATTGTGAATTGTACACTTAGCATTGTAAAGTGCTTGTTTCTTTTAATGCTTTTTAGTCTGAATTCTACCTTGTTAGATAGATATCAACATCTTGACTTCTGCTCTCTCTCTTTTTTTTCCTGCTCTGTTTTTATTTGCTTTTGTTTGGTATGAAATTAGTATCCTTTTAAAAATAACCTTTTTAAACTCTTTATATTAGATATGTCTTTGTATAAATTTTAGACTGCATAAAATTTAGATTCTGCTTTCTCAATCTAAAAATATTTTTCTTTCATCTGTGAATCAAGACTTTCTTAATATGAGTGACACATTTAGTATCAATTCTTGCTGTATCTAAAGTTTTTATCTTATGAGATTTATCTTCTAATTCATATTAATGTTGGTATTTAGGAAGATTTTATTTTTTGTTCTGACAGTTGCCATGATAGTAATTCTTTTATTTAGTATATCCCTAATATTCTTTCGTTTATAGTCCATACTATAAGCACTATTGAAAATAGCTACTGACATCTACTTTTTCCCTTTCCTTTCCCAAATCTAAATTAAAGCTATATCCCTATACTCCCAATAACATATATGTCAATAAGCTTATTCTACTTACCACTGATTCTCGTTTTTCTCCATGCTATTTTTGATAGTTTCATATACCATCATTAGAAGAGCCCATATCATTTACATTTATTAATTCACCCTTATCCCCATCATTTATACTTAGTAGTATAGTTACATATATTTAATGCTCACAACATTTGAATATTTTCTTCATAGTCTGAAGCTCATATGTCCAATATTCCCCCAAATTCTTGCATGTTCTATGCAACTTGTTTGCAGTCTTTGAATTTCACGTGCGCTTTGACTTTCTTAAATTACTTTAGGAACTTATGGCTTAAAGCATTACGGTCAACAAGTCTGATGCTAATCTGATTTTTAAAACTCTTTTGCTTGGTATTTTTGCCTGTACTCCCAAAAGATGTTTTATTTTCATTAATCTATGAAACTTTTGATTGAATATATCTTTATATTGATCATTCAGAGTTGAGTTTCTCAGGTACCTTGAACTTTCAAGGAAAGTATGAATATGGTTTTTAATACCTGTAGCATTCGATTGTGGTTTTCTTCTTCCATCACACCTTTTCTATTTATTTTGTATTCTTATATATATGTTTCAGTATTTATCACTTTCTCTCCAAAATTAAAAAAAAAATCTTCCCTAATTACCAAAGATATATTTATGCTTTTCCTTTCTGTTCTCTAATTGCTCTGCTGTACTTTAAATCCATTCATTTTGTGATCCTTGTGCTTTTTCTTAATTTACAATTCTTAGCTGAGCTGTTAGCTCCAGTTGCCAGGTGGTCTCGTTTATTAACTTTTCTCATTCTGAATTGTACTGTTCTGCTATATATTTTTTTCATAATTGTATTTAGCTTGTTTTGAAGTAATAGGTTAGGATTTTTATTGGCTTTGTGGTCAAATATATATATATTTTTTGGTGTGCCATCATTTTCTGTAGCATGTTATATTCTTTTTTATTCTTACTGTGTCTTTGTATAGGTTTCAACCACCCTCCTTTTCTCTGGTCATGCTTAAGCAAGATGGAATTTCCTGTACTTTTAAGTTTTAGGGGCTTGGGGTGGGTCAGGATAGATTTTCTAGCTTCATTACCTTGAGACTTCCTCTTTTATTTTAATGTAAAGTAGTACAAATGTGTCCTCTCATTACATGAACTGAATCAGCACTATACATTGTCTGCACCTTGGGTCCTTTCCCTCATATTATCTGAATTTTCTCTTTCCTTACTGTCAGTGCTCTGATCCCAATACATTTTTGTTATACTTCCAGCAGTTTCTTTTTAGTACAGGGTTTCAATTATCTGGAAAAGTTCTTCCATTGGGCATTTCCAAACCCTAAGGGCTCAGGATGCTCTAGCACCCTTCACAGTTTCCTTGTATTCATTGATAAATTGGAGCCTGAAAAGGTTCCTAACAGTTTTAACTGTCCTCAAAGGGTCTTCAAAGTGCTCCACTTGAATGGAGAAGACTTCTTTTGAGAGTGAACATTTTTTGGTGATTTCTGTTGTTTCCCAGCTCTTGGGATTGCCATATGTCCCACTTTATTTTATCCTGCACAATTTGTTGCTCCTGTGCAACTGCTATTCCTCCATGGGTCTATCTGTTCTAAAGGACTTGGTTCCACTCACTCATGTTATGGGCTTTGGTGTGATGCCTTGTTACCTGGATTTGCTGTCTATGGGTTACTGTTTGTTGTAAGTTTATTTGCTATGTGTGTGTGTCTGTGTGATGTGTATAATATAGACAGAGGCAAAAATCATACTGCCACCACTGACTGCCTCCACCACTGCCACTATCTTTGTGATGCCCTGCCTTGTCATAATATGGATGATAGTTTTGAATTGTGAATTTGTGATTAGTATAACTTTATCTGTGGAAATCCTGGGAAGCTTGGTTCCAGGGTCCATATTTCAATAAATGTGTTAAATTCTGAAACACAACTTTCAGAATTTACTACCAAGCAAAGATTAAGTTATATTGATTTCTCAGTTTATGTTTTCTTGACTCATGCAGCTATTATAAGATAAAATCAGAAGACTAGATGTATAGTCAGGCCTGTTCATAAGATACTACACTCAGGAAGCTCTTATCTACTCAGAGCCACGCCTATTACCATTGTTTTTCTTTGCCATCAAGTAGACTTTTTTCTCCAATCTAGCCATTCATTGAGTATTTAGTTATTTCAGGTTTTGGGGGGTGAGGAGGCTCTGTTGCATCTCTACCTTATATTGGCCCAAAGTTATGTCAAGTATGCCTAGGTGGTAGATTACTAACATAGTTAAGAGATTGGTAAACACTTCCAAGGCTCTAATAGGTTTACCTTCAGTGTCCCATTTTCTTTTCCAGCTCTCTCTTCAGTTTTAATCCCTGGGAACTATCCTTACTTTCCTATGAGCCCAACTATGTATTGATTTGCAATGATATTTATTCAATTTTATCTATCACTTCTGCATTTTTGAGACTGTGAGAGCTGCGCATCAAAATATCTAGTTAATCACATTGCTAGAGATAGAAGTCTTGATCCATAGTTTAACTAGACTAATTTACACCCTCATTGCTCTCATCTAGGCAATTATGAGATGCTTATTTCCTCCATTTCAGTCTTATCTTTTTCACACTGCATTTCAATACTACAAATTGATGAATAATTTTTATAAATCACTGCTGTAATCACATCTTTTTAAAAATGTAATTAGATGCCTACTGCCTACAGTTGCTAGTTGCTATAGTCTGATATTCAGAAGTATCCACTGTCTAGTCCTAACTCACCTTTGCTCTCTAGTTTCTTTACTTCCTTTGTATTCTCTGCTGTTCATACAAATTGCTTGCAGTTTCTAAGGTAGAGCAACCTTTATTCCAATGTGATTTTGTTTATGCTGCTTTCTCTGCCTGAAATGCCCATTCCTATAAGAGTTGTTATTTCTAAATTCATCTAGGAGTGCCATTGTGATATGGTCAGTCAGCAGGATTGACATGAAACATACATGAGTTCATTTATCCATCTCTGACACTTCCTAGGTGCGTGGTCTCAACCTCAATTTTTTAAATGTGGAATAGGGAAAACATTTCCCTAGCTATATGAAATAATTTCTGTATAAGTGAAATGAGAAAACATGTAAATGTATTCTGTAAACTGAAAATTGCTGAAAAATTACAAGTATTTGTTTTTGTTTGCCCTTATTCATTCTTTAAAGGGAATTTCAAATGCCACATCCATCCTGAAACCTTTCCTGAGTTGTCTGTAGTCCAGCCAGTACTTCATCAGGACTCACCACATGTTACTTTGTATTGTTAATTGTCCCCAGCTCTTATATCCCGTTAGAATGTGGATTTTTCAAGGACAGGGACCATGTCTGACTCCCCTACCACAATTCCTTGAATATTGTAGATGCTCAAAATATTGTTTAAACTATTGAGTTCTTAAAAAGTCTAAAATATTCCAGCAATGGACTTTCATTGTCATTCATTTTTATACTAAAATACTAAAGTGTACTGACTTGCCTCTTAAAAACAATGTCTGCCAGAGGAGGGAAAAAATATGGCCGAGTAGGAAGGCAAAGTGAAAACCTCCTCCCACACACACCAAGGAAGCAACTAAAGCAAATGCAATTATCCCTGAAAATTTCCTGAAGACTGCAGAACAGACCATCCACACCTGGTGAAGTAGAGAGGGGTAAAGTGGCAGAGCCCCAGTTGATCTGGACCCCAGCCCTGCTCCCACACAACTCACATCAATAGACACACACCAGACAGAAAATAAATGTGGAAACAAAGTCACTGAACAACACATTAGATCAGATAGATTTAATAGATATCTATAAAACATTCCACACAAAAACAGCAGGATACACATTTTTCTCAAGTGTACATGGAATGTTCTCCAGAATAGTCACTCAGAATGCCAGGCTACAAGAAGAGACTTAATAAACTGAAAAAGATTAAATTTGTGTCAAGCAACTTCTAAGACTGCAGTGGTATGAAACTAAAAATAAATTACACAAAGAAAACAAAAAATCCCATAAACACATGGAGGTTAAACAGCATGCTTCTAAATAGTCAATGGATCAATGAAAAAATCAAAACAGAAATCAGGCACTACATGGAGACAAATGAAAACAAAAATACAACAGTCTAAAATTTGTGAGATGCCGCAAAAGAGGTTTTAAAAGGAAGAACATAGCAATACAGGCCTACCTCAAGAAACAATAAAAATCCCCAATAAACACTCTAAACTCACAATTAAAGAAAGACATAAAAGAAGAACAAATGAAACCCAAAGTTAGTAGAAGGAGGGACATAATAAATATCAGAGGAGAAATCAATAAAATAGAGAAGAATAAAACAATAGAAACAATCAACAAAACCAAGAGCTGGTTCTTGGAGAAGATAAACAAAATAGACAAACCCCTAACCAGACTTATCAGGAAAGAAAGAGAGAGCACACAAATAAAATCAGAATCAAAATACAAATACAAAGAATTTTTAGAGAATTCTATGAAAAATTGTATGTCAGTAAATTAGACAATCTATAAGAAATGGACAAATTCCTAGCAAAATACAACTTTCAATATTAACCCAGGAAGAAACAAAAACCTGAACAGACCAATTACCAGTAATGAAATTGAACTGGTAATCAAAACTCACAACAAAGAAAATGCCAAGACCAGATGACTGCACAGCTGAATTATACCAAACATTTAAAGAAGAGTTAACACCGATCCTTCTTAAGTATTCCAAAAAGTACAAGAGGAGGGAATGCTTACAAACTTAAACCTATGAGGTCAGCATTACTCTAATATAAAACCAAAGACACTACAAAAAAGGAAATTATAGACCAATATCCCTGATGAGCAGAAAGACAAAAATCCTCAACAAAATAGTAGTGAACAGAATTCAAAATACATCAAAAGGATCATCCATCATGACCAAGTGGGATTTATTACAGGGATGCAAGGATAGTACAATATTTGTAAATCAAATAATGTGATACAACACATCAATAAAAAGAATGATACAAACCACATGATCATCTCAATAGATGCTGAAAAAGCATTTGACAAAATTCAACACCCATTCATGATAAAAACTCTCAACAAAATGGGTATAGAGGGTATATACCTCAACATAAAAAAGTCCATATATGAAGAACACACAGCTAATGTCATACTTAATGGCAAAAAGCTGAAAGCTTTTCCTCTAACATCGGGAACAAGACAAGGATGCCCACTCTCACCACTTTTATTCAACATAGTACTGAAGATCCTAGCCACGGCAATCATACAAGGTGAAGAAAACACATCTAAATTGGTAAGGAAAAAATAAAACTGACACTATTTGCAGATGACAGGATAGTATACATAGAAATCCTAAAGATTCCACCGAAAAATTATTTGAACTAATAAGTGGATTCAGCAAAGTTGCAGGATACAAAATTAATACACAGAAATCGGTTGCACTCCTATATACTAATGATGAATTAGCAGAAAGAGAAATCAGCAAACAATTTCATTTACAATTGCATCAAAAAGGTTGAAATACATAGGAATAAACCTAACCAAGGAGATAAAAGACCTTTACTCGAAAAACGGCAAGACACTCATGAGAGAAATTAAAGAAGGCACAAATAAATAGAACTCTATCCCAAGCTCATGGATAGGAAGAATTAATATTGTCAAAATGGCTATCATGCCCAAAGCAATTTACAGATTCAATGCAATCCCTACCAAAATACCAATGGCATTTTTCAATGAACTAGAGCAAATAATCCTAGAATTCATATGGAACCACAAAAGACCCTGAATAGCCAAAACAATTGAGAAAGAAGAACAAAGCTGTGGTTATTGTGCTCCCTGGCTTCAAGCTCTACTACAAAGCTAAAGTAATCAAAACAGTATGGTATGGGCACAAGAACAGACCCATAGATCAATGGAAAATAATAGAGAGCCCAGATATAAACCCACATATATATGGTAAATTAATATATGATAAAGAAGCCATGGATATACAATCGAGAAAAGACAGACTGTTCAATAGCTAGTGTTGGGAAAACTGGACAGCTACATACAAGAGAATAAGTCTGGTTTACTGTTTAACTCCATACACAAAATAAACTCAAAATGGATCAAAGACCTAAATGTAAGACATGAAACCATAAAACTCCTAGAAGAAAACAGGCAAACATTTCTTGAACATAAGCATGAGTCATTTTTTCCCAGACACATTTCAGGCCAGGAAAACAAAATAAAAAATGAACAAGTGAGACTATATGAAACTAAAAACTTCTTCACAGCAAAGGACACCATCAGCAGTACATAAAGGCAGCCTACAGTATGGGAGAATATATTTGTGAATGACATATCTGACAAGGGGTTAACATCCAAAATACATAGAACTCATATGCCTCAACATCAAAAAAACAACCCAATTAAAAAATGGGTGAAGGATCTGAACAGACATTTTTCCTTTGAAGAAATATGGATGGTCAACAGGCATATGAAAAGATGTTTCACATCGTAATCGTCAAGGAAATGCAAGTCAAAACCACAATGAGATATCATCTCACACCACTCAGAATGGCCACTATTCAAAAGACAAGAAATAACAAGTGTTGGTGATGATGTGGAGAAAAGGGAACCCTCCTACACTGTCGGTGGGACTATCAGTTGGTGTAGCCATTGTGGAAAGCAGTATGGAGGTTCCTCAAAAAACTAAAAATAGAAATACCATTTGACACAGTAATTCCACTTCTAGTAATTTACCTGAAGAAAAAAAAATCCTGGGTTTGGAAAGATATATGCACCCCTATGTTTATCACTGTATTCTTTACAATAGTCAAGTTATGGAAGTAAACTGAGTGTCCATCAACAGATGAATGGATAAAGAAGAGATATGGAATGGATAATGGATATGGATAATGGAATGGAATATCATTCAGCCATAAAAACAAGAAATCCTGCCATTTGTAACAACATGGATGGACCTAGAGGGTAGGATGCTAAGTGAAATAAGCCAGGTGGACAAAGACAAATACCATGTGATTTTTACTTATATGTGTAACCTAAAAACAAAACAACAGAATGAACAGAACAGCAGTAGACACTGAGAAGTGACTTGTACTTCATGGGGGAGCAGTTTGAGTGCGTGGGTGGGCAAGGTGAGGGGGATAAAAGTGGATAAAAAATTCCAAACATAATATAAGTTGGTCACGGGGATGGTAGTACAGCATGGAGACTGTAGCCAATGATTCTACAACATCCTTCTATGTTGACAGAGAGTAACTGCATTAGTGGGGGTGAAGATTTAATATGGGCAACCATCGAACCACTGTGTGGTATACTTGAGAATGATATACGATTGTATATTAATGATACTTCAATTAAAAAAATCTCTGTTTCTCTATTTTTTATAATTAGTATTTGTAGTAAGTTTTCCTCCAGTTCCTTTGGTGCAGCAGATGTGATACATTGATTTATTCAATATCTGTTTCAGCTTAGAGTATCCTTGGGAATGGCAGATGCTAGAAAGCTAAAAGTTACATTTCCAAAGTCTCCTGTAGCTAAGGTTTCAGGGTTCCACCAATTAAAAGCGTTTTCCCAACACTTGCATTCATAGCTGCATTAAATGTTAGGAGAGACACTAGCATAAGAAACATCTACTTTGATGGTATAGAGCAAGTGAGCATGGTGTGGTTCTACATCCAACAGTTCTGTCAATGGCTCTCTGATTTCCAAACCATAGCTCAAGTGTGTGACACTTCTGCGCAGCATTTTTTAATGGTTTCTGAATTTCCTTGATTGCTGACTGTGGTATAGACAGAAGATCCTGTAAAGGGAAAATTTGGTGTAGTTCTGGGAGTTATTCCTGGTTCCCAGTCTAATTCTTGCTCACTCAGACCTTCTAATGGTTTTGTAAGCAGAAAATTTCCTACATTAAAAATCCATTTTTGTTCAAAATAGCTAGAGTGGTTTGCTTTATACATGGATAGTTCCCATAACCATTTCTACAGTTCTGCATCATTAATTATGCCACATATGTAAACATGTCCAAGCATCCTAATTTTCAGTATGTAATTAAGAATTGAGTTTTTCTCCTATTTCAAGTTGCATGACCAGTTACCTGAAACAATTGAATCAGTTACCTAGGATGGCCTCAACTAGGTAGTGTGAGAACTCATATAGGTAAATCTCTATTTTGCTTAAGCTTTGTTGCCTTGCTTAATCTTGTCTATTCTAATATTGTCAATGTACTAAAAGCATCCTGGAGCGGATCAGAAAAAAACAGAAAACAGTTACAAAAACATTTTAAAAAACAGTAAACAATGAAGGAGACAGAGATAGGAAGACAAAAATAAAGATTCAACATTTATCAGCATTTGATTATGGCTAGCCTGTCAGGTGACCTTCCACTTTTTCACAGAACAATCCTTTTAAATGTTGAAGTTTACTGCAACAGGAAGCAGATGTAAAGCTATTTGCCTACTGTTTGGGTCATTTATGTCAATGATAAAATGGGCAGTGATCAGAATGTCAGTCTGCACACAAAATCATTTCTGAGCATCTGATGTTTTGCACATGCAACTTCATGCTCAATTAGGCATGCAATAGTGTGTACAAAATCCTGTTGCAAATTGCACTCAACCACTTAAATAGCTCTTTAGAAAACTATTTCCATTTATTTTCATGTAAGACTTCACTTTCTACCTTGTCCAGAGGCATTCTTAGAAATTTTCTCTCAGCAAAATTGCCAGTGGTTTTGCAGGACAAGAGGAAGATGCATCAATTTTCTCTGAGGGGAGGACCAAACAAGGCAAGTGTGCAGGTTAGGCAGAACAGAACTTAATGAGTTAAATTCTTTTTCAAGAGAGCTTACTTTCTCTACCTCTATGAGAGCCTTAATAATCACAGGCAAATAAACTCACTCAAAATCCTTGACAAAAAGAATGCCACAATAGCTCAGAATGGATTGATGAAATGTTTGAAAGCCTTTTATTAGAATTCTGCAAATTGGGAACACTTCTGTGAGCAAACCTTCCAAAGCAGGAATTTTTCATTTTACTGCCAGAATAAGCACAACAGCGTTAGCCTCATTCTGTGGATAGTCACAAAGACTTGCCTTTTGATAATCTGGAAGACTTATAATAGCTTTGCTTATTTTATCTTTGATCTTTGCATTTAGTCCTGATTGGGCCTTGCTCTTATTTAGTCAAGCTAGCTAGCTAAATGGAAAGCTAACTACCTGGACAGGAGTCTCATAGACCTGTATAAAAAAAAATCTAGGTTCTGCCACTTAGATGGCTGGGTTTAGGGCAGGCTCATCATGCACTCTGAGCTTTAGTTTCCCCTACTTTAAAATGGTAAGAGTAAAAGCACCTATTCCACTGGGTTGTTTCATGAATTAAACGAGGATAAATGGCTATTAACATACCTAGCACATTGGTATTGTAATAAAAGCTAGTTAATGTTACTTTTCTTCCATTTTCTTTTCTTCTTTCCACAATTGTGACCTTCAGTCTGTGACATGTGACTAAGCTACAAGTCTTTGGGGGTGTTAGATGGAATATTTGTTATGTGGTATAAATTAGCATGATGAAGTATCTTTAATCATAGTTAGGTGGTTGATTTGAACCCTTGAGCAAAGGAAGCTAATTACCAGAAAGATATGTGTCATATACTAACCTCAGTGCATGAGATATAATTTTCTAAGAATGTCAGTGCTTTCACCTATTTTCTAATGAAGACAAAGAATCTCAGTGAATGTGAATCTATCAACTGTTGTGCTACCAAATAATTCTCAATCCTAAAGTTCATTTAATGACCTTAAAATTTTAATAAGATGGGTGCAGAAGTGTGTGCAAGGAGCACTTTCCCTTAAATCACTTTTCTTGTTCCCTTTGTTTCCCAATATTTCTAGCTTAGGTGCTAAGAAATATTTATTAAAGACAGTCCACAGTTTAAAATCACCTCAGTAGGCATTGCAAATTATACCTTCAACTGTAATAAAGGAGAGATTTGGTCACAAATCAGTTCTCTGAAGCACATTTTTATGGAGTCTAAACTAATTAAGTCAGAAAGTCTCATCATCTCCAGAAATCCATAGAGGAGGGAAATACTTCAAAGACAAAGCAGGTCTTATAATTTGAAATCAAGTTTAAAAACCTGAAACGTACCATATAGGAGTGACTTGGCCAGATAAAGGAATCAATTGGAAAAGACTTAGGACTGGGAAATTTAAAGGACTGGGTTCCAAGTCCATGCTACATCTAACGGGATGGCAGTCACTTGGCTCCATCCAGTTGTTGCAGTATGGGAATTTGAGTCCAGTATTTCCATATGTTCCTATATTTAAGAAAATCTGGACATCCAGATATTTTTGTGAATTCTCCCAATTTTTACATATTGAAAAACAACTCAAATCTTTCTACAAGTTTATGTGGTAACAAACAAACCACATCTTCTGAGTTGGCCACTGTGTGATCACAGCTCTTGATTCCATTTAATCATCAATTAGTTGTGTGAGCCTGGGCTAGTCATCTAAGTTCCTTGTGCCGCAATTTTCTTATTTTCCATATATGGCAGACTAAAGACAGGCAAAATAAGGCCTGTTTTGTGAATAAACTTGTACTGAAACATAGTCAGACTCATTTGTTTACATATTGTCTACAGCTTCTTCCATGCTGTAACAACAGATTTGAGTAGTTGTGATGGAGCTCATATGGCAACCAAAGCCTTAAATATTTAATATCTAGCCCTTTATGGAAAAAGTCTGCCAACCCCTGAGGTAGACTGCTGGTTCTTTCTGTACTAAGAGTGTTGCTGGAAGTGAGAGAAAGTAGCAAGTTCTAAACAAGTATACACAAGTGACTTTTCTTCAAAAAGAAAGATTATGAAAATTAATTGTAGTAGATTGCATTATTGACCCCTATTGATGTTTCATGTGTCCACACTCTTTACCATGTGCCTTCACACTGCCTTGTTCCTTGACTCTGGGCTAGGCATGTGACTTGCTTAGGCCAATTGGATATTAGCATATGTGACCTAAGCAGAGGCTCAAAATAGGCACATGAGTTGGTGCCTACTTTTATCTATCATTATCACCCTCAGGAGAACGTGTCAGGGTTAGCCTTTTAGAGCAAAGATAGGCAAATTTTTTCTATAAAGGTACAGACAATAAATATTTTAGGTTTTGCAGGCCATATAGCTATGTGGCAACTACATCATACTGCCGTTGTAGTGCAAAAGCACCCATATACAGTATGTAAACAAATAGCCAGGTCTGTGTTCCAATAGGACTTCAGTTACAAAAACAGGTGGTAGACTGAATAAGGCTGCTAACCCCTATTTTGGAGGAAAAGAGCCATGTAGAGCAGAGCTGAGTTATCCTACCCACCCCAGCTGAGACAGCAGACCACCCAGATAACTCAGAGACATATGAGTGAACAGACAAGATAAGCAAAACTGCCTAGCCCAATCTCACATGCATGAAAAATAAGTGCTTATTGTCATTTACCACTCGGATCTTTATGTTGCTTGTTACACAGCAAAAGCTAACTGATTTAGTGATTATATTTGTTATCTAAAGTAGAAGAAACTCCTACTTAAAGAGTTTGACAAAACTCAGACATACATCCCCATACTCCCACATGCATATATACACGCACACAGGACTAAATAGTGTTTTATAGATATCTTGCCTCTACACTAATAAGAGTAGCTACAATTTACAGATTGCTTACTACTATGGGTGGAGCACTGTGCTACACTCCATACATAATCACTAATCTTCAAAATTATCCTGTAATATATATATTTTAAATTATCTACATTTTTCAGATGAGGAATCTCAGGCTTATTGAGTAGAACTAACATGGCCAAGGTTGTAGATATATGAAGCATCAGAGCTAAATCTACCTCCAGGTTTCTTAATGTCCAAATGATTGGACATACTATAGATATCTGAAAACTCTGATAACATTTCTTAATTCAGTGTAATCACCTTATTTCCTTCTAGCATAATTTTTAAAAATATCTTTTAAGTAAATGAAGTATTTGTAAATATCTTGATGGAAAAAAAAATCCCATTCAAACACAACCAATTAAAACATTTCCTACTTTCTGATGAATCTCAGGTGTTAGTGAAAACTGTCCAAAATTTTGTCATTAAAAGATGAGATTTTGGTCAATCTGAATCAAAATCTGATCTTGTTTTCTACTGTAAAATGATAGGGCGATTTAAATGTGTATGTGATAGTTCAGTACATTGTCTCTGTTATACTTTAAAAATACATGGGAATGATGCTATTTGTATATCTAGAACTTCTATACTTGTGTATTTTATCTTTCAGCTAAGTGTAAAAATGTATCAGCTGTCTTTCCAGTTAGTCTAATGCTGGCCTTAGAAACCAGAACAAAATGAATAAATAAACACACTGTTGCAATTATCAAGAAGAACAAATAAATTAAGGAGTAATTAACTCTTAAATCCTTGATTAGAATAAAAATTAAATAGTAAAAATAACTGTCTAAAAATTCAGCAAGTAATATTAAGATATCAATGCCAGCTTTCTAATTTTCTTTTTTTAATTCAGCCTCTGAACCTGAATTCAGTTCCTGATGTGAGTAGTGGCTATTTCTAAATATATATATATATTCAAATGTTCAAAGGATTATACTAACTTCTAATTTGATTCTACAGTTTAGTTGTTTGACTTTGAGCAAATCATTTACCCTCTCTGAGTCTAAGTCACGTAATTTGTAAAATAGAGATTATAGTACCAACTTTAGAATTGCCATGGAAATTAAAATGCTGAGGAATGCAAAGTGCCAAGTGGAGTCACTGCCTGGCACATACATAGAATGGCTCATTAGTTGTTTGTTGAATCTGATTCTGTTGCAAAAAAAAAAAAACCAATGGTAGTCAGGGTAGCTGTTTAACCTTTATTTACATAGCGTTAAAATGCACTTGAAGTGAAACAACAATTAAATATATAAATTAGTGAATGATATGTGTTGATTGATTGTGCATTTGATTATATTCCCTTGTGTAGAGGGTGTGAGGGGTCAGGTAGGCATGTTTCTATTTACACAGGACATTGACTTCAATCATAAATTCATAAATGTACTTGGGTGTCAATAAAAGTGTTTTAGAGACAAATGAAAGCTTACAATGTGACTCATTTGACCTGTCTCCTGAAAAGTAAATTGTGATATACATATGTTATCTGGTTAAAATGTCTGAGGAATAATTATAAAGAAGTAATAATAATGATATGCAAAACAAATCTGATAATTTTAAGATACACAGAATATCTTGAATGAAAAGGATGTTACATAATTAAGACGATAAACCAGTTTGTTGTCATTTGCTACCTAGTGATCATGTAATTGGGAGGAAGTCTATAGTGAAATGTTCTGGGAAAAATACAGATGATTTTGAGCATCAAATATGACACTAAGTAAATGATCTTGGGTAAATTAAAAAAATATTTCTCTTTGAGAAAATGGACTATTTGTTAATTTATCCCTAATATCTGATTAAGATATCTATATGTATTCTATATAATTAATATCTATATGACCTATCTACTTACCTACCTATCCTGATGGCATAATGGGAATTGAATGCCAGCCTGCGGTTAAGTGAGAGATGAAGAATAAATTTTAACCAGATTTGAGTTGGAGGAGGGAGAGGCAAAAGCATACAGCAGCTTGTTCACCATGGCTAGAGTGTGAGTGGGAGGAGGCAAACCCGCAAGACATGAGGTTTAGAGAGGTGGGCAAGGGCCAAATCATGCACAGCCTTGTATGGGGAGCCACAAAAGGGTCTTAGGTGGGGCATGGCATGGTGTAACTTTCATGTCCTATCTTCTTTCTTCTTCCTATCAGAATAGTTTTACTTTTAAATGTGCTAAGCCTTTTTGCCGAACCATTTTTTTCCACTGTTATCAGTATTATTTCTGTCAACCATGAAATGGACCTTTTCCCTTTGTCTTCTACTGTTCCCCTGATCCTTGGTTCTGAAACCTACCAGATAAACATTACTTCTGATAAACGTGAGCAGTTATAAATCCTATGGTTATTGATAAACTATTTTTCTTCGCTGTAAAAACCGATTGACCTTTTCATTCCTTCCCTCACCATGTGCCAGGCAGGACATTAAAGAATGTATCCAAGGTGCAAGAGGCTTCTTAAGAAAAGCATGCTCACACAGAATTAAATGAAAAGTAAGAAGTGAACATTTTAATGCACATTTATTTAATGCTGCCAAATTCCTTTTCATCTATTGCTTTTTAAAGTAAATTCATTTTAATCCATTGTTTTTTAAACTATATTAACTATATTATGTATATCTATTTCAACAAAAATTTTACATAATGATTTCTATAATTTCTGCCTCTTTCTCTTCTAGTTCTTGTTCCTTTAGAAGCAGTGAAGAACACTCTCTTATTCTCTATGACCCAGTGATCACTTGTCTTCCATTACCCTCCTCTCTGTATTGATCATACTACATCCTTCCTCTGTACCAATTTAAAGCCATCTCCTCTGCTCTTCCAATAGCAGAAATCTTCCCCAGTAGAATAAACTCACAAATATTTCTATCCATGTTTTGCAGAGGGTAAAGATATTCATCTGAAACTTCAGGCTGAGTCAATAGAAGACCAGATATATGCACGGCCCTTGCTTCCGCTGACACTAGCATGTCATTTTTTTAAAGGTAATATTGATGGGAAGAGTACCACTTAAATTCTGGAGTAATAGGATTGGGTTGGTGGAGAGAGGGATTTTTATAAATACACTTTTTGCAATATTTCTCTGGAGCCTTTCTTGCCAATTTGACTCACTCCCTTTCCCTTTATCTTACTCCCTTGAAGCTCCACTGAGTTACTGAAATACCATACCCTTGGAACTGAGGTAGTAATGCCCATAATGTGTAATTATTTGAAAACCCCCCTGAAAACATCTATTTCAAGCAATTGCTTCAATGTGATAGCTCACAAGGAATTAAATAAAGGAAAAAAAATTAGGTTTAGTGGCGAAGGCAGGTAAGTGATATTTAGGATACAAACAGACTTTTAGTTGCATTTTAATTTCTAGCATGTGTCATAAAATGCAACGGTAAAAGGTTGGATGTCATGCACTCTTTGTTCATAGGAAAAAATGAAGAGAAAAAGTTGAACTTATTCACAGAAATCAAATAATATGGTAAAGATGAAAATGATCTCTAAGGAAGAACATAAAAGCTTCCAAAATAGATAAGAAGTAAAAAGAATAGCTAGTAACCAGGGAAACAGATAAATCTTCAGCTAGCCATAGTTATCTTCTAATGTTTAGCCAAGAGGCAAATCATTAAAGTTTACAGTGGAAAATCATGAATTCCTTCAGTGAAAAATTGACCATCACTTTTCAGTCCACGCAATAATAATTTTCCTGTGTATGTTTAAATTTGAATCAATTTTCCCAATATTTGCATTTAAAAATGTACACAGTTAATGCACATTTTTTTCATATTTTTAATTTTTTAAAATTTTGGTATCATTAACCTACAATTACATGTGCAACATTATGGATACTAGGCTCCCCAAATAATCAAGTCTCCACCACATACCCCATTACAATCACTGTCGATCAGTGTAGTGAGATGCTATAGAATCACTACTTGTCTTCTCTGAGTTGTACAGCCCTCCCCGTGACCCCCTACATTATGCCTGCTAATCTTAATGGCCCTTTTTCACCCTTGTCCCTCCCTTCCCACCCATCCTCCCCAGTCCCTTTCCCCTTGGTAACTGTTAGTCCATTCATGGGTCCTGTGAGTATGCTGCTGTTTTGTTCCTTCAGTTTTTTTCTTTGTTCTTATACTCCACATGTAAGTGAAATCATTTGACACTTGTCTTTTTCCTCCTGGCTTGTTTCACTGAGGATAATACCCTCTAACTCCATCCGTGTTGTTGCAAATGACTGGATTTGTTTTCTTCTTATGGCTGAATAACATTCCATTGTGTATACGTACCACCTCCTCTTTATACATTCATCTACTGATGGACACTTAGGTTGCTTCCACTTCTTGGCCACTCTAAATAGTGCTGTGATAAACATAGGAGTGCATATGTCTTTTTCAAACTGGGCTTCTGCATTCTTAGGGTAAATTCCAAGGAGTGGAATTCCTGGGTTAAATGGTATTTCTATTTTGAGTTTTTTTGAGGCACCTCCAAACTGCTTTCCACAATGGTTGAACTAATTTGCATTCCCCCAGCAGTGTAGGAGGGTTCCCCTTTCTCCATATCCTCGCTGACATTTGTTGTTGTTTGTGTTTTGGATGGTGGCCATCCTTACTGGTGTGACGTGATATCTCATTGTGGTTTTAATTTGCATTTCTCTGATGATTAGCGATGTGGAGCATCTTTTCATGTGCCTGTTGGCCATCTGAATTTCTTCTTTGGAGAAGTGTCTGTTTAGATCCTCTGCCCATTTGTTAATTGGATTGCTTGCTTTTTGTTTGTTGAGGTGTGTGAGCCTTTTATATATTTTGGATCTCAACCCTTTATCGGATATGTCATTTATGGATATATTCTCCCATACTGTAGATGTCTTTGTTCTACTGATGGTGTCCTTTGCTGTACAGAAGCTTTTCAGCTTGATCTAGTCCCACTTGTTCATTTTTGCTTTTGTTTCCCTTGCTGGGGAGATATGTTCATGAAGTTGCTCATGTTTATGTCCAAGAGATTTTTGCCTATGTTTTCTTCTAAGAGTTTTATGGTTTCATGACTTACATTTCGGTCTTTGATCCACCTTGAGTTTACCTTTGTGTATGGGGTTAGACAGTAGTCCAGTTTCATTCTCTTACATGTAGTTGTCCAGTTTTTCCAACACCAGCTGTTGAAGAGGCTGTCATCTCCCCATTGTATATCCATAGCTCCTTTATTGTATATAAATTGACCATATATGTTTGGGTTAATGTTTGGACTCTCTAGTCTGTTCCACTGGTCTGTGGGTCCGTTCTTGTGCCAGTACCAAATTGTCTTGATTACTATGGCTTTGTAGTAGAGCTTGAAGTCAGGGAGTGTAATTCCCCCTGTTTTGTTCTTCCTTCTCAGGATTGCTTTGGCTATTTGAAGTCTTTTTGATTCCATATGAATTTTAGAACTATTTGTTCCAGTTCGTTGAAGAATGATGTTGGTATTTTGATAGGGATTACATTGAATTTGTAGATTGCTTTAGGTAGTATAGCCATTTTGACAATATTTATTCTTCCTATCCAAGAGCATGGGATGAATTTCCATTTGTTAGTGTCCTCTTTAATTTCTCGTAGGAGTACCTAGTAGTTTTCAGCATATAGGTCTTTCACTTCCTTCGTTAGGTATATTCCTAGGTATTTTATTCTTTTTGATGCAAGTGTCAATGGAATTGTTTTCCTGATGTCTCTTTCTGTTAGCTCATCCTTAGTATATAGGAAAGCAACAGATTTCTGTGTATTAATTTTGTATCCTGCAATTTTGCTGAATTCAGACATTAGTTCTAGTAGTTTTGGAGTGGCGTCTTTAGGGTTTTTTATGTACAAGATCATGTCATCTGCAAATAGTGACAGTTTGACTTCTTCTTTACCAATCTGGATGCCTAGTATTTCTTTTTTTGTCTGATTGCCATGGCTAGGACCTCCAGTACTATGTTGAATAACAGTGGGGAGAGTGGGCATCCCTGTCTTGTTCCCGATCTTAGGTGAAAAGCTTTCAGCTTCTCACTGTTAAGTATGATGTTGGCTGGCTGTTTGTCATATATGGCCTTTATTATGTTGAGGTACATGCCCTCTATACCCATTTTCTGAAGAATTTTTATCATGAATGGATGTTGAATTTTGTAGAATGATTTTTCAGCATCTATGGAGATCATCATGTGGTTTTATTTCTTCTTTTTGTTGATGTGGTGGATGATGTTGATGGATTTTCGAATGTTGTACCATCCTTGCATCCCTGAGATGAATCCCACTTGATCATGGTGTATGATCCTCTTGATGTATTTCTGAATTCGTTTTACGAATATTTTGTTGAGTATTTTTGCATCTATGGTCATCAGGGATATTGGTCTGTAATTTTCTTTTTTGTGGGGTCTTTGCCTGGTTTTGGTATTAGAGTGATGCTGACTTCATAGAATGAGTTTGGAAGTATTCCCTCCTCTTCTATTTTTTGGAAAACTTTAAGGAGAATGGGTATTATGTCTTCTCTATATGTCTGATAAAATTCAGGAGTGAATCCATCTGGCCTGGGGGTTTTGTTCTTGGGTAGTTTTTTCATTACTGATTCAATTTAGTTGCTGATAATTTGTCTGTTCAGACTTTATGTTTCTTCCTTGGTCAGTCTTGTAAGGTTGTATTTTTCAAAGAAGTTGTCCATTTCTTCTATGTCTTCCAGCTTCTTCGCATATAGATTTTCATAGTGTTCTCTAATAATTCTTTGTATGTCTGTGGGGTCTGTCATGACTTTTCCTTTTTCATTTCTCATTACATTTATGTGTGTAGATTCTCTTTTTCTCTTAATAAGTCTGGCTAGGGGCTTATCTATTTTGTTTATTTTCTCAAAGAACCAGCTCTTGGTTTCATTGATTCTTTCTACTTTTTTATTCTTCTCAATTTTATTTATTTATTTTCTGATCATTATTATGTCCCTCCTTCTGCTGACTTTGGGCCTCATTGGTTCTTTTTTTTCCAATTTCAATAATTGTGACTTTAGACTATTCATTTGGGATTGTTCTTCCTTCTTTAAATAGGCCTGGATTGAAATATACCTTCCTCTTAGAACTGCCTTTGCTGTGTCCCAGAGAAGTTCGGGCTTTGTGTTGTTGTTGTCATTTGTTTCCATATATTGCTTGATGTCTGTTTTAATTTGGTCTTTGATCCATTGATTATTTAGGAGCATGCTGTTAAGTCTCCATGTGTTTGTGAACCCTTTTGTTTTCTTTGTAGAATTTATTCCTAGTTTTATAGCTTTGTGATCTGAGAAGTTGGTTGGTAGAATTTCAATATTTTTGAATTTACTGAAGCTCTTTTTGTGGCCTAGTATGTGGTCTATTCTGGAAAATGTTCCATATGCACTTGAGAAGAATGTGTATCCTGCTGCTTTTGGGTGTAGAGTTCTTTAGATGTCTGTTAGGTCCATCTCTTCTAGTGTATTGTTCAGTGCCTCTGTGTTCTGACTTATTTTCTGTCTTGTTGATTTGTCCTTTGGAGTGAGTGGTGTGTTGAAGTCTCCTAAAAGGAATGCATTGCTTTCTATTTCCTCCTGTAATTCTGTTAGTATTTGTTTCACATATGTCAGTTCTTTTCTGTTGGGTGCATATATATTTATCGTGGTTATATCTTTTTGTTGGACTGACTTTTATCATTGTGTAATGTCCTTCTTTATCTCTTGCTACTTTCTTTGTTTTGAAGTCTATTTTGTCTGACACAAGTACTGCAACACCTGCTTTTTTCTCCCTGTTGGTTGCATGAAATATCTTTTTCCATCCCTTCACTCTTAGTCTGTGTATATCTTTGGGTTTGAGGTGAGTCTCTTGCAAGCAGCATATAGATGAGTCTTGCTTTTTAATCCATTCTTTTACTCTGTGTCTTTTTATTGGCACATTCAGTCCATTTACATTTAGGGTGACTATCGATAGATATGTACTTATTGCCATTTCAGGCTTTAGATTTGTGGTTATCAAAGGTTCAAGGGTAGCTTCTTTACTATCTAACAGTCTAACTTAACTGTCTTATTAAGGTTTATAAACACAGTCTGATGATTATTTCTCTCCCTTCTTATTCTTCCTCCTCCATTCTTTATATGTTAGGTGTTTTATTCTGTACTCTTTTGCATTTCCTTTGACTGTTTTTGTGGATAGTTGATTTCATTTTTTGCCTTTTCTTGGTATTTGGATGGCCTGCTTTGTTTGCTGTGATTTTATTTTCTGTGGTGATATCTATTTAGCCTTAGGGGTGCTTCCATCTACAGCAGTCCCTTTAAAATATCCTGTAGAGGTGGTTTGTCGGAGGCATATTCCATCAACTTTTGCTTGTCTGGGAATTTTTTAGTCCTTCCTTTCAATATAAATGATATTAGTGCTCGATACAGTTTTCATGGTTCAAGCCCCTTCTGTTTCATGGCGTTAAATATATCATGCCATTCTATTCTGGCCTAAGGTTTCTCTTGAGAAGTGTGATGATAGCCTGATGGGTTTTCCTTTGTAGGTGATCTTTTTCGTCTCTCGGGCTGCCTTTAATACTCTGTCCTTTTCTTTGATCTTTGTAATCTTAATTATTTTATGTCTTGTTGTTATCCTCCTTGGTTCCCTTGTGTTGGGAGATCTGTGAGCTTCCATGGTCTCAGAAACTATTTCTTTCCCCAGCTTGGGGAAATTTTCGGAAATTATTTCTTCAAAGACACTTTCTATCCTTTTTTCTCTCTCTTCTTCTTCTGGTACCCCTATAATGCAAATATTTTTCCGTTTGGATTGGTCACACAGTTCTCTTAATATTCTTTCATTCCTAGAGATCCTTTTATCTCTCTCTGCCTCAGCTTCTCTGTACTCCTGTTCTCTGTTTGTAGTCCATTAACCGTCTCTTGCACCTTGTCCAGTCTGCTCTTAAGCCCGTAAATCGATTATTTCATTTTTGTTATCTCTCTCCGGACTTCACCCTATAGCTTTTGCATATTTCTCTGCACTTCCATCATCATGGTTATGACTTTTATTTTAAATTCTTTTTCAGCAAGATTGGTTAAATCTATCCCAGCAGGCTCTCTCTCTAGAGTTGCCTGAGTGATTTTTTTGTTTTTGTTTTTATTTATTTATTTTTACAATTTATTTTGGTATCATTAACCTACAATTACATGTGTAATATTATGGTGATTAAACTACCCCCTTCATCAGGTCACCCCAACAACCCCATTACAGTCACTTTCCATCAGCATAGTGAGATGCTATAAAATCACTACTTGTCTTCTCTGAGCTGTACAGCCCTCCTCCTGCCCCCCTACTTTATGTCTGCTAATCATAATGCCCCTTTCACCTTCTTATCTCTCCCTTCCCACCCATCTTCCCCAGTCCCTTTCCCTTTGGTAACTATTAGTCCGTTCTTGGGTTCTGTGAGTCTGCTGCTGTTTTGTTCCTTCAGTTTTTTTCTTTGTTCTTATACTCCACATATGAGTGAAGTCATTTGATACTTGTCTTTTTCGGCTTGGCTTATTTCACTGAGCATAATACCCTCTAGCTCCAACCATATTGTTGCAAATGGTAGGATTTGTTTTTTTCTTATGGGTGAATAATATTTCATTGTGCATATGTACCACATCTTCTTAATCCATTCATCTACTGATGGACACTTAGGTTGCTTCCATTTCTTGGCTATTGTAAATAGTGCTGCAATAAACATAGGGGTGCACCTGTCTTTTTGAAACTGGGCTGCTACATTCTTAGGGTAAATTCCTAGGAGTGGGATTCCTGAGTCAAATGGTATTTCTATTTTAAGTTTTTTGAGGAACCTCCATACTGCTTTCCACAATGGTTGAACTAATTTGCATTCCCACCAGCAGTGTAGGAGGGTTCCCTTTTCTCCACATCCTCGCCAACATTTGTTGTTGTTTGTGTTTTGGATGTTGGCCATTCTCATTGGTGTGAGGTGATATCTCATTGTGGTTTTCATCTGCATTTCTCTGATGACCAGCGATGTGCAACATCTTTTCATGTGCCTGTTAGCCAACTGAATTTATTCTTTAGAGACGTGTCTATTCATGTCCTCTGCCAATTTCTTAATTGGATTATTTGCTTTCTGTTTGTTAAGGTGCATGAGTTCTTTATATATTTTGGATGTCAACCCCTTATCAGATACATCATTTATGAATATATTTTCCCATACTGTAGGATGTCTTTTTGTTCTACTGATGGTGTCCTTTGCTGTACAGAAGCTTTTCAACTTGATATAGTCCCACTTGCTTATTTTTGCTTTTGTTTCCCTTGCCCGGGGGGATATGTTCATGAAGAAGTCACTCATGTTTATGTCCAAGAGATTTTTGCCTATGTTTTTTTCTAAGAGTTTTATGGTTTCATGACTTACATTCAGGTCTTTGATCCAACTTGAGTTTACCTTTGTGTATGGGGCTAGACAGTAGTACAGTTTCATTCTCTTACATGTAGCTGTCCAGTTTTTGCAACACCAGCTGCGGAGGAGGTTGTCATCTCCCCATTGTATATCCAAGACTCCTTTATCAAATATTAATTGGCTGTAAATATTTGGGTCTGTTTGGTCTGTTTGGTCTGTTTACGTTTTCTGTTTCTTGCTTGGTCAGTCATGGAAGGTTGTATTTTTCTAAGAAACTGTCCATTTCTTCTAGGTTTTCCAGCTTGTTAGCCTATAGATGCTCATAATATTCTCTTATAATTCTTTGTATTTCTGTGGGTTCCGTTGTTATTTTTCTGTTCTCATTTCTGATTCTGTTTGTGTGTGCAGATTCTCTTTTTCTCTTAATGAGTCTGGCTATGGGACTATCTACTTTGTTTATTTTTTCAAAGAACCAGCTCTTCGTTTCATTGATTTTTTCTATTATTTTATTCGTCTCAATTTTATTTATTTCTTCTCTGATCTTTATTATGTCCCTCCTTCTGGTGACTTTGGGCCTCATTTGTTCTTCTTTTTCCACTTTCAGTAATTGTGTCTTTAGACTGTTCATTTGGGAATGCTCTTCCTTCTTTAAATAGGCCTGGATTGCAATATACTTTCCTCTTAGAACTGCCTTTGCTGTGTCCCACAGAAGTTGTGACTTTGTGTTGTTGTTGTCATTAGTCTCCATATATTCTTTGATTTCTGTTTTTATTTGGTCGTTAACCCATTGATTATTTAGGAGAATGTTGTTAAGTCTCCATGTATATGTGAGCATTTTTGATTTCTTTCTAAAGTTTATTTCTAGTTTTATACCTTTGTGATCTGAGAAGTTGGTTGGTAGGATTTCAATATTTTTGAAATTACTGACATTCTTTTTGTGGCCTAGTATGTGGTCTATTCTGGAAAATGTTCCATGTGCACTTGAGAAGAGTGTGTATCCTGTTGCTTTTGGGTGAAGAGTTCTGTAGATGTCTGTTAGGTCCATCTGTTCTAGTGTGTTGTTCAGTGCCTCTGTGTCTTTACTTATTGTCTGTCTGGTAGATCTGTCCTTTGGAGTGAGTGGTGTGTTGAAGTCTCCTAAAATGTATGCATTCCTGTCTATTTCCTCCTTCAATTTTGTTAGTATTTGTTTCACATATGCTGGTGCTCCTGTGTTGGGTGCATATATATTTATAATGGTTATGTCTTCTTGGTGGACTCACCCCTTTATCATTATGTAATGTCCTTCTTTATCTCTTGCTACTTTCTTCGTTTTGAAGTCTATTTTGTCTTATGCAAGTACTGCAACACCTGCTTTTTTCTCTTTGTTGTTTGCATGAAATATCTTTTTCCATCCCTTCACTTTTAGTCTGTGTATATCTTTGGGTTTGAGGTGAGTTTCTTGTAAGCAGCATATAGATGGGTCTTGCTTTTTTATCCACTCTGTTACTCTGTGTCTTTTGATTGGTGCATTCAGTCCATTTACATTTAGGGTGATTATTAATAGATATGTACTTATTGCCATTGCTGGCTTTAGATTCATGGTTACCAAACGTTCAAGGGTTGCTTCTTTACTATCTAAGAATATAACTTACCTTTCTTGTTAAGTCATTGTGAACGCCATCTGATGTTTCTTTATCCCTCCGTTCCTATTCTTCCTCCTCCATTCTTTATATACTAGGTGTTTTATTCTTTGCCTTTAGTTAGTATTTGGATGGTCTTCTTTCTTTGCTATGATTTTGTTATCTCTGGTGACATCTTTTTAGCCTTAGGGCTGCTTCCCTTTAGAGCAGTCCATTTAAGATATCCTGTAATGGTGGTTTATGAGAGGCAAACTCTCTCACCTTTCGTTTGTGTGGAAATTGTTTAATCCCTCTGTCATATTTAAATGATAATCATGCTGGATACAATATTCTTGGTTCAAGGCCCTTCTGTTTTATTATGTTAAATATATCATGCCATTCTCATCTGGCTTGTAAGGTTTCTGTTGAGATGTCTGATGATAGTCTGATGGGTTTTCCTTTTTTCTCTCTCTAGCTGCCTTTAATACTCTGTCTTTATCTTTGTCCTTTGCCATCTTAATTATTATGTGTCTTGGTGTTGTCTTCCTTGGGTCCCTTGTGTTGGGAGATTTGTGGGCTTCCATGGACTGTGAGACTATTTCCTTCCCCAGTGTGGGAACGTTTTCAGCAATTATTTCTTCTAAGACACTTTCTATCCCTTTTTCTTTCTCTTCTTCGTCTGGTACTCCTATAATGCGAATATTGTTCCGTTTGGATTCGTCACACATTTCTCTTAATATTCTTTCTTTCCTAGAGATCCTTTTATCTCTCTCTGCCTCAGCTTCTATGTATTCCTGTTCTCTATTTTCTATTCCATTAACAGTCTCTTGCACCTCATCCAGTCTGCTGTTAAGCCCGTCGATGGCTTGTCTGATTTCTGCATAGTCTTTCCTCACTTCCCTCACTTCCTCCCTTAGCTCTTGCACATTTCTCTGTAGATTCATCAGCATGGCTATGACTTTTATTCTGAATTCTTTTTCAGGAAGACTGTGCATGTCCATCCCTTCAGGTTCCCTCTCTGGGGTTGTCTGGGTCTGAAGCTTTGTCTGTACCATATTCCTCTGTCTTTTCATGGTATAGAATTGGTTGCTGGTAGTTGCCACGTATGTCAGCTGGGCTCTTTATGACTCCCTCCCTGGGTACCCAGTCCTCTCAGGTGTAGCTGCCCACCAGTGCGCTGGGGTGGGGGAGTGCTCAGGTCCCGCCAGTTCGCGGCTCCGTATCTTACCCGCCTTGTCGGGTGCCAAGTCCTCTCAGGTGTAGCTGCCCGCTGGTGCGCTGAGGTGGGGGAGCGCTCAGGTCCCGCTGGGTCACGGCTCCGTATCTTACCCGCCTTGCTGGGTGCCGAATTCTCTCAGGTGAAGCTGTACGCTGTGCGCTCTCCTGTGTATTCTGGTCTCTCTTTTAGGAATAGTTATATTTGCTTTGTTTTCATGGATAAATATAATGTTGGGAGGAAATTTCTGCCGCTCCATTCACGTCACCATCTTCATGGAAGTCCTGTCTGAGTGATTTTTGACTAGACCAGATTCTCTGTCTTTTCATGGTGATGGAAGTGGTCGCAGGGAGGTGACACCTGTGTCAGCTGGGAGAACAAAGTCCCTTCCTGCTTGTTGTTCACCTTGCCCTTCTCTGCAGCCTGTGCCAGTTATCCACATACCAGGAGGCAGTCTCTGGGATAATTCTCTGAGCTGTCATTGGCAGGGCCACCCTCACGATAGCCTAGAGCACTGCGGGGGCATGGCAGCCATGCCGGGTGCTTTCTGCAGCAAGGAGGGGCCCTTCGCACCTTCTGCACCTTGCTCCATTTTCCGCTGCCTGACCCGGTTACTGTGCGCTGGGAGGGGACTCTGTGGTTGCCATGGGTGCGGATGGTCTCCGGCTGCTCCGCAGGTGTGGCAGGTCAGCCAGTCCGTTTGTAGCAACGGCCGGGGGGAACGAATGGCAGGCTGCTTATCACTGTGAGGTGCTTTGGGGCTGCTTTACCCAGCAGGCAGTTAGGGGGCCCCAAATTCCTCAAGATTCCCTGCCTGCTGCGCTGAGTGCGCTGGGACAATTTTGTTCCACTGTTGGGCCCTTGTCTCTTCAAGACTTTTAAAAAATCACCCACTTTTCTTTTGTCCCAGGGGAGCCAGCTCTGGGGACCCACTCGCAGTGTCTGTCTCAGATCCTGCCCTTCAGTTTCTCTAATCTCCAGTGCACTATGTGATGTGTATCTGTGCTCCTGGTGAAGATCACCAGGGCTGGTTATTTAGCAGTCCTGTGCTTCCACTCCCTCCCCACTCTGATTCTTTTCCTCCCTCCAGTGAGCTGGGGTGGGGGAGTGCTCGGGTCCCACTGGGTCATGGCTTTGTATCTTACCCCTTTTGTGAGGTGCTGAGTTCTCGCAGATGTAGCTGTAGCCTGGCTGTTGTACTGTATCTTCTCGTCTCTCTTTTAGGACTAGTTGTATTTGTTGTATTTTCAAAAATATATATGGATTTGGGAGGAGATTTTCACCATCCTGCTCATGCCACCATCTTGAGCCAGAGTTTGCATGTTTTAATTTCATCGTATCTGGTGAATGTACTACTGCTCTAGAAAATGAAATGAAAAGTAGATCAATATTGCAAAGGAACTAATTCTCAAAGTACGGTCTGGAAATTAAACTTTGTATATAGGGGAACTTAGTGTTTTGTCCTGAAAAGTTATATTAGGTAAATGTGTGAGGATGCATACAAGAAATTCATTCAAGGAATTCACATTTGTAAGTCCATTTTCCCCAAATTAACTCCCCAGTTAGAGTGCAAAATTAAGGTTTTAAAAGAGTTTTAATAATCTGGTAAGTGAACATCAGGATAATTTTGCAAACTTGCATTGTGGAAATATTGAGATTAAAATTTCCAAAAGTACATTTCACAAGATTCATGCAATGAGGCATTGTGTGTCAAATGTGATCTAATGCTATCTCTTCTGCTTCTCCATAAGCTCTGATCGAAACAATACTTTCTGCAGGGAGATGCTGGTGTTATTTTAACTTAAGCTATAGTTAAGTAGTAGGAAAAGATAAGGGAGGGCATATAAGAGAACACAAGATGAGGGTAGCAAGAGAAATAAGAAGAGAAGAGGAATGTGAGAATGGGAATGAAAGATATAGAAAACACAGATATTTCTTGTCATTATGGAGCAGACTTCCCAGGACTTTGCACCTCAGGGAGCTGGGCCTCTACCCTTTCTCCTGCTGGACCCAATGGCTTCTTTACTTCCAGATGTGTTTTTCTGAAGCCTACCTGCCTAGACATCTGGTAGTCCCAATTTCCACATTCACCTTATGGTAATCTAACTATAGCCTTGCACCTGCCCTTCAGGATTTATAATATCCTCTATTCCTGCTACTTTGAAAAGGCCAATATTTTATTTGAAAAAGGGACTCAGTGACTAAAGATTTTTTTTAAAAATTGATGTAATTCAGCACCTCTGAGGGTGATCAGCATATAAAATAAAATTTCTGCTCCCATTTACGCTCTTGCCAAGCTTTCAACATTTTAGGGAAAAATAAATTAACCTTAAAGGTGTTTGGAAATAAAGGATCTGCTTCTGAGCTAATGATGGAAGAGAATGAAGTAACTATAAGTATCTTAAAATTAATATTGAGAAAGTTGGCAATATTTTAAAGGACTATTAAAACGAGTCTCCTACAGTGTAGATCTATAGAAATATGTGACAGGATTTGAAGCAGCTTAGCATGGACTAATATACTTATATTAAACTCTTTAAATAGGATTTTTTTTTTGTTTTGCAAATCAGCTTAATTGCCATAGGAAAGCAAAGAACCATGACAACTTGTATATCAAAGTATTTAATTCACGTGGTCACCCAAGGACACTATTTGTGTAATTGCTTTGCTTTCTAAGAGACTGGAATATTTACCATGAATTCAACAAGGCAATGCAGCCAATTTTTCCTGCATAGATTATTCATTTTCTGAAAAGGGGGTTGGGGGAAAGGAAACTGCAATCCTTAAGAAAATCTTATGCTTAGTAAATGTCTCTCTCATACTTCTCTTATAAGTAAATTCCTATTGATAGAATCTCTTGTAATTGGAAAGGAGATCAGCACTACTTTTTATTATAGGCAAATATTTTAGCAGGTATAAATTACAGTACCATGACTATTGTATAAATAGCTGGGGTATAATTACTTGCAGTGGGTTTATGGCTGTTTGATTTGTCAAATAGAAATACAGGAGGAACAATTAAATTTCAATTTCAGAATAAACTAATTTTTAATACATATTCCAAACATTAATAAGACATACTACTTTTAATTTTTTTTATCAGAAATTCAAATTTTACTGGCATTCTGTATTTGTATTTTATCTGGCAACCTTATGTAGGTCCTTCCAAAGGCTAAAACATTATGTCACCTACATGAATATTTCTTCAAATAAATCTTGCTGTTTTATTCATGAGTTCATTTATTCTTTGCATGTGATTCTTCTACATGTGATTTCTTTCCTTCTGGATGGGACTGGGATCTCTTTCCCTAAAATAAGAATTCTCTGGACCCAGTGGTAGAAATTGGGTCTATGCTAGAATATGCACGGTTTGTGGTTACCTTCCCTAAAAATTTAAAAGCATCAAGTAACTGAGAAAAGGATCAAAATATTTATGACTTTTAGTTGGACCCAAATTGTATTCAGTTTTGTTTGTGTGTGTGTCTGTGTTTATATTTTATCATATAGTTCATGTACATATCAGGTGTTGGGATCTACTACAGTGTTTGTTTAAGAACTAAGATGATCCTAAGAGATTCATTTCCTAATTTTCTTTTTTTTTAAGATGAGATACATTCCCCTCTCTTTGATGATTGCTTTTATTTGCAATTATTATGCAATAAACACAATTTTCATATTACTTTTATCGGATTGCTAAAAGAGTTTTAAGGTTTGTGTACTGATTCTTTAATATGAGTATGAATCAGCTGAAATATTTGGGAAGAAACAGCAGCCTCATTCTCTTCATTTCACTATTCAGTCATGACTTGAATTCCTTTCTGAACAACAATGGGTGGGAAAGGAAGGAATGACATAACAGTAAGGACAGATCAGTTGTCAGGTGCTTATATTTTGCAATGACAAAATTGCCTACATGAATTTTTATTCCTGCAATAAGACACTTGTTACATAAAAAGAACTTAGTAATTTTGTAAATTTTAGTCTACATAGCTTTTCCAAAGTCTCAATATTGGTTTAGGAAGTATTAAATATTGATGAATCTTTCCATTATGCTACAAAGTTTTGATTGAATTGTTTCCTCCTGAGATAAAATTATATACGGAGAATCAAGCAAAGTAATTAGGAATTTCAACTTATAGAAACTATTTTAGTAATTCAATTTATTTAGTTGTATTTTTGCTAGTGAATTAGAAGATTAGCTTAAAATTGGACACATAACTTGACATTAATGGTACATAGAGACATCAATAATCTTTCTGGAAAGCCATGAGTACTGCATTTATTTCGATTAGGAATAGAATCATTGGTTATAGAATGTACCTATTAAGAAAGACTGGATAGTCTATTGCAAACCCTTTATTCTTTTTTTTACTATTTATTTATTCGTTTGTTTGTTTATTTATTTAATTTTGGTATCATTAATCTACAATTACATGTGCAACATTATGGTTACTAGACTCCCCAAATCATCAAGTCTCCACCACATGCCCCATTACAGTCACTGTCCATCAGCATAGTGAGATGCTATAGAATCACTACTTGTCTTCTCTGAGTTGTACAGCCCTCCCCATGCCCCCCACCTTATGTCTGTCAGTCGTAATGCCCCTTTTTTACCCCTTGTCCCTCCCTTCCCACCATCCTCCCCAGTCCCTTTCCCTTTGGTAACTGTTAGTCCATTCTTGGATTCTGTGAGTCTTCTGCTGTTTTGCTCTTTCAGTTTTTTTCTTTGTTCTTATACCCAACATAAGAGTGAAATCATTTGATACTTGTCTTTTTCCACCTGGCTTATTTCACTGAGCATAATACCCTCTACCTCCATTCATGTTGTTGCAAATGGCAGGATTTGTTTTCTTCTTGTGGCTGAATAATATTCCATTGTGTATATGTACCACCTCTTCTTTATACATTCATCTACTGATGGACACTTAGGTTGCTTCCATTTCTTGGTTATTGTAAATAGTGCTACGATAAACATAGGGGTGCATCTGCCTTTTTCAAACTGCTTCATTCTTAGGGTAAATTCCTAGGAGTGGAATTCCTGGGTTAAATGGTATTTCTATTTTGAATTTTTGAGGAACCTCCATACTGCTTTCCACAATGGTTGAACTAATTTGCCTTCCCACCAGCAGTGTAGGAGGGATCCCCTTTTTCTACGTCCTCGCCGACATTTGTTGTTGTTTGTGTTTTGGATGTTGGCCATCCTTACTGGTGTGAGGTGATATCTCATTGTGGTTTTAATTTGCATTTCTCTGATGATTAGCGATGTGGAGCATCTTTTCATGTGCCTGTTGGCCACCTGAATTTCTTCTTTGGAGAACTGTCTGTTCAGATCTTTGCCCATTTTTTAACTGGATTATTTGCTGTTTGTTAGTTGAGGTGCGTGAGCTCTTTATATACTTTGGATGTCAACCCCTTATCGAATATGTCATTTATGAATATATTCTCCCATACAGTTGGATGTCTTTTTGTTCTACTGATGGTATCCTTTGCTGTGCAGAATTTTTCAGCTTGATATAGTCCAACTTGTTCATTTTTGCTTTGTTTCCCTTGCCCAGGGAGATATGTTCATGAAGAAGTTACTCATGTTTATGTCCAACAGATTTTTGCCTATGATTTTTTCTACGAGTTTTATGGTTTCGTGACTTACATTCACGTCTTGGATCCATTTTGAATTTACATTTGTGCATGGGCTTAGACAATGATCCAGTTTCTTTCTCTTACATGTAGCTGTCCAGTTTTGCCAAGACCAGCTATTGAAGAGGCTGTCATTTCCACATTGTATATCCATGGCTCCTTTATCATATATTAATTGACCGTATATGTTTGGGTTAATATCTGGACTGTCTATTCTGTTCCACTGGTCTGTGGGTCTGTTCTTGTGCCAGTACCAAATTGTCTTGATTACTGTGGCTTTGTAGTAGAGCTTGAAGTTGGGAAGAAGATCCTCCCGGCTTTATTCTTCCTTCTCAGGATTGCTTTGACTATGCGGGATCATTTGTGGTTCCATATGAATTTTAGAACTATTTGTTCCAGTTCGTTGAAGATTGATGTTGGTATTTTGATAGGGATTGCATTGAATCTGTAGTTGCTTTATGTAGTATAGGCATTTTCACAATAATTGGTCTTCCTAGCCAAGAGCATGGGATGAATTTCCATTTGTTAGTGTCCTCTTTAATTTCTCTTATGAGAGTCTTGTTGTTTTCAGGGCATAGGTCTTTCATCTCCTTGGTTAGGTTTATTCCTAGGTCCTTTATTCTACTGATGCAATTGTGAATGCAATTGTTTTCCTGATTTCTCTTTCTGTTAGCTCATCGTTAGTATATAGGAAAGCAACAGATTTCTGTGTATTAATTTTGTATCCTGCAACTTTGCAGAATTCAGATATTAGTTCTAGTAGTTTTAGAGTTGAGTCATTAGGGATTTTTATGTATACTATCATGTCATCTGCAAATAGTGACAGTTTGACTTCTTCTTTACCAATCTGGATGCCTTGTATTTCTTTTTTTTTGTCTTATTTCCGTGGCTAAGATTCTCAGTACTATGTTTAAGAACATTGGGGAGAGTGGGCATTCCTGTCTTCTTCCCTACCTTAGGTTTAAAGCTTTCAGCTTCTTGTTGTTAAGTATGATGTTGGCTGTGGGTTTGTCATATATGGCATTTATTATGTTGAGGTATTTGCCCTCTATACCCATTTTGTTAAGAGTTTTTATCATGAATGGATGTTGAGTTTTGTTAAATGATTTTTCAGCATCTATGGAGATGATCATGTGGTTTTGTTCTTCTTTTTGTTGATGTGGTGGATGATGTTGATGGATTTTCGAATGTTGTACCATCCTTGCATCCCTGAGATGAATCCTACTTGATCATTGTGTATTGTCCTCTTAATATATTTTTTAATTCGTTTTGCTATTATTTTGTTGAGTATTTTGCACCTATGTTCATCAAGGATATTGGTCTGTAATTTTCTTTTTTGGTGGGGCCTTTGCCTGGTTTTGGTATTAGAGTGATGGTGGCTTCATAGAATGAGTTTGAAAGTATTCCCTCCTCTTCTATTTTTTGGAAAACTTTAAGGAGAATGGGTATTATGTCTTCTCTATATGTCTGATGAAATTCAGTGGTGAATCCATCTGGCCCGAGGGTTTTGTTCTTGGGTTGTTTTTTGATTACTGATACAATTTCATTGCTGGTAATTGGTCTGTTTAGATTTTCTGTTTCTTCCTTGGTCACTCTTGTAAGGTTCTATTTTTCTAAGATGTCCATTTCTTCTAGGTTTTCCAGCTTGTTTGCATATAGATTTTCATAGTATTCTCTAATAATTCTTTGTATTTCTGTGGTGTCTGTCGTGATTTTTCCTTTCCCATCTCTGATTCTGTTCATGTATGTAGATTCCTTTTTCTCTTTATAAGTCTGGCTAGGGGGTTATCTATTTTGTTTATTTTCTCAGTGAACCAGCTCTTGGTTTCATTGATATTTTCTATTGTTTTATTCTTCTCAATTTTATTTATTTCTTCTCTGATCTCTATTATGTCCCTCCTTCTGCTGACTTTGGGCCTCACTTGTTCTTCTTTTTCCAATTTGAATAATTGTGACTTTAGACTATTCATTTTGGATTGTTCTTCCTTCTTTAAATAGGCCTTAATTGCAATATACTTTCTTCTTAGAACTGCCTCGCTGCGTCCCACAGAATTTGGGGCTTTGTGCTGTTGTCATTTGTCTCCATGTATTGCTTGATCTCTGTTTTAATTTTGTCATTGACTCATTGATTATTTAGGAGCATGTTGTTAAGCTTCCATGTGTTTGTGAAGCTTTTTGTTTTCTTTGTACAATTTATTTCTAGTTTTACAGCTTTGTGATCTGAGAAGTTGGTTGGTAGAATTTCAATCTTTTTGAATTTACTGAGGCTTTTTTTGTGGCCTCGTATATGATCTATTCTGGAAAATGTTCCATGTGCACTTGAGAAGAATGTGTTTCCTGCTGCTTTTGGGTGTAGGGTTCTGTAGATGTAAGTTAGGTCCATCTGTTCTAGTGTGTTGTTCAGTGCCTCTGTGTTCTGAATTAGAATTTTCTGTCTTGTTGATCTGTCCTTTCGAGTGAGTGTTGTGTTGAAGTCTCCTAAAATGAATGTATTCCATTCCATTTCCTCCTTTAATTCTGTTAGTATTTGTTTCACATATGTTGGTACTCCTGTGTTGGGTGCATAGGTATTTATAATGATTATATCCTCTTGTTGAACTGACCCCTTTATCTTTTTGTAATGTACTTCTTTGTCTCTTGTTATTTTCTTTGTTTTGAAGTCTATTTTGTCTGATACACGTACTGCAACACCTGTTTTCTCCCTATTGTTTGCATGAAATATCTTTTTCCATCCCTTCACTTTTAGTCTGTGTATATATTTGGGTTTGAGGTGAGTCTCTTATAAGCAGCATATGAATGGGTCTTGCTTTTTTATCCATTCTATTCATCTGTGTATTTGATTGGTGCATTCAGTCCATTTTCATTTTGGGTCATTATCGATAGATATGCACTTATTGTCAGTGCAGGCTTTGGGTTCATGGTTACCAAAGGTACAAGGGTAGCTACTTTACTATTTAACAGTCTAACTTAACTCTCTTATTAAGCTATTATAAACACAGTCTGAAGATTCTTAATTTCTCTCCCTTCTTATTCTTTCTCCTCCATTCTTTATTTGTTAGGTGTTTTATTCTGTACTCTTTTTTGTTTCCTTTGACTGTTTTTGTGGATAGTTGATTTTATTTTTTGCCTTTAGTTAGTATTTGAATCATCTGCTTTCTTTGCTGTGATTTTATTTTCCCTGGTGTCATGTATTTACCCTTAGGAGTGCTTCCATCTAGAGCAGTCCCTTTAAAATATCCTTTAGAGGTGGCTTGTGGGAGGCAAATTCCCTCAACTTTTGCTTGTTTAGAAGTTGTTTAATCCATCTTTCAAATTTAAATGATAATCGTGCTGCATACAATTTTCTTGGTTCAAGGCCCTTCTGTTTCATTGCGTTAAATATATCATGCTATTCTCTTCTGGCCTGTAAGGTTAGTGTTGAGAAGTCTGATGGTATAGCCTGATGGGTTTTACTTTGTAGGTGATCTTTTTTCTCTCTCTGGCTGCCTTTAATAATCTGTCCTTGTCTTTGATCTTTGTCATTTTAATTATTATATGTCTTTGTGTTGTCCTCCTTGGGTCCCGTGTGTTTGGAGATCTGTGGGCTTCTGTGGTCTGAGAGACTATTTCCTTACCCAGCTTGGGTAAGTTTTCAGCAATTATTTCTTCAAAGACATTTTCTATCTCTTTTTCTCTCACTTCTTCTGGTACTCTTATAAGCGAATATTGTTCCGTTTGGATTGGTCGGTCACACAGTTCTCTTAATACTCTTTCATTCCTAGAGATCCTTTTATCTCTCTCTGCCTCAGCTTATCTGTATTCCTGTTCTCTGTATTCTATTCCATTTACCGTCTCTTGCACCTCGTCCAGTCTCCTCTTAAGATGTTTTATTGATTGTTCCATTTGTGTTATCTCCCTCTGGACTTCATCCCTTAGCTCTTGCATATTTCTCTGCAGGTCCATCAGCATGGTTATGACATTTATTTTTAATCCTTTTTCAGGAAGATTGGTTATATCTATCCCACCAGGCCCTCTCCCTTGGGTTGTCTGAATGATTTTTGACTTTTCCAGGTTCTTCTGCCTTTTCATGGCAATAGAAGTGCTCACAGGCAGGTGGTACGTGTGTCAGCTGGGAGAACAAACTCCCTTCCTGCTTGTTGTTCACTTTGCCCTTCTCCGCTGCCTGTTCCAGTTACACGCACACGCGGCGGCAATCTCTGGGATCATCCCGTGAGCTGCCATGGGAGGGGCCACCCTCAGGCTAGCGTAACGCCCTGCAGGCAGTTCCTGTGAGAACAGTGCCCCTTCATGCCTTCTGGAGTTTTCTGTGGCTTCTGCTGCTTGTGCCATTACCTGCACACTGGGAGGCAGTCTCTGGGATAATCCCCTGAGGTGCCATGGGTGGGGCCACCCTCATGCTAGCCTAGAGCACTGCATGGGGGTGTCAGCCATGCCGCGTGTGTTCTCGTGCAAGAATGGTGCCCCTTCATGCCTTCTGGACCTTGCTCTGGCTTCCTCTGCCTGGCCTAGTTAGCTGCATGCTGGGAGGACACTCTGTGTGGCTGCTCTGGCTGCTCTGCAGCTGTGGCGGATCAGCAGGTCTGTTTGCAGTGCGGGCTGGGGGTAATGAATGGCAAGCTGCTTATGGCCATGAGCGGCTTTGGGGCTGCTTTACCTGGCAGGGTTTCTGGGAGCCTGAAGTTCCTCAATATTCCCAGCCTGCTGTGCTAAGTGTGCTGGGACTATTTTATTCAGCTGTTGGGCCCTTTTCCCTTTAAAACTTTTAAAAAGTGCCCAATTTTCTTTTGTCCCAGGGGAGCCTGCTGTGGTACCCACTCACAGCCTCTGTCTCGAATTTTACTTTTCCATTTCTCTAATCTCCAGTACACCATGCAATGTGTGTCTGTGCTCCTGGGGCAGATTACTAGGGCTGATTATTTAGCAGTCCTGTGCTTCCACTCCCTCCCCACTCTGATTCTTTTCCTCCTGCCAGTGAGCTGGGGTGTGGGGAGTGCTCAGGTCCTGCTTGGTCACAGCTTTGTATTTTACACTTTTCATGAGATGCTGAGTTCTCACAGGTGTAGATGTAGCCTGGCTGTTGTACTGTATCTTCTGGTCTCTCTTTTAGGAATAGTTGTATTTGCTCTATTTTAAAAATATATATGGTTTTGGGAGGAGATATCTGCTGCCCTGCTCACGCCGCCAACTTGAGCCCCTCCTCCTCCTGACTATATTTGTTTTTAAGCTAACAATTGTAACGTATCCTTCTTTTATTAACTTTTTAGGGGATGAAAAGTTTACCTTGACCCTCTTAGGGTGCTTGGCTGGGTCTGAAAATTAAACTGACAAAGACAGATTAACAGGATAAAAGCATACAAATTTATTTAATATGTTTTATGTGACATGGGAGCCTTTATAAGGAAATTTAAGATGCAAGGAAATGGACCTAAATATTTTTATACAAGGTTTGATGAAGAGAAGAAGATCATAGAGGAATATGATAAGGAGTATGAGGTAAATGTAGTAAACTAGGAGAAACTCAGCCAGGCCTGTTTGTTAGGCTTCTTCCTGACATCCCTTTCTCTTCAGAGATGAGGATGCTCCTTTCTTCTGGGTGGAGGGATGGAAATTCCCACATGAGCATTTTAGGATCTGTTTCTGGGGAGCTTGGCAGGGGGGTGGTCGAAGGAAGATCAGGGAGACCTTCCTGCTTCTCAACTCCCTAAGCTTAAAATATTCAAAAAACCAAGAGTGCAACATTTTGGGGTTTGTGTGTTCTGAACCCCATCAACTGGCTTATAAATATCTAGCTCTCCAGATTCCCATAGAACCAGTTTACTATCTGTAACTCCTGGGAGGGGAAATCCCAGGACAAAATACCTTTGAATCTGAAATCGTCAAAGGGAGAAATAAAGTTTAAATCTCGTGTATTGCTTAAAAGCAGTCATCTCACATCTGTCTCTCTCTCCTGCTGCCACAGAAGTGAGTTAATCCTCCCCCCAACCTCTCTGGTCCAGATAATCCCTCACTGGCCCATGCAATTACCCACTGATATGGAGATGGACTACTTCTCTCTACCCCTTGGAAACACCTGTTGATATGGAGATGCACTAAGGCCAGGAGAGAGATTCTGGAAATATTGCAATTTTACCCACACTATCTTACTGGTTCTCACAAGAATAATTTTAATAAATCTTTGTCATGTGTTAATTTTATATTTGTGTGAATTATGTTGTAACTTTTTGAAAGTCTACTTTGTCAGAAAAGTAAGGAGAGAAAAAACCACATTGTTTCAAATAGCTGCCCTGTAAAATAATTTTGTTAAAGAGCTTTACTTGCTCTTCAGTGTGGCCACTGTCAAGTCTGTATATTCATGGCTGAAAAAGGAATGAAATTTAATTTCTTTTTGGCCTGTATGATGATGTAAGTCTGGGGAGAGGAAATCCTGGGGCAAAATACCTCTAAAAACTGAAATTATTCAATGGTGGAAATAGTTTAAAACCTGTTTACTGCTTACAAACTGCAGTCCAGGCCATTCTCTCTTTCCTGCTCCAGCAGAAGCAAAACCAGCACCACCCCTCACGTCTCAGGTACAGATAAGCCCTTCTTTGCCCAGGTAATTACCCACTGATATGGATATGAACTCCTCTCCACCCCTGATGATATGCAAATGAACTAAAGCCACACCTCTTTCCACCTCTGAGCAACTATTGATATGCAGATGTATTAAAGCCAGGTGAGATATTCTGGAAATATTATAATTTTACCCACAGGCCACCCTTCCAAAAATCTCGCCTTACAATCTACTCATTCCCCCTCTTCTGACCAAACTAATGACATACAATAGCAACAGCAATAAAATCATGATAATGCTCAAGCCAGAGGATTCATCCTATGGAGATAAGTAAATGTAGTTTACAGAAAAATCTCTTACTAAGCACAAAATATGTTTCTACACTTGTTTACTCATTCTTAACAACCATGCTAGATTACTCACAAAACTTTTACCAAACATTAGACAAAGTCAAGCCTCTCATTAAGCATATTTTTCTTGACAACAGCAACACAATCATGATAATTTTCAAGCCAGAGGGTTCAGCTAGGTTCAAAGTCCCATGCAGATTAAGTTCAAAGCTCATTCATTCCAGACATCACATGGCAGCTGCAGCCAGGGGGCGCATCCAGGGCACAAGGAATGTAGAAGCAAATAACCATGATTTTGAGGGCCACTTTGCTGTTATTCTAGAAATACACAGGAGGCCAGCTTCCAGGCCTCTTTTCCAAGGTGTCAGAAGGGCAAGCCATCGCCAATCCATGCATTGAAATGTCCAAAGCCATGTCCATTTTATTCTTAATTGCTGCACCCATCCTTGCAATGCATGTCCAATACAGTGGGTGCTTTGATTGCTCTTAATCATCTGTGGTCGGCCATAAGTTGCAAAGAGATGCTCTAGGCCCCTCTTGGTGGTTTGCTGATCTGCACAACATGCAGGTAACTCCTTCTGGGCTCAGCTGACTTCTTCAAAGGTCAATGGCAAGCCCCACTGAGAAGCTACAGCCCACGTTGTCTTTTGCCCCACATGCAACAAACACTGATGTAGCCATTGGGCCACATCAGAGGCAGACTTTCCTTCTAGCCAGCTCACCTGGGCCAATGCATCTGCTTCATCATTCCTTGGGGATGCCAAAGGCAAAGGCCAGTCACATATATTGTAGGTGTCTGTGCTACAGCACTCTGTGGCCTTTGGGCCCAGTCTCTCACCCACCCCATGATGGGATAGTTGGTTATTACCTTTGTTGGAGCTGTTCTGGTGATGTGCTACATATCCAGCAAGGCATGGTACAAAGAAGCCCGTTGCTTCTCTATCAAGGTGACCTGGACCTCTGCTCCTTTCCATAGTTGTGACCAGGCTCCGGTGGGCAGCAGGATCAGCAGCAGTGCCAGAAACTGTAGCCTTAGGCTTGGGCCATGGGCCAGGGTCGGCACAGTCAGCAGCAGTGGTGGTGCCTCCATGATCACATGAGTGTAGACACATGTCCCTGGGCACGAACGCCACTTCTCCCCATCGTTTCTAGGGGTGGCCCTTCCAAAGGTCACACCCATTATAACAGATTTCGGGTTCAGAGGAATCCTGCCGACTAAGCCAGATGTAACTCCGGGGAGAGGAAATCCCGGGGCAAAATACCTCTAAAAGCCGAAATCAGTCAAAGGGAGAAATAAAGTTTAAAACTTGTTTATTGCTTATGAACTGCAGTCTTGGCCCTTCTCTCTTTCCTTCTCCAGCAGAAGCAAAACTGGAAGCACCCCTCACCTCTCAGGTATAGATAAGCCCTCTGTTGCACAGGTAGTTACCTATTGATGTGGAGAAGAACTTCTCTCCACCCCTGAGGATTTGCAAATGCACCAAAGCCACTCTTCTTTCCACCTCTGAACGCCTATTGATAGGCAGATGTACTAAAACCAGGCGAGATATTCTGGAAATATTACAATTTTATGCACAGATGAGCTGTAAAAACAGATGTATGACACAGAAACACATCAGAAAAAAAAGAGTCCTCTTTGTCATGCTGATGTCAAGAGATTTACATTTGTCTCAGAGGTGAGTGATATTATACCAAACTTTTCTACATTATAGGTTTTAGTTTAGAGAGCGTGACATAATAAAATCTGAGTTCCAACCAGTGATATTATGAACTAGCTCTATAGGAATTGAGGGCTTCAATTTTAATGAAAACATAAGCAATCAAATGCAAAGGTAAACATATTCTACATAATCATTAAATGAAACTCAGAATGATAAAGAAAACACGAGAAATGACTTAAAATGTTATGACTTAAAATACCTTATGAATTTTCTTAAATTTTCTTTTTCATGCCAGCATTGGTGGGATACCAAATTTGTTTTTATTATTGAAAAGGAAAACAAAAGAAAAAAATGCTGTTGCCTAAATATATATATAAAACAAATTGGTCTTAGAAAATACAAGTTATCTAGCTAATGTTAAAACTATCATCTTTTTGTTCAAAAAAATAGGGAAATATCAAGTCTGTTATACCAGAAACTAGCAGGTTGGTACTACATATGCACCTTGAACTATTCTATTTTTTTAGATAAACCACCTTTCTAATTAAAAATTGTTGACTTCTTGTCTGACGGATTAAAAACCTGACATCAATACAAAGAACTCTTTACTGCTAAGTTTTAAATATTTGGCAAGAGAAGTGGATATTTACATTTATAAAACAGGAAAGAAATCCAGACTGAAAAGAAATATTGCCCTTTACTATTTGTGTAGTTGAAGGGAAAAATATGGTATCTCAATAGATAAATTTGATAGCATGTCTCTCACAACTAAATTATGCAAAAGTATAGCCATTACACTGTGTATAATTAGAATTAAGTATGCTGTCAAAGCAAGAAGTCCTGTAACTAACTGATCATGATATCCATTAATATAGCCTACAGTGTCTGTCATTACAATGGGGCTTGTTGATAATGATGCTGGGGTTCTTGTTCACAAAGCCGAAGAATGAGCTTAGCGAACACCCAAGGTAGGAGAGCAAGGTACAGGCTTTTATTTAGAGATAAAGTGAAAGGACAGAACTCCCAGCTCATGCCAGGAAGGGACAAGAGAGTTCGGTGTGCTGTGTTGTCTAGGGGTTTTATTGGCAGATGAGGATTTTTCGAGAACACGAAAAAAGGTTTAGGGGTGTGGACATGCTACGTGGTGTCTGAACACCCCAAATTAACTTAACACAAGAAATTCCCCGCCCCAATCTCTCTCTGGGATACTGGCATCTTGGTCTAGGAGCATATCTAAAGGTGGCCTGCCCAGCCCCCAAGGTGGGCTGAGGTATTGTATGTTTGCTAAAGAGTAAGTTAGAATCCTGCTTCCCAAACTTCCTCGGTGTTACAATGCAATCTTATCTTTAAGGTGGAATCTTTCTTGCTTCTTAATATTGTTTACAGCTGGGTCTACATGCTAAATTAGTTGCCCAGTTTGTAAAATCACCCCATCAGATCTGAAAGAGGAAAGATAGCACATAGGCCTGGGCCTTTTAGCATGCTAAAGAGAATCTTACACATGATTACAAATGATTAGCGTAATAAAAACATGTGCTACTCTTCTTTATCTGGGGATATTAACTGATCTTACTGAAGAATGACCCTAAAGCTTAATGTTTAACACAGAGTTTTGGTAGGGGGTTTCCTTGCATGTAGTTACATTGCTCTGACTGCAAATATCCTGCCTTTGCTTTTTCCAGAGGCCCTCATCCTATTCTGTCTAAGCCCATGGTCCCTGTCTCAATATTATTCCTTAAGGTAAGTACCCCTAGACAATACTTCCTTACTTCAAAACATACCGATTTTTCCAACAGTGTACATCTAAACCTATATACTTCATGCTCATAGTAAGGGAATTTTCTTGTATTTCCTGACTGATTAAATTCTACCACTTCATTTTGACTTTATTGCTTTTTAGCCTGGTGCAAAACCTACAGTGATTCAGTAGCAAAATAATATTGAAGTATCTTCCTTCTGACTTACATTTATATATTTTGAGTACGACACTTTGAATTTATGCTCAAACCTAAAGTTTTTACTCTTTTCCACTTCTCTCTTTCTAGATGGTGTGATACTTAAAATTTCTTTTTATAACCCGTAAACTCCAATAAAAAAATGGAATTTCCATGAAGGCTACCTTACTCTATAGTGTCACCTTTCATAAACAGCACAACATTGGAGTAGTTCATTTTATAATTTGTTCCTCAAATCCCACACCACAATTTTCTGCCTGCTTGAAAATAAAACCATTCCGTGACCATTTACTCAGCTGTTGTCATTATAGATATGGTGCCTATGAATGAAAAACATTATTCATTTGTTAAATCATTCCTTTTACTTCATTATCATCCCATACATATGCCATCAGGCTGGATAGGATTTTTAAAGACATTCAAAATGCTAATGATAGCTTTTTCTAACAGCACTTTGAGTATGTTAAATAGCTTGCAGTTTGCATCCCATCAAAAAAGCAAAGCAAAAAAAAGTACCACACTGAAAAAAAATCCTTTTCAGTTCCATTATTAAAAATACCAGTTAGTTCTAAGGCATACAAGTGTCACACAGGTCAGGAAGAGACAACTGGTCTGGCCTAAGAAAAAATATGATTCATGATAAAATTTAAGTCTCCAAAAGTAAACTTTAAATGATTTCCAAAGAAGATATACACAGTGTATTCCCTTTCTTGACTTGGCTAGATTAAAATAATAAAATTTGTTTTAAGGTACTCTTAAAGCACCAGAGTACAGCTGTTATTTCCTGACATCAATGCATTAAATCTCAACATAGCTTTTTGTACCTGGAATTCAAGAGCCATTTCCAGAATAAGTCTATTTGCAATTATTTGTCCTCTTTCTTCCCCAAACCTCCCACATTAGATGTAAAAATGATACAGTGAGTGGGACTACATTACAAGATGCCATCAGCAGAACAAAAAGGCATCCTACAGTATGGGAGAATATATTCATAAGTGATTTATACTATAAGGGGTTAAAATCCAAAATATAAAAAGAACTCACATGTCTCAATACCAAAAAAACAAACAATGCAATTAAAAAGTGGACTGAGGACTTGAACAGACATTTCTGCAAAGAAGAAATACAGATGACCAACAGGCACATGAAAAGATGCTCTAAATCCCTAATCATCAGGAAAATGAAAATTAAATCCACAATGAAATAACACTTTGAAGCCAGGGTTCTTGTTTACAGAGCTGAAGAATGAACTTCACAAACACTTAAGGTAGGAGAGCAAGGCAGAGGCTTTTATTTAGAGCTAAAGTGAAAGGACAGAGCTCCCGGCTCATGCCAGGAGGGGACAAGAGAGTTTGTGGTGGTGCATTGTCTAGGGGTTTTGTGCATGGTTGAGGATTTTCAGGAATGGGGGTAAAGGGCTAGGGGTGCATACTTGTTTTAAGACTGCCTGCCCTGCCCCCAGGTGGGCTGGGTTGTTGTCTATTTTCTTGGGCTGTTTATAGTTGGGATTGCTTACCAAATTAGTCTTTTGCCTAGGTTGCAGATTACTTGATCAGGATTAGATAATGAAAAACAGCACATGGGTACAGTTAAAATTAAGCTGGGCCTTTTAGCAGGCTAAGGCAAATTTTACAGTGTCATATTCTGATCTAATTGATACAGTGAAGTCATGGGTTATGCTGAGATACTCTTCTTTATTTGCAAAACACTCAAACATTCCAGGCCTAGTTGCTCCTGGCCTTTTGAGTTTTAACTGATCTCACTGAAGATGTCTATATTCCTAGTCTGGTATCTTTACCCTAGAGAATTAGTGTGACTCTGACTTTGCATAATGCTTAACACTAAGTTTTGATAGGGACTTCTTTGCACATTGTTTTGACTGTAATTATCTTGCTTTGCTTTTTGTTTTTTTTTCCAGAGGCCCTCACCCTACTCTGCCTAAACCCATGGTCCCTGTATCAACCTCACACTAGTTAGGATGGCCACTATCCAAAAGACAAGAAATAATAAATGTTGGTGAGCATGTGTAGAAAAGGGAAACTGCTTACACTGTTGGTGGGAATGTAAATTGGTACAACTGCTGTGGAAAGCAGTATGAAGGTTCCTCAAGAAACTAAAAATAGAAATATGATACAACCTATTAATTCCACTTCTAGGAATTTACCTGAAGAAAACAAAATCCCTGATTCAAAAAGATATATGAACCCCTATGTTTATCATCACATAATTTACAATAGCTAAGATATAGAAGCAATGTAAGTGTCCATCAGTAGATGAATGGATAAAAAAGAAGTGGTACATATACACAATGGAATATTATTCAGTCATTAAAAAAAATAAGAAATTCTGCCATTTGCAACAAATGGAACTAGAGGTATTATGCTCAGTGAAATAAGCCAGGTGGAGAAACACAAATGCCGTATGATTTCACCTACTTGTGGAATCTAAAAACAAAACAGAACAGAATGAACAAAATAGTAGTAGACTCATAGACACTAAGAAGTGGCTGGTGGTTACCATGGGGAAGCAGTTGGGATGGTTGGGTGGGGAAGGTGATGGGGATAGAGTTGCACAAAAATTCTCAATCTAATATAAGTTGGTTACCAGGATAGTAGTACACTATGGAGAATATAGTCAATGATTTTGTAACATCTTTCTATGTTGACAGATGGTTGCCACACCAGGGGGGGGGTGAGCATTTAATTATATGGGGAACAGCTGAACCACTGTGTTGTATATTTGAAACCAATATAAGATTGTATATCAACAACACTTCTATAAAAAAAGATACAATGATAATCATCTTTAGAGATATTATTTTGTTAGAATATTTTTAGGATGCAACAGAATCTGATACCTGAGGTTATAGACTTTAAAGAACTTGCCTTTTCTTTGCTTGGGGCAGGTGGGTATTTGAAAATTCACTATTAAATTTTTTTTTTTGCTCCTTAAAGGAATTATTTAAGAAAATACAAATGTATTTTTGTAGAGATGACAATCACAAATGCTGCTTTTCAGTCTCATATAATGTAAAAACTAAAATGAAGAAAAAAATTATTTTAATGTCCAATATATTTATTTATTTATATTTACTCTTCCATCTTTTTGGCTTTCTTGTCCTTTAGGATAGTTGTTCAAAATTTGGTTTTGTTGATAGAAATTTTTCTTTAAGCTTCAAAAGCTATTATTTAATGTTTCATGTTAGCTTTTAAGTTCTTATCAAATTGGAAAACCTGTAGAGTTTCTTTCCTATATAAGTTATAAGAAGAAGGACAATTTTCTGCATATAAGCTTCTATTGTGCCTCCATTATCAATATACTTCTGGTGCTGGGTGAAATAATATCTGTTCCTGCACCTGTATGTCATGATGGTTAGGTGGCAGGATGAGCAAGTAAATTGACTGAAGCCTTTCTACACTGGGACAGCTAGCAATAACTTAACTCTGCCAGAATGATTGGCAAACACACTAAAACCAAACTAAATGCATCACTTTATATGTTACGACTCCTTAGGTGGATCCTAAAATTACCTCTGCGGTACAGCAGGGACATGGGACAAGCATCATGATTAATTTTTTTTCCTGCCTATAATGAAAAATGCCAATATATAAACAGTATAGTAAAAATGAGAGGGACTCCATCTTAAGGTTAAGACTCCATTTTAAAAACCAGGGAGTTAGGAGGTAAAATTCCTAACATATTTTATGGCATTTAGCCAACAACTGACCTTATCTTAAGGCAGGGCAAGCAGTACTAAATGGTATGTTTCCACTGCTTGAGGGTAACCACTATCTTGGAGGAGAACAGGGTCAATAAATTCCTTGTGTTAAATTTATTTTGCAGAATTATCTAGAGGACTGACTATGGATAATGACATAATGTCTCTGAGTGGAGATAGACATCATGAGAACACATTTCAAGCCTATGCACTCCTTGGTCCTTTGCCCATTCTTGAAAGCCTTAAAAAAATCCTAAGCCTTTAAGGACGTTTCCTCTCTGAGGATGACCATACTCCCCTTTCTTTGAGTGTGTACTTTGTCTTAATACTTGATGCTCAACATACTAAATTTTGCCTCTGAGTTCTTCCAATCCTCTTGGGAGGTTAATAAGAGACCACTTTTCCCAGTGGCAGGTGCCTTTGTTACTTTGTTATTTCATTAAATTTTCTAGACTTAAGCCAAGTCTTCACTCTCTCTGTCATACTTCAGACAAGTAGGAAAGGGCTACTAAGATCTTTGATTTGAAGTTTCTGTTACTGGGTGACCTGGACAGGACTGCAGCTGTATGATCATGATCTTTAGTAGCCTGCTTGAAAAATCTCCTTTCTTTGCTTTGGGAAGTTCTCAGAACATAATCTCACTCCATCCAGTCCTCCACAGCTCCCTCAAATCCTGGGGTAGTAGGACCTTAGTTCCCACACTGCAGATTCAAGCAGACACTGGATGCCAGGTGACCCTGGCTTTAGGAGTTGGCAAGGGTTTTGCCCTATGCCAAGAGGAGTTCAATGAACATCCCTTTTCTCCCTCTGTTCTTCTTTGCTCTCTACTGCCTGCATGCCTACTGACATTCATTTCCACTTTTGCTTTGATGAATTCTTTCCTTACCTATAGTTGTCTGAACTGGTTGAGAACTCTTTTTTGTTGTTGTTGTTGTTTTGTTTTTAATTTTTTTAATTTTGGTATCACTAATGTACAATTACGTGAGCAACATTGTGGTTACTACACTCCCCCCATTATCAAGTCCCCACCACATACCCCATTACAGTCACTGCCCATCAGCATAGTAACATGCTGTAGAATCACTACTTGTCTTCTCTGTGTTGTACTGCCTTCCCCATACCTCCCCCCCCCAACATTACATTTGCTAATCATAATGCCCCTTTTTCCCCCTTATCCCTCCCTTACCACCCATCTTCCCCAGTCCCTTTCCCTTTGGTAACTATTAGTCCGTTCTTGGGTTCTGTGAGCCTGATGCTGTTTTGTTCCTTCAGTTTTTTTCTTTGTTCTTATACTCCACATGTAAGTGAAATCATTTGATACTTGTCTTTTTCCGCTTGGCTTATTTCACTGAGCATAATACCCTCTAGCTCCATCCATGTTGTTGCAAATGGTAGGATTTGTTTTCTTCTTATGGCTGAATAATATTCCATTGTGTATATGTACCACATCTTCTTTATCCATTCATCTACTGATGAAGACTTAGGTTGCTTCCATTTCTTGGCTATTGTTAATAGTGCTGCAATAAACATAGGAGTGCATATGTCTTTTTCAAATTGGGCTGCTGCATTCTTAGGGTAAATTCCTAGGAGTGGGATTCCTGGGTCAAATGGTATTTCTATTTTGAGATTTTTGAGGAACCTCCATACTGCTTTCCACAATGGTTGAACTAATTTGCATTCCCACCAGCAGTGTAGGAGGGTTCCCCTTTCTCCACATCCTCGCTGACATTTGTTGTTGTTTGTGTTTTGGATGTTGGCCATCCTTACTGGTGTGGGGTGATACCACATTGTGGTTTTAATTTGCATTTCCCTGATGATTAGCAATGTGGAGCATCTTTTCAGGTGTCTTTTGCCCATCTTAATTTCTTCTTTGGAGAACTGTCTCTTCATATCCTCTGCCCATTTTTTAATCGGGTTATTTGCTTTTTGTTTGTTGAGGTGTGTGAGCTCTTTATATATTTTGGATGTCAACCCTTTATTGGATATGTCATTTATGAATATATTCTCCCATACTGCAGGATGCCTTTTTGTTCTACTGATGGTGTCCTTTGCTGTACAGAAGTTTTCAGCTTGATATAGTCCCACTTGTGAGAACTCTTTCTTGATCAGACTCAAGATACCTCCCCTATCCACATTAAGGCTTTACCTGGTGCACAGGGAAAGACCTTCCTAGATGCAGCTGCCCAGCAACTCCTGCAGTCATTTCAATATGAGGGTAAGTATGACTAATATGCTAAATGACAAAAATAAAACAATTTATTAATGAGTTTTCTGTCCTTTATTTAAGGGAAAAAATTCATTGATGGGGGAAAATAGTGCCTTACAAGTTTTGGAGCACCATTCCTGAGTGATTTGGGACAAAAGTGAGTTTTATAGAGCATAAAGGCAACAACACAGAAACAAGGCATAATTGCCTAGGATGACAGGGATTTCCTGGTAAGGCTAGCAGATCCTGTTTTCTAGAGTGAGGATCTGCTAAAGCTGAGCTTAAGGACTGTGACTAGAGTGTGTTAGGTTTCCTTGGCAGGTGTTTCCCATAAGTGCAGGGTGACAGGTTTAGATTTGAGGCATGGGCCAGGTCACTGGGGAAGCCTCCATTTTGTGGGTCCTGATATACCTTTATCAAATAGAAATTCAAAGTAACAATGGTCATAAATAGTTGAGGTTAAATTATCATCTTTTTGATGCTTTCACTTACTAACTTTGATTTTTTAAAGCTAAGAGTTGCCCATGTCTTTTCTTCATGATAAGTTTTGCTTATTAAAGACATATCTTTCCAAAAGCCACTGCTCTAGATTTGGATTTTCTTTGGTTGGACTGAATATTTGGCAGAGACTGGTTTCCAGTTCATGCTTTTCTGCTCATTTTCATCTTATGTTTTCAGTACTGATGGGTGATTACTGGAACAATATTCCTTACTTAGGTTTTACTTGGATGTTGATGTTCAAATGATACATTTGTTATCACATATCAAGCTGTGGTACCTCACTTTGTACAAAAATCACCTTCTAACTTTGGGACATACTGCTAAAATTACCTTTTAACTTTGGGATAAACTGCTTAATGGATGGGGTCTATAAGAGCAGGCTTTTCTAAATAAAGGGAAGTAAAGTATAATCAATAGTGAAAAGATGAGCTTTGAACAATTGTATGATTGGATAACAGCATAGGGCTTGAAAAATTTACATTTTAATTTTAAGTTTTATTTTGCTTTATAATTACTTACCAACAGTAAGAGAGAATGGCCACATGTTTTTTATCAACCATAAAGTATAAAGGTCTGTTCTTATGCCCTCATTGAAGCACCATAGCGCCCAACCAAATTTAAAAATGAACACAATGACAAAGATTCTCTCTTTGACCAAATTCTACTCAGGCTTCTCTGAACTCTTTTTCAACTAGACCTCAACTTTTGGACTTCTCTGTTTGTCTGTGCACTGTCCAACTTTAGCAAGAATCCTGCTAAGTCAGAATCTTCCATCCTCTGTGTTTGATGATCCTTTATATTTAATTGAGTTCCTTATCCTCCATATACCCCCAAGCCCCACCAGGTTATGTCTAATCACTCTGGCCTGCCTTCAGGAAGAATCCTGTTAGGTCAGTTTAGCCAGAATCTCCCCTTATCCATAATGCTTCTTCTCAGTAATTTTCCATCCACTGACCAAACCCTGCTCCTGGGTTATAAATTCTCAACTTTTCCTTGTGGTATTCGGAGTCCAATCTCTCTCCCACACTCTAAGAGCCCATTGCAGTGGTCCCTATACCTATCATGATAGTCCCAATTTGAATAAAGTCTTCCTTACTGTCTTCAACAAGTGTCATGAACAATTTTGTTTTCAACATAGGTACAATAGAAAAGCAATGAGATTTTGTATTTGGAAGAAAAAATAAACAAAAGGAACTCATATAAAACAAGTTATTTAAAAAAATGTTCCCAATCAAGGAAAATGCTACTTCTCTGTCTTTTTGCTTCTATATTAAAGTGTTCATTGTCTATTCCAGACTTTTCTACACACACTTAAAAGGATTCTTTTTAAATCACTGTTCTCTTTAATGGCATTGGAGACTAGCTTTGAGTCCTTAAACCTCTGCCAGGCTTGAAATAGCTTGAATCAAACACTGATTCAAGAGGTTTAATGTAAAGATGTTGAATCAGAGTTTCAGAACTGAAATTTAGATTCAACATTGTAGAACTTGGAATATGTTTGATTACATTTTCTAGCATATTTGTGCCAGGATGTATTTTAAGCATGGGATCCTCCTCATGATTATTCAGTTTAAGAGTAAATTAAGTAATAATCAAATTGCTGGCAGAAATGTTTCCCATAAAATCTTTATGGCATCAATTTTTGTGTATTCCAAAGACTATATTTGTTTTAAAATGCATCATTATGGATTCCTGGTCCCAAATTTTTCTAAGATGATCTGATTAGATTAGCATAAAAACACAGCAAACATTCAATGAATCATAATACTTATACAGAGTTATAGCAATTCTGTTACTTCAAATCTAGTAACTTCCAGTGCATTATCTTACATCTGCTTATCATAATAAAATTAAATGATATGTTCTGAAAAGTTTTAGAGGAGACATCACAGCTGAAAACATGTTAAATGATCTTTTTGTCTTTCTTTTCTGATTAAAAAATGATATACACTGATAATGAAAATTTAACTTAAAACAATGGAGTAATATATAAGGCAAAAAATGAAAGTGAACTGTATTTTTCTCCCCAAGTAACCATTTAAAATAATATTTCGAACTATGGCCAGCAAAGGTAAGTGGACAGAGCTTAGGAATTTTGAAAACTAAAACTTTCTTGGTAAGACTGCCATAAAAACAACTATAGAAAGGGAAACAAAAAGCTTCTTGAACAAATAAAAAGAAAATTTTTTATTTAGTTAGCACATTAAAATATATTCTGTTATTCATGGAATTTCTACTTTTGACAATGCTCCGTGTGTTCTGAATATATCGATATTGAGAAATTATTTGCCATAGCATTCTCTTATTTAAGCATTAAAATTTTGTATAATGTACCACCTAGAATATGCTTTTGTTGTAGTATGATTTTTAACATAAGGTAGGAATTTTCTAAGAGGAATTTCAATTATGTATGACAGGATCTAGCAAGATGTGTAGGTTGAGAATCATGGGAATCTGTTTGTAGTTGTTTCGCAGCTAACTTCACCTCTCTCTGGCTTCATTTCTTCATTTTCAAAATGATAAAATTGTAATCTGCGAAGGCCAATTTATAAGTGTTATAAGTAGCAAATGAGTAATACAGAGGGAAGTGTTTTGAAATGATTTTAAGGAAAAGAAACCCTGAACACCATAAATCCTTCTTTTCATTTTAATTGCAATATAGATGATGTTACTTTAGTTACCTATAGCAAGCACCCTAATTGCTAATCTCATTATGCAAATGCAAAAAGTTATAGCAAATGTCCTTATAGTACAATCACCCAGTATACAAGAACTTGCACTTTTTCTCAACATGCAAACCACTATAACATACAGAATAAACACAAGAGCTCAAGGAGCTAGCAGACTCTGAGTTGAGTTTATGCTCTGCCACCTAACAATTAAATGACATTTGGCAAGTCATATATTACCAATACAAATCTTGATTGTCTCATCTTTAAAAAATAGGAATAACAGTCCCCTCCCAAACTACCTCAAAGAAGTATTAGAAGGTGTAAATGAGGTAGGAGGATTTTTTTTTAATAATTTATTTTGGTATCATTAATCTACAATTACATGTGCAATATTATGGTTATTAAACTACCCCCTTCATCAGGTCCCCCCACCAACCCCATTACAGTCACTGTCCATCAGCGTAGTGAGATGCTATAGAGTCACTACTTGTCTTCTCTGAGTTGTACAGCCCTCCCCATGCCCCCCCAACATTACATTTCCTAATCATAATGCCCCTTTTTCCCCCTTATCCCTCCCTTACCACCCATCTTCCCCAGTTCCTTTCCCTTTGGTAACTATTAGTCCGTTCTTGGGTTCTGTGAGTCTGCTGCTGTTTTGTTCCTTCAGTTTCTTTCTTTGTTCTTATACTCCACAGATGAGTGAAATCATTTGATACTTGTCTTTTTCGGCTTGGCTTATTTCACTGAGCATAATACCCTCCAGCTCCATCCATGTTGTTGCAAATGGTAGGATTTGTTTTCTTCTTATGGCTGAATAATATTCCATTGTGTATATGTACCACCTCTTCTTTATCCATTCATCTACTGATGAAGACTTAGGTTGCTTCCATTTCTTGGCTATTGTAAATAGTGCTGTGATAAACATAGGGGTGCATATGACTTTTTCAAGCTGGGCTGCTGCATTCTTAGGGTAAATTCCTAGGAGTGGAATTCCTGGGTCAAATGGCATTTCTATTTTGAGTTTTTTGAGGAACCTCCATACTGCTTTCCACAACGGTTGAACTAATTTGCATTCTCACCGGCAGTGTATCTCCACATCCTCGCCAACATTTGTGTTTCTTTGTGTTTTGGAAGTTGGCCATCCTCACTGGTGTGAGGTGATATCTCATTGTGGTTTTAATTTGCATTTCTCTGGTGATTAGCGATGTGGAGCATCTTTTCATGTGCCTGTTGGCCATTTGAATTTCTTCTTTGGAGAAGTGTCTATTCATGTCCTCTGCCCATTTCTTAATTGGATTATTTGCTTTTTGTTTGTTGAGGTGCATTAGTTTTTTATGTATTTTGGATGTCAACCCCTTATCAGATGCATCCTTTATGAATATATTCCCCCACACTGTAGGATGCCTTTTTGTTCTACTGATGAGGTCCTTTGCTGTACAGAAGCTTTTCAGCTTGATGTAATCCCACTTTTCATTTTTGCTTTTGTTTCCCTTGCCCAGGAATATATGTTCATGAAGAAGTCACTCATGTTTATGTCCAAGAGATTTTTGCCTACACTTTTTTCTAAGAGTTTTATGGTTTCATGACTTACATTCAGGTCTTTGATCCACCTTGAGTTTACCTTTGTGTGTGGGGTTAGACAGTAGTCCAGTTTCATTCTCTTACATGTAGCTGTGCAGTTTTTCCAATACCAGCTGCTGAAGAGGCTGTCCTCTCCCCATTGTATATCCAAGGCTCCTTTATCAAATATTAATTGACTGTATATGTTCGGGTTAATGTTTGGATTTTCTATTCTGTTCCACTGGTCTGTGCATCTGTTTTTGTGCCAGTGCCAAATTGTCTTGATTACTGTGGCTTTGTAGTAGAGCTTGAAGTCAGGGAGTGTAATTCCCCCTGTTTTATTCCTCCTTCTCAGGATTGCTTTGGCTATTCGGGGTCTTTTGTGGTTCCATATGAATTTTAGAATTATTTGTTCCAGTTCATTGAAGAAAGCTGTTTGTAGTTTGATAGGGATTGCATTGAATCTGTAGACTGCTTTAGGTACTATACACATTTTGACAATATTTATTCTTCGTAGCCAAGAGCATGGGATGCATTTCCATTTGTTAGTGTCCTCTTTAATTTCTTTTAGGAGTGTCTTGTAGTTTTCAGAGTACAGGTCTTTCACTTCCTTCGTTAGGTACATTCCTAGGTATTTTATTCTTTTTGATGCAATTGTGAATGGAATTGTTTTTCTGATTTATCTTTCTGTTAGTTCATCATTAGTGTATAGGAAAGCAATAGATTTTTGTGTGTTAATTTTGTATCGTGCAACTCTGCTGAATTCAGATATTAGTTCTAGTAGTTTTGGAGTGGAGTCTTTAGGGTTTTTTATGTACAATATCATGTCATCTGCAAATAGTGACAATTTGACTTCTTCTTTACTAATGTGGATGTCTTGTATGTCTTTGTTTTGTCTGATTGTCGTGGCTAGGACCTCCAGTACTATGTTGAATAACAGTAGAGAGAGAGGGCATCCCTGTCTTGTTCCCGATCTTAGGGGAAATGTTTTCAGCTTCTCGCTGTTAAGTATGATGTTGGCTGTGGGTTTGTCATATATGGCCTTTATTATGTTGAGTTAATTGCCCTCTGTGCCCATTTTGTTGAGTTTTTATCATGAATGGATGTTGAATTTTGTGGAATGCTTTTTCAGCATGGAGATGATCATGTGGTTTTTGTCCTTCTTTTGTTGATGTAATGGATGATGTTGATGGATTTTCGAATGTTGTACCATTCTTGCATCCCTGAGATGAATCCCACTTGATCATGGTGTATAATCCTCTTGATGTATTTTTGAATTCGGTTTGTGCCGGGAGCTGACCTATACCCCCTCCCTGATGGCACAGCCCAGGAGGCTAATGGATGGATACCGCACAGTGGACCTCAAAAGGAGGGCTACCGATGTCTCTTTATTGCTTAATTTTACCATTCTCCCAGTCCAAACTGTCCCCATGAATCAGACAATGCCCCCAGGGACCATTCCTAAGTAAGGGTCTCAGAATAAACCAATGAAGGAAGGCCCCGGGGAAAGGACTGTTAGGAACCATAGAGCAATCATAAAAACCCAGCTTGTGTCAAGATAGTCCCCTCATCTAAAGAGAAAATAAAACTCTACACCTTCCCCCCAGGCCGGTGGGTTATTATCCCTGTGTTGGGAAACAAAGAAAGGTTCAGGTGAAATCAGGATACACCCCGCAGGCCAACTTGACCCCCAGAAGCAATAAGAGATGACCATTTTGAGGTATGGGTTAAGAGAGCATATGGGAGCCTTGTTTTTTAGAAACCAAATATCCTGGTGGAGTCTCCTTGTGAATCACTACTATAGGGATTATGGTAGGCGTTGTTCCGAGATCACCAGAAGGAGTGCTGCTCTTTCTGTTGTAAATAGGTTTCAGTGAACTATAGAAAAAACATACCCCCACAGTGAGTCTAGGTGAGAGACCAATTTTAAAGTGACTTTTTCTACTATGAAAAAGTTTTAAGATGCCTTAAAAGACATTGTGTTGCCTTGTAGAAACTTAACCTGAGATTGGAATCTAACCAAAAGGGCAGCAGAAAAATCTTGAGGAAAAGACCATGATAACCGTTCATAGTTGGGAAAGCAGGGGAACATTCCAAGAAGTATATTTTGCCATAAAATGCCTAATGACACATGCTTTATTATGATTTTTATGATGACTTTATGTAACCAATCACCATATAATGCTTGAAGTTTCTGTCAATAAACAGGCCAACTTAGCATGTTTGCTAGTGTCTGTGTCCTCACTCACATGCCAACGCCGTTCATCCTTTGGGGACCCCTGGACCCGCTGGAGCAGGACTCTGGCAGGTTTGCTAATATTTTGTTGAGTATTTTTGCATCTATTTTCATCCGGGATATTGGTCTGTAGTTTTCTTTTTTTGTGGTGTCTTTGCCTGGTTTTGGTATTAGAGTAATGCTGGCTTCATAGAATGAGTTTGGTTGTATTCCCTCCTCTTCTATTTTTTGGATAACTTTAAGGAGAATGGGTATTATGTCGTCTCTAAATGTCTGATAAAATTCAGTGGTGAATCCATGTGGTACGGGGGTTTTGTTCTTGGGTAGTTTTCTGATTACCGATTCAATTTCGTCGCTGGTAATTGGTCTGTTTAGGTTTTCTGTTTCTTCCTTGGTCAGTCTTGGAAAGTTGTATTTTTTCTAGAAAGTTGTCCATTGCTTCTAGGTTATCCAGTTTGCTAGCATATAGATTTTCATAGTATTCTCTAATAACTCTTTGTATTTCTGTGGTTTCCATCATGGTATTTCCTTTCTAATTTCTGATTCTGTTTATGTGTGTAGATTCTCTTTTTCTCTTAATAAGTCTGGCTAGGGGGTTATCTATTTTGTTTATTTTCTCAAAGACCCAGCTCTTGGATTCATTTATTTTTTCTATTGTTTTATTCTTCTCAATTTTATTTATTTCTTCTCTGATCTTTATTATATCCCTCCATCTGCTGACTTTGGGCCTCATTTGTTCTTCTTTATCCAATTTCAATAGTTGTGACTTTATTCATTTGGGATTGTTCTTCCTTCTTTACATAGGCCTGGATTGCTATATACTTTCCTCTTAGAACTGCCTTTACTGCGTCCCACAGAAGTTGCAGCATTGTGCTGTTGTTGTCATTTGTCTCCATATATTGCTTCATCTCTGTTTTTATTTGGTCATTGATTCATTGATTATTTTGGAGCATGTTGTTAAGCCTCCATGTGTTTTGAGCTTTTTGTTTTATTTGTACAATTTATTTCTAGTTTTATACCTTTGTGATCTGAGAAGTTGGTTGGTAGAATTTCAATCTTTTTAACTTTACTAAGGCTCTTTTTGTGGCCTAATATGTGGTCTATTCTGAAAAATGTTCCATGTGCACTTGAGAAGAATGTGTATCCTGCTGCTTTTGGGTGTAGAGTTCTGTAGATGTCTGTTAGGTCCATCTGTTCTAGTGTGCTGTTCAGTGCCTCTGTGTCCTTACTTATTTTCTGTCTGGTTGATCTGCCCTTGGAGTGAGTCATGTATTGAAGTCTCCTAAAATGAATGCATTGGATTCTATTTCCTCCTTTAATTCTGTTAGTATTTGTTTCACATATGTCGGTGCCCCTGTGTTGCGTGCATATATATTTATAATGTTTATATCCTCTTGTTGGACTGACCCCTTTATCATTGTTACGTCCTTCTTTGCATGATATATTTTTTTCCATCCCTTAACTTTTAGTCTGTGTATGTCTTTTGTTTTTGGTGAGTCTCTTTTAGGCAGCATATTGATGGTTCTTGCCTTTTTATCCATTCTATTACTCTGTGCCTTATGATTGGTGCTTTCAGTCTATTTACATTTAGGTTAATTTTTGATAGATATGTACTTACTGCCATTGCAGGCTTGGATTCGTGGTTACCAAAGGTTCAAGGGTAGCTTCTTTACTATGTAACCATCTAACTTAACTCATGATTATGCTATTATAAATATAGTCTGATGATTCTTTATTTCTCTGTCTTCTTTTTCTTCATCTTCCAGTCTTTATATGTTAGGTATTTTATTCTGTACTTTTCTGTGTTTCACTTGACTGATTTTGTGGATAGCTGCATTTATTTTGCATTTAGTTAGTATTTTGTAGGTCTACTTTCTTTGCTGTGGTTTTATTTTCTCTAGTGACATATATTTAGCCTTAGGAGCACTTCCATCTAGAGCAGTCCTTTGAAAATAGACTGTAGAGATGGTTTGTGGGAGGTAAATTCCCTCAACTTTTCCTTATCTGGGAATTGTTTAATCTCTCCTTCAAACTTAAATGATAAACTTGCTGGATACAGTATTCTTGGTTCAAGTCCCTTCTCTTTCATTGCATTGAATATATTATGCCATTTACTCCTGGCCTGTAAGGTTTATACTGAGAATTCTGATGATAGCCTAATGGGTTTTCCTTTGCAGGTGATCTTTTTTCTCTCTCTTGTTGCTTTTAATACTTTGTCCTTTTCTTTGATCTTTGTCATTTTAATTATTATATGTCTTGGTGTCGTCCTCCTTGGGTCCCTTGTGTTGGAAGATTGGTGGACTTCCATGGTCAGAGAGACTATTTCCTTCCCCAGCATGGGGAAATTTTCAGCAATTATTTCTTCAAAGACACTTTCTATCCCTTCTTATCTCTCTTCTTCTTCTGGTACCCCTATGATGTGAATCTTGTTCTGTTTGGATTGGTCACACAGTCCTCTTAATATTCTTTTATTCCTAGAGATCCTTTTACTTCTCTATACCTCAGCTTCTCGGTATTCCTGTTCTCTGCTTTCAATTCCATTAACAGTCTCTTGCACCTCATAGTGTCTGCTTTTAAATCCTTCCATTGTTTGTTCCATTTCTGTTATCTCCTTCTGGAATTCATCCCCTAGGTCTTGCATATTTCTCTGTAGCTCCATCACCATGCTTATGATTTTCATTTTGAATTCTTTTTTCAGGGAGATTGGTGATTTTTGCCTCACCAGGCCCTCTCTCTAGTGTTGAGGGATTTTGTACTGAACAAGGTTCTTCTGCCTTTTCATGGTGATGGGAGTGGTCATCGTCGAGTGCCCCATGTGTCAGCTGGAAAAACAAAGTCCCTTCCTGCTTGCTGGTTGCCTTGCCTGTCTCTGCTATCTGTACCAGTCAATCACACAGAGGGAGAAGCCTCTGGATTAATCCCCTGATCTGCTATTGTCGGGGTTGCCCTTGGGATGAACTAGGGCACTGGTGGGGGTCATAGGCAGGCGGCATATGTTCTCCCACGAGAACGGCACTCCTTCATGCTTCCCGAACTCTGCGCCAGTCTCCCCTGCCTGTGCCAGGCCATAATGTGCAGGGAGGAGCATCTGGTTAATCCCCTGAGCCATCCTAGGCCCTAGGCCCTAGGCCATCCTAGGGCACTGGCAGTGATTGCAGGTGTGCAGTGCGTGTTTGCCGCAAGAACAGAGTCCCTTTCTGGACTGACTCTGCACCTGTTTCCTCTGTCTGTGCCAGTCCCTTGCATGCAGGGGGCAGCCACTGTGTCTGGGCCAGCTAGCCACACACAGGGAGAAATTTCTGTGTGGTTGCTGTGGCTGGGGCTGCTACCCAGCTATCTGCAGCAGTGGCAGTTCAGCCAGCTCGCTTGCAGTGTCAGCGGCGGGGAATGAACGGTAGGCTGCTTATCACCGTGAGGGCCTTCGGAGCTGCGTTGCCACCCAGGGGGTTTTGGTGCCTGAAGTTCCTTATAGTTCCCAGCCTGCTGGGCTGGGTGTGCCATGATGATTTTGTCCACCTGTTAAACCCTTGTCTCTTTATGACTTCTAATGCTCCCACTTTTCTTTTGTTCAAGGGCAGCTGGCTATGGGAACCTGTTTGCAGTTTTAGCCTTGTATTTTGCTTTTCCGTTCCCCTAATATCCAGTGCACCATGTAATGTGTGTCTGTGCTCCCAGTGCAGATTACTAGGGCTGGTTATTTAGCAGTCCTGTGCTTCCACTCCCTCCCTACTCTGATTATTTTCATCCTGTAGGTGAGCTGGAGTAGGGGAGTTCTCGCGTCCCAACAAGTCATGGCTTTGTATCTTCCCTTTTTTGTGAGATGTTGAGTTCTCACAGATGTAGATGTAGCCTGGCTAGTGTACTGTATCTTCTTGTCACTTTTTTAGGAACAGTTGTATTTGCTGTATTTTCAAAATATGTATGGTTTTGGAAGGAGTTTTCTGCGACCCTACTCATGCTGCCATCCTGAGAATCTCTAGTTCAGTATATTTTTATCTAACTCTTTGGATCACTGCTGAGCTTGAGTATATTTTTATATATTTATTGGTCATTTTGTTTTCTTCCTCCATAAGATGACAGTAAGTCTTTTGTTCAATTTTTTCCCCAGGTTTGTCTTGTTCTTGACTCAAAAGCGTTCTGTATGTATACATTTTGGACATTATTCCTCTGCTGGTTATATGTGTTGCAAATATCTTATTCCACTTTCTACTATGTCTTTTTTCTGTCTTTATATTGTATTTTGAATCATACATCCTTAATTTTAATGTGGTTTAATTTATTAATTTTTTACTTAATTATTTGCAAATTTTGTGTCATGTTCAAAAAAGGCTTATTTCCCATACGGTCACAAAGATATTCTTCTATATTGTTTTCCAATTCTTTGTAGTTCAGAATTATGAATATTTTATAGTTTGGAATATTTTATAGTTTTAAGTCTGGTATATCATGCAAAAGTAGTGGTCTAATTCATGTTTTCTACATGGTTAGTCAATGGTCTCACCGCATATTTTGATGAGATCTGATTTTCTTTCCCATTGATCTTAATGACAGTATTGTCATAAAATATATCCAATAATGGATGGGTCTATTTCTAGGATCTCTGTTCTATTATTTTGGTTAACTTGTCTATTCATGCACTGAGACCAACAAGCCTTATTTTATCTTATGACAGTAATATGTATATTGTTCATTCTCAGCAATATCTTGGCTATTCTTAGCCCTTTGCTTATCCACATATATTTAGAATTAGCTTGTCAATTTGAGTACTCAAAGAATGATAACAAGAAGAAAATTTCTGAAACATAGATTGGTATTTCACTGAACCTATAAATTTGTGGAGAATTGGTATCTAAAATATTGAGTCTTCTTGTCCAAGAACAAAGGATATTTCCCCTTTTATTTGGGCCTGCATTAATGATTTAAAATAAAGTTTTATCATTTTCTCCATAAGACTTTGCACATCTATTATAAAATTTTTACCTTGACACTTTACATTTTTTATACTGTTTTACAATCTTTAAAAATACATGTATTGTCGCTAGTGCATAGAAATTCAACTTTATAAATACTGATTTTTAGATCCAGTAGACCTGATTGACTCTTGTTAATTTTAATAAATTTTGGGGGGCTTTTAAAGTAGATAATTGTAACATCTGAGAACAATGGCAGTTTAATTTTTTCCGTTCCAATTCTTATATTCTTTACAGAGAAGGGAATCTACCTACCCTATAAAAGCTAAGACTTCCTATACAATATGAAATTCAAGTGGTAATATTGAAGACTCCCATTTTGTTTCTGATCATTCTTTTAATTGTCTTTTGTTTTTGCACACCATGTTCTGTTCTTCAGCACATGTCATTCCTCATAGTAAGGATTCTGTAGGGATGCTCTTCTGTAGGGACTCTTTCATTCTCAATTGTAACCATATTTCATGGACCAGCACAGATCCTAAGTACAGAGACTCTATGGTGCAGTACTAACATTTTCTCTGTCACTTGGATTGGTGTTTAGAAAGACATCAATATTTTTTAGCTTTATTTAATTCTTCCATGAAACCTTCCAAGTCCATTCATTTATTCCATCTCCCTATATTTATGGTGAGTTTATTTTGTGTCAAACCCTTCACTAATAATTGCTGTAAAGCAATGAATAAGACACTGTTTCTGACCTAAGAAACTCATAGAACAATTCATTAAGAGATAAAGACAGGGACTTACAAGATGGGGGCAGGAGAGGTGAGATGGAGAGCTCCTCCAAAAACCACAAATTATACAAAAATATAGTTAATTAATACAACTAACTTTAAAACAGCAACAGGAAAGAAGGCTGCACCAGACTGCAAACAGACCTCACGAACAAAGCAGACCTCACAAAACAGGGTAATGTAGGAAAGCCTTAATCCGGAGGGACCCAAGCCCTTCCCCCACCCCAGCTCACCAGTGGGAGGAAGAGAAACGGAGCATGGGAGGGGTGGAAGCCTGAGACTGCTGAACACCTTGCCCTGGAGATCTGCTTTGCGGGCTGAAGCCAATACTGTGTGGTGTTCTGGACGTTGGGGAGCTCAGATGGGCAGAGTGCTTGAGAGATTGACATTCTGGCCATTTGTGGAGGAGGGGCTCCACACACAACTGCTCTGTGTCAGAGGAAAGGCAGGCAGTCTGAAAGGCTTCCTAGCAGTGAGAGGGCTGCTGAAGGGGTGGGGTTTGCATGGCGCTTGCTGTGTGGGAGAAGGGAGAACTGGGCAAGTTTGTCTGGCACATTCTGCCAAGCTGTTTGGAAAATTTGGGGAGCTTCATGTGCTCCATAGCCCTGGATGCCTACTGAGCTCCGAGGTCCCCCACTGTGACACACAGCCTGCCAAACCTCCCTACTGGCCTGCAGGCACCTGATCGCAAACTGGCAGTCACTGCGCAGGCGTCAGGCCAGCCAGAGGGAGGCCCCGCCTACAACAGCTAGAGACGCAAAGCACAGAGGTTTACACAGTGTGTGCTTGGCCCACTGACTCTGACACTGGAGACAGGCACCGCAGACAGGAATCAGGAAAAAGACCTTTTCTCCCCACAGGCACCAGCTCCACTCTCCTACGACCACCAATCTCACTCTAGGGGCTGAGCAGCTCCAGAGACTGGAGTTTCTGCACACTAGTGGGCAACACACAGAAATATGAAATGATAAAAGAACATGGTTCAGACCAAAATCTCACAAACCCCAGAAAGAGGGCCAAATGAAACCGAACTCACCAATCTTCCTGAAAGAGAGTTCAAAATAAAAATTATAAACATGCTTACGGAGGTACAGAAAATATTCAAGACCTCAGGAACAAATTTAAGTTGTAGATTCAATCATTAAGAAATTCCATATTTGAAATGAAACATACAATGGAGGGATTTAAAAGCAGATTAGATGTAGTAGAAGAGACGGTAAATGGAATAGAAATTGGAGAAGAGGAATACAAAGAAGCTGAGGCACAGAAAGGAAAAAGGATCTCTAAGAATGAAAGAATATTGAGACAACTGTGTAACCAATCCAAATGGAACAATATTCACATTATAGGGGTACCAGAAGAAGAACAGAGAGAAAAAGGGATAAAAAGTGTCACTGAGGAGGTAATTGCTGAAAACTTCCCCAATCTTGGGAAGGAGAAAGTCTCTCAAGCCATGGAGGTGCACAGATCTCCCAACACAAGGGACCCAAGGAAGACAACATCAAGACATATAATAATTAAAATGGCAAAGATCAAGAATGAAGACAGACTTTTAAAAGCAGCTAGAGAGAGAAAAAAGATCACATACAAAGGAAAACCCATCAGGCTATCATCAGACTTCTCAACAGAAACCTTACAGGCCAGAAGGGAGTGGCATGATATATTTAACGCAGTGAAGCAGAAGGGCCTTAAAGCAAGAATACTTTACCCAGCAAGGTATCATTTAAATTTGAAGGAGGGATTAAACAATTTTCAGATAAGCAAAAGCTGAGAGAATTTACCTCCCATAAACCACAGTATGTGCTTGGCATTTTGGAGGGACTCCTATAGATGGAAGTATTCCTAAGGCTAAATAGATGTCACCCATGGGAAGACAAAGAATACAGAATATGATTCATAACATACATAGAATGGAGGAGGAAGAAAAAGGAGGGAAAAAATAAAGAACCTAGGTTTTGTGAGACTTTACATTTAGGGTGATTATCAATAGGTACGTACTTATTGCCATTGCAGGCTTTAGATTCATGGTTACCAAAGTTTCAAGGGCAATTCCCTTATTATTTAACAGTCTAATTTAACTTTTTTCATATACTATTACAAACACAACCTAAAGGTTCTTTTTTTCCCTCCTTTTTCTTCCTCCCCCATTCTATGTATGTTATGAATCATATTCTGTACTCTTTGAAGTAAGATAATTAGACTGTTAGATAATAAGGGAATTGCCCTTGAACCTTTGGTAACCATGAATTTAAAGCCTGCAATGGCAATAAGTACGTACCTATTGATAATCACCCTAAATGTAAATGGTCTGAATACACCAATCAAAAGACATAGAGTATACTGAATGGATAGAAAAACAAGACCCATCTCTATGCTGCCTACAAGAGACTCACCTCAAACCCGAAGACATACACAGACTGAAAGTGAAGGGATGGAAAAAGATATTTCATGCAAGTAATATGGAGAAAAAAGGAGGAGTTGCAGTACTTGTATCAGACAAAGTAGACTTCAGAACAAAGAAAGTCACAACAGACAAAGAAGGATATTACATAATAATAAAAGGGTCAGTCCAACAAGAGGATATAACTATTATAAATATCTATGCACCCAACACAGGATCACCTACACATGTGAAACAAATACTAACAGAATTAAAGAGGGAAATAGAATGCAATACATTCATTTTTAGGAAACTTCAACACACCACTCACTCTGAAGGACAGATCAACCAGACAGAAAATAAGTAAAGACACAGAGGCCCTGAACAACATATGAGAACAGATGCACCTAATGAACATCTATGAAACACTCCCTTCAAAAGCAACAGGATACACATTCTTCTCAAGGGCACTTGGAACCTTTTCAAGAATTGATCAAATATTAGGCCACAAAAAGAACCTCAGTAAATTAAAAAAGATTGAAAGTGTACAAACCAGCTTCTCAGATCACAAAGGTATAAAACTAGAAATAAATAACACAAAGAAAATGAAAAAGCCCACAAACACATGGAGGTGTAATAACATGCTCCTAAATAATCAGTGGATCAATGACCAAATAAAAACAGAGATCAAGCAATATATGGATACAAATGACAACAATAATTCAACACCACAAAATCTGTGGGATGCAGTGAAGGGCATGCTAAGAGGGAAATATATTGCAGTACAGGCCTACCTCAGGAAAGAACAATCCCACATGAACAGTCTAAACTCACAATTAATGAAACTGGACAGGAAAAACAAATGAGGCCCAAAATCAGTAGAAGGAGGGATATAATAAAAATTAAAGCAGAAATAAATAAAATTGAGAAGAATAAAACAATAGAAAGAATCAATGAAAGCAGGAGCTTGTTCTTTGAGAAAAGAAACAAAATAGTTCAACCCCTAGCCAGACTTATCAAGAAAAAAAGAGAGTCTACACACATAAACAGAATCAGAAATGAGAAAGGAAAATTCACTACGGACACCACAGAAATACAAGGAATTATGAGAGAATACTATGAAAAATTATATGCTAACAAACTGGATAACCTAGAAGTAATGGACAACTTTCTAGAAAAATACAACCTTCCAAGGCTGACCCAGGAAGAAACATAAAATCTTAATAGACCAATTACCAGCAAAGTAATTGAATTGGTAATCAAAAAACTACCTAAGAACAAAACTCCTGGACCAAATGGCTTCACTGCTGAATTTTATCAAACATTTAGTGAAGACTTAATACTCATCCTCATTAAAGTTTTCCAAAAAGTAATAGAAGAGGAGGGAATACTCCCAAACTCATTCTAGGAGGCCAACATCACTCTAATACCAAAACCAGGCAAAGACACCACAAAAAAAAAGAAAATTAGAGACCAATATTCCTGATGAACACAGATGCAAAAATACTCAACAAAATATTAGTAAACCAAATTCAAAAATACATCAAAAAGATCATCCATCATGATCAGGTGGGATTCATCCCAGGGATGCAAGGATGGTACAACATTTGAAAATCCATCAACATCATCCACTACATCAACAAAAAGAAGGATAAATACCACATGATCATCTCCATAGATGCTGAGAAATCATTTGACAAAATTCAACATTCATTCATTATTAAAACTTCAATAAAATGGGTATAGAGTGCAAGTACCTCAACATAATAAAGGCCATATATGACAAACCTACAACCAACATTATACTTAACAGTGAGAAGCTGAAAGATTTTATTTTAAGATCAGGAACAAGAGAAGGATGCCCACTCTCCCCACTTTTTTCAACATAGTTCTGGAGGTCCTAGCCCCAACAATGAGAGAACACAAAGAAATAAAGGCATCCAGATTGCCAAGGAAGAACTCAAACTGTCCCTGTTTGCAGATGACATGATATTACACATAAAAAACCCTCAAGAATCCACTCCAAAACTACTAGATCTAATATCTTATTTCAGCAAAGTTGCAAGACACAAAATTAATACACAGAAATCTGTTGCATTCCTATACACTGATGAACTAGCAGCAAGAGAAATCAGGAAAACAATTCCATTCACAATTGCATCCAAATAAAATACCTAGGAATAAACCTAACCAAGGAAGTGAAAGACTTATACACTGAAAACTACAAGACACTCACTCTTAAGAGAAATTAAAGAGGACACTAATAAATGGAAATTCATCCCTTGCTCATGGTTAGTAAGAATTAATATTGTCAAAATGGCCATCCTGCCTAAGGCAATCTACAAATTCAATGCAATCCCTATCAAAATAACTACACCATTCTTCAATGAACTAGAGAAAATAGTTCTAAAATTCATATGGAACCACAAAACACCCCGAATAGCCAAAGAAATCCTGAGAAGGAAGAATAAGCAGGGGGAATTATGCTCCCTGACTTCAAGCTCTACTACAAAGCCACAGTAATCAAGACAATTTGGTAGTGGCACAAGAACAGACCCATAGACCAGTGGAACAGAATCGAGAGCCCAGATATAAACCCAAGCATATATGGTCAATTAATATATGATAAAGGAGCCATGGATATACAATGGGGAAATGACAGCCTCTTCAACAGATGGTGTTGGCAAAACTGGACAGCTACATATAAGAGAATGAAACTGGATTACTATCTAACCCCATACACAAAAGTAAACTCAAAATGGATCAAAGACCTGAATGTAAGTCATGAAACCATAAAACTCTTAGAAAAAAACATAGGCAAAAATCTCTTGGACATAAACATGAGTGACTTCTTCACGAACATATCTCCCAAGCAAGGGAAACAAAAGCAAAAATGAACAAGTGTGACTATATCAAACTAAAAAGCTTCTGTACCGCAAAGGATACCATCAGTAGAACAAAAAGTCATCCTACAGTATGGGAGAATATATTCATAAATGATATATCCGATAAGGGGTTGGCATCCAAATTATATAAAATGCTCACACACCTCAACAAACAAAAAACAAATAAGCCAATTAAAAAATGGGCAGAGTAGCTGAACAGACACTTCTCCGAAAAAGAAATTCAGATGGCCAACAGGCACATGAAAAAATGCTCCACATCTCTAGTCATTAGAGAAATGCAAATTAAAACCACAATGAGATATCACCTCACACCAGTTAGGATGGCCACCGTTGAAAAGACAAACAACAACAATTGTTGGCCAGGATGTGGAGAAAGGGGAACCCTCCTACACTGCTGGTGGGAATGCAAATTAGTACAACCATTGTGGAAAGCATTATTGAGGTTCCTCAAAAAACTCAAAATAGAAATACCATTTTACCCAGTAATTCCACTTCTAGAAATTTACCCTAAGAATGCAGCAACCCAGTTTGAAAAAGACATATGCACCCCTATGTTTATCGCAGCACTATTTACAATAGCCAAGAAATGGAATCAACCTAAGTGTCCATCAGTATATGAGTAGATAAAGAAGATGTGGTATATATACACAATGGAAAATTATTCAGCCATAAGAAGAAAACAAATCCTTCCATTTGCAACAACATGGATGGAGCTGGAGTATATTATGCTCAGTGAAATAAGCCAGGCAGAGAAAGACAAGTACCAAATGATTTCACTCATCTGTGGAGTATAAGAACAAAGAAAAAACTGAAGGAACAAAACAGCAGCAGACTCACAGAACCCAAGAATGGACTAACAGTTACCAAAGGGAAAGGGACTGGGGAAGAAGGGTGGGAAGGGAGGGATAAGGGGGGAAAGGGCTATTAGAATTAGCACACGTAATGTAGTGGGTGTGGTGGTGGGGTGGGGGGATTCCGGGAATGTAGTATAACACAGAGAAGACAAGTAGTGATTCTATAACATCCTACTACGCTGATGGACAGTGACTGTAATGGGGTAGGTCGTGGGGACTTGATAATGGGGGGAGTCTAGTAACCATAATGTTGCTCATGTAATTGTATATTAATAATACAAAATTAAAAAATAAAAAAAAAAGAGATTAGGACAGGATGCTCTAAAGCATGGAGTATGGGCACAAAAGTCAACCCAGAGGAAGGGTGGGTGAGTGAATTGTTAAGAAAAGACTTGTTAAAAAGGATTGTTAAGGAACTACTTCTTTGTGACTGTGGCATTAGTGGGAAGAAAAGAGAGGGAAGAGGCAAACTTGAAGAGATTGCAATGTACATAAATGACCATCAATGATCTCATGACAGGATCTTCAATCCATTAGTCCTACTTATCAGTTGGAGCATTTTGAGAGAAATCTGATGGCATCTTATTATCAAGTTGCTATGATAGAAGAAATGTCCTCGGCACTAATGTAGCATTCATCTTTCCCCCTTTACCTCAAATATTAACTTCCTAATACATGCTAAGCCACATAGTAGATGAGAGATAGAGTTATAAATAAGGCCTGGCCCCTACTTTCAAGGAGCTCATATTTTATTGGGGTGCACTGACAAGCAAACAGGCAATTATAATACAGAGTCAGAACTGAGTTACAGTCAAGCAGAAGATGCTGAGGGAGCACAGAATGGGTACATGACCCAGTTTTGTTAAGTGCATTGTTGTGGTGGCTGGAGGGGCTTAGTTCAGAAATAGCTCTCCAGAAATTCCAGTAACACAGGGACCTGACATTAGCTAGGTGAAAGGAGCAGGGAAAGCAGGGGAAATCCAAGCTCTGAGAAAATTTTCTGTGGCCTGGCCCATCTTCATCTCTCTCTTCTCTTAATACTCATCCTGTTTATTGTCTGATATACTCATTTTGGGATTGGATCGTAAGACTTATTATACAGCTTTATTTTGTTTAGAATGACTATGTTAGTTTTGTCTTCCTAGTGAAATTGTAACCTCCTTGTAACCAGAGATATTCCACACAGTTTTTCCTATCACAATAGCAAGCAACATTGGATGGGAAATATTTACTGCATTAATTCACTGAATTAATTGATCAACATTACCTCTCTTTTATTTAGTCAGCCCTAGGTTATTGTCTAAAGTATATGGAAAATATAACTCTCTCTGTTACCCCAAAAAAGAAAGGGCTTTACAATTTTCAGTCTCTTAAATTATTTAATCTTTTTATTTGTAGTCTTCTAAAACAACTGTAAATATCTACATTCTCTTCCAAATACAGAACCCTAAATTATATGTGGTTCCATGTTCCATAGTAACAATTTAGTCAATGCCAAGCACACATAGAATATTACTTTTGGGTTTTACATATTGCTTACTTCTGCCATTATGTTCCATCATTATATTCTTAAATTCTGCAAGTTCTACATTCTATACTGTTATTTTCTTTTTAATTTAATTTTGTCTCTTTTTAGTGCTAATATAAAAATTCAGATTAATAACTAGCACATATTGTATACTATATCATGTTAGCCATTGCTATTCATCTCATCATCTTCCTCTCAAGCTATTTTCTAATATAATTTTTACTTCCACTTATTTGTGTTTGTGTCACAGTATTTGTATGACCTTATATTTTCCTTGAATAAGTTTCTTGTATTTAATGAATCAGTTTGAAGTGTTATCTTGAATCTGTCACATTTTCAGTAACAGATCCAGAAAGCTAGAAGAAAGCTTAAATTTTTCAAATATGGGAACAAACTCAGAAAAGTTTATTTTCTCATCTTGTTAGTAGTGTCAAGGAGACTTAAGCCAAAGAAATGAAGTACTAGATATTAATAACTTGTTTTGGAGGGCAGCAAAATCTTCCCAGAGTCTCTGAAATAACACCATAACGACCTACTCTAAAGACTAGCCTTAGAGAAAAATATGGGAAAGATTAAGATTCAGTAATGTGGAAACATTAAAATGACATTTGTAGCCACATAATGATTCTTTCCTTCCTTTCTATAAATGATATCAATTTGGTAGAGAGGGAAATAAAATGTGCCTGATGTTATTTGTTCTTTGTGAAGCCATGTGGCTCATTATTCAGCATTTTGTGCCCCTGTAGGCATTTTCAAATTGATAGTGTAATGACTTTTCCTACTATCACCCCAGGTACTAAAGTTAAGCTAACGGGTCTACAATTTTCCAGGATCATCCTTTCAGTAAAATTGGGCATTGGACTCTATTTCAGATTTCTGGTACTTCTCCTGTTCCGAGCAACTTCCTCAAAATAGCAGCAAAAAGCCTTGCAATAACATGCACCATTGCCTTTAGAATTCTTAGTCACCAATCATTAAGACCTGCTGATTTAAATGCTATCCAGAGTTTTCAAGTTATCTCCAACTATTTCCATTACCAAATTATTTTGTCTCAGTGCAGTATCTCAAAGGCAGTTATCTAAATACCTTAGACATAAGATAAGGAGAAAATGAAGGGTAGATCTGAAAGCATTTCTAAGCATTGATCAATATTTAATTCTTTGAAACCCATTGTCATTTCAGATTTCTTAATTTTCTTAACTTTAAAAAATTTCTACATTACAATAAGTACGTCATTTCTATTAACTGTTGAGATTATTGCTCCAGGTCTCAAAGAACAAAGAATGCATATTCTCTTATGTCAGTGGCCTTCAGATGGAGTCTTAACTCTGTTTCCTTTCTTAGTTGGCATAAGTAAATGGTTACATGACTCATTAATAGTATGAATGCAGATTTAGATAACAGAACATTAGTTAAACTAAAAACAAGACAAAACACTGCTTTTCAATTATGCAGCAAATCACTTTTAGCCCCAAGGATACAAATTGTTTCCTTAGCTGGGGGAATTTCATGATGTTATATTAACAATAGGTAAGCTTTCCTCATGTTCCCTGAATCCAATTATATCTTAAGTGATCAATTTTAATTATCTTTTCCAATTTTCAAAATGTGTCCATTATGATAATGTAGGAAATGAAAGCATTCTCCATTTTACAATCAGATCAGTCTATGAAACTTCAAGGCATCTAAATAACACTTATTATCCTCACAACCAGAGAAGAAAATTTCAATTGTAGTTTCAGACAGGGAATATAGGGATGAGATAATTAAAAAAATGTGGTAAAGTTAGTGATGAAATTGGCACTGAGGAATAAAATGGATTTTAAGAATTTCTAGCAAAAGGATTTAGTACGGACCACACCATAAGCTAGTACATAACTCTGAAGGATTACTTAAGCTTTTTTTCTAAATATGCAAAAGCTTTGAAGATTAAAAGATAAGCTAAAGGGAAAAAATTCTGCCTGAAGATTCATAAAAACTTCTACAGTTAGAAATATTTGGACCAAATCTTTGCACAGTAATTAGTGACATGGTAATAAAATTTCTTTAGGAGATGGCATACCAAGTTAAATCATGAAAAATTCACAAAAAACAAAAAATTCCATCTTAATACTCTGACCTCTGAATCATTAAGTTGATACATAGGTGAAAAAGGAAAGTGCTCTGCAAATTCAGGTTGACAAACAGTAAATTCTCCCTTGGGGTGGCCAATGGAAAGAAAGAAATGATATAGTGACTTGAAGATGGTACAATTTTGTCTTCTAATATGGTGGGTCACAGTCCATGTCTTATTTCGGGCTGCAATAATAAAGTGCCATAGACTGGGTGGCTTCTAAACAACAGACATTTATTTCTCACAGTTCTTGAGAATGGAAGTCTCAGATTAGGGTGCCAGCATGGATGGGTTCTGGTGAGAACCCTCTACCAGTTTGTAGCTGCTGATTTCTTGTATCCTCACGTGGTAGAAAGAGAGCTACTTAGCTCTCTGGCATTTTCTTATAAGGGCACTAATCCCATTCATGAGGGCTCCACTCTCATGAGTTAATTACCTCCCCAAAGATCTAAATACCCGGGCTTTGAGATTAGGGTTTGAACATATGAATTTGTGAGGGGACACAATAGTCAGTCCACTGAAATCCACATTTTATGCTTTAATTTTATAATCACAACACTCACTGTAATTATTTCTGGCCAATTTGACTATGGGAATCTGCCTGATGATCCAGAGGCAAAAGTAGCTCTAATTTGTCTTTATGTTTATAACACTATCCTCTTTTTCTTCTACATTTGAAATAAAATTCATTTTTATTAATAATCTTTTTCTGAGTATGAACCATTAAAAGATAAATTAATGGTAATTTAATTAATTTTGTTTTTAGTATAAACATCTCCAGGATTCAATGTATGTTGTAATATTCCATTCAAAAACCAAAATATGCCATTACATGTATGATATTTTAATTGGAATCAACACACTCTCCCTATTATTCACTATTTATTGATGAAGAACACTGTATCACCTCACCCTCTCAACTATTAACCAATTATACATTGAAAATTTTACTTCATTTAAAATGTTATAAACTACCTGAAAATATAAACCATTAAATTATATCACTAAAATTGTGAATAGTGTATTTGGGATAAAGAAACCAAGGGAATTGTCTTACTTTGGTATTTTTATTAGATTTCTCTTGGGTTATTCAGGGTGGTAATCCTAATTATAGCTTCTGAAATAGTGAAGAAGTACAACTCAAAATATTTCATGGGTAGTCAGAAGAACAGAGTGTGATACATTATAGGAATGCTTAATTAAATTGATTTATAAAAAGGATAACAACTTATTCATTTGTGGTCACCTCACAAAAATGATTGATCTGAAATAGCTTAACTTCCATATAAGTTTCCTATAGTTTAAATTTGTATTTAATTCTTTTTCCTAAGAACTTTTCCTTAGAAAACATATTTCATGAAATGCCAAGGGTTACATAATCAAATAAATTCGAGAGATGTTGCATACTCTAGCCTCCCTCTTGGTAACTCAGGGCACATTAGCGTGTTACAGACTATGTGTCCCAGTAAAGTCAGATGGCTTACCTTGACTAAAAACAAAACTCATTTGATCATATCTTTTTTCCTATAATTCCTAATAACAGTCAACAAACTACAGTGCCACATAAACCAGTTTGGAAAATGCTGCTGTGAAATGGTAGGCTTGTTAAAGTTGAAACAGACCTCTGAGATCATTTAGACCAACACATGTATTTTACAGGTAAGGAGACTGAGTCTCATGAGGGATAACACATATATCTTCCCAACATATAGGCACACAGTAGATACTTAACTATTGTCAGATAAATGAATGGGTGAATGAATGATTACGTTAGGGTTAGAACTCAAAATTCATGTTGCTCTGTCAATTGATCTTTGCAAAGGATTTACCTTACTTTTTCTTAAGGACAGTGTAATCATATCACTAGGGTCTTTTATAAAGGGAGTTATTAGCTGTATAGCCTTGGGCACATATTCTCTTAGAGCATCAGGATAATACCTCACAAGGTTGTTTATCAGTATTAATTGAGATGTCATACATGAGGCAGTACTTACTACACAATGCACATTAGGTATTTAGTAGATGTTTATCTTCATTTCCCTTTATCTATGAAAATGATAGTGCCTATGATAATATTATTCCATTTTCTAAATATTTTATGTATTCTGAGATTATAATCTAGCATAAAGATCACATATCAGAACTGTACAGCTTAATGAATTTTAGCAAGCTGGACAAACCTGGGTAATCATTTTCTAAGTTAAAAAAGAACCCCAGAAAACATCCCCATGCCCCCACTCATATACTACTCCTCAGGGGTACTTTATATAAATAAAATCATGCAGTTTTATGTTTGACTTTTTTTGCTTTAACATTATGTTTGTGAGATATATCCATGTTGTTTTACGTAGTTGTAGAGCATTATTTGTCATTGCTGTATAATATTATGTTATGTGAGTATTATGTTATGTGCCCATTCTACTACTGATGGACATTTGGATTGCTTCCAGTATGGGATCATAATGAAGTGCTCTGCAATGAACATTGATGCACATGTTCTGTGGTGAACATATATATGTATTTCTATATGTAGGAGTAGAATTTCTGGGTCATAGGGTATATACATGCTCAATTTAGTAAATACCACCAAACAGTTTTCCAGTGTAACAATTTATACACCCACCAGCAGTACATGAGAGTTGCAATACATTCCAAAAGATTGAAAATATAATTACTGATAGTAACTGTACTAGTGGGGGTGAGGATTTAATAATGTGGGTAACTATTGAACCACTGTGCTGTATACTTGAAACCAATATAAGATTGTATATCAACTATACTTCAATAAAAAAATTAATTATAGCCATGGATTTAAAACAGTAACAAAACACAAAGTACATGAATTAGAGGCGGGAGATATTAATGAAAGAACATTGGATTGACTAGTTTCTTGGGTTCTAGTATAGGCTCTTCCAGCAAATCTCTGTGTGACTGTGGAGAAAAACTATCAGCACAGAGTTTTAACATCTGTAGATTCAGGAATTTGAAGGACTATGACTTCTATCTTTAGAAAAATGAATAATTCATCCACAAACACAATTTGGTGTATAATTTTGGTGGTGTGAGTCATGGAGCCCATAATAGGGATGGTGACTGGGACTCATCTTGAATTTTAGTTAAGAATATCTGAACTAGATGATATTTGAAATCTCTTTCAGTGGTAAACAACAGTAACAGGAATTTTTTAAAAAGCCATCACATCAACTTTTATTAAAGGTTATATTTCAAACATATATTTGGTACAATAAAATACTTCCCAGGTAAATTATAATTGATGGTGTCAGAAGAGATAAGTATGTCATCATTTGAAAAAATCATTTAAAATTATACTCAACAAATATGATTACTAAATCACTAAGAACCTGAAATATAGATTACTATTATTATTTCATGTCAATTCATGCCATCATTCCAATAAAATTGTGGGGGCATGGAGATAACTAGGCTTTCAAAAAATTCTTGATACTGCCCATTTTTAAAAAAGGATAGATTTAATATTGTTCCAAACTGAGGAAAACAACATTAAGTGAATGCAACTGGCTGGGTATTTATAAAGAAGTCCTTTATGATATATTGAATAGAGACGTTTCTGCAATAACAGTATTGTATTTTGTTTATTATACACTTTAATATGAAAATATTCCCTTTATGAAATCACTTCTAAATTTTCAACCTAGAACAAGTGGGATGATTTGAAAAGCATTCAATGGTCTTATTATACCTCTGTTTACACCACAGTTCTTTACATTACTGTCAGCATTCATCACTCCTTAAAGATTTTAATTGCACATTAAGAGGATTAAAAACATTAAAGGCAATATATTACCCAACCTTTATTTGTCTGGCCACCTCATTATCATACATCCTAAAGTTCATGGACAACAGATCACTAGAAGAAAGGGATGATGGGTGAGAAAATACCAAAGGGGAAAGAGTTTGGTAAATAAGACATGGAACTGAGCTAGAAGGTTATGTTATAATGGGTTGCTTTTCTATAGAAGAAATGAATAGGATAGGGTGTAGGGATATACCCTGAAAAGAATGTAATTCCAAATTGCTGCGTGGACTTGGCTTGACATCTTGCTTTTCTAGAAACAGTAAGAATAATCTGCATCATTATTTCTAGAGTTCAAAAATAGCATACTGCAAATATCCCCCTCCCCTGTAGTGTTTAATTATAGAATAGATTAACTCTAGTTTGGTGCTGTCTTACCTGGGAGCAGATGGCTGGACTATTTGACCTCTCCAACTCCCTTCTAGCAGCAGGCTTCTTTTTTGTACCTGGGACACAGAATAAACATTGTGCACCTGGAAATGTTAGCAAAAAAATATTGCATTATTTTTATACATTATTTTAATGAAAGATAACATTCTTCCATATAAGACTGCTAAGATTGCCCATGTTTGCTTTCAAAATAGAAATTCCTAAGAAGGATCGTTCAGACTCCCAAAAGTAGTATATCATATTGTGTGTATCTGAAGATTATACATATTTCATGTGATATGTATATGCACTATAAATAAAGGAACAAAGCCTTGATCTGGCCTCAAGCTGACTATCCAAACATACATTACTATACCTGTTCTTACTATTCCTGCTGTTCCAGCCAAACTGGTCAACTACTGCATATTTTAGAATACATCCTACCTTCCTACCTATGCTTTTGTTCACATTTTATTCTCAATGTAGGATGCTTTACCTCTAGGATTCCTCTCTGCCATTCTGTTTTATCTCTGCTGGTTTATATAAACAGTGGTACATTCATTTATTTTAAGTGTTTTTTTTTCCATTTCAACATCTACTGAGAGCCTACTTTGTATCTGGTAAATTTTAAAGTTCTGGAGATACATTGAAAAAAGTGTGTTTTCTAACATAATAGAGATTACAGTCTAGTGAGGGAGACACACATTAAAGGAAAAACATGCAAATAAAAATGTAAATACATTCTAGGAAGGAAAAGAACTATGAGAACAATTGCGTGAGATACTTTAGGTTAGATTGTCAGGAAAAGCTCCTTTGTGGGAAGTAACTTTTAAAATGAAACCAGAAAAATGAATAGGTGCTAATCAAGTGAAATGTAGGGGAGAATAGGTAGATAGGGGCCATGAAAACTTCCTGAAGTGGGAATATGAATTTGGACCAAAACGGCAGAAAGGCCAGTCTGACAGGAGTTACAGTGAAGAGAAAACTGGTACCAGATGAGATTTGAGAGAGGGACAATTGTCAAATAATACAAGATCTAAGATGCCATGGTAAATGCTTTAGTGTTTAGAGTACTAAGATCATAAGAGTATCAAAAATTGTTGTAAGTGCTTTACTTGTACCATCACATTGAATCTTTGGAAGACCTTGTGAGGTAGGTATAATCAGTACTCCCATTTTAAATATAAGAAAGTGAGAAATACAGAGTTTAAGTGACTTGCCCATGGTCACTACTATGTAGCACAGACAGGATTCAGACTCAAGTGGTCCAGCCATAGAACAAGAGTTATTTATCCCTCAGTAACTATGATGGGAAGCATTAAAATAGTTTTAAACAGAAGTCTTATATGGTGTGATTTATACATTTTAAAAATTCTGGTTGAACTGGGGAGAACTGCTTGAAAGAGAGTGAGCAAAAGGGAAAATATTAGGAGGCTGTTACAATAGTCCAAGCAAAAAATGATAGTGGTTTGGCTCCTGGTGGAATGAGAAAAATGGGAGGATTAAAAATGTCTTTAAAAAATATTTTTAATATATAGATAAAATGGATGGGATTTGGTAATGTATTGGATATGGGAGAGGAAGAAAGAGTACAAAGTGATATACCTGATACATGGTCTTTTTGTAGATCATCGTGGTTATCTTTAGTTTGCTTGGAGTTATAACTGAACTCTGTTTGTGATAACTGTGAAGTTGGGTTTTCTTTTTTTGAATATGGATCTTTTATTAATTACTTTCCCCAACTTTTGCTGCGTAAAATCTAATGTAGCAAACTTAATTTATCAGAAGTACACTCTTTATACCACGAAGATCAAGTATGAAAAAGAAACAAGAACATCTCCTCACCCCCAGTGTTATCAATGATCTTAAATAATGAGAATTATAAAGCTTCACATCAATTGAAGAACATCAGTTGCCTCATCCTGATCTTTAAGGGTTTCACACTGAATCTTTGGTAATGACACATCATGGATTTATCTATCTACTATCCTTTTGGCCTCTGCCAATGTCAAATAGGATTTTATATTTTGTGGCAAAAGATCACCATATTTACCATGTAATTTTCAGAGCACATATCAGTGATCGATCATTTGTATAGAGTATGACATGATCCTTTCTAGCCTGATTCTAGAAATTTGATGACAAAAGTTACCATATGCATGTGGAGATGTCACATGTTCTCTATACTCCTGGGTCTCTATAGAATCACATATGATCAGTGATTACCAGTAATATATAGGAGAGCTCTGGTCATTTCTTGTTTTCTCTGCATCCTTTATAAAACATTATCATGCACAATTATAGTAGAATTATACTTTTTTGTATTGTTTAACATAGCACCAAATTGCTTTAATTTCTCCCTTGATCCTCTGCTCATTTCTGGCTCTTGGTGTCTCTGTACTCTGACATTTTATGCTGATTTTCCAAAACCGTATATACATATATGTATATATGGGTATAAATTGATATGAGCACTGAGAAATCCTTTAGTTTATTTGAAAAATCACTATTGTTTTAAAATTAAGCATAACTCTCTCCAAAGATCATGATGCATGATTGCTGCAGTAAATATCTATCACTGTCTTTGGGTGGGGTTGAGCTATACACAGTGTAAGACAGATGGAAGCCTCTCCACCAAACTGTCGCTATTTTCAGGAACTAAAATTGTTCCTGAATGTGTCTCATATTTATATAATGTTATCGAAAATTAATGGTACAAATGGAGAATCAGTATGTGTGAAAATTAGCTGATCTATCCATCTGGTTATTGGATTCACATCTAAGGAGATTATTACACATAAATTATTTTACCTAATACAAAATTATTTCATTTTATAACCAAACAGGCCCCTCCTGTGCCTATCAGATAAAATTCAACCTTGTCAGTATGATATTCAATACCCATACACTGTCTTGGACATCTCCTGCTCTAACTTTACCTTCCACTTTTCTTGTATATGAAACCTCTTCTTAAATTAAATCAGACTTTTATTGACTCTGAAAATAAATAAATAAATGTATGTATGTATATGTGTATATATGTATGTATGTGTGTGTATATATGTTTTAGATATATATTTATAAACATCATCAACTATATGCCTAGAATATTTCCCTTTGCTCATAATACCAGCTAGTCTTATATAGCCAATCCAAATCATTACTTCAAATATTCTTTCTGCCTCTCTATTCTTCTGGGAATGTAATTATATGTATATTGGTATGCTTGGTGGTTTGCCACAGATTTCTGAGGCTCTCCTTACTTTTCTACATTATTTCTTCTTTCTTTCCTGAAACTAGATAATCTTTATTGACCTATCTTCAAGTTCACTGCTAATTTATGCTGTCAGTCCAAATCTGAAATTGAGTCCCTCTAGTAAATTATTGTATAGTGGTTGCTGTACTTAAAGTTACAATTTTTATCATATATGTGATAAGGGTCTAGTATACACAATGTACAAAAGCTTCTTAAAACTTATCAATAAAAATACAAATAATAAATAAAAATATGGAGAGGATTTGAATCAATATTTATTCAAAGAAAACAGAGAAATGACCAATAAACACTTCAAAAGATGCTCTTTATCACTACACATCATGTAAATGCAAATCAAAATCATAATGCGATGCCACTTCACAACCGCTAGCACTAGCGCGGCTATAATATGAAAGATGGGCAAAAATGCTCAAATGGATTTTTCATTGGTTCAGGAAAGACACTCTTTTCAACAAATGGTTCTGAAGCAAATATCTATAGGCAAAAATAATAATAACTTCAACCTAAACCTCACACTTATACACACTTAACCATCAAATGAAAATCTACTAAGCCTTCATTTTTTTAAATGGGGAATCTTCAGGATATATAGCTAAGCAGAGTTATTACTTGATAATGACAAAGCAGTCAGTAAGTCAAGAATAAATTATAATTGTAAATATTTATGTACCCAACATTGGAGCACCTAAATATATAAAGCAAATACTGATAGAATTAAAAGGAGAAATAAACAGCAATACAACTATAGTTGGGGACTTTAGTATCCTACTCTCAACAATAGACCGATCATCCAGAGAGATAGTCAATGAAGAAACAACAGACCTGAACAACACTGTAGACCAAATAGTCCTAACAGACATATAGGAACATTCCATTCAATAGAAGAAGAATACATTTTTTCTCAAGCACTTTCTATGATAGATCATATGTTAGGCTACAAAACATGTCTCAAAAAGTTCAAAAAGGAAGAAATTACATCAAGTATCTTTCCTATCACAATGGAATAAAACTAAAAATGAATAGGATGAGAGATGGAAAATTCAAAATTTAATGGAAATTAAACAACACACGTTTAAACAACAAATGGATCAAAGAAGAAATAGAAGGTGAAATAAAAAAACCTTGAGACAAACGAAAATGGAAACACAACATACCAAAATTTATAGGATGCAGCAAAAGCACCTCTAAGGAAGAATTTTATAGCAATAAATGTGTGCATCAAGAATAAACATCTGAAATAAATGACATAACTTTAAACCTCAAGAAAACTAGCAAAAGACAGACTAAGCCCAAAGTTAGCAGAGAAAAGAAAAGATTAGAGAAGAAAAAATGAAGTAGAGAATAGGAAAACACAGAAAAGATGAACAAGTCAAGAGTTGGTTCCTTGAAAAAAACAATTGACAAACTCTACCTAGACTAAGAAAAAAAGAGAGGACCCAAATAAATTATAAATGAAAAAGGAGACATAAAACTGATAACACAGAAATACAAAGGATCATGAGACTACTATAAAAACTATATGTGCCAAGTTGGACAACCTAGAAACATACAACCTACCAAGACTTAATTAAGAAGAAATAGAAAATCTGAAAGATCAATTACAAGTGAGGAGATTAAATCAGTAATAGAAACCTGCATCCCCCTCCAAATAAAATCTCAGGACCAGATGGTTTCAATGGTAAATTCTGCCTAATATTTAAATAAAAATTAACATCAATCCTTCTCAAATTCTTCCAAAAAATTGAAGAGGAGGGAACATCCTCAAACCCATTTTATGAGGTCAGGATTACCTTGACACCAAAACCAAATAAGGACACAAGAAGAAAACAACAGACCAATATCCCTGATGAATACAGATGCAAAAATTTTCAACAAAATACCAGGAAAAAAAATTCAACAGCACATTAAAAGGATCATATACCATGATCAAGTGAGATTCATTGCTGGGATGCATGGATGGTTCAACATACACAAATCAATATGATATACCATGTTAATAGAATGAAATATTAAAATCACATAATCATCTCAATAGGTACAGAAAAAGCATGTGACAAAATACAGCATCCTTTCATGATAAATCACTCAACAGTTTGGGTATAGAAAAGTACTTCAACATAATAAAGGCCATATAAGCCAAACCCACAGCTAATATCATACTCAATGGTGAAAGGTTGAAAGCTTTTCATTTATGATCAGGAACAAGACAAGTGTGCCCACTGTGATCACACTTATTCAACACAGTACTGGAAATCCTAGCCAAAGCAATCAGGAAAGAAAAGGAAATCAAAGGTATCTGAATAATAAAGGAAGAAGTAAATTTTTCTCCGTTTGCAGATTACATGATCTTTTATATAGAAAAACCTAAACACTCCACCAAAAACTGTTAGAACTAATAAATGAATTCAGTAAAGTTACAGGGTACAAAATCAACATACTGAAATCAGTAATGTATCCATACACTAATAAAGAATTATGTGAAAAAGAAATGAGGAGGACAATCCTATTTATAATAGCATCAAGACAATAAAATACTTAGAAATAAAGTTAACCAAGGAGGTTAAAAGCTCTGTATAGTGAAAACTATGACATTGATGAAGAAATTGAAGAAGATACAAATAATGGAAAGATATCTCATGTTTATGGATTAAAAGAATAATACTGTTAAAATGTCCATATAACCCAAAGTTATCTATACACTCAATGCAATTCCTATCAAGATTCCAATGGCATTTTTTACAGAAATAGAAAAAAGTGATTATAAAATTCATATGGAACCATGAAGGACCCTGAAGAGCCAAAACAATTCTGAGTAAGAAAGCCAAAATTGGAGGCATCGTCTCTCCTGATTTCGAATTATAAAGCTATAGTAATCAAACCAGTGTGGTACTAGCATAAAAATAAAATATAGACCAATGTAAAAGAAAAGAGAACCCAGAAACAAACTCATGCATATACAGTCAACTAATATATGCCAAGGGAATAACCAATGGATAAAAGATAATGTTTTTAATAAATAATGTTGGGAAAGCTAGATAATCATGGGAAAAGAATGAAACTTGGCCCCATCTTGCATGACTCAGAAAAATTTAATTAAATGGATTAAAGATTTAAGCATAGGACCTGAACCCATATAACTAGTAGAAGAAAACATAGGGGAAAACTCCTTTACATTGGTCTTTGCAATGATTTTATGGATATGGCACCCAAAGCACAAGCAACAAAGCAAAAATAAACAAGTAGGACTACATCAAACTAAAAAGTTTGTGCACAGCCAAAAAAAAAAAAATCAACAAAATGAAAGGGTAACCTATAGTATGGGAGAAAATATTTACAAATCATGTATTTGTTAAGGGGTTAATATCCAAAATATATAAGGAACTCATACAACACAATAGAAAAAGATAATCCAATTAAAATATAGGCAGAAGACTTGAATAGACATTTTTCTGAATAATATATTCAGATGATCAACAGGTACATGAAAAGGTGCTCAATATCACTAATCATCAGGGAAATGAACATCAAAACCACAATGATATCATCTTATACCTCTTAGAATGGATATTATATATATAAAAAAAGGTAAGTGTTGGCAAGGTTGTGGAGAGGAGGGAACTCTTGTACACTGTTGGTGGGACTGAAAATTGGTACAGCCACTATGGAAAACATTATGATGGCTCTTCAAAAAATTACAATTAGAACAGCCATGTGATCCAGCAATCCCACTTCTGGATATATATTTCAAGGAAATGAAATGACTGAAAAGATATCTGCACTCCATCTCCACTGCAGCATTATTTACTGTAAACAAGACATGGAAACAACCTAAGTGTCCACTGACAGATGAATGGACAAAAAAATGTGATATACATATATGAATGATAGATGGTAGAATGATATCTATATATAGATATTCATGTAGATATAGATATAAATTTGTTCAATTAAAAAAGGGAAATCATGACATCTAGACAACATGGACCTTGAGGACATTATGCTAAGTGAAAAAAGTCAGACAGAGAAAGACAAATACAAATCTCTTGTGTGTGGAATCTCAACAGATCAAACTCATAGCAACAGAGCACATTGGTGATTGCCAGGTGTGGGAAAGGGATAAATGAAGGTGGTCAGAGGGTACAAACTTCCAGTTATAAGATGAATAAGTTTTGGGGACATAATGTACAGCATGGTGACTAGTTAACAATATTGCATTGTAAATTTGAACGCTGCTAAGAGAGTAAACTTTTGAGGTTCTCATCATAAAAAAAAGTATCTGTGTGAGGTGATGAATGTGTTAACTAACCTTATTGTTGTAATCGTTTTTGAATATATACATATGTCATTACATTGTATACCTTAAATTTACACACTTACATTTCAGTGGTACCTCAATAAACCTGAACAAAAAATTCATTGAAATGTTTACTTGAGATGGGTGAATTTCATTTTATATAATTTATATTTCCAAAAAGTGGATTTAAAAAAATCTATGTTATAGAGTTATTTGTGTGTGTGTGTATGCATAAATAATGTTAATAGCAACATAGAATATGTACTGCATGTTTTACTTAATTGGAATTACATTGATGAATGCTTGGAGTGATTACATATTTTTGTGTTATAAGCAATAGTATATTTGAACATCATTGTACATGCATATTTGCACATTTTTGAAATTGTCCTATTAATGGTAATATCTATTTTGGTATATTTCTAGAAGTAGAACTGTTCAGTTGATATATATATATAACTTTAATGAATATCAAATGTTCTACAGCAAGATCAAACCAATTTACACTCTAACCAACAATCAAAATGAGATTGTCTCCTTCCTTATCCTATTGCCAATATACTGGGTAAATGATGATAACTGGCTCTGGTTTAATTCATATTTACTTGATTAGTAATTAAGTCAAACAAGTTTATACCATTTTTGTCATTTGTATTTTCTTCTTTATTTTATAATTGTCTATATATACAATTGTACATTTTCCTGTTGAGTATTTTTCTCTCTTGCATTTATAAAAGTATAGATTTTTGCATGTACAATATATAACAGCTTTGTCATATGCAAATATTTCCCCATTAATCATTTGCATTTAAATCCTGCCTATTTTCATTTGAGGCCATACAGCATATAGCTGCTTAATATATTCATATAATGTAATCTATCAGTCTTTCTTAATGGCCTCTGCCTTTAATGCCTTACTTTGGATGGCCAGTGCCCTTTTCTTTATATATACATATTTACCAATATTTTCTGGTTCTTTCAGTTTTTTCATTTTAGACTTTTGTCTTTATTTTATCTGGAATTTACTTGGATATGTTATATGAGGAAGGGATTTAACTTCTTGCTAAATTATTAACTAGCTTTTCCAGTACCACCTACTAAATGATCCACCCTTTGTCCGATGATTTTAAGCTATCTTTAGCATATGCTAAAATTTCCATGTACTTGAGTCTGTTCCTGATCTTTCTATTATATTTCAGAATTTTGTTTTTACAACAACAAGATTTTCAGGCCTTTTTTCCCTTTTACCGGATGTTTTGAATGTTGGTCATTAATTAAAAAAATATTTTTAAATATATTTCCTGACTCCTTAGGCATTTTTAATTTCAAATAAACAACTATTTTAAATATGTCCTTCAGTAAAATTGTTGGGTCTTCATCATGAATACTGCATATTAATTATGTTTATATCTACTTAATTTCCTTTGTGTGTGTGTTAAATGTAAAGGAGATTTATTTGTTTTGTTTTATAATTGCTTATTCCTGATGTACAGAAAACTTCTTGATTTTTCATATTTAATTTCTATAGAGCACTTAAATAGATAAATTTCAAAGGCTCTTATTTTTTGTGTTTTCCTCATGCAGTCATATTATCTGCAAGTAATGGTAATTGATAGTTATACCTCTTATGTATTAATTAATTGGACCTTATTGGATTGATAAGAATCCCCAAGATATATTTTCATATAATAATCAATGTGCTATTATATCCCATTATCTTTTTTCCTTTAATGGGAATGACCATAGTACTTTTTAAACTATTTTTATGCTTATAATAGGTATTTTTTTAATGTTTTATGCTTACAGTAGGTATTTTTACCACGTCAAGAACGATTCCTTCTATTCCTAATTTGTTAAAAATTTAATTTTTGTCAACTGAAAATGGATTTGGAGTTGATCACATAGGCTTTTACATCTTTCAATATCATCATGTGGTTTTTATTCTGTGATATGCTCACGTAGTTAATCATATTAAATCAGGCTTCCTAATATTTTTCCATTCATGCCATTCTTTTCTAAGGAGTCTTGAAGAGGTTTTTGTGGTCTTCTAAATTAGTCATAAATTTTAAGGACTGCAAAGGGATAACTTTGACTTAAAACCATATTGTGAAACAACAGATATACAGATATGATTGCCATTATATTCTTTGGAAATGTACAATTAGAGTATTTCCTGGGTGAGGGTGATCTGTAAAAGGCAAGAGGAAACTTGCAATGCGTTACCAGTTCTTACCTCTCTTTGTCTTTATTTCTTTACCTCTAAAGAAGTGCTCTATTAAAATATTTTCACTCATTTAGATGCTGTTTTATAAACCCTTCAGATTTGCGTGCATATTTTTGTATCTGTCTATGCCCATCTCAATGCATTCTATATATATTCTCCTTTGTCACTCTTCCTTGAGTCTATCAATGTTGCTGTTCAACTGAACCCAGGCCCCACTGGAACCTTTTAGGGTTTCCTAGGTTACATGCCTTTATTTATATTATTGAATGGTTGTTTGTACTTCATTTTCCTAGTCTTAGAAAATAAGAATCCAAAAACCGATAGAAGCTATTGTATTGAACACAATGAAGGTCTCTGTGGGAACATAGGACTCTCTCCTTTACTATTCATTCAGTTCCTTTTTAACTCTGTCCCACTCTGATTTGTCAATCAGATCCCCAGTCCTTAGCTCATTTATTCTTTTGTAATAAATTAATTGAGATAAAATAATTAAATGATTCAGTTAGTTTCTTAAGCCTTATTCAAGCACCACAATTATCTACATTTTTATTTTGCTCAAAGAGTAAATTTCTTAAGTATTCTTAATAAAATTTGCTTAAAAAACCTTAATTTTAGAATGAAAATAACTAAACATCATGACTTGTAGCATAACACTCTAACACACATCTGTTGCTTTTTCTCACCCTAGATTTTTTTTCCTACATGTCCAGTTTAATGATACTGTGTGAACCATACATACCTAGCACAGTAAATGATGGTTTTGCAAAACAGTCAAAGGAAGAAGTTTCAATGTAGTATCTGTAATTATCATTTTATTAATTCAAAACTCTTCTTTTTAAGAGCACTAGTTATAAATTATTAGCCATAAAATATAATTTAGAGATAAACCTAACATGTGCTACTATAGTTTCACACTCACAAAAGAAAAAAAAACTGCTTCTAAAGGGCAAAAAGAAAAAAAGGAAAAATAATGCATTAAATATATGTCATTCATGAGCTTTTAAGTCTACCTGTAATGTATGCTATAATACTATAATCCAACCAGGTATTTATTCAAACTTAAAATAAATTTTAGGGATTTTTTTTTATTTTTTGCTATTTTTCTATGTTATACATATAGAACTTCAAGGACAACAGTAATAATGAGTCACTGTATAGATAACAATTGATGTTCCTTGTTTACCATGATTTCCAAGACTTTCAGGTGGCACTAGACTAAATGAATCCATAATATATTTTGATACCTTCTTATAGTGTAGTTGATATTGTTAATTAAGTAGAAATAACGATGTTTCTTTAACATCAATATGCATCTAATTTGAAAAACATTCTTGTAAGGTGGACTTGTTTAAATTTGACTTTATTTGAAAAAATTCAGGGCTACCTAGAAGCAGATTTGTATGTTACTTTTATAGTAGGGCAAAAGATTGCTTTGTTGCTGTTATTGTTAACACTTGAAGTATAAGACAAGAGCAATTTAAATGATATATATTTAATGCATTATTTTTCCATTTTTGTTTTTGTGCTTTAGGAAGTTTTTTTTTGCAAATGTGAAACTAATGTATATAGTAACACTTGTTGGGTTTATCTCTAAATTGTATTTTGTGTCTAATAATTTATAGTTGTAGCTCTTAAAAAGAACTTAACTATTTTGAATTAAGAAAATGCATAATTACAGATACCACATTGCAACATTCTTCCTTTGAATATTATAAAGCTTATTTATCCTGACAGAGATTACTTCTGAATTTAATTATTTTGTATCAAAGAATGATCATAGAAATTAATTCTGTAACATCAATATTAATTACTTTTTATTTCTTAAGGGTTACCTAGAATATTAAATATAAGCCATTTATAATAGCATTTCCTTGTTTTTCCAAAGTATTTCTCACTCACAAATCCTATGATTCCATATTTCCTTTACATGTTTAGCCTTTTACTAGTGTTTCTCAATTGTGTTTTGTGAGTTACTGGAATTAGAATCGCTTAGGCATTAAGTGATTCCTGGGTTAAAATGAAGACTCCTGGGTTCTATCTCAGATGGACTAAATCAGATCCCTATGTGTGGGGCTGGGAATATGCATTTTCCCATTTCCCAATTCGAAAACTCAGTAAAGTTTGGGAACCACTGTCTTAAGGGCAAGGGTTTTGAAAATATCCTCCAGGCATCCTTGACAAAGCTCAGCCATACCCATTTGTATGCTAATGATCGAAAAGCTGTGTCTATAGGAAAAATTCTCCTGAAAGCCAGAACTATATATACCCCTACTTATCTCGAATAACTAAGACATAATGTCACAGCGTAATCTTTATCTCTCCACCTGACAAAACACACACACAAACACAAAAAATTCTTCCCCTTGACCAGTACTTTTTTTCTTTTAATTTACTTTTTTAATAAGGTATTATTGATATACACTCTTATGAAGATTTCACATGTAAAAACAATGTGGTTACTACATTTACCCACATCATCAAGTCCCCACCCATACCTCAGTGCAGTCACTGTCCATCAATGTAGTAAGATGCCACAGATTCACTGTTTGCCTTCTCTGTGCTACACTGTTTTCCTTGTGATCCCCCACACCATGTGTATTAAACATAATACCCCACAATCCCCTTCTCCCACCCTCCCCACCTGCTTTTTGGGTGTAGAGGCATGTAAGTTCTTTATATATTTTGGATGTTAACCTCCTGTCGGATATGTCATTTACAAATATATTCTCCCATACTGTAGCATACCTTTCTGTTCTATTGATGGTGTCCTTTGCCATACAGAAACTTTTTAGTTTGATGGAGTCCAATGAGTTCATTTTTGCTTTTGTTTCCCTTGCTCGAGAAGATGCGTTCAGGAAGAAGTAGCTCATGCTTATATACAGGAGATTTTTGCCTATGTTGCCTTCTAAGAGTTTTATGGTTTCATGACTTACATTCAGGTCCTTGATCCATTTCGAGTTTACTTTTGTGTATGGGGTTAAACAATAATCCAGTTTCATTCTCTTACATGTAGCTGTCCAGTTTTGCCAACACCAGCTGTTGAAGAGGCTGTCATTTCCCCATTGCATGTCCATGGCTCCTTTATCATATATTAATTGCCCATATACAGTTGGGTTTATATCAGGGCTCTCTAGTCTGTTCCATTGGCCTATGGGTCTGTTCTTGTGCCAGTACCAAATTGTCTTTAGTACTGTGGCTTTGTAGTAAAGCTTGAAGTTGGGGAGTATAATCCCCCAGCTTTACCCAGCTTTATTTCTCCTTCTCAGGATTGCTTTGGCTATTCCGGGTCTTTTGTGATTCCATATGAATTTTAGAACGATTTTCTCTAGTTGGTTGAAAACTGCTATTGGTATTTTGATAGGAATTGCATTGAATCTGTAGATTGCTTTAGGCAGGATGGCCATTTTGACAATATTAATTCTTCCTATCCGTGAGCACAGGATGTGTTTCCATTTATTAGTATCTTCTTTAATTTCTCTCATGAGTATCTTCTGGTTTTTAGAGTACAAGTCTTTCACTTCCTTGGTTAGGTTTATTCCTATGTATTTTTTTATTTTGGATGCAATTGTGAATGAAATTGTTTTCCCAATTTCTCTTTCTGCTAGTTCACCGTTAGTGTATAGAAATGCTACAGATTTCTGTGTATTAATTTTGTATCCCACAACTTTAATGAATTCAGATATTAGATCTAGTAGTTTTGGAATGGATTATTTAGGGTTTTTTATGCACAATATCATGTCATCTGTGAACAGGGACAGTTTAACTTCTTCCTTGCCAATCTGGATGCCTTTTATTTCTTTGTGTTGTCTGATTGCCATGGCTAGGACCTCCAGTACTATGTTGAATAGAAGTGGGGAGAGTGGGCATCCTTGTTTTGTTCCCTATCGTAAAGGGAAAGCTTTCAGCTTCTCAGTGTTAAGTATAATGTTGGCTGTGGGTTTGTCATATATGGCCTTTATTATGTTGAGGTTCTTGCCCTCTATACCCATTTTGTTGAGAGTTTTTATCATGAATGGGTGTTGAATTTTGTCAAATGCTTTTTCCGCATCTATGGAGATGATGATGTGGCTTTTGTCCTTCTTTTTGTTGATGCAGTGGATGATGTTAATGGATTTTGGAATGCTGTACCATCCTTGCATCCCTGGAATAAATCCCACTTGATCATGGTGTATGATCCTTTTGATGTATTTTTCAATTCGGTTTGCTAATATTTTGTTGAGTATTTTTGCATCTATGTTCATCAGGGATATTGGTCTGTAGTTTTCTTTTTTTGTGGTGTCTTTTCCCAGTTTTGGTATTAGAGTGATGCTGGCCCCATAGAATGAGTTTGGAATTATTCCTTCTTCTTCTACTCCTTGAAAAACTTTAAGCAGGATGGGTATTAGGTTTTCACTAAATGTTTGATAAAATTCAGTGGTGAAGCCATCTGGTCCAGGTGTTTTGTTCTTAGGTAGGTTTTTGATTACCAGTTCAATTTCGTTGCTGGTAATTGGTATGTTCAGATTTTCTGTTTCTTTCTGGATCAGCCTTGGAAGGTTGTATTTTCCTAGAAAGTTGTCCATTTCTTCTAGATATCCAGTTTGTTAGCATACAATTTTTCATAGTATTCTCTCATAATTCTTTGTATTCTGTACTGTTTGTCTATCCCTTAATGACTTGGGGATAGTTCATTTAATTTTGTGTTTGTTTAGTAATTAGATGTTCTACTTTCTTTACTGTGATTTTATTACCTCTGGCGACAGCTATTAAACTGTAGGAACACTTCCATCTATAGCAGTCCCTCCAAAATACACTGCAGAGATGGTTTGTGGGAGGTAAATTCTCTCAGCTTTTGTTATCTGGGAATTGTTTAATCCCTCCTCCAAATTTAAATGATAATATTGCCAGATAAAGTAATCTTGGTTCGAGGCCCTTCTGCTTCATTGTATTAAATAGATCATGCCACTCCTTTCTGGCCTGTGAGATTTCTTTCAGAAGTCTGATGATAGACTCTTGTATTTTTTGAAAAACTTTAAGGATAATGGGTGTTATTTCTTGTCTATATGTCTGGTAGAATTCAGAGGTGAATCCATCTGGCCCAGGGGTTTTGTTCTTGAGTAGTTTTTTTATTACCGATTCAATTTCATTGCTGGTGATTGGTCTGTTTTGTTTTTCTGTTTCTTGCTGGGTCAGTCTTGGGGGGTTGTATTTTTCTAAGAAGTTGTCCATTTCTTCTAGGTTTCCCAGCTTGTTAGCATATAGATTTTCATAGTATTCTGTTATAATTCTTTGTATTTCTGTGGGGTCCGTCATTATTTTTCCTTTCTCATTTCTGATTCTGTTTATGTGTGTAGATACTCTTTTTCTCTTAATTAGCCTGGCTAGGGGTTTATCTATTTTGTTCATTTTTTGAATGAACCAGCTCTTGGTTTCATCGATTTTTTCTATTGCTTTATTCTTTTCAATTTTATTTATTTGTTCTCTGATCTTTATTATGTCCCTCTTTCTGCTGACTTTGGGGCTCATTTGTTCTTCTTTTTCCAATTTCAGTAATTGTGTCTTTAGACTGTTCATTTGGGAATGTTCTTCCTTCTTTAAATGGGCCTGGATTGCAATATACTTTCCTCTTAGAACTGCCTTCACTGCATCCCACAGAAGTTGTGGCTTTGTATTGTTGTTGTCATTCGTCTCCATATATTCTTTGATTTCTGTTTTGATTTGGTCGTTAACCCATTGATTCATTAGGAGAATATTGTAAAGTCTCCATGTATTTGTGAGCCTTTTTGATTTCTTCCTAAAATTTATTTCTAGTTTTATACCTTTGTGATCTGAGAAGTTGGTTGGTAGGATTTCAATATTTTTGAATTTACTGAGGTTCTTTTTGTGGCCTAGAATGTGGTCTATTCTGGAAAATGTTCCATGTGCACTTGAGAAGAATGTGTATCCTGCTGCTTTTGGGTGCAGAGTTCTGTAGATATCTGTTAGGTCCATCTGTTCTAGTGTGTTGTTCAGTGCCTCTGTGTCTTTACTTATTTTCTGTCTGGTTGATCAGTCCTTGGGAGTGAGTGGTGTGTTGAGGTCTCCTAAAATGACTGCATTGGTTTCTGTTTCCTCCTTTAATTCTGTTAGTATTTGTTCCACATATGCCGGCACTCTTGTGTTGGGTGCATATATATTTAAAATGGTTGTATCCTCTTGTTCGACTGACCCTTTTATCATTATGTAATGTCCTTCTTTATCTCTTGCTACTTTCTTCATTTTGAAGTCTATTTTGTCTGATACAAATACTGCAACACCTGCTTTTTTCTCCTTGTTGTTTCCATGAAACATCTTTTTCCATCCCTTTACCTTTAGTCTGTGTATATGTTTGGGTTTGACATGAGTCTCCTGTAAGCAGCATATAGATGGGTCTTGCTTTTTTATTCATTCAGTAACTCTGTGTCTTTTGATTGGTGCATTCAGTCCATTTACATTTAGGGTGATTATCGATAGATATGTACTTATTGCCATTGCTGGCTTTAGATTCGTGGTTACCAAAGGTTCAAGGGTAGCTTCTCTACTAACTAACAGTCTAACTTAACTTTCTTGTTAAGTTATTGTAAACACAGTCAGATGATTCTTTATTTCTCTCCTTTCTTATTGTTCCTCCTCCTTTCTTTATATACTAGGTGTTTTATTCTTTGCCTTTAGTTAGTATTTGGATGGTCTGCTTTCTTTGCTATGATTTTATTTTCTCTGGTGACCTCTTTTTAGCCTTAGGAGTGCTTCCCTCTAGAGCAGTCCCTTTAAGATATCCTGAAGAGGTGGTTTATGGGTGGCAAATTCCCTCAGCTTTTGCTTGTCTTGAAATTGTTTAATCCCTCCCTCAAATTTAAATGATAATCATGCTGGATAAAATATTCTTGGTTTGAGGCCCTTCTGTTTCATTATGTTAAATATATCATGCCATTCTCTTCTGGCCTGTAAGGCTTCTGTTGAGAAGTCTGATGATAGTCTGTATGGCTTTCCTTTTTAGGTGTATTTTTTCTCTCTCTAGCTGCCTTTAATACTCTGTCCTTATCGTTGATCTTTCCCATTTTAATTATTATGTATCTTGGTGTTGTCTTCCTTGGGCCCCTGGTTTTGGAAGATTTGTGGGCTTCCATGGTCTGAAAGACTATTTCCTTCCTGAGCTTGGGGAAGGTTTCAGTAATTATTTCTTCAAAGACACTTTCTATCCATTTTTCTCTCTCTTCTTCCTCTGGTATTCCTATAATGCGAATATTGTTCCGTTTGGATTGGTCACACAGTGCTCTTAAAATTCTTTCACTCCTAGAGATCCTTTTATCTCTCTCTGCCTCAGCTTCTCTGTATTCCTGTTCTCTGATTTATATTTCATTAACAGTCTCTTACATCTCATCCAATCTGCTGCTAAGCCTGTCGATCGCTTGTCTCATCTCTGCATTGTCTTTCCTCCTTTCCCTCACTTCCTCCCTTAGCCCTTGCATATTTCACTGTAGATCCATCAGTATGGTCATTACTTTTATTCTGAATTATTTTTCAGGAAGATTGTGCATGTCCATCCCATCAGGCTCCCTCTGTGAGGTTGTCTGGTCAGGGGTTGTCTGGGTAAGCTTTGTTTGTACCATATTCCTCTGTCTGTGCATGGCAATAGAAGTGGTCAGAAAAGGAAAAAAACAAGAAAAGGAAAATAGAGAAAGAGAAAAAAACCCAAAAAACTCCTGCCGCATGTAGTTTCTGTGAGGATCCTGTAGGAGACACTGCTGCTCCACTATTCCGCAGCCATGCCGCTCTGCTGGGCCCTTTGTGACTCTGGCTGGGCAGGGAATGAATGGGAGGGTGAAGATTTCTGTGGAAAGTCTCGGTGCGACTGCTTTTTCCAGCCACAATCCAAGGGAATCAAAATTCCCTAGGTCTCCCAGCCTGCTTGGCTGAGTGCCCTGGGATGATCCTCCTCTGTTGGGTCCCTGTCTCTTTAAGACCCCTAAAATAGTGCACGCTTTTCTTTTGTCCCAGGGAGCCAGCTGAGTGGACCCGCCATCTTTGATCCTGCATCTCTATCTCTCCAATCTCCGATACACCGCGCAAAGTGTGTCAGTCTTCTCGGTGCAGATCATCAGGACTGGTTATTTGGTGGGCCTGTGCTTCCACTCCCTCCCGGCTCTGAATCCTCTCCTCCCACCGGTGCACTGGGGTGGGGGAGTGCTCGGGTCCTGCCTTGTCATGGCTCCATATCTTACCCACTTCGCCAGGTGCCAAGTCTTCTCAGGTGTAGCTGCAGGTTGGGTGTTGTCCTATATATTCTGGTCTCTCTTTCAGGAATGGTTGTATTTGTTGTATTTTCATAAATATATTTGGTTTTGGGAGGAGATTTCTGCCACCCTGCTCACGCCACCATCTTCCCAGAAGTTCTTATGCCTCAGCTTCTTTATATTCCTCTTCTCTAGTTTCTATTTCATTTATTGTTTCCTCCACTGTATCCAATCTGCTTTTAATACCATCCATTGTGCTCTTCAATGATTAGATCTCTGACTGGAGTTCATTGCTGAGTTGTGGAATATCTTTCTGTACCTCCATGAGCATGTTAATGATTTTTATTTTGAGCTCCCTTTCAGGGAGAGTCATGAGGTCGATATCATTTAAATCTTTCTCAGGAGTTGTATTAACAATTTTACTCTGGACCAGGTTTCTTTGGGATTTCATAATTGTGTATGGTTCCCTCTAGTGCCCAGAAGCTCTACTCTCTGGAGCTGCTCAGCCCGTGAAGCAATGTCAGGGGTTGCAGGGTAGTGGTATTGGTATCTGGGGGGAGGAAAGAGCTGTTTCCTGCTTCCCGGCTGCTATGCTTTTCTCCACTGCCTTTCCCAGTTTGCAAGCCTGGTGGGGCTGTCCAGATGAAAGGCACAGTAGGCTGCCTATCATGGAATGGGTTTTTGGAGCTGTGTAGGCAGCCAGGGAGCTGGAGCACCTGAAGATCATGAAAGCTCCTAACCTGTTAGGCAGAGTGCACCCAGGCAATTTTGTCTACCTGTCCTTTCTCCTGAGCAGTAAGCTGTGTGCAATCCTTGCCCCTTTAGCAGCTCTCTTGCTAAGGGCTTCTTTGTTAGGAAGTCTCTCAGACTGCCCGCCTTTCTTTTGTCCCAGAGCAGCTGGATATTGATCCCTGCTTTCAACAGGCAGCTGGAATCTTAGTCTCTCCAGGAATTCTGCCTGTCTTAACTTTCCAACCCCCTAATTACAAGAGTATCATGCAAGCACCATGAAATGTAGGTTTGTGCTCCCAGAGCAGATCTCCGGAGTTAGGTATTCAGCAGTCCCAGTTCTCCACTCCCTCCCTGTTCCGTTCCTCCCACTGGTGAGCTGGAGTGGGGGAAAGGCTTGGATCCTGCAGGACCACAGCTTTAGTATGTTACCTGTTCCGTGAGGTCTGCTCTTGTCTCCAGGTGTATGCAGTTTGGTGCAGTTCTCTTTCTTGTCACTCTTTCAAGAGTAGTTGTATTAGTTATATTTTCATATTATATGCAGTTTTAGGAGGCAGCCTCTGTCTCTCCTCTCACGCTGCCATCTTTAATCCATCAACCTGTACTTCTTTTGAAGTCTAATGCCAGCCAATCACCACAGTATTATGTCAACTGCATTTAGTCAAGTCTTGTCAGTTCTCTTTACATATTTTTCACCTATCTACTTCTCTCTTGTTGGATAATATCTTCTTTACTGATTTCCTTACTTGTTCTTGGTTCCTCTCCAAACTTTTCTCCAACTAACAACAATAGTAATTTTTCTAAAATCCAAATATGATCATGTAACTTTCCTGCTTACAACCCCTCTCAGTGGTCCCCTATAAGAGTCAAAATAAAAGTCCACATTTATTAAATTCCCATACTACTCATATTCTTAATTGTATGACTAGTTTTTGTTTATATCACCACTCCTCCTTCTCCCCAATGGCACATTTTGTTCCAGTTTTACAGAACTAATAATTTTCAATTTTAGGAATAAGTTACACTGTCTCTTTGCTCCAGAGAATGTATTAAGTCATTATGAAAATTTCTATGTATTTGTCTCTGCCTCAAACTTTGTTTGCTTACCTTCGTTGCTTACCTCTCTATCCGCACCACCACTCATAGTTCCTAGTACATAGTATGAGCTCAAAAATTCTTCTTGATTGAGTAAATAATAGGTAACATAGTATTTACTTATATCTATTTGCCATATGCAATAAAATATAGGCTCTCTGGGTTAAACTCTTGCTTTGCTATTTATGAGACCTCAAACAATCTACTTAAGTATCTCTATGTTTTAGGTAATTAATCTTTAAAATGGTTATAATAATAGAATCTATCCCTTAAGATTTTCAGAAAGATTAAATGAGAAAATACATGTAAAGGTGTTACAAAAATGAAAAGCACACAGCAGGTATTTAATAAATGTTAGCTACTATTTTTACTTCTTTCATGCTTTAAGAATTATTCCCCACCTCTAGGATATTTCATCATTTAATGCATTTCAATTTTTTCCCCCTCTGTTCTCACCCACCATCTTGGAAGAGTCACATTTGCATTAGTTTAACTATAATGGATGCCTTTTCATATCCTCTCTGAGTTGAGATTCTTCTCTGGGTCTTCCCTAAACTCTGACATTTTTTTGGTGTGATGACCAGAATTTTCAACAGTATTTCTTATGGGTGGATATTCAAAAGACAAATATGTTTACTTTCTATAGAATTTCCTGATAATGTGCAATACTTTCCTTGCCTTGTTAACCATCTCAACATTTTGGGACAATATCTTCAGGGAACAGTATATCAGAACATTGAGATCATAATAATTTCCTGGAGGCATAATTGATAGCTCCAAAGTTGTCTCAAATCTGAGAGACACATCTCAAATCCTGTGCTTGCATAACAGATTTGCTGACAACAGAAGGAATTTTTGTTCTTTATTTTAAGGAAAATTAATAAATTTCTTAGCATTAGGGAAGACTTCTACCAATACAGTAATATCTCTCATTTGGTCAGTTCTTAAAAAGATTTGTTAAGGCCAAGAAGTAAGTTTAACAAGATGAGGGAAATGGGAGTTTTATATAAATTTGTATATAAAATTTTATAAGATTCCATAAAATTTGAATTCTTATTTTGCTTTGGCCATTTCAGATTGGAGATTATCATTTCAGAGAATTCCAAAAGATTATTTTCCTAAATAAATGCACCTTTCTAAAAGTTTTCCAGCAAAAAAAAATCTACAAATAAAGAGTTTTAAAGAAGAGTTTAGTATTTCCCAAAATAAATTTAAAAATCAGCATTTTTGACATGGAAAAGAAGTCAAATTATCCCAATTTACAAGTATATGGAGACTGGAGACCCAGAAAATATATGTAACTTAGCTGATGTCACACAGACAAGGGTTAAGATAGAATTTATGTATGCTGACTCTAAATTTATCGAATTAGTTTTTTATAATAGGAAATATTTATCATCAGAGCACAACAATGATAGAAACAACACAGAGGAGAGAATGCTACTATGCAGGTTAAAATGACCAGAGGGGATAACTATATCAACAGGATTTTATGAGGTAGAGAGGTTTATATCCTGTCAGAGGATATAAAAACTCCAAAGTTAGAGGTAACTTCAGTGAAAATAAACAATACTCACATACCTTGAAAGTTGTATGAAATGGATCTTTTATTGAGGAAGACAAGCATTTATATGTAGGGGCTATAAATAAAATTCCTTTTGAAATTTCAGAAGGTTTGTTCTTTAAAGGAATCTTGTAAAAAATGCTACAAATAACAATTTTATTATAAAATGAACAACCACCATTTAAATGTATATTTATCAAAGTATGGTATGCCAATCATTTGCATTAGAATAAAAAGGCATTCTTTGTAAACAAGGAGCTTCTTAGACTCTCATCCCAGATCCTATCACAGAATTACAAAATCAGAATCTATGGGGACAAGACATGGGATTACATTTTATGGTCACCACACCCTCCCATCACCTTGATTCTCTTGAAGAATAATATTTGAAGGTCACTAAATTGGTTTAAGGAACATTTACAAACATTCATACTAAAAAATAGAGTGAGGTAACGTCAGCATTGTGGTAATATAAGATGTTACTCCTTTTAATCCCCCTTTTAAAGCAATGAAATAGATATCCATCCATAAACAAAAGCACCTTTGTGGGTGTTGTAGGATCTAGTACCATATGCCAAAGGACCCTGGAGGAGTCTTGTCCACCTATGCAATCATAAATAGGCAGACAGACCCCAATATAAGCCATGGAACCAGCTAGCAATCCTGCCCAGACCCTTTTCATCATGGATGGAAAAAATTCAGAGAGTTTCCACAAGATACTCACATAGGGGAGAGAATTTACAGAAGTCCAGCTTTCCCAAGGGGAAACTGCAGCATGTGATTGGAGCAATAAATAAATAAATACTTATCAATTTGGTCATATTCAAAATGGCAGTAAGAGAAACTTACCCAGCACATGCCCTTGAAGGAAACACTGCATGGGGCTGATCTAGCCAGGGGCCATTTAGCTGGTAGTCTCCCACAGGAGAAAAGGATAGCAGTGAATGAGTGCCTGACTATCACAGCTGTGCAGATTGTGACGGCAGAAGTGCATTTCTCTCTGGTAGCACACAGAATACTGAGGCCGGACGTCCGCGACTGGGGGGTGGGAGGAGACTATGAAAGAGGCAGACAAGAATTTCAAAGGACATTAAAGGGATTGCATTCAGCAGAAAGTCTACCCAGGAGACTGGGGAAAGGGTCTGCTTTAGGACCACAGATGGGCCTGTTACCAGGGGTGCAGACAGATGTGGCTTCGGCTGGGTCCCTGGGTAGGCAGGACTGGCCTTGGACTATGGCCAGTGTGCTGAAGCTGGGTCACAGGTCCACAACAGGGTCAACAGTCAGGTCTGATTTGGGGGACCTGTTACTGAGGGCACAAAATAGCATGGCTCTTCCCAGGTTCCTTGGCAAATATGGGGCTGATGGTAAGACCATGACCAAGTAGGACTGGAGCTGAGTCCACAGGTGAGTGGGGCTCTTTGTGGTGCACTGTAAGCTTTCCACCAGGGCATGTGCCTGTCTTCTCAAAGCACCCCTCATTCATGGGCTCCACTGGGATTTTGCAACCTTCTACTTGTATTGCAAAGCTCTCACAAAGTCAATTTGTCAGCAGATGGTTGCCAAATCATTGTTTCTGGGGGGCAAAGCAAGCTGGTGACCTTCTATTCCACCATCTTGCTCATACCATTCTCTGGGTCCATTATTTCTTTAAATATTTTTTCTGCCCCTTATTTCTTTCTTCTACTTTTGGGACTCCCGTTATGTGCATGTTGATATGCATGCTGGTGTCACACAATTCTCTGAGGGCTCTGCTCACTTTTCTTCATCACTTTTTCATTCTTCTCTTCAGTAAGGATCATCTCAATTAATCTGTATACACGTTCATTGATTCTTTCTTTTGCATGCTTATCTACACTGTTGAACCCCTCTAGTATATTTTTTTCAATTCAGTTATTGTAATTTTTAACTATAATGTCTATTTGGTTCATTTAAAAAAATTTGCATCTCTTTATTGATGTTCTATCTTTGGTCAGATACCCTTCTCATGTATCTCTTTAGTTCTTTACATATGATGTCCTTTAGCTTTTGTTTTTTAACATTTTTAAAATAGCTGATTTAAAATCTTTGCCTGACAAGTGAAACATCTAGGCTTCCTCAGACTGTCTATATGACTGTGTTATTTTTTTCTATTTATGGGCCTTATTTTCCTGTACCTTTGCCTGTCTTCTGATATTTTTGTGGAAAACTGCATATTTTAAATATTATAAAGCACAACTGAAACCTCTACTTAGCTTCATGGTTATCTAGTAACTGGACAGAGATTTCCTTAAAAAGTTTGAAATAATAACTCTCCCACAATTTGCTATGAGGCTCTGTGTATGTGTGTGTGTGTGTGTGTGTGTGTGTGTGTGTGTGTGTGTTTGTTTTGGAGGCATCTTTTCAATTCCTAGGCAGGAACCTTATCCCTTTCTCTTAGCTTTCACTTAACAGTTTGCAAAGAGCTTCAACATCATCCAGAAGTAAGACATTAGGGCATTAGAGAGGGAAAAGATGGCAGCATGAGAAGTGAGGCAGAAATCTCCTTAAAGAACTACATATAACATGAAAACACAGCAAATACAATTACTCCTGAAAGAGTGACTAGAAAGAAGACTGCAACAGACAGCTTACATTTGGGAAAAAGAGACTTCATGAAAAAGGGTAAAGTAGCAAAGCCATGAACCAGCGGGACCCAAGCCCTACTGTAATCCAAGCTCATAGGCAGAGGAAGAGAAATGGAGAGGGGAGGGAGTAGAAGTCGAGGCCTGCTAAACACCTAGCCATAGCGATCTGCTCTGGGAGTATGAACCTACATTGCATGGTGTTCTGGAGATTAGTGGGGTTGGAAAGCAAAGACAGGCATAGTACTCAGAGAGACTGAGATTCCAGCGATTTGTGGAGAACAGGTACCCATAGCCAGCTGCTCTGGGAACAAAAGAAAGGCGGGTGCTTTGAAAGACTTCCAAATAGTGAGAGGGCTGCTAAAGGGGCAAGGATTACACAGAACTTGCTGCTCAGGAGAAAAGACAGGTGGACAAAATTGTCCCAGCACAATCATCCCAGTAAGTTGGGAACTTTCAGGAGATTCAGGTGCTCCATCCCCCTGGCTGGCAATACAGCCCCAAGGCCCCCCACTGCAATATGCAGCCACTGTTCCTTCCTCCCGGCTGGCACCTTCTCACAAACCTGCTGCGCCTGCCATCACCCCAGGCCAGCCAGATGGCAGCCCCACCTATAACAGCTACAGGGGTATAATACAGAGGCTGCTCCCTGCACCCTCAGCCCACTGGCCCTGGCAGTTGAGGCAGGCACTGTGGCTGAGAAGGAGGAGAGCTCTGTCTTCTTGGAGGCATGAGCACTGCTTGCCTGTGACCCCTGCCACCGCTCCAGGGTCTGGCAGCTCCAGAGAGTAGAGCTCATGGGCACTAGAGGGTGCTGCCTACAAAAAGTTATCATTCCATATTATAAAGGAGGAATGAAACATCAAAAGAACCTTGTTCAATACAAAATCTCTCAAACACCAGAAAGAGGGCTCAGTGAAGTTGAAATCATCAAACTTCTTGATAAAGATTTCAAAATAAAAATCATAAACATGCTCATGGAGCTACAGGAAAATATTCAAGAACTCAGTGATGACTTCAAGAAAGAGATAGAGACTTTGAAAAATACAGTAGCTGAAATGAAACACAATAGAGGGATTTAAAAACAGATTAGAAGAGGTAGAGGATACGGTCAATGGAATAGAAATTAGAGAACAGGAATACAAAGAAGTTGAGGCACAGAGAGAAAAAAGGATCTCTAGGAATGAAAGAATATTGAGAGAACTGTGTGACCAATCCAAATGAAACAATATTCACATTATAGAGGTACCAGAAGAAGAAGAGAGAAAAAAAGGGATAGAAAGTGTCTTTGAGGAAATAATTGCTGAAAACTTCCACAATCTGGGGAAAAAACAGACACTCAAGCCATCCAAGTGCACATATCTCCCAACACAAGAGACCCAAGGAAGACAAAATAAAGACATATACTAATTAAAATGGCAAGATCAAGGACAAGGACAGAGTATTAAAACCAGCCAGAGAAAGAAAAAAGATCATGTACAAAAGAAAACACATCAGGCTATCATCAGACTTCTCAGCAGAAACATTACAGGCAAGAAGGGAGTGGCATGATGTATTTAATGCAATGAAGCAGAAGGGCCTTGAACCAAGATTACTTTACCCAGCAAGGTATCATTTAAATTTGAAGGAGGGATTAAACAATTTCCAGATAAGCAAAAGTTGAGGGAATTTACCTCCCATAAAGCATCTCTACAGTGTATTTTAAAGGGACTGCTCTAGATGAAAGTGCACCTAAGGCTAAATAGCTGTCACCAGAGAAAATAAAACCACAGTAAAGGAAGTAGATGAATTAATTACTAAACAAATGCAAAATTAAATCAGCTAACCAAAAAGTCAGTCAAGAGATACACAAAGTTCAGAATATTACACCTAACATATAAAGAGTAGAAGAGGAAGAAAAGGAAGGGAGAAAAAAAAGAAACTTTAGATTGTGTTTGTAATAGCATAATAAGTGAGTTAAGTTAGACTGTTAGATAGTAAAGAAGCTGTCCTAGAACCTTTGGTTACCATTAATATAAAGCCTGCAAAGGTAGTAAGTATATACCTATTGATAATCACCCTAAATGTAAATGGACTAAATGCACCAATCAAAAGACACAGAGTTACATAATGGATAAAAAGCAAGACCTATCCATGCTGCCTACAAGAGACTCACTTCAAATCCAAACACATACACAGACTAAAAGGGAAGGAATGGAAAAAGAAATTTCATGCAAAAAATAGGGAGAAAAAAGCAGGAGTTGGAGTATTGTATCAGACAAAATAGACTTCAAAACTAAAGGAACAAGAGAGAAAGAAGGGTATTATATAATGATAAAGGGGTCAGTCCAACAAGAGGATATAACCATTATGAATATCTATGCACCCAACATAGGAGCACCTACATACGTACAACAAATACTAAGAGAATTAAAGGGGGAAATAGACTGCAATACATTCATTCTAGGAGACTTCAACACACCACTCACTCCAAAGGACAGATCAATCAGTCAGAAAATAAGTAATGAGACAGAGGCAATGAACAACACATTAGAACAGATGGACCTAACAGACATTTACGGAACAGTCCACCCAAAAGCAGCAGGATAGACATTCTTCTCATGTGCACATGGAACATTTTCAAGAATAGATCACATAGTAGGCCACAAAAGGAGCCTCAGTAAATTCAGAAAGATTGAAATTGTACTAACCAACTTCTCAGACCACAAAGGGATGAAACTAGAAATAAAATGGGCAAAGAAAACAAAAAATCCCACAAACACATGGAGGCCTAACAACATGCTTCTAAATAACCAATGGATCAGTGACCAAATAAAAACAGAGATCAAGCAATATATGGAGACAAATGACAACAGTAATTCAACACCACAAAATCTGTGGGAAGCAGTGAAGGCTGTGCTAAGAGGAAAGTATACTACAATACAGGCCTACCTCAGGAAAAAAGAACAATCCCATATAAACAGTCTAAACTCACAATTAATGAAACTAGAAAAAGAACAAATGATGCCCAAAGTTAGTAGAAGGAGCGACATAATAAAGATTAGAGCATAAATAAACAAAACTGTGAAGAATAAAATAATAGAAAGAATCAATGAAACCAGGAGCTGGTTCTTCAAGAAAAACAAAATAGATAGACCCCTAGCCAGACTTACCAAGAAAAAAAAGAGAGTCTACACATATAAACAGAATGAGAAATGAGACAGGAAAAATCATTATGGACACCACAGAAATACAAAGAATCATTAGAGAATACCATGAAAAATAGTAGGCTAACAAATTGGATAACGTAGAAGAAATGGACAACTTTATAGAAAATAACAACCTTCCAAGACTGACCTGGGAAGGAACAGCATATCTGAACAGACCAATTATTAGCAATGAAATTGAATTGGTAATCAAAAAACTACCTAAGAAAAAACCTCCGTATCAGACGGCTTCACGGCTGAATTTTATCAAACATTTAGTGAAGACCTAATCCCCATCTTCCTTCAAGTTTTCAAAAAAGTAGAAGAGGAGAGAATACTTCCAAACTCACTCTATGAATCCAGCATCACTCTAATACCAAAACGAGGCAAAGACACCACACACACAAAAAATTACAGAACAATAACCCTGGTGAACATAGATGGAAAAATACTCAACAAAATACGAGCAAACCGAATTCAAAAATATATGAAAAAGATCATCCATCATTATCAAGGAGGATTTATTCCAGGGATGCAAGGGTGGTACAATATTCAAAAATCCATCAACATTATCCACCACATCAACAAAAAGAAGGACACAAATAATATGATCATCTCAATAGATGCTGAAAAAGCATTTGACAAAATTCAACATCCATTCATGATAAAAACTTAAGAAAATGGGCATAGAGGGCAAGTACCTCAACATAATAAAGGCCATATATGACAAACCCATAGCCAATATTATACTTAACAGCAAAAGCTGAAAGCTTTTCCTCTAAGATCAGGAACAAGACAAGGATGCCCACCCTCACCACTTTTCTTCCACATAGTACTGGAGGTCCTAGCCATGGCAATCAGACAACACAAAGAAATAAAAGGCACTCAAATTGGTAAGGAAGAAGTTAAATTGTCACTGTTTGCAGATGACATGATATTTTACATAAAAAACCTTAAAGTAATGGGGGTGTGTGGTGGGGACTTCATAATGGGGGAAGTCAACTAACCATAAGGTTGCTCATGTAATTGTATATTAATAATAGTAAAATTTTAAAATAATAATAAATAAACTAAACCTTAAAGAATCCACTCCAAAACTACTAAATCTAATATCTGAATTCAGCAAAGCTTCAGGATACAAAATTAATACAGAGAAATCTATGGCATTCCTATATACTAACGATGAACTAGCAGAAAGAGAAATCAGGAAAAGAATTCCATTTATAATTGCATCAAAATGGAAATACCTAGGAATAAACCCAACCAAGGAAGTGAAAGACCTATACCCTGAAAACTACAAGAGACTCATGAGAGAAATTAAAGAAGACACCAATAAATGGAAATGCATCCCATGCTCATGAATAGGAAGAATTAATATTGTCAAAATGGCCATCCTGCCTAAAGCAATCTACAGAGCCAATGCAATCCCTATCAAAATACTGACAACATTCTTCAATGAACTAGAGAAAATAATTCTAAAATTCATATGGAACCACAAAAGACCCCATGTATCCAAAGCAATCCTGTGAAGGAAGAATAAAATCCCTGACTTCAAACTCTACTATAAAGCCACAATAATCAAGACAATTTGGTACTGGCACAAGAACAGACCCATAGACCAATGGAACAGACTAGAGAGCCCAGATATAAACCTAAGTATATATGGTCAATTAATATATGATAAAGGAGCCATGGATATACAATGGGGAAATGACAGCCTCTTCAATAGATGGTGTTGGCAAAACTGGACAGCTACATGAAAGAGAATGAAACTGTATTACTGTCTAACCTCATACACACAAGTAAACTCAAAATGGATCAAAGACCTGAATGTAAGTCATGAAACCATAAAACTCTTAGAAAAAAACATAGGCAAAAATCTCTTGGACATAAACATGAGTGACTTCTTCATGAACATATCTCCCCAACCAAGGGAAACAAAAGCAAAAATGAACAAGTGTGACTATATCAAACTAAAAAGCTTCTGTACAGCAAAGGATACCATCAGTAGAACCAGAAGACATCCTACAGTATGGGAGAATATATTCATAAATGACATATCCTATAAGGGGTTGACATGCAAATTATATAAAGAGCTCACACACCTCAACAAACAAAAAGCAAATAAGCCAATTAAAAAGTGGGCAGAGGGTATGAACAGACAGTTCTCCAAAGAAGAAATTCAGATGGCCAACAGGCACATGAAAAGATGTTCCACATCGCTAATCACCAGAGAAATGCAAATTAAAACCACAGTGAGATATCACCTCACAGCAGTAAGGATGGCCACCATCCAAAAGACAAACAATGACAAATGTTGGCGAGGATGTTGAGAAAGGGGAGCCCTCCTACACTGCTGGTGGGAATGCAAATTAGTTCAACCATTGTGGAAAGCAGTATGGAGGTTCCTCAAAAAACTCAAAATAGAAATACCATTTGACCCAGGAATTCCACTCCTAGGAATTTACCCTAAGAATGCAGGAGCCCAGTTTGAAAAAGTCATATGCACTCCTATCTTTATTGCAGCACTATTTACAATAGCCAAGAAATGGAAGCAACCTAAGTGTCCATCAGTAGATGAATGGATAAAGAAGAGGTGGTACATATACACAATGGAATATTATTCAGCCATAAGAAGAAAACAAGTTCTACCATTTGCAACAAAATGGATGGAGCTAGAGGGTATTATGCTCAGTAAAATGAGCCAGGCAGAGTAAGACAAGTATCAAATGATTTCACTCATTTGTGGAGTATAACAACAAAGCAAAACTGAAGGGACAAAACAGCAGCAGATTCATAGACTCTAAGAAGGGACTAGCAGTTACCAAAGGGAAAGTGGGTAGGGAGGATGGGTGGAGGGGGAGGGAGAAGGGGATTAATTGGCATTTTGATCAGCACACATAATGTAGAGCGGTCAGAGTGAAGGTAATATAGCACAGAGATGACAAGTAGTGACTCTGTAGCATCTTACTATGCTGATGGACAGTGACTGTAATGGGGTATGTGGTCGTGATTTGATAATAGGGGGGAATGTAGTAACTAAAATGTTGCTCATGTGAAAACTTCATAAGATTGTGTATAAATGATACCTTAATAACAAAAAAGAGATTAAAGCATTTTCATGTTTTTCCTTGGGCATGTACACAACCCAGTATATGTGCACAGTCTTCTAGAGTTGCAAAAGTATTTGGGGCTTTTTAAAAATGCAATCCCTATCAGTGGTCATTTCATTCCCCATGTTTTTGTTACATTCATTAAAAACCAGCTATTATTTGACATAATTATCAGACAGCTGTGATGTTAAAAAAATTGTCTTTGACATTTTTCAACACATGCTCCCAGGGAAAGGGCTGTTTACACCAAGAAATCTTGGAGTCTCATGAGATAAAGGCAGCTCTAGTGAGTGAGTGAGTGGTTGTCCCAGTGAGTTGATGCACAGGTCAAATAGTGACAGTTTTTTAGAAATGGTATCTTTCAGGGAGTTCCAAACCCATTCTTCCTGCAGTGATTTCTGAGTTGCTGATTTTCACAGATATTATCATTTCAAGGCTGTTGGTTTTAAAGGCTACCACAGAACTAGGGAGGTTGGAAAAGGGTATTTTTAAATGCCACAAAGTTTACTTTAATAAAAATCAAGATCCAGACATTTTTCTTATATAAACATATCTTGGATTGATGAAAACCTTTAGTTTCAGATTTCTGAACAAGTTGTTTTTGACAATGTTTGCCTATGTCTTTACTGCTTTTACAGAGAAGCAGTGTCTCAGGAGTCCTTATTTCCCCATTTCATTGGAGTTGGGGGCATGGGTAGTTATTTTGGTGAGCCTGTTTGGTGAAACTTTTATTATTTCTTTTGCTATTTTCAGTTGTAAAAGTCACATTTGATTTTATTTTTACATTGTTCTTATTATTTCTTTACTGAGACTTTCTATCTTCTATCCCTTTCAAGACTATTTCCCCTTACTTTTTGAGGCATGATTATAATAGCTACTGTGAAGTGCTTTTTGGATAATTATAACATTTGAGTCATCTCAGGGTTAATGTCTTTTGATATGTTTTCCATTGAGAATTTGTCAGAATTTCCTGCTCTTTTTGTATTGAACAATTATGAATTGTCTGGGGCATTTTTAATATTATGTTAGAAGATTCTGGGTTTTTACAAAATCCTATTGAGATTTTTTCAAACTGTTAATTGGGCCAATTAGGTTTAGGCCACATGTTACAACTTGCATTCACTTGGCAGTGATTCCAATGTAAGTTCAGTTTCCAAAACTTTAGCAGTTATTTGGATTAGCTGCTCTATGTACCACCCAGCCGCCTGTCTAAGACCTTTGGTGCACTGTATAGGATCAAAATTGATGCATACACAATTTGTATACGAGTCCAGAATTCATTGGCAACTTTGTAGGATCCCATTTCCAGTTCATTCTTCTCTCTGATCTCCCCCACATTCTCCATCTCACCAAAGTCCTGTTTCATGGTTTCTCACTAGAAAACCAGTGTCTTTTTTCTCTCTGCTTTGTTACATACTTCTTATATCTGGCTCTGGCTCTGAGGCCAAAGGCTGGAGGGGAGACAATAAGCAACAGGCTTTTCTCCCACAATCTTTGGACCACAGTTCTGATAATAGAGAAGGATTTTCCTTCCCAGGGTCTTACATGTCTGCTCCTGCATCATTATCACAGGGTTGCTGCCCCAGGAATGGGGGCTTGCTTGCAGTCCAGGCTAGGAGGAGAAGAATGGAGAGGATATCTGCCACTTTTTCTTTCCCTTAGGGATCCTCCTTCCCTGACTCAGACCAGAAAGAGAGGACTCCCCTTGAATTCTGTCATACATGGTGCAGTTCCAGGAATAGGCTAACTTTCTCATTTTTATAATATTAAAAATAGGTATCATATTCTTGGGGAAAATCCATGTGAGCTCTCACACCCCTAAGTAAAGACAAAATAACTCAAATGTAAACTGTCTTGCAGACACTGCCTTTATACAGATTCACCTACATCAGTGCTTAACTGTTTGGGGGTCAGGGACTGTTTTAAAATTCAGGTGAAATTTAGGTCCATCTCCCACAGAAAAATGTATATACACCTAAACACACACACAGAGACATACATACACACAATATCTTACATACATGTTCTCAGGTTTCATATATTCCTACTGCCTGGATTAAGAACCCTTGGCCTATACATGAATGATGAATAAATTTTTATTTTCATCCCCTGTCTTTTGCATCCCAAACTTGTATTTTCAATCATCAATGGGAAAACTCTACCTATGTCTACTGGATCACCTCAAATTGAACTGTCACGCCATATTTGCCACTTCACCTGTCTTTCTTTTCTGAGGTAATGGTTTCACCATCCACCTACGCACCAAAACTAAAAAAACTAAAAACCTAGGAATCATCTCAGAATCTCCTTCTCTGTCACATCTCACTTCAAAGTTAGCCCTGTGCATTCTACCTCCCAAATGCAGCCTAAATCTGTTCCCTTGCCTTCATGCCTGCCGCTGAGCCCTGAACTGAAGCCCTCGTTCTTTGATCTGTAAGAGTGGGCTCTTAAGTTGGCTCTCTGCCTCGTTCCTTCCATATTCATTATGTCCTCACACCATTGCCAATTACATTTCTAAAACATGACTTTGAATATTGCATTCTCCTTCTGCTGCCTAAAGCAGTTTTGAAGGAATAAAGTATAAATCAGTAGACTCCTGTTTGTTTCTCAAGTGAGGTATCTTGTGGAAGCCCAATATATCAACCAGAAAAAATGGGATAAAACTGGTATAAAATATTATTTCCCACACTTGCCATGAATCTCCCCATGTGTGGGGAACCTCTTAAAAGAGGCACTTATAGAAGACTTACTCCAGACTTCCTCAGGCATAATTTACATAAGAGGGCATAGGATTCCTGATGGTTTTTAAGTGTTAGGTGATTTCTATAAACAGGCAATTTTGAAAAACAGTGGTTGAATTAGACATCAAATCTAAATGATTTAAAATGACACAAAAAGTGACACCACAATTTAACCCCAATTTGTTTTTCTAACTTACTTTCTTTCATGCAACATATGTTCCAATTACATCAAACTATTCACAGTTCTTGGAATGTACCACACCCTTTTGGTCAATGTCCCTTTGCACATCCACTTTCCTATTCTCGGAATGCCTTTCCTCACCTCATCTGCCTGTTGCCCAGCTTCCAGTCCTTGAAGAACCAGAGGAAAGGTCAATTTTTCTGTGAAATATTCCCTGGCTCTTCCTTTATAAAACTTAGTGCATTATACATCTCAGTTTCTACCATCAGCTTGATGGCAAGTACTATATCTGATCTCTATTTGTGTCTTTAATACATAGCACAATATCTAATACCTAGTAACTGTTTGATAAATATGTGTTAAATATTGAATGAGTGAATTCATAAAATCATGAATAAATAAATGAACACATTCATGAATAAATACACAACCAAGGATAGCAAATATCATACTTAAAAAAGAGAATATAATTGTTTGCTGAAAAGAAGACATTGGGTTTACATAATTTTGGCTGTAATTTACTTTAAAATACTTTTATATAAATAATATAACGACGATATGGGTGTGGGTCAATATTAATGTATAAGCAGATGCAGTTAGTTAACTCTTATTTGGTGATTCCCATTCCTGTGATAGATAGTTATTATTCCAAGGTTATGTTCAAAGTTTTTCAGGTATTTCTATCTAAATGTATAACATAGAGTTGAATTAGCATAAGAAATAAGTTTTCATTGATGACATTAGAATAGTTCAAGTTTATAGTTGGCTAGAAAATTGTATGGGAACCTACATTTTTGTGTACAAGAATCTGGCAAACTAAGCCAACTAACAACTTTAAAGAAACTCCCTAGATCTAAGACACTGGACTGATGCCAATCCTCCCCCTCTAGTTTCTAGATCTAAGACACTGGACTGATGCCAATCCTCCCCCTCTAGTTTCTAAATGTTGAATCAATGTCATACACCTGAAACTAATATAATATTGTATGCCAACTACACTTGAATTAAAGAAAAATTATCACACTCAAAACCTTTAACACTGATCCAGAATCTGAATATCAATTGCAACTGTTTGACACGCCTTTTTAGCTTCTTTAATTTGAAATAGTTTCTCAGCCATTTTCTTTCTTTTATGAAACTGACATGTTTGAGTAGTCCAGGCCAGTTATTTGGTAAGTATTTATCAATTTGAAATAGTCTGATTGTTTCTTCATGATTGGCTTTAGGTTGAACATTTTTGACAGGAATACCACACAGAAGATGTTCCATTCAACACAGTATATCAAACCAGGAAGTAATTTTGTCCCTTTATTGGTAATGTCAAGTGTGATCACTTGGTTAACATGGTGCCCAACAGATTTCTCCTGGAGGGGTAACTTTCTCCTTTGTAATCAATAAGCAATCTGTCAGGTGATAATTTAGGTGATGTGAATGTCTCATTTCTCAAACCTTTGCCCACTGATGACTTGATATTCTTGACTGAATTATTACATGGTGTTTGTAAAATGTTGGTTTTCCAATTTTATTATTCTTTTTATATTTATTAGTTAGAATTTTCTACAAAGAAGAACTCTCGCCGCACCTTTTTAATGTCACTATGTATTTATAAGTTGTTTTTTATTCAATGTATTTCAATCCTTTGCTGTAACTATTTTTAGTGGTCAATTGTTTAAAAAATGTATTTCTCTTCAAGCTGGTCCTCATACCCTTTTGATATTTCCTCTTTTGTAGCTCAACAAGATATTCCTAGCTTACTTTATACTTTCCTTTCCCAGACCCAAAATTGGCTATTTCTCCAAGGAGTTCTGCTTCTTTTTAGGGGACAATAACATTTAGAAACCAAGAGCTGGGCAAAAGGTGCTTTCATTTCTCCTGGGTCATTGGTTCTAGGACCTTTCATTGGGCAAGACTTTTAATTCATGAGTTCATACTGGTAACTCTAATTCCAATCCAATATTGTAGGATTTCTCTTCTTCTTTACCTATTCCACATTTGTATTTTGCTTTTCCCACCTTTAGAACCTTACTTCCACCAAAGTATCAATATGTTTACTCATTTGCTCAATTCTATGGTTGCACAAAATAGTTTTTACTACTGCAAACCACTGCTAACAAAAAACCCTACTGAGTAAAAGGTCTTGATGTCTTTGTAGTATTCCTTGTCTTTAGAATATATCCCAGTGAATATATGTAGTCAGAATGTTATTTTCAAATGTTACTTGGTTTAATTCTGTGTGTGGCTTTTAAATTAATTTGATTAATAATTTTATCCATGTATTTATCTTAGTATTCAATTTTAACTTTCTTCTACTATTGCTAATTAAATTTCCTTTTGAATATGTAAAATATTAACATGGTTTGAAAACCCAAACTACATACTAACAGGATACTCTAAGAATTCTCATTCTCTTCGCTATTGATTTTACCCCATCACCACCCACATGCTGTAAGTGCCAATTTAATTTGTTTCTGGTTTATCTTTCCTGTGTCGCATTTTGTAAAAATAAGGATGGACACACACTTCATACCGTCTCTTATTTCTTACACAAAATGTAATATACAGTATATAGTCTTTTGCAACTTGTTTTTTTTCACCTAATGACATATTCTGGAAATTGCTCATTCGTTAATTGATACTTATTTTTTATAGCTTAGATGTACCATATTTTATTCAGGTAATCTCCCAAGTGTGGGCATTTTAGGTGGTTTCCAGTGTGTTGTGATTACAAATAATGCCTCACTGAATAAACTTGTGCATATATTTTTCCCCAAAATGTCCAGCTGAGAAATGCCTAGAAGTGGGATTGTTGATTCAAAGGGTAAATACACATTTACTTTTGTTAGATATTCCTGAATATTCCACCAAAGGATTTGTACCATTCTGCATTCCCATTGGCATATGAGAATGAACATTTCCCCACAACCTTATCAGCATGCTTACTGTCAAGCTTTTGTATTTTTGCCAAACTAAGAATTGAGAAATGGTAGGCAGTAGAGCTTTGATTTGCATTTCTCTTATAATATGTGGGGTTTACCATATTTTTTGTACACTTAGGGCTAACTGGTGCATCTTTTTATGAACTGTGTGTTCATGCCTTTTGTCTATCCCCTTTTTCTGTTGAGCTTTTGGTGGTTTCCTCAATTTTATGTTGTGAGATTGACTCTTTATCTGATATCTCACCTTTCCTTTATTGCCAAATGCAACAAAATACCAAAAGTATTATGAACTACCTAATTTACTTAGGCTGATATACACAGAAAATTAATGTATTGATCCTAGTACACTGTGACTTAAGTCTTCTGACTCAAATAAGAGGTGGAAAGCTCAAGTGGATTTATTAAGACAACCTTAAGTCCTCAATTGCTTATCGAAAATTGCAACCAAGTCCTCAATTGCTTATTTTGGGGATAGGTGTTTCTCACCATTTAGAATTTTCTTGAATTTTAGAAAGGTATTGGGTGCATATATGGTACATTAGCTAACATCGCCTATCAGATATGGGACAGCAGCACATAATCAAATACATAAATATTTCTGAACAAAACATGAATATTTATGGTAAAATATTCTTATTCTTATAAACACTGTAAGTAGACTCATATCAGCTCAGGTCAGGTTTTGTGGTCATGATTAGTTTAGGTAATATGTTTTACCACCAAATGCTTTATGAATCAACCTTTCAGTTTCCAGAGCTTTTCTGGATTTCAGAATTGGAATTTGGAAATTTGGATAACAGATTGTAGACCTGTAGGTCATTGAACCAGTTATTTTTGTGTATTTATTCGAAATAGTTTTGTATTATTAAATAAAGATCTAAGGGAATCATTAAAAGTTCAAGTAAAATATCTTAAAACAATTATAAAGGTGAATTATTTATACTAAGTTAACAATATTGAATAATTTCCTTAAACTTCATAAATTCTACCTAATTAGTATGAATATGGAATTAGGTTGAGTGGTTGCTTAAGACTGAAATTGCATGAAATAATTTTTTCTTTCTTATTTGAGACACATTTAATGTGAGTTTTTTTTTCTTTTAAACATATATAAGTTGGTCACAGGGATAGTAGTAAAGCATGGAGAATATAGTCAGTGATTCTGTAACATCTTCCTATGTTGACAGATAGCTGTACTGGGGGGGGGGAGGATTTAATAATATGGGTAACTGTTGGACCAATGTGTTGCACACTTGAAATTAATATAAGATTGTATCTCAACTACACTTCAATAAAAAAGATACATAAATAACTTTCTTCCCTTTTCTCTCAAATTATATATATTTTTGGTTATTTATTATTGTTGTCCTTTAAGGGCTATTTCATTCACTACTGCATCTCCCCTACTTAGCACCATGCCTAACTGGCTGTAAGTGCTTAATAATTATTTTTGAATGAATTCATGAATGAAAGCAGATCACCAGGAGAAGACACAGTGAAGGGAAATAAATATAATTGTGTGCCCATCTGCAATAAAGTACAGGTTGAAAACAATAACCCAAAGGGTAGTACTACTTTACCTCTCTAGCCTAATTCAGATTTATCTAGAAATAAACTCACACGTATCTGGAGAGAGTGAATATTTCTCTTGCAAAGAAGAAGAAGTTAGTTTTGCTTGAACAGGTGGGCACCTCAAAATGCCTTTACTTTATGTACTATTTTTTCCCCAACTATCACCCCTAAAATTGGATCATTAGAGTAAAATTAAAACATGTAACTCTTGTCATATTTTTATTCTGTCTTCAATTTGCTGAACTGTCTTTGTCTAATAAAATGCTTTTTTCCCTTTTTGCATATTTATTTTTCAGATTATAAAATATTGCATGTTCATAAAAAAACATTCAGAAAAATTAGAAACCATTTAGAAAGTAAGGAAAAACAATCCACAGATTAACTCCTCAAAAACAATTCATCATGTTTCGGTATATTCCTCTAGTTATTCTTCTAAGCCTAGTATCTTAAAATATACCATATAGACATTTAAAATTTTGTTTTCTAACCCTTTATACTATGTTTTATGTTATTACAAAATTTAATGAACATAATTTTAAACAAAGGCATAATAGTCCCTTGCATGGAAACATCAACAATTTCTTAATTTTCCCCTATTATCAGACATTTCAGTTGTTTCTGATGTTCCAATAATATAATGCTTTAAAGAACAGATTGCAACAGAGAAGACAAGTAATGACTCTACAGCATCTTACTATACTGATGGACTGTGACTGCAATGGGGTGGGGTGGGGATTCGATAATATGGGTGAATGTTGAAACCCCAATGTTGCTCATGTGAAACCTTCATAAGATTGTATATCAATGATACCTTAATTAAAAAAAAAAACAGATTGCAAATATTTTTTCTGTACTTGGCATTGTTTGCTTAGATAGTCTCTCAAGAATGGAGTTACTGGGTCAAATGGAATGAAGAGATTTAGGGAAGTTAGACATTTATGGGACCTTTCCATAAAGCTAGGGAATCCTGATAGATATCTAACCCTGTGAGATCGTTTAAAATCCCAAGTATCTCATAACATGAACCTGGAAACATACCCAGGAGGAACTCCGTTACCCACTTGCAATATATGGTTTTTGTAGTGAACTACTAATTATACTCTGACTTTGAAACTGAGGTAGTTTTTATTAAGCAATGGAGGAATCTGAATGCTTGTTTTTAAGAATATGTTAACAAATTGCCAAGGAGATGTCTTCATCATGTTTGCATTGAGTTGTCTTCAGTTTACTCATTTCACTGATACAGTCGTTGTATTGTCTTAAAACACGTATATTTCACTTTTTACTGACTTAATCCTCAAGCTATTTGAACTCCCCCTGGGGGTTCTGAAAACACCGCAGCATTTAGGCTTACTGTTGCACATTTGCCATCTAGCGGCTAACATGGGAAACTGCAGACTTACACCCTCTCCAGCTGGGGGAAGAAGACACGTAAAGTCTGGTTTTCACAAGAAATCCATGGTAGTGGAAAGCAGAAACTGTCAATAATACTCATTAGGGATAGGTAGGATTGCATTACAGGGTGTAGCCATGTTCAAGTAGAAGAACCTACCTGAAAAGCCTACCCTTTTTTCTGAGGTAAGGCTCAGAGAAAAACACCCAGAGCCTTTCCCCAGCAAATGCTATTTCATCATCCCTATCCCCAAGCACACACTCTTCTCAGTGAAATCCGGTTCAAAGGGATATTAAAGGCATTTTTGAAATGTAAAACAAATCACCATGGGCACCATGATCTTATGTATGGAAGGAAGGAAGGATATCTCACTTTGCTTTGCATACGGAGTGTTTATTAGATGATTATTTTCACATGAACCCACATTTTTATTTACCCTCTTATAAAGTTTCCTCATTCCACCCTCTTCGCAGTCTGAGGTAATTTCTAGTCAAATAGAATGTGTGACCTAAAAAGCAAATTTGCCCAGATTTACTGCTCCTTAGAATTCAATATATCTGTTAACTTTCTCTCTGTTCTTTTCTTTAACTTTTTCCAAGTTATTCCAACACAATCAAATGACACATAATTCTGAGAAAACAGGCCAAATTTTATAAAAAATTCCCTCTAAAGATAAACAATGAAGATGCTCAGATTGGGTGAAAGAGGGTAAATAAAGTAAATGAAAGTAATGGGGTTAAGTGAAGTAAATAAAGAGATGGAGTGTGTGTGGGTAGAGGGGCATTCTTTCAAAAATAAGTTGTGAAACATCACTAATCATCAGGGAAATGCAAATTAAAACCACAATGTGATATCACCTCACACCAGTAAGGATGGCCAGCATCGAAAAGACCAAGAACAACAAATTCTGGCGAGGATGCGGAGAAAGGGGAACGCTCCTACACTGCTGGTGGGAATGTAAGCCAGTTCAACCATTGTGGAAAGCAGTATGGAGGTTCCTGAAAAAACTAAAAACACAAATACCATTTGACCCGGGAATCCCACTCCTTGGAATTTACCCAAAGAATACAACTTCTCAGTTTCAAAAAGACATATGCACCCCTATGTTTATTGCAGCACTTTTTACAATAGCCAAGGTATGGAAGCAACCTAAGTGTCCATCAGTAGATGAATGGATAAAGAAGAGGTGATACATATACACAATGGAATACTGTTCAGCCATAAGAAGGAAATAAATCCTGCCATTTGCAACAACATGGATGGAGCTGGAGGATATTATGCTCAGTGAAATAAGCCAGGTGGAGAAAGACAAGTGCCAAATGATTTCCCTCATTTGTGGAGTATAACGACACAGCAAAACTGAAGGAACAAAATAGCAGCAGACTCAGAGACTCCAAGAAGGAATTAGTTACCAAAGGGGAGGGGTGTGGGAGGGCGGGTGGGGAGGGTGGGAGAAGGGAATTGTGGGGTATTATGATTGGCACAGATGGTGTGTGTGGGATCATGGGGAAAACAGTGTAGCACAGAGAAGGCAAATAGTGAATCTGTGGCATCTTACTACACTGATGGACAGTGACTGAATTGGAGTATGAGTGGGGACTTGATAATGTGGGTAAATGTAGTAAGCACATTGTTTTTTCATGTGAAACCTTCATAAAAGTGTATATCAATAACACCTTAATAAAATAAATAAATAAAATAAAAAATAAAAAATAAAGAAAGTAGTTAGGCTGTGGCCAACATAGATGAGTCAGGAAGCCAAGAGAAGAATTTAAAAAGCATTGGCTATAACATTACACGAGTGGCTCCTAATGAGTTAGATTAGAGTTTCCAGTTGCCCCCATCATTCATGCCTTCAAAAAGTGATATATCTCAATTTAGACAGAAACACAGAATAGTGATCAACCATATAACTTCTTTCAAAGACTGCTTGGCTGGAACCTTGCAAACAAGGTGTGGGTAAAATTGTAACATTTCCAGAATATCTCACCTGGCTTTAGTGCGTTTGCATCATATCCTCAGGGGTGGAGAGAAGTTCATCTCCATATCAATGGGCAACCCAGGGTGTGGCTGAACCTGAGAGGTTAAGGGGAGGAGGCTGGCTTGCTCTCTGGCTTCTTCTGGAGCAGAGGAGAAAGACGGCCCTGGACTGCAGTTTGTAAGCAATAAACGGGTTTTAAACTTTAAATAAATAAATAAATAAATAAATAAGTTGTGAAAAACGCTGAGTTGAGCTGATGTTCAAATTTGTCCAGAATTTTCTTTTGCCTTCAGACATACTGGGTTTGTGAAGGATGAAGAAAATATTAAAAAGTGAGTGATGTTGGAGGTAGTGAAATATTTTCAATGTCAGCAGATTTTTCAAGAAGTATTGAGCTTCAACCATTTCTAGGTAGTCAGTTACACATGCTATTTACATAAATTTACAAAGTACAAAAATCACAACCTAAAGTTGAACAAATGCAAAAGTCCTTACATCCCCACCTCAAATCTTTTGATATACATATTCTGAAATGATTCCTTCATTTGACAAACAACTATTAAGTGCACTTCATAATAAAAATAAAAAATATACACCTATTTACTCAGCAAATCCATTGCTTAGAATTTACTCTTTGAGTATACTCCCAAAAGTATGACAAGTCATGGTTGTCAGTATATTCATTACATTTTTTGAAATAACAAAAGACTATATGATCCATCAATGGTGGGGAGGTTAAACTAATTAAAGAAAAATAAAATTCATTACTATAATGAAATAATATTCATCCACTAAAAAAGAATGAAGCAGAGGTCTATATGCTGGCATAGAAAGCCCTGCAAATTGTAATAAATGAAAGTAAGGCAATTAATAATATTTTTATATATATAAAGTATATACACACATGTGTATATCACTATATGATGTCAGACATTCATTATAATTTCCCACTGCTGGAGGTTAGCTAAAAGTGCAAGAATTATAATCAAAACAAAGTCCTGTTGAGTAAGATTATAAAATTCTTCAAGGCCATCAAAGCCTAGTTTACAAAAGCCTGATCGTTGGTGTAAGTTTATCCCATTTGTACCATCTCAGAAAATGGAGCAATAGAGAGAAATACCAAGAATTTATCCTTATTTTTTTTGAATGAACCATATTTCAAGTTAATCTTGTCTAGAAGAATGGTAACATTTTGAGAGGATGACCTAGGGCTCCAGAATCTGTTTTTCAGAATCAAAATGAGACACAAATTCAGGTGTTGGAGTTTGTAGCCAGCATCTTCTTACCAAACTTTGGAATTTCTTCACTTGAGTATCTTATTCCATTATGTTGCTATACTCACTACAGTTAATATTCATTGAAGGAAATTGAGTACATAACACCTACTGATTGCTCACTTAGTTACATGCAATATGCTGAGAACTCATTAATCTTCATAACTCTCCTAATGAGAGAGGTACTAGTATAATTCTTACTTTACAAATGAGAAAACACACTTTGATGCCCTACCGAGTGGTGACCTCTCCAAGCAGCACATCTGTGACCTGGACTCCCTTGTCTCTTCCTTCTTTTACTAACATGCTTCTGTCCTATGCATTATTCCTTCAGGAACATGTACATTTTTTAAAGGTGATAAATTAATCTGCATAAAGGTATTTATGCTTGGTTGGAGATTAACATGCCACCCTTCTTTGAGAACATTTACATATTTAACAGAAAGTTTTGCAGACACAGCACATAATCAGTTACTCATTGATTGACCAATTTACCTGATAGGCTACAGATCTCTTTTCTCTTGGAACTCACAGCTTTTTGGAACATACAGACATTAATCAAGTAATTCACAGAAGCATACAACCTTAAACTCTGATAAAGCTATGAAGATAAAACAGGATGATCAGTGCCAGTCTAGTGGGTTAGATAGGGTTTCCTGAGGAAGTGAAGTTCATCTCAGCATAAGAAGGATAACTAGCAGTTAACTAAGCAGAAGGGTGAATAAAAGACTGGAGGTGTAGGCAGAAACCAAAAACGATAGGCAACCTGGGAGAAAGAAGCAGAAAATTAAGCAATTAAACAGATAATTAAAAATAATTAAGTGCCAAAAATGAGATAAATGCTATGAGACTATGTAAGGGAGACCTCTAAAATGTTCTGTGAGATACAGGACAGACTTCCCAGCTATGAAGGATGACCAAACATTAGCTAGAATGAGAGGAAGGGGAGGTAGTGGTTTTCAGTGCTCCAGGCAGGAGGAACAACAAGGGAGTGGAGATAAGAGAGAGCAGGTCTAAGGAACTGAGGGTGGCCTTATTAAAATGCTGATTTAGAAAACTGTCTGGTTGACAGTGGAGGAGGTGGTGGGGACAACAGCGGATGTAGGGAAAAGGCTACTGGGGTCATTCCAGTTGAAACAAGATGAACAAAGGCAGTGGGCAGCAGGGGAAGAAAAGAAGGGACTGATTATATAGTTATTAAACAGGAAGAATGCCTGCTTGGTGTCATTGTGGAGCAAGGTTTAGGAAGACAAAGAAGTCAGGTTTCTAACTGGGGCTACTGGGGCCTTAAAATGACTTGAGAGATATGTATTTGCCTCTATAGCTCATCAGTATATTGAAGGTGTGGAAATGGGAATATATAGAACAGAAAGAGTACTTCAGCATAAACGTTTTAAAACAGTAGCAGTTAAGGGGTGGGAAGGAAATGGGGAGATCCTGAAGGAAAGTGATTAAGTATCTAGAGGAGGGAAAGTAGGAGAACGTGATATCATGGAATCTAAAGAGGGCACTGTAAGGAGAGAATGATCAACATTGACAAATGCAACAGCGAAGTCTAATAGGATAAATACAGAGAAGGCTCCAGGAGCTGCACAACAGAATTTCTAGGTGACCTTTGCATAAGCAATTTCACAGAAGTAGCCGAAGCCAGGGAATAGTGAGTTTAAGAATAAGCAGGAGGTTAGTTAAGACAGTGAGAATTGATAACTCATTCATAAAGTTTGGTTGTACAAACTATGAGACATGTAGAGTGAATGGAATTCTGGCCTTCCTTTTTCTTCTCTCTTTTCCTTTTCTTTCTTTCTTCTTTTTCTTTTTTCTTTTCTTTCCTTCCTTCCTTACTCCTTCCCTCCCTTTCTTTTGTAACATAGAAGCTTCAGAATGTATGAATGATGATGGGAAGAATCCAGTAAGGAGGTTCAAAATCAAGGAGAGAGGATAATAAAGATAAGTTGCTGGGAATGAGGGAATGATTAGGAGGCAGATTATAGGTGAAAAGGTTATTGTTGCAAAGGATGCAGGATATTGCTTTGATTCTAAAAAGTGGTGAGGAGGAAAATATACTGATAATATTCCAGAAATTATGGTAATATCTTAATGGAATATCTTTCTTATATTTTCTCAATGAGAAAGAATTCATGTTTATCTGATCAAAGGGAGGATACTAGGTGGTAAAACAGACATTCAAGAAGAATGGAGAATATCCACTGGGGAAGATGGGAGAGAGAGTGGATAGGGAAAGAGGAGTGCTTGATAGCATTATGGCTCAGTTTAGGTAGGAAACTGAATCTGTATTGGAAGCAGTTGGTATGATACTGTGAGTTTTATCTCATGTTCAACAATCGGAAGACAGTATCGAGAATACTAAGTTAGATCCAGCAAATTGTGAAGTTGTGCATTGAACTACCCTAGAGAGCCATAACCTAAAGTGCATATCTTGAGAACAACCTGCATAAATGTAACATTGTCTCAGGCAAAATCCACTTCTTCCCAGATGAGTGCACGGAAAGGATAAAGAAAGGGGTTGAGAATATTGTAAAGATAGAATGATGGGCCATGGGAACTCAGCTGAGTAGGGAAGGAATTAATGGCAGGAGGGAGAAAGTAAAGGGTAAAGGGTACTGGGTGTGCCTGTAAACTGGAGAACAAGTGTAATGAATATTCCTGTAGTATGTCTTCTGCATCTCAAGAAGGCAATTCCAATATTCTGTGCAAAGCCCTAACATTATCCCTGGACCTTATTCATTTTGTGGAACCACAGCACGATATATATGGCATGGCATCAAGATGTTTGAGGTCTCAAGTAAGAAATATGCTGGCTAACAAGTAAATTTGCAACAGCTGACAAGAATGACATTAAAGGCACAGCTTCTGAAGAGGAGAATCAAAAAAACAAAGAAGCTTAAAATCCTTCTTAGCTCAGAGTTTTTGAATAGAGCATCTACATCAATGAGAAAAAGGATCCTGAACTTTGTTCTTCAATTCTCTTATTTCCAAATACTTAATTCCTATAGTTTCAAAAGTACAGTCATTTGGCAAATGCTTCATTTGTTATATTTCTGAGATAAAATCTGAAGTCCAAGAGGTAAACGTTGAACTTAGTAATAAAAATAAACACACACAAAAAATCTGAATTGATTTGTCAGGAAGACAAATATAAAGTTATTAATCAAAATATATGATTCAGTCATCATTTACCAGCCAAAATGGGGGCAATTGTATTATTGCTCTATTGTGATTGATGAGTTAATTTATTTTCATAATGTAAATTCTCAGCATGATGGTGAAGAGTTATAGTAAATCTTGGAAATATATAATGTAACATATATTTTTTTAATTTGTAGTCTAAAATGTTTTGGGTATGTGCCTAAATCATCACTTTGCTGTTCTGTTTCTTCTGTGTTTCTGCTGTATGCAAATAGACTATCAATCAAGGATTTCACAGTCTATTCCTTTAGGTTCAATGGGTCTGGAGAGACTGAGATCAGAGTCTGACCCTTGTATCTTTATACAAAACATATAAATTATATCTGTGGCTCCTCTTCCTTAGTAATCCTAATTTGGAGCCTTAAGAAAATAATAATTGAAGAGTAAGCAGTTTGGCATAAATGTATTTGAAGTCACACAGACCAGAAAAGACAAATTGGAACTTCTCTAAAAAGAGAAATTGATTAAATTGAGGGTTTTTGTGTGTCTGTATAGACCAAAGATAAAATTTATTTTTCTACCCTCAGTCTCTCTCAGAATATTGAGAAAGGCATGAAAAAAACATGGGAAATGCTCTAAAGAGGTAAAATATTATTACTAGATTTGGTATTGAAGGACTAGTAAAAAAAAGCCCAAAGAAACATTTTTTTTTTGTAAAATATTTTATCTCAATCTTATTTGACAATATTTCTCAATGTGCATTGGAATAATTGGTGTGAACAATAACATTTCCTGGAACATAATAATATAATTATCCTCATCTATGCTGAATGAATCATAATATCTGAGTGGGGGAGACAGGAAATAATCATTTAACAAGTTCAGATGGTGAGTTTTACATATACTACTTACCAATTTGTGTGTGTGTATTAGTTGAGAAGGAATTGGAAAACATAAAATTAAAATCTTGAGTCCCTCATTTTTGCAGATGCCTACTGCTTCAACTTACCATGAAGTTTTTGGAAAATAATTAATTTTTCAAGCTGAATGGCTTTCTTAATTTGGGGCTTCAAAGAAGCATATGAATGTACAAGTCATTGACTATATACTAAAATTGAGGAAATATTGTTCACCAATATGACAAAGACACTTGTTTCTTCTCTGTGACCCTAGACTCTTCCTTCTTTGGTTTAAATTGTCACCTATATAAAAATGTATCTATACGATTGCTTTATATATACCTGAATGCACATATACACACAGATACATGTGTGTACATTGTACATGTGCACGTGCACACACACACATACACGACTTCTATTAACTTTACTCTTTTCTGAGTTTAAACATTAGTTTTGAGGATATACAACCACAATTCTTCTGATTCAGTAACATAAACTAGTGAAAAACAATAGTATTGGAAATTTTGGCTGGAAAACTTGCCTTATTAAACAAATTTCTTACTACGTATCTTTGCCTTGTTTACATTTTTGCCCATATGTGTGTATGGCATTGTGCCGACTCACAAAATATGCCAGTTTTACAGAGGCACTAACTGTTCAGAAAAGATAAATCCAGATGGCTTATCTGGATAATGGCATGAATATTATCACTTTGGAAAAATGCCACCTCTCTGTGATAAGACTCACATTGGTAGCCTATGTTTTCTTAATTAGACCTGTGGTGTGTCAATGGCCACATATATAATCTTTCATCATCAAAGGATAAACCCCATGGTTTCATGATTTCCTCAGCACTCCTTTGTCTGGAACACTAAAAAGTGCATGGCAAAACCGTGCAGAAAGAGTTTATATGTAAGAAAATATTACTAATTTGAAGGAAAGATAAATCATATTTACAACAAATCAAGCAATAAAGTTAGGCGATAGCAATAGTATTGCACATGGTCTCCATACTACATTATTCAGTGGCTTTTCATTTGGAAGGGAAACAAGAGAGGAATGACCACAGATGGACTTTATATTTATACACTTTGCATGAGTTTGAAATCAAGTTTAGCAGGAGGAGAAAGTGAGGCTGTTTGTTTCACTAGAGGACAGAAATACAATGCCAACTGGCAAGTAATACTATTGAATCTAACATTTTCCTCAAAGACATTGTATCAAACCATTGGAAGTATTGGATGGTTTCTTTTCTAATCTCTCCTAGATCTAATGAGAGCTCATGACTGTGGTGAACAAGAAATGCCTTTATTTCTTATCTTCTCCTAAGGAGTTAGTTTGGTTAGTCTGTACTTCAGCAAATAAATGTGTCAAATTGCTTTGGGTTTTTCATATCAAATATTTGGCTGAATCAAACTATTTTTAGGCACATCCAAGTCAACTTGAAACAGAAAATAACAGTAGACTTCAGTCAAACTACGCATTTTTGAAGAACAAATGGTTAGTAACTGGTCATACCCTGGTTACTTGATTAATTTAATTGTCTACACCCACCCTAAATTAGCTTTTCAATATAGATGATTAAATTAGCTCCAACATATCTAATACCTTCTAAGAGTATCTTCTTGGAGTAAAATGTCATGAATTAAACAGACTACTTATTATCAATCACTGTAAAAAATTTATATTTTTTAAGAAGTCTTAAGGAGTTTTCGCACGTGATGTTTTCGCCAGTTTGGGACCTGTTTCTCCTGTTCATCTGAAAAACCTTCTTTTAAAATGCTTCTTATCTCTAAGCTAAAGACGAAACTGTCACATCATTGTTAATATATCATTTAATAATATAATATAAATGTATATACTGTCATTTATAATATTTTTACTAGACAATCTATATATGTAACCTCCTCTTTGTGCCAAGAGTATGACAATACAAGTTAATCAGTGATTATGAAATTACACATATTTAATGCTCTATATTCATTATCTTACTTATACTTCTAACTTACAGGACATAGGTAAAAATTGTTGTGGGAGCATACCGGAAGGTTTCATAGAGAAAGTGAAATTTAGAGAGTGAGTAGGGATTTATCAAGCATAGAAAGGGAAAAGAGAATATAATTTTGATTACTCAAATATATTTGCCTTAAAATTTGTGAAATGGTTAAATTTGAGGTATGATTATTTATAAAAGACACTTATTTTAAATTTATATATAGGTTTATAACATAAATTTAATGAACTATTGGTCTTCATGTAATAATTGGAGAACAATGAAGTGAAAATGATAAAACTGCTTGAAAAATGTCTCCCTCAGTGACTTAGAAGAAAAACTGAGCAGCTACTGTAAGATAAAAATGGAGCCATGGCCAAAAATCTCTGAACCTTTTAATTTTGCTGTAAAATTGTGTTTTGGGAAAATGTTTTATTTTTTATTTGTGATTTTTAATTGAAATATAGTTGATATACAATACTATATTGGTTTCAAATATATAATACAGTGATTCAAAAGTTATCTACATTAAATGTTCACCCCAACTAGTGTAATAACTATATGTTAACATAGACAGATGTTGCAAAATTACTGACTATATTCTCTATGCTGTACTTTCATACCCATGACTAACTTATATTATGATTAAGATTTTGTGCCTCCTTATCCCCTAAAGCTATTTCATTCATCCACCCAAAACCCTCCTCCCTGGTAACCACCAGTCACTTCTCACTGTCTAGGAGTCTACTGCTGTTTTGTCTGTTTCTTTTGTTTTGTTTTTAGATTCCACATATAAGTGAAATCATATGGCATTTGTCTTTCTCCATCTAGCTTATTTCACTTGGCTTAATACCTTCTGGGTCCATTCATGTTGTTGAAAATGGCAAGATGCCTTTGTTTTTATGGCTGAATAATATTCCATTGCATATATGTACCACATCTTCTTTATCCATTTATCTAATGCAGGCAGCTTTAGTTGCTTCCACATCTTGGCTATTGTAAATAATGTTGCAATAAACATGGGAGTGCATATATCTTTTTTAATCAGATATTTTGTTTACTTTGGATAAATTCCTAGAAACGGAATTGCTGGGTCTTCTGGTATTTCTATTTTTAATATTTTGAGGAACCTCCATAGTGCTTTCCATTGTAGCTGCACCAAGTTACATTGCCACCAACAGTATATGAAGGTTCCCATTTCTCCACATCCTCACCAACACCAGTTATTTCTTGCCTTTTGGATAGTAGCCATTCTTACTGGTGTGAGGTGATATATCATTATGGTTATGATTTGCATTTCCCTGATAATTAGTGATGTGGCACATCTTTGATGTGCTTGTGGGGCATATGCATGTGTAACCCCATACACAAAAGTAAACTCTAAATGGATTAAAGATCTAAATATAAGACATGAAACCATAAAACTCTTAGAAAAGAACAGGCAAGAATCTCTTGAACATAAGCATGAGTGATATTTTTCTGGATACATCCGTCTGGGCAAGTGAAGCAAAAGCAAAAAAGAACAAGTGGGACTACATTAAACTTAAAAACTTCTGTACAGGAAAAGACACCATCAGCAGAACAAAAAAGGCAACCTACAGTATGGGGAAAAATACTCACAAATGATATATACAATAAGAGGCTAACATCCAAAATATATAAAGAACTCATATGACTCAACATCAAAAAAACAGATAACCCAATTAAAAAATAAGCAGAGGGAGGATGGGATTAAAGATGGTGGCATAAGAGGTGAGACAGAGGCCTGCTCCTTAAACCTCATATAATATGAACATATAATTAATACAACCAATCCTGAAAGAGCAACAGGAAAGAAGGCCAAGCCAGACTGCACATACCTGGAGAAAAGAAGAGACCTCATGGAACAGGGTAACTTACCAAAGCTGTGATCCAGTGGGACCCAAGCCCTTCCCCCATCCAAACTCACTGGCGGGAGGAAGAGAAACAGAGCAGGCAGGGAGTAGAGGCCTGGGACTATGAACACTTAGCCCTGGAGCTCTGCTCTGGGAGCATGAACCTACATTGCATGGTGCTCTGGAGATTAGTGGGGTTGAAAGCTAAGACAGGTGGAATACCTGGAGAAACTGAGATTCTGGCTGCTTGTGGAAAACAGATCCACATCCCGCTGCTCTGGTACAAAAGAAAGACTGAGAGACTTCCTAATAGGGAGAAGGCTCCTAAAGGGGCAGGGATTGCACACAGCTTACTGGTAAGGAGAAAGGACAGGTGGACAAAATTGTCTGGGTGCACTCAGCCAAGCAGGTTGGGAACTTTCAGGAGCTTTGGTCACTCCATCCTCCTGGCTGGCTATGCAGCTCCAAGATCCCCCACTGTGATACGCAGCCTGCTGCGCCTTCCTCCTGGCTCTTCTGCACCTGGTTCACAAACTGGCAGCCTCTGCCCTGGTGTCAGGCCACCCAGATGGAAGACCTGCCTATGGCAGCTACAAAATCAAAGCAAAGAGGCTTACACGTGTGCTTGGCCTACTGGTTCTGGCAGTGTAGACAGGCATAGCATCCACGAAGCAGGAAGCAGTTCTTTCCTCCGCCCAGGCACCAGCGCTTCTCCCCTGCAATGCCAAGCATCGCTCCAGGGGTTGAACAGCTCCAGAGAGTCGAGCTTCTGGGCACTAGAGGGTGCCACATACAAATATGAAACATCAAAGGAACCTGGTTCAAACAAAAATCCCACAAACACCAGAAAAAGGGTTAAGTGAAACAAAACTCATCGATATTCCTGAAAGAGATTTCAAAACAAAAATCATAAACATGCTCATGGAGGTACAGAAAAATATTCAAGAACTCAGGGATGAATTTAGGACAGAGATTCAATCATTAAGAAATTCCATATCTGAAATGAAACACAATGGAGGGATTTAAAAGCAGATTAAATGTAGTAGAAAAGACAGTAAATGGAATGGAAATTAGAGAAGAGGACTACAAAGAAGCTGAGGCACAGAGAGAAGAAAGGATCTCTAGGAATGGAATAATATTGAGAGAACTGTGTGACCAATCAAAATGCAACAATATTCGCATTAAAGGGGTACCAGAAGAAGAAGAAAGAGAAAAACGGATATAAAGTGTCTCTGAGGAAGTAATTTCTGAAAACTTGCCCAATCTGGGGAAGGAGATAGTCTCTCACGCCATGGGTATGCACAGATATCCCAACACAAGGGACCCAAGGAAGACAACAAGACATCTAATAATGAAAATGGCCATGATAAAGGAGAAGGATAGAGTATTAAAAGCAGTTAGGTAGAGAAATAAGATCACATACAAAGGAAAACCCATCAGGCTATCATCAGACTTCTCAGCATAAACCTTACATGCCAGAAGGGAGTGGCATGATGTATTTAATGCAATGAAGCAGAAGGGCCTTGAACCAAGATTACTTTATCTGGCAAGATTATCATTTAAATTTGAAGGAGGGATTAAACAATTTTCAGAGAAGCAAAAGCTGAGAGAAATTACCTCCCACAACCACCTCTACAGTGTTTTTTGGAGGGACTGCTATAGATGGAAGTATTCCTAAGGCTAAATAGCTGTCACGAGTGGAAATAAAAGCACAGTAAAGAAAGTACAACAATTAATTACTAAGCAGATGCAAAATCAAATCAACTACCCCCAAAGCCAATCAAGGCATGGACAAAGAGTAAAGAATATGATACCTAATATATAAAGAATGGAGGAAGAAGACAAAGGAGGAAAAAAAGAACCTTTAGGTTGTGTTTGTAACAGCATACTAAGTGAGTTAAATTAGACTGTTAGATAGTAAGGGAATTATCCTTGAACCTTTGGTAACCACGAATCTAAAGCCTGCAATGCAATAACTACATACCTATCGATAATCACCCTAAATGTAAATGGTCTTAATGTACCAATCAAAAGACATAGAGTCACTGAATGGATAAAAAGACAAGACCCGTCTATATGCTGTCTACAAGAAACTCACTTCAAACTCAAAGACATACACAAACTGAAAGTAAAGGGATTGAAAAAGATATCTTATGCAACTAACGGAGAAAAAAGCAGGAGTTGCAGTACTTGAATCAGACAAAATAGATAGTCAAAGAAAGTCACAAGAGAGAAAGAAGGGCATTACATAATGATAAAGTGCTCAGGCCAACAAGAAGATATCACCATTGTAAATATCTATGCACCCAGTATAGAAGCACCTGAATATGTGAAACAAATACAGAATTAAAGGGGGAAATAGAATGCAATGCTCTCATTTTAGGAGACTTCAACACACCACTCAGTACAAAGGACAGGTCAACCAGACAGAAAATAAAGGAGATAGAGGCACTGAACAACATATTAGAACAGATGGACCTAACAGACACCTACAGAACACTCTACACATCCTTCTCAAGTGCACATGGAACATTTTCAAGAATAGATCACACACTAGGCCACAATAGCAGCCTCAGTAAATTAAAAAGACTGAAATTGTACCAACCAGCTTTTCAGACCACAAAGGCATGAAACTAGAAATAAATTACACAAAGAAAGCAAAAAATCTGAGAAACACATGGAGGCTTAATAACATGCTCATAAATAACCAATGGATCAATGGCCAAATAAAAACAGAGATCAAGCAATATTTGGAGACAAATGACAACAATAATTCAACACCGCTAAACCTGTGGGCTGCAGCGAAGGCCGTGCTAAAAGGGAAATATATTGCAATACAGGCCTACCTCAGGAAAGAAGAACAATCCCACATGAACAGTCTAAACTCACAATTTAAAAAACTAGGAAAAGAAGAACAAATGAGGCCCAAAATCATTAGAAGGGAGGACATAATAAAGATTAGAGCATAAATAAATAAAATCAAGAAGAAGAAAACAGAAAGAACCAATGAAATCAGGAGCTGGTTCTTTGAGAAAATAAAAAAATTGATAAACCCCTAGACAGACTTATCAAGAAAAAAGGACAGTCTACACACATAAACAGAATCAGAAATGAGAAAGGAAAAATCACTATGGACACCATAGAAATACAAAGAATTATGAGAGAATACTACAAAAAATTATATGCTAACAAACTGGATAAACGAGAAGAAATGGGCAACTTTCTAGAAAAATACAACCTTCCAAGGCTGACCCAGGAAGAAACATAAAATTTGAACAGACCAATTACCAGCAACAAAATTGAATTGGTAATCAAAAAATTACCTAAGAACAAAATTCCTGGACCAGATGGCTTCAGAGCTGAATTTTATCAAACATTTAGTGAAGACCTAATACCCATCCTCTTTAAAGATTTCCAAAAAGTAGGAGTGGAGGGAGTATTTCCAAACTCATTCTAGGAGGCAAGCATCACTCTGATACAAAAACCAGGTAAAGACACCACAAAAAAAGAAAATCACACACCAATATCCCTGATGAACATACATGCAAAAATACTCAACAAAATACTAGCAAACCGAATTCAAAAATACATCAAAAAGATCATCCATCATGATCAAGTGGGATTCAGCCCAGGGATGCAAGGATGGTACAATATTCAAAAATCCATCAACAAGGACCACTACATCAACAAAAAGAAGAACAAAAACCACATGATCATCTCCATAGATGCTGAAAAGCATTTGACAAAATTCAACATCCATTCATGATAAAAACACTCAACAAAATGGGTATAGAGGACAAGTACCTCAACATAATAAAGGCCATATATGACAAACCCAGAGGCAACATTGTACTTAACAGTGAGAAGCTGAAAGCTTTTCCTTTAATATCAGGAACAAGACAAGGATGCCCCCTCTCCACCCCTCTATTCAACATAGTTCTGGAGTTCCTAACCACAGCAATCAAACAACACAAAGAAATAAAAGGCCTCCAGATTGGTAAAGAAGTAGTTAAATTTTCACTGTTTGCAGATGACATGATACTGTACATAAAAAATCCTAAAGAATCCATTCCCAAACTACTAGATCTAATATCTGAATTCAGCAAAGTTGCAGGATACAAAATTAATACACAGAAATCTGTTGAATTCCTATACACTAATGATGAACAAGCAGAAAGAGAAATCAGGAAAACAATTCCATTCACAATTGCATCAAAAAGAATACAATACCTAGGAATAAACCTAACCAAGTAGGTGAAAGACATATATACCCTGTAAGCTACAAGACACTCTTGAGAGAAATTAAAGAGAATACCAATAAATGGAAACACAACCCATGCTCATGGATAGGAAGAATTAATATTGTCAAAATGGCCATCCTGCCTAAAGCAATCTACGGATTCAATGCAATCACTATCAAAACACCAACAGCATTCTTCAACAAACTAGAGCAAACTGTTCTAAAATTCATATGGAACCACAAAAGAACCTGAATAACCAAAGCTATCCTGAGAAGGAAGAGTAAAGCAGGGGGGATTATGCTCCCTGACTTCAAGCTTTACTACAAAGCCACAGTAATCAAGACAATTTGGTACTGGCACAAGAACAGACCCATAGACCAATGGAACAGGCTAGAGAGCCTTGCTATAAACCCAAGCATATATGGTCAATTAATATATGATAAATGAACCATGGACATACAATGGGGAAATAACAGCTTCTTCAACAACCAGTGTTGGCAAAACTGGACAACTATGCAAGAGAATGAAACTGGATTATTTTCTACCTCCATGTACAAAAGTAAATTCAAAATGGATCAAATACCTGAATGTAAGTCATGAAACCATAAAACTCTTAGAAGACAGCATATGCAAAAGTCTCTTGAATAATAAACATGAACAACTTTTTCCTGAATGCACCTCCTCAGGCAAGGGAAACAAAATCATAAATGAACAAGTGGGACTACAATAAAGCTAAAAAGTTTCTGTACAGCAAAGGACACCATCAGTAGAACAAAAATATATACTACAGTATGGGAGAATATATTTATAAATGACATATCTGACAAGGGATTAACATCCAAAATATAAAAAGAAGTCACATGCCTCAACACCCAAAAAGACAATAACCCAATTAAAAAATGGGTGGAGGATCTGAACAAAGAGATCTCCAAAGAAGATATTCAGATGGCCAAGAGGCAAATGAAAAGATGCTTCATATCGCTAATTATGAGGGAAATGCAAATTAAAACCACAATGAGATATCACCTCACACCAGTAAGGATGGCCAGCATCCAAAAGACTAAGAACAACAAATGCTGGCAAGGATGCGGAGAAAGGGGAACCCTCCTACACTGCTGGTGGGAATGTAAGCTAGTTCAACCATTGTGGAAAGCAATATGGAGGTTCCTCAAAAAACTAAAAATAGAAATACCATTTGACCCGGGAATTCCACTCCTCAGAATTTACCCAAAGAATACAAGTTCTCAGATTCAAAAAGACATATGTACCTCTATGGTTATTGCAGCACTATTTACAATAGCCAAGATATGGAAGCAACGTAAGTGTCCATCAGTAGATAAATGGATAAAGAAGGGGTGGTACATATACACAATTGGAGTACTATTCAGCCATAAGAAAGACACAAATACTCCCATTTGCAACAACATGGATGGAGCTAAGAGGGTATTATGTTCAGTGAAATAAGCCTGGCAGAGAAAGAGAAGTACCAAATGATTTCCCTCATTTGTGGAGTATAACGATGAAGCAAAACTGTAGGAACAAAATAGTAGCAGACTCAGAGACTCCAAGAAGGACCTAGTGGTTACCAAAGGGGAGGGGTGTGGGAGGGTGGGTGGCGAGGGTGGGAGAAGGGGATTGTGGGGTATTATGTTTAGTACACATGGTGTGGGGAATCACAGGGAAAACAGTGTAGCACAGAGAAGGCAAACAGTGAATCTGTGGCATCTTACTACACGGATGGACAGTGATTGCAATAGGGTATGGGGAGGACTTGATAATATGGTTAAATGTAACCACATTGTTTTTCATGTGAAACCTTCATAAGAGTGTATATCAATGATAACTTAATAAAAAAATTGTGTAAAAAATATAATCACAGGACTGGAATAGACATTTTTCCAAAGAAGACATACAGATGGGGAAAATGCTTTAAGACTAATGTAACACAGCAAGGTTAGTGATTCTCAACCACGGCTGCACATAAAAAATAATCTGTCAGTCTTATAAAAAATAAGGCAACAGGGCCCCATCAACAGATAGATATTCTAGTGCATAGACAGAGCTGAGAACCACTGGTCTAGATGATCTAAGACCTCTTTTATTTTGAATGATCTAGTATTCTGTGCTATGTCAAATTAATTTGAAATATATTAGTAAAACCTATTTATATGTGCAATTCAATTAAAAATACTTCTCAAACATTATCAAACCACTTATTTAGATCAACTAATTGGCATAGGTAGTGACAGGTAGAGTTTCTCTTTCAGTTTCTTAGTCTACCAATTTATGGAATACCTTTTCTGCTGCTCCCTACCTATACTTACATAAAAGTAACATTCAATTGTATATTCAAATTGAGAGGCAAGAGTAGAAGTTAATTGAGTACATAGTTTAGGATCTCTCTTGTGTGTCAGTGTATGTTGTTCAACTGACTGAGAGCTAAAAAGTGCATCATTTTTCCTTAGATTTTTATCCTGAGAAACTATGTCCTGCAAATCTTTGTAGTACGAAAATATCAGTCTCTTTTTTTCCTGTGTAAATAGCAGGATTCTGCCTCTATATGGCAAAATAAGCAGATAGAATTTTCAGCAGCATTGATATAAAACATAGCCTACGTTATTCACTCATACTCAACTATCTACTCAGAGGTTAGTACAGTGAGGCTACTAAATAAACAGTTTTAGGCTTGCAACTTAACCAGATGTTCCCTATAAGTTGGACATATATTCTTGATGTAGTTCTAAATAGACAACTTGAGGAGTAAAATTTTTCCCTTAGTGTATGTTAATTTTCTAGCCTCTTCTTTCACAATACTTGCTAGAATGGAAGGAAATGTTTGGCAGTGGCTGAGCCCATTCTATCTCAGAGATGGCATAGATAATTGGCAGCAGACTTACTACTCAGTGTTTGCACACTTTTCAGTCAAGCTGATCTGCTTGATAATATTCCTAATATTCAGTTTTTTCAACCAGTGTTATTGATTACCTTCTATGAGCAAGACAGAGCCGATATTATAAAGCATGATTGAATCTTTAAACACATAGGTTTTAGAATCAGAAAGACCCAGGTTATAAAAGATATTCCTAATTCTTCTGTTTACTTGCTGTTTGTTCTTGATCAATTTGCCTAAATTATTTGACTCTGTTCCCTCACCTATAAGACTAGAGATTAAAAATAATGACTACACATAGTAGAACCTCTAGCAAAAACTAGACATTCAGTGAATGTCAATTTCATTTTTTTCTTGTGAAATTATCTACAATTTTATGCTAGATAAATTTTTTCAGCAATATTGATAATTTTTTAACTCAGTTTTTAATTATTTTTAACAGTACTATCTATTTATGAGTAATTGTGTATATCATGACCCATTCTAAAAAGGACATGAAAGAATTTCTTTAGTATAATAGAGATCCTTAAAAATCAATGAGAAGAAAACAACACACTAGGAAAAAATATGGACATGAACAAACAATTCAAAGAAGAAAAAACATTTAGGGATAACAGACATAAAAATGACTCAGACTAACCAAATTTAAATTATAATAACGATGAGATATTATGTTTCATCTATAAAACAGGTAAAGTTGGATGAAACTCATTGTTGGTAAGGATGTCAGGAAAAAAACCCAACCTATCCATTTTTGAAGGAGTATAAAGTGGTACAGCCTCTTTGGAGGGCAGTTTGGCAACATGCATCACATTGTAAAATGCACATACCCTTTTACTAAGAAAATTCATTTCTAGAAATGTATTCTATAGACACACTTATAACACACAAAGACATATATCTATGCAAGGATATTCCTGCAGAACTGTTTGCAAGAACATTAGATGAAACTATACGTCTAGCAATAGAGGATTAATTAAATAAGATAAAAAGGCACATAACAGCAAGGGATAAATCCAAATTAGGTTATATCAATTTTTAAAAAATTATTATTAAACTTGTCTTTTTGGAATATAAATTTTAGCCCTATAAGAGGTATAATCTGAAATGATCATATATTATAAAAATATTTCCATAAAAACTTAATAAAGATATTAAACATATAAATAAATTAGAATCAAGCATAAGATAGTATTTTTTCTAGTGAGTAAAATCATTATACTTAGTGAAAAAATACTTGGATATGATTTTAATACTCTAGTTAATTTCCTACCAATATAATAATAGGATGTAGCACCCAATGCTTTTTTTAAAAAGTAAATTTTTAAAAGCCTGATAAGCTAACTGACATTATTTTAATGCACTTACAGGGTAAGCATCAAATAATCATTACAGATTGCCATCTCTACTTTTGAAATTTAGTCATATATTCATTGAAATGCTTATATTCTTATCATCTGCTTCATTTATTTATAAACAAGTCACATTACCAAAATTAAAATGAAATAAGATCACATATCACATTTTTAGCTTTTGACATTTAGATAATGACTTCTAGGTCATTTTCTCTAGGTCAGTGTCATGTTTTAGAAGGTAAAGCTAACCCCATTACCCAAATGTGACAGAGATGAACACATACTGTGAAATAAAACACATGGAATTAAATATTTAATTGTATTGCATTTGTGTTAACCTTTCCAACTCTTTGATAGAGGGTGAACTAAAATTTCAGTGTTCTAATGTCCCTTAAATTTAAATGAAATAAGATTACACTTATAAAATGCTCACCATGATAAGTGTAGTTACCATCTGTCACCATAAAAAGATATGAATCGGTTTGTTGTTTACTATTCTCTTTTCTGAATGGGAATTGTTATTAGTTATCCCAGTCTTTCCCATCACTGTATACCATATGCATTGGGAAATGGATAAATGATCATTTTTAGGATATGTCACCACACCACTAGGTAGCTATCTCTGGACTTGATAGCAAGACAATACGTAACCCAGAGATCCTGGGCTTGTTCTAGTTTTAATAACGGGGTAAGATAGTGAAGCTTCCCTCAGGTGGAAGATGTGTGCTCCATGCCACTGTAAGCTAAGCTTATAAAATGGAAAGTATGTGTCCCTGTTGGATAGCCAAAAGGATAGTTCTTAATGGATAATGTGGTTGCCTTTCTAATATTAATTTCCTATTCCCAGTGGTTTTAGCTTCTCTCATTGACCTAACCCTATAAGATAGCTCCACTTCTTTTGCCAAAGGTAGTCCAATTGGAATGAATTTGAAACTTCTGTTTAGTATGTTTTGAAAAGAAAGCTCTCTCTGTCCTAGTTGTAAGTACAAAAGCATATAACTCCCATTTGCACCTAGTAGTTTTCATATAACTTCACACATTTGAAGATAGTAGCTTTTACATCTTCCCTAGTTCTTCTCTCAACTAAAATGATTATCTCATTTAACATCCTAGTAACTCTTTTTGGAAAGATCTAGTTTGTGTTCTTTTTTGAAGTGTGCTATACTCCACATATAGTCTTATTAGGGTAATGTGGAACAGGACTATCTACAGAGAGAATAGTCTCCGATGGAAAGAAATTGGACTATGAACTCAAATCTCACAGTGACTACAGACATCATTCTACAGCCTTTTGGAGCATATGTAACACAGTGTGGATAACTTAGGCAAAACCACTTTATCCGTGGTTTTATCCTCAAAGCTCTATCAGGTATAACCCTGATCAACAAGCCTGGACTACATGTGAGCTTGAAAGTTTCTCTTTGCTCTCTGGCTAAGAGCCTGGATGAGAGGCAGTTTAAAACCAGCTCCATGATTCTAGTCTACATAGCCCTTTCCCTTGTCTTGACACAGTGTCACAGCATACTGACAACAAGAGGATGCATGGGAAAGAACAGGAACTCATTTTCTTAAACACTGGGGCTTAAATATTTTATTTCCTTTGGACCAACATTTCTCCTGCTCCACCAGCCAAAGACAGAGGAAGCACTTCTCAATTAGGAGGCACATTCAAGTCCATCTTATTCCATCAGATACAGGAACAACCATGCTTTATGGGGAAATAGCATTGCACGTTTCAAAACAGTCAAGAAACAAGGCAGCTTCTCTTTCATTCCTTCTCTAAAATCACAGAATCTCTTGGCTCTTTTTCTCTGTCTTCCAATCATACATTCTCTTCTCTATTTAAACACTGTCATTGCCATTTTAGTCCCCAATTTACATGCCTTACAAATTCAATACCTAATGCCTACTGACCTACTCTCTAGTTACAAATTTTGAATTCCAAAACAGAGAATGTACTTGGTCAGACAAGACTTGGGATAGCTCCTCCTGGCTGAGATGTCAGTTCTTGTCCAAATGATTCCCTAGAGAGGCCATTCCTCATGGGTGAGGAAGAGTCACCAAGAGAAAAACTGTGAATTAGTGTAACTGTGTATCTCTGATTATTATTTGTTGTCAGAACAGCTTCTTTTGCAAAACAAATGAAGATGTGAGAAGAATGAGGGTCTTCATATATTAGAATAACCCACTAAAATAAGAATCACATATAAAGACATTATCAGTCTTGATTTTGACTTATTAAAGTAGCCCTAAAGGAGAAGGATTCCTCTTAAGAATGGAATTTAGCTCCAGAAAATTTTGGTAGGAAACTAGGGGAAAGTAAATATTAAAATCATGTGCTGTTACCAAGAAAGTTTTTGGTTAGATGAGTTCTGATCTCATCTATTCTCATACCTTCACATCACTAACACATCCATGACTTGTAAATCTATGCTTCTAGGAAAGGTCTCTCATGAGATGATTTGCTTTTGCGTCTATAAACACCAAGAGACTACAACTGTTTGACAGAAGAGAACATGAGTTATTTACTTGTCTATTGCAGCATCTAACTCTGCCTGGATTATAGTAGATAGTTGCTTGCTGAATGATTTAATTGATAGCTTGTTTAGCTTGGAAGGCAATCTGAGGATGCAGTGAAAGGGAGAAGAAGAAAACAGAAAAAGACAAGCATGGCAGGAGATTTGAAGTGATGGGAAAACACCAATTTTCCTTACTTAATATTTCGCCAAAAATTAACATTGGGACTAAGAGGAAGAAAACTAGTTTGAAAAGGTGTGTGGCTTTCCAGAAACTATCTTTCATTAAATGGATCCAAGAGCCAAGTTTCTGATCCCTTGCACTCTGAAATAGGCCTTCACTTTAGACTTTTGAAGCTAGTCTTTAGTGCCTTATTATTTCCATTCAGGCACTCGGCTTCCACTTTGTGTGTCCGCTTTCCAGCAAAAGATGGAGTTGTGAGTTTGACTGCATATGCTCAAATGTTTGTCTATTCCAAAAACTAAATCACTTAGAAATGTAGTTCATATTTCATCATCTTTGATTTCCTTTTCTTTAAAAATACTCTTTTTAAAAAACAGCATAAATTATTTATCAACTCATTCCACAAAAGTGATATTCATGGTAAAATAAGATTTAAATGAAGCCTGTTTGTGATCACTGCTTTACCAAATTTCAGTTTTCCTTTATTCTTTTAAATATAATTGATTCTTAAGTACATATATAATATTTTAAATACACTTGAGTATAAACATTAAAAAATTACAGATGAAACTAGTCTTCTTGGACCACCAAGTGCATTTTATTTGTACTGTGATGAAAACCACTTTGTATCACCTATGCTGTCATTATTACTGGCTCTCCACTGCTTATTTTGCCTACACTGGATGAAGGGCACTCACAACCAGGCCTCCCTTTCTTGATAATCTCATGTCTTCCTCCCCCTGCAATCTGCCTTTAGCCCTTTGTACAGAACAGACTCCTCCCACTAGCCTGATTCTGCTATGCACTCTCCTATCTCCGTGTGTACTATTCTTTTAGCTCATCATTGCCTTCCTCCTCTTCTCCTTCTAGTGCACCCCAATTCTTTCTTTGCTGTGATTAAATGTCACCTCATTTCTGAAGTCTTTCCTGTGTCTGCAGTTTTATATAATCAAGAGACCTTGGAGAAATTAAGCCCGTGAGATTTGGAGCCAGATTTCGTGTGCATGACTCTGGGTTTTGTCTCTTCCAAGCTACAGGAGGCCTCAGACCAGTTCCTTAACCTCCTTGAGTCTCAGTTCCTTCATTTGTAATATGAATATAATATTAACAACTACTTCATAATGCTGTTAGTACGATTAAATGAGTTAATACATGTGAAACATTTAGATCATACCTGGAAGACAAGGACACTTGTTAAGTGTTAGTTATGTTTATTATTGTACCCTTCTTAAAGTACTTTCTACATTTTATTATAACTTTTCCATTTGCCTACCTTCCCTAATCCCCAAGGGCTGCACTCACATCACTATTTACTTTGTTTTACTCCCATTTCACCCTGCCCCTACCCTAAACTCCAAAGCCTACACACAATGCCTGCCACTTAGTGGGCACTCCACAAAGAAGGAAGAATGGGATGGTGTCAATTCCTTAGTAACAAAAATCTTCTGCAGTCTGGGGCTTAAGACAGCGTGCTCTCAGGAGATCCTTTACTTCAGCTCTTAGCTTCCAGACTCTCTTGCTTTCTCTTTCCCTTGAGGCTAAATAACAAGAAAGGCTTTGGCTTTCTATTTGGCCTCAAGATGCAGCAAATGGTCTTGAGTCCACAGCATACCTCAGAAAGAGTTTCCTTTGGCACCCTACCTCTACACTTCTCTTCATTCCTTGGGTCTCATCTCATTTTCTCATTCCCTACAATTCCACCTTTTGATCACTTTTCACCATAGAAAGGTTTCTTAAAGAAGCAGTCTTCTAAGCAATTTCCACACAGGGCTTCAGACCTCTGGCACCAATTGATCCGATTTGAAAGTTCTATGCTTTCATTCTTTCTTTCCCTCACTAAAATTTGGAAAACAATTGAATGAAACAAAACAGCTTTTCTGCTGGATTTCACCATGCCTGCCTCACAGCTAACTTGAATCAAGCGTTGTAGCGTTAACCCAACGGAATGACATTTTAGGAATTTCTCTTGGTGCATTTCAGTTGAGTGAATTTTATCCTCCAAGAATTTTAAAAAGCAAAAATGCACCTGGAAGAATACAATTAAGGTAAAAAGATTTAGTTAATTAAATGCTACGATTAAGTGATATAAACAGATGCATAAACTATGTTACTTTTTGGTTTATTAGAAAAATGAACACATTGCCCTAGCTTTGGAGAAACCATTGAAAAAGTTATTCAGGGCATATACTGGGATATTTATGGAGAATGTTCACAGGAATGGGCCTGGTTAATACTTAATGAAATTGAATGTTACTATAATGTTAGCATAAAATTAGCTTAGCTTATGGGAATGTTTAGAATACTTCTTCTTTTGTAATGGCCAGTAATTCTAAGAGTATATTTTATTAAAAGAGCTTAGCAATGTTTTAAATTGTGTTATACACAAACTCCAAATCTAGCAAACCGCTACTGCTCTTTTATTTTCTACTTTAGTATTTATCTACTTTAGTATTTTCACTCACTATAAAGTATTTTTGATGAGAATTGGGAAGAATTAATAAAGCACTTAGCAGAATAAGAAGCAGAAGTATTAGTTTCCAGGCAAACCCCTGGTGGTTTTCAATGTTACCAGTGGTTCTCATTTAAGCTTTTTCAGAAACATGTTTTGACCTTTCTTAACTCTCTTGACTTCTAGGACAGTGAAATGTTTATCTCAGAAACTACTGAGACTGTCTTAGGATTCCAGGAGTTCAAAAAGTATCTTTGCAAAACTTTTTAGCAGATAAAAACAGAAGAACACTGTACTGGGCTAGGAGTCAGGTCTGAATTTTAGCTGCTAAATAATGGGGGTCATGTCACTTAATTTCACCATAAATTGAGGATAAGAAAAACTTTTATCATTCTCAGTGGATTGTTCTCCTAGATGAGAAAGCAGATGTATAAAAATAGTGAAAAATAGTTCACGAAGTATTACTTTTACTATTTTTTTTATCACTTTGAATCACACAATTATTATTCTTTTAAAAAGATTATAGGGTTGATATCTCATTGTGGTTTTGATTTGCCTTTTCCTGATGATTAGTAAAGAGGATCTTTTCATGTGCCTTTGGGCTATCTGTATTTCTTCTTTGGAAAAAGGTCTGGTCAGGTATTCTGCCCATGTTTTAAATCAGGTTATATGGTTTTTTTTGGCATTGAGTCATATGAATTTTTTATATATTTTGGATGTTAACCCTTATTGTATAAATCATTTACAAATACATTCTCCCATACTGCAGGTTGCTTTTTTGTTTTGTTGATGGTGTCTTTTGCTGTATAGAAGCTTTTTACTTTGATGGATAAAGAAGATGTGGTACATATATACAATGGAATATTATTCAGCCATAAAAAAGAAAGAAATCTTGCCATTCTCAACAACATGGTGGACCTAGAGGCTGTTATGTTAAGTGAAATAAGCTAGGCAAAGACAAATATATCATAATTTCATGTATATGTGGAATCTAAAAAGAAAAGAAAATGAACACAACAGCTGTAGACTCATAGACACTAAGTGATTGATATTTACCATGGGGGAAGGGTTGTTGTGGGTAGGTGGGGAGTGTGAGGGGGATAAAGGGGCACAAAAATCTCGATCATAATATACGTTGGTCATAGGGATGCAAGTGCAGCAAGGAGAATATAGCCAATGGTTCTGTAACATCTTCCTATGTTGACAGATATTAACTGCACTAGTTGGGGTGAGGATTTAATAATGTGTGTAATGGTTGAGCCACTGTGTTCTATACTTGAAACCTATAAAATATTGTATATCAACTATACTTAAAAAAGAAAAAAAGATTATAGGGTTGATGTGTGCAATATTAGAAATAGTTTCCTATGGAAAACTTTTATAAGCAGAGATTTATTTTAAAAGCTGAGGTGCGCTTACCTAAGTCCATTTTGCTATTCAGCAAATGACAGTTTTTTTTTTTTGTAAGTATTGGTAGTGTCTTATATTTACAAGTAGGTTGGACCTTTACTTCTCCCCTGAAAATTTATTGGTAGCACCACTTTCTACTCTAGGCTCTCCAACTGCTACCTTATGTGACAGAGTCACTTGAAGGCAGACAATGATATTCTGACCACAGGATGTAAGAATAATGGGACTGTAGACCTCTCAAGAACAGTACTAATGGTCCTACACTGCCTTATTTGTCAGATTTCTATTCCTTGTTCATGCAAGAGCAATGGGACTTGTACAAATCTTCATGCTGTTACCTACTTTCAACACTGTGCAGTTTACCAGTTCAAAATATTTATAATTTCCCTTATCCTTCATTAATAAATCCTTTCTTGTAGATTTCACTTATGGTATCCGAGGTGCCAAGTAATCAAGTCTCAAGTATTGACTTCTAATTAGGATACCCCTAAGATGTCAAATAGAGTTTTTACACATTTATACATTACACAGCTTATTCTGATGTATTTAATTTAAAATTCAGTAAGAGTGTCATTTGGTCATTATACAAAATAAGACTGTATTCCTAAGTACTGTTATCAAGGTGTCAGCCATGGTTTTCTCTTTTAAAAAAGTACTTTAATGAATACTTAATAGCCACATGAGATGACAAATGTTAACCACACATGGTGCTAATAATTTCACAGTATAAGTCAAATCATTATGCTGTACACCTTAACATTAGGTTTTAGTGATGTATGTCAGTTATATTTCAGTAAAACTGGAGAAAGAAGAATGGTTAAGACATTGAAGCCTAAGCATCACTCATTTTAATAAATACTTCCTGAGCATTTACTATGTGCCAAGCACCATGCTAGGTCCTGAGGTAGTAAAAACTAGGCATGATTTATGTTCTTACAGTCAATAAGGAAGCAGGTGTTCAACAAACAAGCATGAAAACTACGGTGTGATATTGCCATGAACAATACAACAGAATGCTTTGAGAACCTTTAAAATATCATAAGACATTATTTAGTAAAAGTCTAAATGAGAGGTAGAAATAATTCATGCTATGAATTAGAATTGCAAATACTGAGTTATCACAGTTGATTTCTTTCCCTTTTAGTTCTTATACTGAAGATGAAGATAAAGAGCAGAAACACTAACTGGGAAAATACATTATGTGCCATTGGATAGTTTAGCTGACTGAAACTATAAAGCAGTTTAACAAAATGTCCTAGGAATTAAAGCCACTTCTACAGTCAGTAAGTCAATATGTTACTTCTGTTCCCCTAAGGAAATCAACTTGTTACCTGGACAAATTAAGACACAGTAACATTTTTCTGTAGCCACTGAGGAAAACAACCACAACAAAGAGAAAAGTTGAGGGTTTCAAATTATTTTCTTCTGATTTTTTTCACTCTAGTGTATTATACATTTAAGCAGAAAACAGCAACAGACTTCAAGTATAATGTGGAGAATAATCTTAAAGGCAATTTGTAGTTGTGTGGAGTAAATTCTTATTATGCTGAGCACTTATTCATTTACCCATTTAATTTTTTAATGATTGATTTGAATTTCCTTTTGCCATTAGTTTAGCTCATTATAAGTTTAATGCTTTTCACTGCAGTCTTAGCAGTCTTCTAATTTTTATATGCATCTTTTATAGGATTTATGTATCATATACTTATTAAATATGCATTAGAATTTATATATTACGGACTTATCAAATATACATCATTTGAATGTTTTTACATTTAGTTATTGAAATATAGAATAGAAACATGAAGTTTACTAATTAGCATAAAGGTGTTAGATGATGTCTATTCATTTTACTTTTCCATACAATGGTGACTAAACTAATAATGCAATTCTCAATAAAAGAATCTATATTTAAGTTATTCTTAATGTCTTTAATTTAATTACTAACGTCTTTTCATACACTTTGATTCACCTGACCTTCAAAGCGTCTAGCAAACAATACTGAAATCAGCAAAATGTCTATAAAGGAAAATCTAGTAATGATATTCTGATTGACTCTGAACCTCTTCATACCATTCTTCCTATCAACCAGTATATTAAAGTCCCATAAGAACAAGAATACTTTGAAAATTGTCATAGAAACCGAAATATTTAGGATACCAACCCAGACATACATGAACACAGATGCACAAGACACGCACACACAGACATAAACTCAAGCATATCATTGTTTGGTATCTTTCCCAGTTATCTTAAGATGAGATCACTCCAATATTGACATCAACAATCTCAGTGTCTCTATATTTTCACTCATATGATCATTCAGCAAACTCAATGGCTCAAAAAACCTGTGTAACTCTTTTGTCACTTTTATTCCTTGACTTATTTAATATTATTTATTGAGTGTCTACCACGTGCCAGTCACTGTTCCAGGTGTTAGGGTTAAAAGAGTAAATGAGTCAAACACAGCTTCTTTCCTTATGGAGCTTATATTCTACTGGACTTTTTGATCCCACAAAACAAGAAATGATAGATGATAGATGGATGATTAAGATAGATATACAGATTAGATAGGAACACACACACACACACACACACACACACACACACAAGGATGTTGATTAGTATTTGTTCTACTGCTTGATTTTTCCTATAACCACAGAATTAGTGATAAAAATTACTGAGCCAGAAACAAAATCTTCTCATTGATCCTCATGTTCTAAAGAAAATACCCTCTTTGGTCACCAATTTGGGATCAGATGCCTACCTGTGGGACTTTCTAAAAGGCTGTTAGGACATTTCTACTTTTCCTTCTTGATACACATGAGAGGACTAGATGTAGATGTGGGGAAAATTTTGTGGGGACCTTGTGCAGGGTGTTAGTAAGAAAATGATTAGTCAGTTCCCTTCCTTGGTCTCTCTCTACACCAAACAAAGTGGAAATTCCAAGAAAATATTAGAAGCATGGAAATGCCTTTCAAGAAGGAAACACTAGCATTATGTTCCTTGGTTTAGATGCTTGGCGAGGTAAGAAAAGTAGGCCCACTTGGTGTTCACATTAGACAGACAAAAGAAGAATGATTTCTTAAAATTGCTTACAGTTATTCCTTGAAGTTTGGGAGCCCACAGGAATGGTGTCCATGTCTGGTTTAGAGATTTCCAAAGAGAAGAGACCTGCTAAGGTAGCTCATGCGAGCAGTGTGTGAAAAGACTGTGGATTAATGAGCTGGGGCAGAAAATGAAAATGTGTGGCTCCCTCTATTCCCATTTTCTCTGGCTTTTGGAGTCATGGAAGTGAGGACCTCAGTAGTTTCCATGGTTCTTCACAAAAGCATATGAAGTTTAGTGATAACCCTGGTGGCTCCCAGGGCAAAGCAAGTGAAAGTCCATTGAGATAAGGAGTTGGGATCTGATGGTAGGGCTGTACTGAAATTTTGGCTGTGTGTTTCTTAGGGTGGTCTTCACATCCAGAAGATGCAGGATGAGCAGAAAATCTCAGAATCACTCATCCCTTTAAAAAATTCCATTCTGCTTATTCATGTTTAAAGTACCTTTTCTATTCAATCAACAGATACTTATTGATGGCTGAGTATGTTCCAGGCACTATTCTAGGTGTTGGGGATATAAGAGTGAAAAGATCAGATACAGGGAGATACAGAAAATAGACTGACTCTACTATTAGCATCAGTGCTCCTAGCACAGGGATCCCAGATGTACTGACCACAGTGTTTGGCACAAGGCAGGGGCCAATAGTGTTACAATGAATGAGTCAATGGGGGTAAGTTAGATAATGTCTATGATCATTTCCACTTCTGATAATTTGTGCTTCCCTTTTTGTCTCAGTCTCTGTCCTGTCTTCAGTTGTATATATCTTATTTAATTATTCCATTAATTTTAATGTTTTAAATGTTTAAGTACCAACTATATGCTGGATTGCTAATTTTTTTTGTACTTGTGTGTAGTATCTCATTTACTCTGCATAGCAATGCTATGAGGTAGATTCTATTATTTGATTTTATAGATGAAATGTTTTACACAATTAGCAGAGCTGGAATTTGAAGGCCAGGTGTTTGCTGCAAATCTTAAGCCTTTTCTGTTAGATCACATTATCTCTCCAATACTCCTTCAAAGTGTTAAAGCATCATATATTTAACATTCATAGTGAAAACTTATATACCACTTAGTTTCAAACTTTTACATGTAAAAATATGTATGTATATAAAAGAATTTTGTAACTATATGTGGTTTTGGATTTTTAACTATAGTTATTGTGGTGATCATTTTGCAATATATACATGTATTGAACCATTATATCATACACCTGAAACTAACATAATGTTTATGTATATATGCATATACATATACATATATCATCTTCATTGGCATAGAAGTATATATGTATTCTTATTTATACTCTTTTAGGTGGGTAAGATCCTATTTCCACAGCTTTACAGGTCAAGGAACAAATTTATTAAAGTTAGATGATATAATGAACAAGTGACAATACTGACTTCGGAGCTCATGTTTTCAAATGCCTTCAATATATCACAGTGTAGTATATTTCTTTCAATATATCACAATGCTACAGTGGTCTTTAGAAGATATTATTTATTTCCCAGTCTCCTTCAAATTCCATTTTAAAACTTAATTCCTGTAGAAAGTATTTTCTGGTAATACATTTGACATCAAATCGTGTGTTTTCTACCTTCTGTACTTCTGTGTTGCATGTAATAACAATGGCTTATATTTATTAAGAGCCTACTACCTACCATACGATCCAACTTCTAGTTATTTATACTTCTGGGTATTTATCCAAAGGAAATAAAAACACTAAATTAAAAAGATATCTGCATTTCCATTTCATTGCAGCTTAATTTACAATAGCCAAGCCATAAAAACAACCTAAGTGTCCATCAAGAGAATAAAGTGTGGTGCATATACATACATATAGGTATGTTATATATATGTGTGCATATGTGATATATATATAAATGGAATATTATTCAGCCATAAAAAATGAAGGAATCCTGACATTTTTGACAACAGGGATTGACCTTGAGAGTGTTATGCTAAGTGAAATAATCAGAAAGAAGAAGACAAATACCATAAAATCTCACTTACATGTGGAATCTAAAACAAAAAAAGACAACAAAAACAAAAAAACAAAAAAACAAAATAGAAAACCTAACTTACAGATAGAGAGATCAGACTTGTGGTTGCCAGGGACAGAGTTTAGGTGAAATATGTGAAGGCTGTGAAAAGGTACAAACTGCCAGTTTTAGAATAAATAAATAAATACACAGCATGGTGACTCTAGTTAATAATACTATATTGTATATATGAACGTTGCTAAGAAAGTTCATTTTAAAACTTCTCACCTGATAAGAAAGAAATTTTTGTAACTGTGTGTGGTAATGGATATTAACTAGACTTATTGTTGTGGTCATTTTTCAATAAATACATATATCAAATCATTATGTCATACACCTGAAACTACTATAACATTACATCAGTTATATCTCAATTTCTTAAAAAAGGAAACACCTGAAGACTTACAACACACACTGATGGGGCTCCATTCTCAGAATTTCTAATTCAGTAGGTCTGGGATGGGGCTCTAGAATTTGCATTTTGATCCAGTTCTTAGATGATGATGATGTGGTTGTTCCAGGGATCACACTTTGAGAACCACTACTTTACAGAATTATTCTGCTCCATGATTATTTGGAAAATCTTTCTAAAAGCATCCAATTACTTACATTTTACATTCCTTATGGGTCATTATAGAAGAGAAAATGATCCTATATCATGATCATCTCCTACTACTAGTTACTACTAATAATGATCACATTTAATAAACAATAGTTTTAAAGGTTTAAATTATCAAACCATTATGTAGTAATTTCATTTTATTATATTGTAACCTATCAAATAGATAATATTATCCCTATTTTATATATATGAAAACCAAGTCACACTACAGTAAGTAGAGCCAATTCACAAAGAGGCTGCCTGACACCAGATTATGAGGTTTTACTCTCTCCCTACCATTTCCTTTGAGATAATAAATTTGTAGAGACCAGAGATACATTATTCCTGTGTTTGTCACACAATTCTTACTTTCTTAAGAATAAAAAAAGAGCCTACTCGGTGCCAGCTGTTCTAGGCACTATTCTTGCACTGAATCAGAGCTCATCGCAATCTCTTTTTTTTTTTAGGAGAGCAAGGTACAGGCTTTTATTTAGAAATAAAGTGAAAGGACAGAGCTCCTGGCTCACCCCAGGAGGGGACAAGAAGAGTCCCCGCAATCTCTTAAGGTACATTCCACTGCAGTTCCAACTTTACAGATGAGGACACTGAGGCACAGACAAGTTATGTGACTTTGATGCCAGGGTTCTTGTTCACGAAGCCGAAGAATGAGCTTCACAAACACCAAGGTAGGAGAGCAAGGTACAGGCTTTTATTTAGAAATAAAGTGATAGGACAGAGCTCCCGGCTCATGCCAGGAGGGAACAAGAGAGCCCGGGGTGATGCGTTGTCTAGGGGGTTTTATAGCCAGATGAGGATTTTTCGAGAACATGAAAAAAGCTTAGGGGTGTGGACTTATTAAGCGGTCCTAGAATATTTACAAGTAACAACATAAGGAATTTCCTGCCTTGATTTCTCTCTGGGATACTGGTCTCTTGGTCTAGGAGCACATCAAAAGGGGGCCTGCCCAGCCCCCAAGGTGGGCTGAGGTATTGTCTGTTTGCCTGGGTATTAAAATGCAATCTTATCTTTAAGGTAGAATCCTTCCTGCCTTTTATTATGTTGTTTGCAGTGGGGTCTGTATGCTAAATTAGTTGCCCAGTTTGTAAAATCACCCCATCAGATCTGAAAGAGGAAAGACAGCACATAGGCCTGGGCCTTTTAGCATGCTAAAGTGAATCTTACACATGATTACAAATGATTAGCATAATAAAAACGTGCTACTCTTCTTTATCTGGGGAACATTAACTGATCTTACTGAAGAATGACCCTAGAGCTTAATGCTTAACACAGAGTTTTGGTAGGGGGTTTCCTCTCATATAGTGACATTGCTCTGACTGCAAATATCCTGCCTTGCTTTTTCCAGAGGCCCTCACCCTACTCTGTCTAAGCCCAGGGTCCCTGTCTCAACTTGTCCAGTGTTCAAGAAGTAGTAAGTAGAAAAGCTGAGCTATGAACCCAATCTGGTTACAGAGGACCTGTATTCCACACTTCATCCTCCCTGTGAATAATTTTACTTTGCTTTCAATTAAAGAGTGTTTGATCACCGTTCAATTTTTTTCATGTCTCCCTCTTAACAGGCAGGCTGCAATTCGAGTCTTTCTGTACTACTATTTAAGTAGGTCAATTATAGCATTTTAAGGGAGTTTAGCAAATAATTTGAAAGAGAATGGTAGGTCCTTGAATGCAAGGACTGCAGTTTAGCAATCTGAAGCAGGTAAAAGGTCTGAATAAGCTCCTTTTACATTTTCTTTTTCTTTGAACCCCTTATGGCAGGGAATATCATTTTTAAAAATATTACATTTGCTTTTCCTGACTGATGTTGAACCTGTTTTCCAGGAATGAGAATGGTTTTGAGCTGATCAACCATAACCTTTCCATCCAATGCCTCTGATCATCAAAAACACTAATTTGCAAGTTAGTTTCAGGGGGGTGGGTGACATTTTGTGACCAGAGATTAGAAGAAAACAAAAGAATTCACAGAAGAGTTAAATCCAAATAGTTGTTCTGTTTCTAGTCACTCTCCATCTTACACCTATGTGTTATTCCACGTTACATATACAACTTGCCAGAATTATGTCTCTTAAGCAAACAGATGATTCTTCCATTCCTCTGATTTAAAACATTCAATAGCTCCTCTAGGCCTGCAACAGTGTTTTTCAAACTTGGCTTAAATCAAAATAACCTGGATAATTTGAAAAACATATACAATTTCCAAGGTCAGGGAACTTGTGTATTTCAACAAGCTCTCTGAGGGATCCTGATACTCATTCAAAGTTGAAAAACACTGGCCTCTTAGAATTAAGTACATCTCTTCACCTTTGTATTCAGGACTCCCCTTCACATTGCTCTGTTCTGGCATTTCCAGTCTTCTGCTAAGTCTACATTTCAGTCATCTTTATATTCCCCGAAACCCCTAGGACATGATTTGCACAGAGCAGGCATTCAGTATGTTTATAAACTGACCCTATTTTAGTGTTCTAGTCCACTAAGCTTGTAAGCCACCAAGGTTTTGTGGGCAATGATATTGGTCTATGTTCACTGTTTACTCTATTACTTCTCTCTGCCACATCAAACCCTTGTACTGTCTGAAAATGAAATATCAAGGTGACATTCAGATTTTTCTTAGTCATTGAACTTCATAGAATGGTCACAGAAGAGTCCAGATGTAGAAGGCAGAAAGAGCCCTCATGCTGAGAATAATGAGACAGGGACTATGGCTGTAGTTAGAGTAGGGGGAGGGCCTCCAGAAAAAGCAAGGCAGAATATTTGCAGTCAGAGCAATGTAACTACATGCAAGGAGACCCCCTACCAAACTCTGTGTTAAACATTAAGCTCTAAGGTCATTCGTCAGTAAGGTCAGTGGGTGTTCCCCAGATAAGGAAGAGTGGCACATGTTTTTATTATGCTAATCACTTGTAAGATTCACTTTAGCATGCTAAAAGGCCCAAGACAAACTGGGCAACTAATATAGCATGCAGACCCAGCTGTAAACAACATATTAAAAGGCAGCAAAGATTCCACGTTAAAGATAAGATTGCATTTTAACACCCAGGAAGTTTGGGAAGCAGGATTCTTAACTTACTCTTTAGCAAACAGACAATACCTCAGCCCACCTTGGGGGCTGGGCAGGCCGCCTTTTGATGTGCCCCTAGACCAAGACTCCAGTATCCCTGAGAGAGAGATGAAGCGAGAAATGCCTTGTGTTAAGTTAATTCTGGGTGTTCAGACACCACTTAGCAGGTCTGCACCCCTGAACTTCTTTTTCATGTTCTCGAAAAATCCTCATTTTGCCTATAAAACCCCTAGACAATGCACTACACCGGACTCTCTTGTCCCCTCCTGGCATGAGCCGGGAGCTCTGTCCTATCACTTTATTTCTAAATAAAAGCCTGTATCTTGCTCTCCTACCTTGCCTGTTTGCTAAGCTCATTTTTCGGCTTCGTGAACAAGAACCCCAGCATCAATAACAACCCCCCCAGGCACAGCAAAAACCATAATCCAGCCACCTCCTCCATATTTCCACATTAATGATTACAGTTTCATTGTTTAAAATACTGATTCTCTGCTGTTTCAAGAAGCCTTCAATTTATCCACTTTCCCAATTCCATCTTAGATTCAAAAGAAAGATATAGTGTCAGCTACTTCTTTTTCTCCCTTCAGTTTCGAAGAATGCCTATATTCATAACTCACACCAAATAGTTCCATTATTCTTATTTATCTGTCTGAGGTCTTGCCCCTCATTTCCTTGAAAATCACACCATCATCTATAAGATCACTTAGCTGTATCCTGCGCTCTGTGTACTGTGAAAATTCATTCTGATGGAAACAGGAATTTTTCCAATATGAAAAAATACCCCAACATTTACTTTAATCATTTGATGAGTCAAGCTGACATTATAGGAATATTAATTAGCTGAACCAAAGAATGTACTTGTGTGTGTGTGTGTGTGAGTGTGCATGTGTATGTGTGTTTGTGTATTCAGTGCACTGTGTATGTGTGTGCAGGGACCAGGGAGTGCTGAAATCCAGCCTGTGCTCTCCCTGTACTTTGGCGTTGTGGTAGATAAGCCAGGAGGAAGTGATCCCTTTTTTCATTGCCCAAAGGTTACATCTGATCACCAAATCATGTGTCTGAGAGACCACCTTTTTTCTGATTCAACCATTAATAGAGGGTAGCTTTTTCTAATTTTCACAGAAACCCATATAGATAAGCAGTGTCTATGTATAAATATATGTTCATACATATGTTCATATGTATGCATGTTCGTGTGTGTATGGGGGGGAAGAGAGGCAGAAAGGGATATTCGTAGACTTGGAGAGTTGGCATGTGAGGTACCTATTATAGGAATAAAAGTTAAGATCATTCTTTCTCCTTGTGGCATTAAGCATCTATGCACATATCCCCCATCACCTTCCAGAAATGCTATGAATTACACTGCTGATAATTATCTTCATTGGCCCAGTGGAAGAAGACTTTCCATTACAATGTTAAGTATGATAAAGATGAAGAAGCACTGAGATAAGAGTTAGGAGATTTGTTTCCTGTCCCAGCTCTAACACAGCTGTGTGACCTCAAGTGAGTTCTATAACCTCTCAGTTTCAATATTCTCATTTATACACATGGATTCCTCAGGCCTCATTTTGCTGTCCCTATATGACTCCACGAACACACATATTCGTGTATATTTATTTACCTGTTTTTTTCCTTAAAGAGAGAGTAACTTGATTCTTTTAACATCCCTTACTTTCTTTGCTCAGGTTCCCCTAACTCCTGTAAAACCATTTGAAGTCCTACAACATATTCTCTCTGGGCTGTCTTAGAAAAAGAGGTTTCTCCCACATCCCTCTCCCATCTCCTTTTAAAAATAAGCTCTTTATTCCTTTTTGCTATAGGGAAATGGATGTAAGTTGATCAAAGATAACAAATGCTGGCAAGATTAAAAAACTTCTGGGAGTCTTAGAAAATGCCAGTTGAGACTTGGAAAATTCAAGGAGCTTTATCTGGCTTCTTTTCATCCTTCAGTTCAACAAATATTTATTGAGGGACTACAAGATGGCAGATACTTCTCTAAGCCCAGGCATTGCGGTAGTGAACAAATTAGACAAAAATCATTACCACTATGGAGCTTACATTCGGTTCTACTTATGTATTTAAATAATAATTAAAATATAAAATATGTTTATATTTTATATAAATAAGAAGTATTTGATATATAGTATGTCACATACTGATATGTGTTATGAAGAAAAATGAAACAAGGAATGGGAATAGGGTGTGTGTATGTGTGTGTGTGTAAAGGATTTGGAAGAAGTTGCAGTTTTAAATAGACTGGTCAGGAAATGTCTCACTGAAAATGTGACATTTGAGCCAAAAGATGAAGAGTTAAGCCATCCACACATGTCTGAGAACAATCTAGTAGAATGAACCTGAGCCAGAAACATGCCTTTCCTGTTCTAGAAACAGCAAGGAAGCCAGTATGGCTGGAGCTGAGTGAGTTAGTGGAAAAATAGATGTCAGAGAGTTAAGGCAGGGATCTCCTGTGTGTGACCTTGCTGATTAACGCAAGGGCATTGGATTTTATTCTGAGTGAGAAGGGAAACCAGCAGAAGACTTTGAGCAGACAAGTGATAGTATTACCGTTATAATTTTGAGATCATAATAGATACTGTGTTGAGAATAGGCTGTAGGGACCAGGCTTGAAGTACCAAGGTCAGTTAGCAAACTATTGCTATGATTTACATGAAAGAATAATGTTAGCTTGGATCAGACCAATAGCAGTGGTAAGTAAAGAGCTGCTGATTTTCCTATGTATTTGGAGGTACAACAAAAAGATTTGGTTATTGTTTAGATATGGGCTGACAAAGAGAAAGACTGGTATCCAAGATGACTCTAGGGTTTTAGGCCTAATAACCAAAAGTATGTAGTGTCATTTACTGATATGGGGAAGACAGTGTGAGAAGTAGGTATCTTGATGGGAGGATGAAGGATTCAATTTCAGACACATTAGGCTTGAGATGCTTGTTGAACTTCTCAGTGAGAATGTCGAGTCAGAAGTTTGACTTCACTTCAGGAGAGATGTCTGGGCTGGAGATAAAAATTTAAGAACATCAGAAAATAAATAGCAGTTAGAAAACATTAGACTAGTTTGATCACTAAGGGAGTAATTGGAAATAAGACATCTAAGCAAGGATTGAGTCTTAGAACACTACTATGTTAACGAGAAGGGAAGAGAAGGACTAATAAGAAAGTAGGAAGGTGTGAAGTTCTGGAGACCAAGTCAAATAACAGTTTTAAGATGGGACTTATCAATCATATTTAGTGCTGAAGATAGGTAAGTAAGATGCACGTGGACTGTTGGATTTAGCAAAGCAGTGATATGGCAATCTAGATAAGAGTGGATTCAGGGAAATGGTAAGTATAAAAATCTGAGGGGAACGGGTTCAAGAAAATGGAAAAGAGGAATTGGCAATACATCTTTACAGGAGTTTTTCTCTAAAGAGAAGAAAAAATAAATGGTAGCTTGAGGAGTGTAGGAATCAAAGGAAATTTGTTCTTTTTACCTTATAAAATACAAAATGCATATAGAAAAGCATATAAAGCAAAAGTATAGTTTAACAAATAATTATACAGAGAACAGCTGTGTAACCACCACCTAAGTCAAGAAAGAGAACATTGTTAACACCGTAGAACCACCTTGTAGGCCCTTTCGGATCAAAAATGTTTCCCTGCTCCTTAGAGCTAACTGCCATCTTGACTTTCTCACTCATTTTCCTTGATACACTTTATACTGGTATCACTTAAGTATGTATCCCCAAACAACACTGTTTAACTTTGACAGATTTAGACATTTAGATAACTGTAATCACACTGTATGTACCTGTGTCTTATTTTTTTTATTAATATTGTTTCTTAGATTAATTCATATTGCAGTTTTTAGCCATACTAGCTTTATTTCTTTGATGTATGAATATACCATAATTCATATATGTGTTTCTGCTGATAGATATTTGGGCCTTTCTAGTTTATGCCCTGTACCATGTTCCTATGACCAACATCAAATTTCAGTTGCAAGTAGTGTAGGCAGTGCCCTTGCTTGCATTGTCCGTTGCTGGTGTATATTGATCATGCATCCTCCAGACTTGCTGAACTTGCTTATTACTCTGGTGGTTTTCTGTCAGGAGCCAGTCCGAACCGCCTGTCTGATGGCACAGCCCAGATGCCTGGAAAGAAGGAACCGCAATGCAGCCCTCTGAAAGGAACATCCCTGCTATCTCTCCTTATTATTATGGTGCTTGGAAATGTTGTTATTGATTGCTTCACACCTAAATTAGAGAACCAAATTTAAAATACCCTGGGAGAAATGCCAGAGGCAAGATCCCCCTAATTCTTTCAGGTGGCAAAGATACCTCGAGACAACTGCTGGGTGTAAAAGCCACGGGGCATAAATCTGCAAAGGAGTAAGAAGAGCTGACCCTTTCAAAGAACATTGCTTCTCTCACACTTACCAACTGCACATCTCCCTGTATGGCCCCGGAAGATGGCTGGTTAGCCAGAGACGGTAAGATTCCTCAAGGGAGGAACAACCTAAGACAGGCACAGTCACAGGGGGGCCATCAGGTGAACAATAGGGGTCAACAGAGGTGAGGCTCAGAACCTCACCCCCCCCTTTTGAGAGAAATCTTCTGCGCCCATAGCTGTTGTTGCCCTTGTCTCGCTCTGATCTATACCCAGTCTATAGGCATGGATCTGACAGTCTACACTTGCTTTCCTACTGCACTAAGCCCTACTTTCCATCTTTATTTTACATCAAGATTTAAACAGCTTTCTATAAGAAACTGTAATCTTTATTACTTTTACCCACTACTTCAACATTTTATTAAAGAATAATGGGAGGGGCATGCGGAGAAGATATTGGAAACAAATATCAAAGTCATAATAAATAAGAATTGTTTGAGTAGGTTCCAGTTCCCTCTCCCCACCAACTGGGCCCCGTGAGGAATTTCTTAATGACTCCTAGACCTGTTGGGCTTCGGGGAATAGTAGAGCAATAAAGGAAAGTCAGCATGAATGTGTGTGAAAGGGCCTAGAATGATTGTAGAAATTCTCCCAATGGAAAAGATTATTATTACAGGTATTACTGTATATAGTTTAAAGAAACTCATGCCCCTGCCCTCCCTGGGGAGAAGGGTGGTCCGACTGGGTCCCTACGCCTTCTGATTCTGTGGTCATTATCCCCTTACCTCATCCCCCCAGGTGCAATACTTTCGTCTCTCTGAAACTGGGCACCTACCTAAGAGTACAGAGTTTTCAGTTCCTGCAATTGTAATTAGCTTAGTCTTGCTACACTGCTTTCATTATACACTGTTTGGGTGTTTTTCTTTAAATCTGCATGTAATGCTCTAGACCTAGAAAAATAGACTTAGCTATACTTGTTAATCAGATGAATAGTAACCATGGCTATTTTAGAATCAATAATAAGGAAACTGCAAGTAGGGCTCAGGCCAACCAGGCGTGAGGGAACATTTTGAGAATTAAGTCATGTTTGTTCCAAGACCGCCAGGGAAGCCAAGCAAGTGTAAGTGCAAAAAATTAATGATTGCTAAGGCGCCAATAATCTAATCTTTAAAGATTGACCTTTATGTAATCATTATTTCTGAAAATAATCAAATGATCTAATCTTTGTGAAACTGCATACTCAAAACATATATAACCTTGCTAAACTTCAATAAAACAGACCAGGCTCAGCTTTTGCTAGTGTCTGTGTCCTCATTCCATCAGTGGCTGCCGCCGTCCATCCTTCAGGGACTCCTGGACTCACTGGAGCTGGACTCCGGCAATTTTCTTGTGGAGTCTTCTAATTTTCTATATATAAAATATTGTTATCCATAAATATAATGTTTTTCCTTTCCAATCTGGTTATTACTTTTCTTACCTTACTGTTTTTTCTAGAACATCCAGTATAATATTGAATAGTGCAGGTGAAAGTGGACATTCTTGTCTAATTCATAAATCTTAGGGAGAAAGCATTTTGTCTTTCACTATTAGGAATGATGTTAACTGTGCATTATTCATAGATACCTTTCATCAGGTTAAGGATATTCCAGTTTTCTTTTTTTTCATAAAAGTGGATTTTGTTAAATGCTTTTTTCTGTCTATTGAAATAATCATGTACATTATGATGTATTGTAGTGATGGGTTTCCTGGCATTCCTGGGATAAGCCCAAATTGTTCATGTGGTGTAATCCTTTTGCTGTGATCCTGGATTTGGTAGAATTTTGGTGAGGATTTTTGTGTTTATAGTCATGATTTATTTTGGCCTGTAGTTTTATTTTCTTGTGATGCTGTTTTTAGCTCTTGCTATCTGCTAATGCTGGCCTCATTGAATGAACTGGGAAGTGTTTCTTTTTCTTTTAGCTTTTGGAAGAGTTTGAGAAGGATCAGTGTTAATTCTCCTTTAACCTTTGATGAAGACACCTGGTCCTGGAGTTTTCTTTGTCAGAAGTTCTTTGATTACTAGTTCAATCTCTTTACTTGTTAGAAGACATTCAGATTTTCTATTTCTTCCTTAGTTTCAGAAGTTTGTATCCTTTTTGAATCTATCCATTTCATGCAGGTTAGCTAATTTTTTTGATGTATAGTAATTCACAGTATTCTGTAATAATCCTTTTATTTTTGTAAAGTTGTTAATATTGTACAATGTTTCATTCCCAATTTTAGTAATCTGAGTCCTGTCTAATTTTTTTTTGATCAGTCTAAGGGTTGCCTATTTTGTTGATCTTTGCAAAGAACCAACACTTAGTTTCATTTATTTTCACTATTATTTACTATTCTCTATTTCATTTATTTATGCCTTAATTTTATCATTTACTTCCTTTTGTTGCTTTGGGTTTGGTTTCTTTTTCTTTTCCTAGTTTCTTAAGGTATGGGCTTAGATTATTGATTTGTGGTCTTTTTTCTTTTCTTATTTAATATACACTTACAGGTACAAATTTCCCTCTAAGTATTACTTTAACTGAATTGCATATAAGTAGTAGCAAGCTGTATTTTTGCTTCCATTCATCTCAAAGGTTCCTAATTTCCTTTCTTATTTCTTCTTTGACTCACTGCTTATGTAGGTATGCATTAATTTCCACATACTTGTCAATTTCTCAAATTTCCTTCTGGAATTAATTTCTAACTTGATTCCATTGGTCAGACAACATGCTTCATATGATTTCAGTCCTTTCAATTATATTGAGACTCGTTTTATGGTCTACCCCTGAGAATATTCCATTTATACTTGAGAAGAATGTACATTATATTGTAGTTGGGTAGAATGTTCCATAGACATCTGTTAGATGTAGTTTGTTTATAGGGCTGTTAAAGTCTTCTATTTCCTAAATTATCTTCCATCTAGTTAGTCTATACACTACTGAAAGTGGGGTACGGAAGAGGCCAAATAAAACTTTTGAATTGTCTATTTATTCAATTTTTTAATTTTCTATTTTACTATTATTAATGTACAATTACATGAGCAACATTATGCTTACTAGACTCTCCCTATTATCAAGTCCCCACCACATACCCCATTACAGTCACTGTCCATCAGTGTAGTAAGATTCTATAGAATCAATACTTGTCTTATCTGTGTTATACTACCTTCCCAGTATGCCCCCCATCCCCGTGACATTACGTATGCTAATTGTAATACCCCATTTTCCCCCTTACCCCTTCCTTTCCACCCACCTTCCCTAGTCCCTTTCCCTTTGGTAACTATTATTCCGTTCTTGGGTTCTGTGAGTCTGCTGCTGTTTTGTTCCTTCAGTTTTTTTCTTTGTTCTTATACTCCACATATGAGTGAAATCATTTGATACTTGTCTTTTTTGAGTTGGCTTATTTCACTGAGCATAGTACCCTCTAGCTCCATCCATGTTGTTGCAAATGGTAGGATTTGTTTTCTTCTTAAGGCTGAGTAATATTCCATTGTGTATATGTACCACCTCTTCTTTATCCATTCATCTACTGATGGACAGTTAGATTCCTTCCATTTCTTGGCTATTGTAAATAGTGCGGCGATATCAAAGGGGTGCATGTTTCTTTTTCAAACTGGGCTGCTGTGTTCTAAGGGTAAATTCCTAGGAGTGGAATTTCTGGGTCAAATGGTATTTCTATTTTTAGTTTTATGAGGAACCTCCATACTGCTTTCCACAATGGTTGAACTGATTTACATTCTCACCAGCAGTGTAGAAGGGCTCCCCTTTCTTCACATCCTGGCCAACATTTGTTGTTGTTTGACTTTTGGATAGCGGCCATCCTTACTGGTGTGAGGTGATATCTCATTGTGGTTTTAATTTGCATCTCTCTGATGATTAGCGATGTGGAGCATCTTTTCATGTGCCTGTTGGCCATCTGAGTTTCTTCTTTGGAGAAGTGTCTGTTCATCTCCTGTACCCATTTTTTAATTGGATTATTTGCTTTTTGTTTGTTGAGGTGTGTGAGCTCTTTATATAATTTGCATGTCAACCCCTTATCGGATACATCATTGATTAATATATTCTCCCATACTGTAGGATGTCTTTTTGTTCTATTGATGGTGTCCTTTGCGGTACAGAAGCTTTTTAGTTTGATGTAGTCCCACTTGTTCATTTTCTTTTTTTTTCCCTTCCCCTGGGAGATATCTTCATGAAGAAGTTGCTCATGTTTATGTCCAAGAGATTTTTGCCTATGTTTTTTTCTAAGAGTTTTATGGTTTCATGACTTACATTCAGGTCTTTGATCCATTTTGAGTCTACTTTTGTGTATAAGGTTAGACAATAATCCAGTTTCATTCTCTTACATGTAGCTGTCCAGTTTTGCCAACCCCAGCTGTTGAAGAGGCTGTCATTTCCCCATTGTATATCCATGGCTTCTTATCATATATTAATTGACCATATATGCTTGGGTTTGTATCTGGGCTATCTAGTCTGTTCCATTGGTCTATGGGTCTGTTCTTGTGCCAGTACCAAATTGTCTTGATTACTGTGGCTTTATAGTAGAGCTTGAAGTCAGGGAGCATAATTCCACCCACATTATTCTTCCTTCTCAGAATTGCTTTGGCTGTTCAGGGTCTTTTGTGGTTCTATATGAATTTTAGAACTATTTGCTCTACTTCGTTGAGGAATGCTATTGGTATTTTGCTTTAGGCAGGATAGCCATTTTGAAAATATTAATTCATCTTATCCATGAGCACAGGATGTGTTCCCATTTACTAGTACCTTCTTTAATTTATCTCATGAGTGTCTTGTAGTTTTCAGAGTATAAGTCTTTCACTTTCTTGGTTAGGTTTATTCCTAGGTATTTTATTCTTTTGGATGCAATAGTGAGTGGAATTGTTTTCCTGATTTCTCTTTCTGCTCATTCATCATTAGTGTATAGAAATGCAACAGATTTCTGTGTATTAATTTTGTATCCCAGAACTTTACTGAATTCAGATATTACATCTACTAGTTTTGGAGTGGATTCTTTAGGGGTTTTTATATACAATATCATGTCATCTACAAATAGGGACTGTTTGGCTTCTTTCTTTCCAATCCGGATACCTCATTTCTTTGTGTTGTCTGATTGCCATGGCTAGGACTTCCAGAACTATGTTGAATAAAAGTGGGGAGAGTGGGCATCCTTGTTTTGTTCCCAATCTTAAAGGAAAAGCTTTCAGCTTCTCGCTGTTAAGTATAATGTTGGCTGTGGGTTTGTCATACATAGCCTTTATTATGTTGTGGTACTTGCCTTCTATACCCATTTTGTTGAGTTTTTATCATGAATGGATGTTGAATTTTGTGGAATGCTTTTTCAGTATCTATGGAGATGATCATGTGGTTTTTGTCTTTCTTTTAGTTGATGCAGTGGATGATGTTAATGGATTTTGGAATGTTGTACCAACCTTGCATCCCTGGGATGAATTTCACTTGATCATGATGGATGATCTTTTTGATGTATTTTTGAATTCTGTTTGCTAATATTTGTTGAGTATTTTTGCATCTATGTTCATCAGGGATAGTGGTCTGTAATTTTCTTTTTTTGTGGTGTCTTTGCCTGGTTTTGGTATTAGAGTGATGTTGGCCTGGTAGAATGGGTTTTGGAGTATTCCCTCCTCTTCTACTTTTTGGAAAACTTTAAGGAGGATGGGTATTAGGTCTTCACTAAATGTTTGATAAAATTCAATCGTGAAACCATCTGATCCAGGGTTTTGTTCTTAGGTAGTTTTTTGATTATCAATTCAATTACTTTGCTGGTAATTGGTCTATTCAGATTTTCTGCTTCTTCTTGTGTCAGCCTTGGAAGGTTGTATTTTTCTAGAAATTTCTCCATTTCTTCTAGGTTATCCAGTTTGTTAGCATATAATTTTTCATAGTATTCTCTCATAATTCTTTGTATTTCTGTGGTGTCTGTAGTGATTTTTCCTTTCTCATTTCTGATTCTGTTTATGTGTGTAGACTCTCTTTGTTTCTTGATAAGTCTGGCTAAGGGTTTATATATTATGTTTATTTTCTCAACGAACCAGCTTCTGCTTTCATTGATTCTTTCTATTGTTTTTATCTTCTCAATTTTATTTATTTCTGCTTTAATATTTATTATGTCCCTTCTTCTACTGACTTTGGGTCTACTACTCTTCCTTTTCTAGTTTCATTAATTGAGTTTAGACTGTTCATATGAGATTGTTCTTCTCTCCTGAGGTAGGCCTGTATTGCAATATATTTTCCTCTTAGTATGACCTTCGCGGTGTCCCACAGATTTTGCGATGTTGAATTATTGTTTTCATTTGCCTCCATATATTGCTTGATCTCTGTTTTTATTTGGTCATTGATCCATTGATTACTTACAAGCATGTTATTAAGTCTTCATGTGTTTGTTGGCTTTTTCATTTTCTTTGAGTAATTTATTTCTAGTTTCATACCTTTGTGATCTGCGAGACTGGTTGATACCATTTCAAACTTTTGGATTTACTGAGGCTCTTTTTGTGGCCTAGTATGTGATCTATTCTTGAAAATGTTCCATGTGCACTTTAGAAGAATGCATATCCTGTTGCTTTTGGATGGAGTGTTCTGTAGATGTCCGTTAGGTCCATCTCTTCTAATATGTTGTTCAGTGCTTCTCTGTCCTTATTTATTTTTCTGCCTGGTTGATCTGTCCTTTGGAATGAGTGGTTTGTTGAAGTCTCCCAAAATGAATGCATTGCATTCTATTTCCTCCTTTAATTCTGTTAGTATTTGTTTCACATAAGTAGGTGATCCTGTGTTGTGTCCATAGATGTTTATAATAGTTATATCCTCTTGTTGGACTGACCCCTTTATCATTTTGTAATGTCCTTCTCTGTCTCTTGTGACTTTCCTTGTTTTGAAGTCTATTTTGTCTGATACAAGTACTGCATCTCCTCCTTTTTTCTCACTATTAGTTGCATGAAATATATTTTTCCATCCCTTTACTTTCAGTCTGTGTATGTCTTTGGGTTTGAAGTGAGTCTCTTTTAGGCAGCATATAGATGGGTCTTGTTTTTTTATCCATTCAGTGACTGTACACCTTTGATTGGTGCATTTAGACCATTTCCATTTAGGGTGATTATCAATAGGTATGTACTTATTGGCATTGCAGACTTTAGATTTGTCATTACCAAAGGTTCAAAGGCAATTCCCTTACTATCTAACAGTCCAATTGAACTAGTTTCATATGCTGTTATAAACACACCCTAAAGATTCTTTTTTCTTCTTCTTCTTTCTTCCTCCTCCATTCTTTGTATGTTATGAATCATATTCTGTACTCTTTGTCTATCCCTTGAGTGACATCTATTTAGCCTTAGGAATACTTCCATCTATGGCAGTCCCTCCGAAATTCACTGTAGAGGTGGTTTGTGGGAGGTAAATTCTCTCAGCCTTTGCTTATCTGAAAATTGTTTAATCCCTCCTTCAAATTTAAATGATAACCTTGCCGGGGAGAGTATCCTTGGTTCGAGGCCCTTCTGCTTCATTGCATTAAATATATCATGCTACTCCTTTCTGGCCTGTAAGGTTTCTGTTGAGAAATCTGATGATAGCCTGATGGGTTTTCCTTTGCATGTGATCTTTTTTCCCTCTCCAGCTGCTTTTAAAAGTCTGTCTTTATCCTTGATCTTTGCCATTTTAATTATCATATGTCTTGATGTTGTCTTCCTTGGGTCCCTTGTGTTGGGAGATCTGTGCATCTCGATTGTTTGAGAGACTATGTTCTTCCCCAGATTGGGGAAGTTTTCAGCAATTACCTCCTCAATGACACTTTCTGTCCCTTTTTTTCTCTCTTCTTCTTCTGGGACCCCTATTATGCAAATACTGTTCCGTTTGGATTGGTCACACTGTTCTCTCAATATTCTTTCATTCTTAGAGATTCTTTTGTCTCTCTGTGCCTCAGCTTCCTTGTATTCCTCTTTTCTAATTTCTACTCCATTTACCGTCTCTTCTACTACATCTAAACTGCTTTTAAATCCCTCCATTGTATGTTTCATTTCAGATATGAAATTTCTTAATTATTGAATCTCCATCTTAAATTCTTTCCTGAGTTCTTGGATATTTTTCTGTACCTCCATAAGCATGTTTATGGTTTTTATTTTGAACTCTCTTTCAGGAAGATTGGTGAGTTCAGTTTCATTTGGCCCTTTTTCTGGGGTTTCTGAGATTTTGGTCTGTACCATGTTCTTTTGACATTTCATATTTCTGTGTGGTGCCCTCTATTGCCCAGAAGCTCCAGTCTCTGGAGCTGCTCAGGCCCTAGAGTGAGGTTGGGGTTTGTAGGGGAGCAGAGCTGGTGCCTGGCTGGAGGAATGACCTGTTTCCTGTCTCCCGTCTTCCCTGTCTGTCTCCAGTGTCACAGCCAGTGGGCTGAGCATACAGGTGTAAGCCTCCGTGGTTGGAGTCTCTAGCTGTTGTACATGAGGCCTCTCTGTGGCTGGTCTGATGCCAGAGCAGTTACTGCCAGTCTGTGAGCTGGTACTATCAGGCCGGGAGGAAGACTCAGCAGATTGTGTATCACAGTGAGGGGCCTCGGAGCTGAGTAGCCAGCCTGGGGGATGTAGCACCTGAAGCTCCCCAAGCTTCCCAACCTGCTGGGCAGGGAGCGCCCAGACAACCTTGTCCCCCTATCCCTTCTCCCGCGCAGCAAGCTCCGTGCAAACTCCACACCATCAGCAGCCCTCTAGTTGTTAGGAAGCCTCTCAGACTGCCTGCCTTTCCCTTGTCTCAGAGTGGCCAGGTGTGGATCCAATCCTCCACAAACGGCCAGAATCTAAGTCTTTCAAGCACTCTGCCTGTCCCAGCTCCCCAACCCCACCAACCTCCAGAGTACCACACAGTGTAGGTCTGTGGTCCAAAGCAGACCTCCAGGGCTGGGTGTTCAGCAGTCCCAGGATTCCACCCCCTCCCCACTCAGTTTCTCTTCCTCCCACCAGTGAGCTGGGGTGGGGGATGGGCTCAGGTCCCGCCAGATCAAGGCTTTCATACATTACTGTGTTTTGTGAGGTCTGCTCTGTTCGTGAGGTCTGTATGCAGTCTGGTGCAGCCTTCTTTCCTGTTGCTGTTTTAGGGTTAGTTGTATTAACTATATTTTCACACTATCTGTGGTTTTGGAAGGCGTTCTCTGTCTCACCTCTCATGCCACCATCTTGAATCTCCTCTCTGTTCAATTTTGTCCATTTTTGCTTCATGTATTTTGGGGCTATGTTTTTAAGTGTTATAATTGTTATATGTTCTTAATGGATTAACTCATTATTATAAAATGTTGTTATTTTTCTCTAATAACAATTGTTATCTTAAAGTCAACTTCAATTATTAGTGTCATGGCATACATTTCCTATCCTTTTTTTAACCTCTTTGTATCTTTGAATCTGAAGTGAGACATTTGTAGAGACCATAGTTAGACCACTTATTTTTATTCAGTCTGTACATCTCTTCCTTCTAATTGGAGTTTTATTCCATTTAAATTTAATGTTATTACTGATAAGGTGGGATTTACCTCTGCTGGTTGTTGTAGTTTGCTTGTTTAATGACTTTTCCAAACTAAGTTTATAAATTATGTATATATTACATGTGTGTGCAGTGAAATCTCTTTTTGGTTAGCTTAGTAGTTAGCTAATGATTAGCAGAAATTTCCTGAAATGCCTAGAACCAATAATCCTCTCAGTCTTTCTGAGGGGCTCTCTGTGTATATTAGGACATGCTTGAACACTTAGCCAGGCAGATTACTAGTTTGCCTTACCCTTCATTAATTGCTCCTGTAGGGCCATTTTTCACTGATGCTACTTTTCTTTCTTTTAAATTTATTATTGTTAGAGGACTTGGCTTGGGATCTTCACTATTGATGTATAATGTATATCTTTATAAAGTACACTGTATTGTATTAATGATATAATGATAAAGCCAGGTCTCCATTACATCTTTTGAGTGGCTGAGCCAGGTCTTGAGTCCACATATAACTATGTTTTATTCCTTTAACGAGAATCCTATGTTATTTTTTTCTTAAATAGAAAACCAATTTTACCATCCTTTCATTTGGGATCAGACAAACATTTTAATCCCCCTCTCACAGTAAGAAGTCACCCATCTAATATTGTTTATATTGATCCTTGAGGGGTGGGAAATTATTTTTCAAAGGAACAAAATATTCAATTTTCTTTAGTGCCATAGTATTCAGCCTCTTATGCTTTCTTATAGTTACAATGGCTAGTGATAACCACTCTATACTCAGTGGTTATAGCTACAACTTTATTATATCTTGGAGTATATTTCTGTTTCCTCTAAGCTCACCAATTCCTCTCCTCTTGGATTCCCTTCCCTATAAGGATAAGGGCCTGGATCCCTATGCCTATGTGAGAATGTGCGCCTTCAAATCTCTCTCCTGGAAACTAAGCTTATCTAAATCTTCACTGGGGAGTTCAAATAAGGACTCTGTCCCTATGTCCAATTAAGGATGTCTATGTCACAACCAAGATTTATATTCATTTTTATTTTCGAGGAAGCTATGTAACATTATGCTGTTAGTTTACACCCTCTGAGAAGCACCCTCCAATATGCAAGTAAATGTAAAATAAAGTTATTGGATTCTGTGAAGGATCAATGGGGAAGGCAGTAAGAGGCTACAAACTGTGACACTTATGAAAGTAGAGTGGGAGAAAGAAGGATCTGGTAAAGTCTCAGAGAGCAGTACAGTTCTAAGACAGTTTTGTCAAGGTTTATGGGGAGTCCACAAACCAAACTGCCCATTAAAGGGATCCCATATCCTATAGGAATGGGCCTGAAATGGAACCACTGCCATATACAGTCATTGGTCATGAACAGTCCAGGGGAAGTGTGGTCTTGCACTAACATGGTGGTGAATCCAAACAACAGCAGCTGGGGCTTTCATGCAGTTATGCTCCCCACAGTAGGGTATCTATCTGGTGCATATTCATGGCTGCCACACCCTGCACACTTAGATTTACACCTCATAGAGCCATTTGTTTCTCTAAAGCATTAGGGTTTATTAAACACATTAAAGGTAAAGAAGAGCAACAAAGAATTTCTAACAACCACCATGGATTACAGAAATAAAACCCTAAGTTAAATCTCTCCATGGAGAAATAAAATTACCAGTGACTCATAATTTTATTGTAAGGTAGAAAGTTGGTCTTAAAAAAATAGTAAATATATATTTATAGATACCACTATTTAGGGATTGGAGAAGGAAATATTAAGATAGTGTCTATATCCATGGTTCACTAAAATGATGGTTCACTGTTTAACCAGATGTTTTCTTTATAAGACAGAAGAAATAGCAAACAAAGAAATATCATCCAATCAATATAAATATTTTGTTATTTCCATGAACACCATCAAGAAAGCAAAAACACAATTCTTAGAATGGGAGAAAATATTTGTGAATCATAGATCTGATAAAGGACTTGTATCTAGAATATATACTCATAACAATAACAAAAAGAAAATGAAATTTAAAAATGGGAAGGAATCTGAGTAGACATTTCTCTAAGGAAGATATACATGGCCAATAAGCATATGAAAAGTTGCTTAATGTCACTTATAATCAGGGGAATATAAGTCAAAACCAAAATTAGATACCACTTCACACCCACTATGATGTCTATAATAAAAAAATATACTTATAATAACAAGTAGTTGGAACACTTTTACACTGCTGGGTAGTAATGTAAGTATGTACAGTTACTTTGGAAACAGTCTGGAAGTTCCTCAAATAATTAAATGTAGAGTTACCCTACATGCAGAAATGGCAGACTCCCAAGAGAAATGAAAACATATTTTCACACAAAAGTTTGTAAATAAATGTCCATGCAGCATTATTCATAATAGCCAAAAGGTCAAAATAAGCCAAATTTCAACTAATGAAACTTGTTAGTTGATTAGTCAAAGGTCAACTAATTAAAGGATAAATAAAATATGGTAAAATCCATGCAATGGAATGTTTATTTAGCCTTAACAAGGAATAAACTATTGATACATGTTATATGTAGATGAACTTTGAAAACTAGATGGATTCTGTTGGTTAAAACTTTGGAGATCTAATACTCTAGGCTTAACATAATTTATTTTAGATGAAGTGAAAGTATAAATTTGTATTTATACAAATTCCTTGGGTCTGTTATAGCCTGTTGGCATGCTGCTTTAGAAATATACCATTCAGAGTAGTCTGAAAATATATGAATAAAAGCCTTTCAATTGGAAATCTTTTAGGCTACATTGCATGTAATGAATACATAGACATTTTAGATCTTAATTTGGAAATGTTAATTTGGTTGAATATACTTTTTTCTAAAAAAGAAAGTCTTCAATTTAATAAGCTGCTCTCTATAAAGATTTTTTATTTTGGGTATATAACTGGCTACTGATAGAAAATAAAGTTCAACCACAATTATGTTGCATGACTAATTTAATGTCATTGACACTGAGTCATATAATTCAATTTTGTCAGTGATGCATAAATTTGTAAACTCATATATGCTACACATTAATTTTAACTCATTTTCATATGTTAGATGCACATGAAAACTAAGTATCAAGGTCCGAAGATATAGCATTATATGAGAGACGGTTAGAGCCAGCCAAAATAAAACCACATAGTAGAAACATAGGAATAGGATTCAGGAGACTGTGTCTAGTCCACGATCTAACAAGTATTATCGGTGTGAAAAGCAATTCCTCCTTTATGGGTCTCAGGTGTTTTACGTGTCATATGATGAAATTCAAGTAGATGATCTCAAAGGACCTCTGCTCTATGCAAATACTAGTGATGCTCAGTATATGCTTGCTTCTCTTGCCCTTCAGAGCCCACAAGAGCACTTCCCTACTTTATTAAAGCTAGTCATTTGCTTTGGCCAATGAAATGGGGGTAAAAGTTATATGTGTCACTTCTGATTTGAAGCATTTAAGACCTTGTGATTAATTTTCTGGGTTTTCCTTCTCTTGCTGCAGCTACCAGTAATGTTAAAGATGGTGGAGTCTCCATTACCCTGGACCATTGAGGGAAATAACATGCAGCAGAGACCCCTGTGAACACAAAATGGGCAGGTACTGATAGCAAGAAACCTTGTTCTTTTTAAGCCACTGAGTGGGGGTTGGGAACTGCTGGCTCTTCATAGCATACTCCAATCTTTTTTTTTTATTTTTCATTTTTTTACAATTTATTTTATTTTAGTATCATTAACCCACAATTACATGAGCAACACCGTGATGATCAAACTACTCCCCCCATCAGGTCCCCCCTGAGTGATACAAATGTTGGTATAACGAGTTTGAGTGCTGCCATAACCAAACAAAAAACCAAAACCCAAACCCTCCAAGTCACCTATGATAAATGGCATTTGCTTTGAAGCTCAGAAGTTTGGAAGAGAAAACTACTACCTGAGGCTAGAAATAGGAGGCTATATCAACAAAACATTTGCTAACTACAACTTCTGTTATATATTGGAAGACAATTCATGTACCTAGTGAACTTGCAGCTTCAGAAAAGAAGAGATTGGAAAGTAGAATATTAGTAGCCAGAGTTAGTTGTTTTTGGCAATGTTTGAGATGAAAAAAAGGCTCAGGAAAAAAAAAAAGAAAAGAGAATTAGAGATCAGGGACATTACAGGCTGGAAAAGATAACTGCTTCTTGGAAGATAAATAATGAGATAAAATTAAGAGAGACTTTGAAAGACTAAATTCAAGTAAAACTGAGCCTTGAAGCAGAGACCAGTTAAAGATAAACCTCCACACCTATTGTTAACTCTTCAAATGGATATAGGTACTTCAAAACAAAGGTCAAATTAAGAGTGTTATGCACAGTAAATCCTTTACATTGGAAGTAATGGATCAGGGGAAAGTATCTAAGAGAGCGGCTTTCACTTTGAAGTCCCACAGGCTCAAGTAACTGGACATTAATATGAGACATAAAAATGGAAGCACTAAAAATGAAATATTTCTGGAAATTATGTCTTGAATAGAACTGTTTTTAAGGTTTTTGGCAAATGAAGCTAACTATAATAAAATAGATAAGAAGACTATTAAGTTTTTGAGAGAGTGGTGTTGCCAATTGAAGCATGTCACTCTGACTATTGAGATTTAAAAGAAACCTTGAATTCCCAGTAAATTGGTTGAGAAAGTGTTCAGTCCTTAAGGAGTGCATATAACATGCCATCCAATTCAGATGTGGCAAATTCTATAGTGTAACCAGTGACAACAGAGAAAAATGGATTGAGATGCCTTTCCCAGAGAGCAGGATTATCTTGCTTTGGCTGATGAAATGAGAATATTCAAGTTTGCAGCCTTGAGGGTAATCAAGTGGAAAACACATAAAAATGCTCAATAAATATTTAATATTTCATTCACATGGACACAGAAGACAATTTCCAGGCTTTTGATATTAACTGCAGGGGGAAAATAGCCACTCAGCAGTTTTTAAAATTTTTTTCAAAATATTTTTAATTTTCATTTATTTATTTATTGATTGAAATATTTAATTTTTAGAGCAGTTTTAGGGTCACAGAAAAATTGAGAGGAAGATGCAAGATTTCCCATAGTTCTCCCACCCCCACACTTGCATAACCTCTCCTATTATCAATATCTCCTACCAGAGAGGTACCTTTGTGACAACTGATGAATATCATAATCACCCAAAGCCCATAGTTTACATTAAAGTTCATTCTTGCCATTGTATATTTTCTACATACACAAAGAAGAAATGTATAATGATACATATCCAACTTTATAGAATCATACATAGTATTTTCACTGCCCTAAAAATTCTCTGTGCTCTGCCTATTCATTCTTTACCCCTTCTCTCCACCTGTCAACCACTGATCTTTTTACTGTCTCTAAGTTTTGCTTTTTCAAGGTCATATAGTTGGAATCATACAGTATATAGGCTTTTCAGACTGGCTTCTTCACTTAGTAATATGTAGTTAACTTTTCTGCCCATCTTTTCATGGCTTGAAAGTTCATTTCCTTTTACTGCTGAGTAATATTCCATTTTCTGGATGTATCACAGTTAATCCATTCACCTATTGAAGGACATCTTGGTTGCTTCCAAGTTTTGGTGATTATGAATAAAGTTGCTGTAAATATCGGTGTGCAGGTTTTTGGGTGGACGTAAGTTTTCGATGCCTTTGGGTAGATACCACAGAGTATGACTGCTGGATAGTATTGTAACAGTGTGTTTAGTTTTATAAGAACCCACCAAAGTGTCTTCCAAAGTGGCCAAACTATTTTTCATTTCCATAAGCAATGAATGAGAGCTCCTCTTCCTCCATATCTTTGTGTCAGTGTTCTGGATTTTGGCCTATTAGAATAATAGGCGTGCACGGGTATCTTGTTGTATTAGCTTGCATTTCCCTGATACATATAATGTGGAGCATATTTTCATATGCTATTTTGCATTTGTATATTTTCATTAGTGAGGTGTCTTTTAAGGTCTTTGACACATTTTTGATTGGGTTCTTTTTTAGTTGTTGAGTTTTAAGTGTTTTTGTATATTTTGGGTAACAGTCCTGTATCAGATGTGATTTGCAAATATTTCCTCCCAATGTGTGGCTGGTTTTCTCTTCCCTTTACATTGTCTTTCACAGAGAAAGTTTTTAATTTTAATGAAGTGCAAATTTCCAATTATTTATTTCATGGATTATGCCTATGTATTGTATCTAAAAAGTCATTGTCATACTCAGTGTCATCTAGGTTTTCTTTTATGTCATCTTCTAGGAAGTTTATAGTTTCATTTCACATTTAAGTTTGTGATCCACTTTGTGCTAATTTTTGTGAAGGGTGTAAGATCTGTGTTTAGATTTATATTTTATCCTACATGTGGATATCCAGTTATTCCAACACCGTTTGTTGAAAATACTACATTTTCTCTATTCTATTGCCTTTGCTTCTTTGTCAAAGATTAATTGACTATATTTGTGTGGGTCTATTTCTGGGCTCTCTATTCTGTTCCATTTATTTATTTGTCTTTTCTTTCACCAATACCACACTGTCTTGATTACTATAGTTTATAGTAAGTTTGGAAGTTTGGTAGTGTTAGTCCTCCAACTTTGTTCTCTTTCAATATTTTGTTGGCTATTCTGGATCTATTTATCTCCATATAAACTTTAGAATCGGTTTGTTTATATCCACAAAATATCTTTCTGGGATTTTAGTTGGGATTGAATTTAATCTATAGTTCAATTTGGAAAGAACTGACGTCTTGGTGGTATTGAGTCTTCCTATCCATGAACATAGACTATCTCTCCATTTTTTTCATTTTGCTTTGACTTAATTTATCAGTTAGTTTTAATGTTCTTCATATAGATCTTGAACATATTTTGTTAGATTTATAGCTAACTATTTCACTGTTTTGGATGCTAATGTAAGTGGTATTTTATTTTTAATTTCAAATTCCACTTATTCACTGCTGGTATATAGGAAAGTGATTACCTTTTGTATATTAACCTTGTATCCTGCATCCTTGAAATAATTGCTATTTAGTTCAGGAATTTTTTTTATTCTTACAGATTTTACTTATAAGGCAAACATATCATCAGAGAACAAAGACGGTTCTATATCTTCCTTCCCAATCTGTATACCTTTTATTTCCTTTTATTTCATTACATTAGCTAGTAATGTCAACATGATGTTGAAAAGGAGTGGTGAGAGGGTATATCTTGCCATCTTACTGATCTTAGTGGAAATGCTTCAAGTCTTTAGAGGTTTTAATAAAAATATACTGTTTCTGCCAATGTACAGATAGTTAATTCAATTCTAACCAGTAAAAATACCAACTTTTCTGAAAACTAATGGCTTTCCTATCATTGAGTTTCCTTGATCCAAAATCCTATAAAGGGTGCTTTCATTTCAGGTAATGGCAGGCTAGGTACTTTGGTCTAATTCTCTCACTGAGGACAACTAGAATAAATGATTACAGTATTAAAAACCAGCTTATTGGAGGTTCTTGTAAGGTAACGAGGTAGCAGAGAATTACTGTCTTCAGAATTTGGGATAGTATTGAAACTTTGAAGGTGGGTGGACATATGGAGTATTTTTTTATGGCAGTATTGGCAAACTATGACCTACAGATCATATCTATCCCACTTATTGTTTTTGTACATAAAGTTTCATGGGGCCATAGACACAACCATTTACTTATGCATTGTCTATGGTGATTTTCATGTTACAATGGCAGAGTTAAATAGATACAACACAGGCCTTATGGCTAGCAAAGCTTAAAATACTTATTAATTATTATTAGGGTATTGGGTGATTACAAAGGAGGTAGTTGAGAGTCCGAAAGGCTTAGTAGCACTTCTGAATAATTTTAAGGGTTATAGAGATGAAAGTTTGGAGTCCAGCACCCAATGGTGGGTAGGCAGGCCATTTTATTTTCTAAAATTGGATTGAGGAGATCTCAAATTGTTAGTGCAAATAGGACCCAGCAGAAGCAAATGTAAATCCATCCTGGAGGAAGACTTTTTCTTAAAATAATTGTACAAACACAACGGCCAAATAAAAATAAGAAATAATCCTTGATAGCAGAGATTTTTCATATAAAGAATTCATCAGACTTCTTTATTTTTTTTAACCAACTGCTGGGATGCTTGGCAAGTGGATAAAAGAGGAAATGGTGTTTTCTTCATAGTATTTTAATACATTTAGTCATTGTCTATGTCATATCTGTTCAGTTGTCTCTGTCCTATCCCTGTATTCCCAGACACATGGGATGTTTGTACTGTACCAAACTGACTGATGTAAACCAGGAATTAGGCAACCTCTAATCCACTAATGGAACACTCTCAAGTGTCCTGTCTTTAAAAGAGAATGGGTTTTTATAGTGTCCAATGACTGACCAAATAGGTTAAATTTCTGATGGGCTGATAATATCATTCAAGTAGACAATCAAAACCAAAAATTTATTCATATCAAACACGTGCAGCTAAATAATGTTAAGAAACTAAAGGAAGTTGGAGCATAAATAAAATTGCCTAAAAGAAATATAATACCTGTTTGACAAAAGAAAAATAAGATTGTCTAAAATCACAGGGTAAATACTGAATTGTTTTAAAGTGGTCAAAATTACAGTTAAATTTATTAAAGGCAAGAGGAAAGTGAAGAGAGCCAAATACAGTTCTCAAAACATACTGATAACAGGAACTTAGACTGGGGAGATATCTGACAGGTATCAGCCAAAGCCTTAGCTACTCAGCAAGGTAGGGACATCCATTCAGGTGAGACCAAGTTTGGGGGCCTCAGTCTTATAACCCAAAGACACACCCAGACTAAAATTGAAGGTATGGAAAAAGATATTTCATGCAAATAATAGTGAGAAAAAAGCAGGAGTAGCAGTACTTATATCAGATAAAAGAGACTTCCAAACAAAAAAAGTCACAAGAGACAAAGAAGGACATTACATAATGACAAAAGGGGTCAGTCCCACAAGAGGATATAACTATTATAATATCTAAGCAACCAATGTAGGAGCACCTAAATATGTGAAACGGATACTATCAGAATTAAAGGGGAAATAGAATGCAATGCATTCATTCTAGGAGACTTCAACACACCACTCATTCTAAAAGACTGATTAACTAGACAGAAAATAAGTAAGGAGTCAGAGACACTGAACAATGCATTAGAACAGATGGAACTAACACATCTACTGAACATTCCACCCAAAACCAGCAGGATATACAATCTTCTCAATTGTACATGAATGTTTTCCAGAATAGGTCACATACTAGGCCACAAAAAGAGCCTTAGTAAATACAGAAGGATTAAAATTGTGCCAACCATCTTCTCAGACCACAAAGGTATGAAACTAGAAATAAGTTATGCAAAGAAAACAAAGAAGCACAAAAACACATGGAAGCTTAACAACACACTCCTAAATAATCAATGGATCAAGGACAAAATAAAAACAGAGATCAAGCAATATATGAAGACAAAAGAAAACAACAACTCAACAGCCCAAAACCTGTGGGATGCAGCAAAGGCAGTTCTAAGTGGAAAGTACACTGCAATACAGGCTTACTTCAAGAAACAAGAACAATCCCAAATGAACAGTCTAAACTGACAATTAATGAAACTAGAAAGAGAAGAACAAATGAGGCCCATAGAAAGTAGGAGGGATATAATAAAGATCAAAGCAGACATAAATAATATGGACATGAATAAAACAACAGAAAGAATGAATGAAACCAGGAGATGGTTATTCGAGAAAATAAGCAAAATAGATAAACACCTAGAGAGACTTATCAAGAAAAAAAGAGTCTACACACATAAACAGAATCAGAAATGAGAAAGAAAAATCACTATCACATCAGAGAAATACAAAGAATTATTGGAGAATACTATGAAAAATTACATGCCAACAAATTGAATAACCTAAAAGAAACGGACTTTCTACAAAAATACAACCTTCCAAGGATGACCCAGGAAGAAATAGAAAATCTGAACAGACCTATTACCAGCAATGAAATTGAATTGGTAATCAAAAAACTACCTAACAACAAAATTTCTGCACCAGATGGCTTCACTGCTGAATTTTATCAAACATTTAAAGAGCTAGTACCCATCTTCCTTAGTATTCCAAAAAGTAGAAGAGGAGGGAATACTTCCATACTTATACTGTGAGGCCAGCATCATTCTAATACTAAAGCCAGGCAAAGACACTATAAACAAAGAAAATTATAGACCAACATCCCTGATGAACATAGATGCAAAAATACTCAACAAAATATTAGCAAACTGAATTCAAAAACATATCGAGGGGATCATCCATCATGACCAAGTAGTATTTATTCTAAGGATGCAAGGATGTTACAATATTCAAAAATCCATCAACATCAGATACCACATCAACAAAAAGAAGCACAAAAACCACATGATCATCTCCATAGATGCTGAAAAAGCATTTGACAAAATTTAACATCCATTCATGGTAAAAACTCTCAACAAAATGGGTATAGAGGCCAAGTACCTGAACATAATAAAGGCCACATATGACAAACCCACAGCCAACATTATACTTAACAGTGAATAGCTGAAATCTTTTCCTCTAAGATTGGGAACAAGACAAGAATGCCCACTCTCACCACTTTTTTTCAATATAGTACTGAAAGTCCTAGTCATGGCAATGAGACAACACAAAAAAATAAAAGGCATCCAGATTAGTAAGGAAGAAGTGAAACTGTCACTGTTTGCAGATGACATGATATTTTACATAAAAAAACCCTAAAGAATCTACTCCAAAACTACTATATATAATATCTGAATTCAGCAAAGTTGTGGCATACAAAATTAATGTGCAGTAATCTATGGCATTCCTATACACTAACAATGACCTAGAAGAGAGAGAAATCAGGAAAACAATTCCATTCAAAGTTGCATCAAAAAGAATAAAATACCTAGGAGTAAATATAATGAAGGAAGTGAAAGACCTATACTCTGAAAACTACAAGACACTCATGAGAGAAATTAAAGAAGATACCAATAAATGGAAACACATCCTGTGCTCATGGATAGGAAGAATTAATATTGTCAAAATGGCCATCCTGCCTAAAGCAATCTACAGATTCAAGGCAATTTCTATAAAAATACCAACAGCATTGCCCAACGAACCAGAGAAAATCATTCTAAATTCATATGGAACCACAAAAGACCCCGAATAGCCAAAGCAATCCTGAGAAGGAAGAATAAAACTGGGGGGATTATGCTCCCCAACTTCAAGCTTTACTACAAAGCCACAGTACTAAAGACAATTTGTTACTGGCACAAGAACAGACCCATAGACCAATGGAACAGACTAGAGAGCCCTGATATAAACCAACCATATATGGTCAATTAATATATGATAAAGGAGCCATGGACATGCAATGGGGAAATGACAGCCTCTTCAACAGCTGGTGTTGGCAAAACTGGAGAGCTACATGCAACAAAATAAAACTGGATTATTGTTTAACTCCATACACAAAAGTAAACTCGAAATGGATCAAGGACCTGAATGTAAGTCATGAAACCATAAAACTCTTAGAATAAAACATAGGCAAACAACAACAAATGTTGGCGAGGATGTGGAGAGAGGGGAACCCTCCTACACTGCTGGTGGGAATGCAAATTAGTTCAACCATTGTGGAAAGCAGTATGGAGGTTCCTCAAAAAACTCAAAATAGAAATATCATTTGACCCAGGAATCCCACTCCTAGGAATTTACCCCAAGAATGCAGCAGCCCAGTTTCAAAAAGACAGATGCACCCCTATGTTTATTGCAGCACTATTTACAATAGCCAAGAAATGGAAGCAACCTAAGTGCCCATCAGTAGATGAATGGATTAAGAAGAGGTGGTACATATACACAATGGAATATTACGCAGTCATAAGAAAAAAACAAATCCTACCATTTGCAACAACATGGATGGAGCTGGAGGGTATTATGCTCAGTGAAATAAGCCAGGCCAAAAAAGACAAGTATCAAATGATCTCACTCATATGTGGAGTATAAGAACAAAGAAAAAAAACAACAACAACAAAAAAAACTGAAGGAACAAAACAGCAGCAGACTCACAGAACCCAAGAACGGACTAATAGTTACCAAAGGGAAAGGGACTGGGGAAGAAGGGCAGGAAGGGAGGGATAAGAGGGTAAAAGGGGCATTTCGATTGGCAGACATAGGGTGGGGGGGCCACGGGGGGCACTGTACAGCTCAGAGAAGACAAGTAGTGATTCTCATCTCACTATGCTGATGGACAGTGACTGTAATAGGGTTGGTGGGGGGGACCTGATGAAGGGGGTAGTTTAATCATCACAATATTGCTCATGTAATTGTAGGTTAATGATACTAAAATAAAATAAATTAAAAAAAAACATAGGCAAAAATCTCCTGAATATAAGCATAAGTGACTTCTTCCTGAACGCATCTCCTTGAGCAAGGGAAACAAAAGCAAAAATGAACTCATGTGACTACATCAAACTAAAAAGTTTCTGTACAACAAATGACACCATCAACAGAACAAAAAGGTGTCCAACAGTATAGGAGAATATATTTGTAAATGACATATCTGACAAGGGGTTAACATCCAAAATATATAAAGAACTTACACGCCTCTACACCCAAAAAGCAAATAACCCGATTAAAAAATGGGCAGAGGATATGAAGAGATAGTTCTCCAAAGAAGAATTTCAGATGGCCAACAGACACATGAAAAGATTCTCCACATCACTAATCATCAGGGAAATGAAAATTAAAACCACAATGAGATATCACCTCACACCAGTAAGGATGGCCACCATCCAAAAGACTAAGAAAAACAAATGCTGGTGAGGATGCAGAGAAAGGGGAACCCTCCTACACTGCTGGTGCGAATGTAAGCTACTTCAACCATTGTGGAAAGCAATATGGAGTTTCCTAAGAAAACTGAAAATACAAATATCATTTGACCCAGGAATCCCACTCCTTGGAATTTACCCAAAGAATACAACTTCTCAGATTCAAAAAGACATATGCACCCCTATGTTTATTGCAGCACTATTTACAATAGCCAGGAAATGGAAGCAACCTAAGCGTCCATCAGTAGATGAATGGATAAAAGAAGATGTGGTATATATACACAATGGAATACTATTCAGCCATAAGAAGGAAACAAATCCTGCCATTTGCAACAACATGGATGGAGATGGAGGATATTATGCTCAGTGAAATAAGCCAGGCGGAGAAAGACACGTGCCAAATGAGGTCCTTCATTTGTGGAGTATAACACTGAAGCAAAACTGAAGGAACAAAATAGCAGCAGACTCAGAGACTCCAAGAGGGAACTAGTGGTTACCAAAGGGGAGGGGTTTGGGAGGGTGGATGGGGAGGGAGGGAGAACAGGATTGTGGGGTATTATGTTTAATACACATGGTGTGGGGGATCACGGGGAAAACAGTGTAGCACAGAGAAGGCAAACAATGAATTTGTGTCATCTTACTACACTGATGGACAGTGACTGAATTGGTGTATGAGTGGGGAGTTGATAATATGGGTAAATGTAGTAGTCACATTTTTTTATGTGAAACATTCATAAGAGTGTATATGAATAATACCTTAATAAAAAATTTTTCAAAAAAATGCTACATATTTTGCAGGATGGTCTTAAAATCGGCAACATGCTTTTCCATTCCCTTATTAGTTCTGAGAATTCCTCATTAATTCTGCATTCTTTCCAGATTTATTTCCATAGTGCAAACTCTGCTTTTCTCAAAGGAAATGATACACTCATAGCCCATCAACCTTTTTCATTCTTAGAGCAGAATATTATATTTACAGAGATTTTATGTATTAATTCCTTAAATACACTAGTTGAGCATTTTTATACTCTAGAAATTATGAAGAATACACAATGGTGGGATGATTAAAGTTGTTGCTACCCTAATGGAGCATACAGCCTCCAGTTGAGGAGACAATTAGGTAAGCACTTACATTAAAGTAGATTTTTACTATCATAAAGGAAGTTAGGGTGCTCCAAGAGGACATTGCAAGGGCAAGCAGCCTGGCTTAAGTAATCTAAGAAGGATTCTTGAAAGAAGTGTTTCAGCTAATATGTGAAGTATGTATAATTATTATCCGGCCACAGATAGAAAGAGTATTCTATGCAATATAAATTTCCTGGGGCAATGTAATTTCCATGGAATTTGTAGTAACTGAAAGAACTTTTTTATGGGAATAGTGAAGACTGTGAGAGAATATTTGCACAAGATGGAACTGATGTTTTACAATGGGGCCAGATCATAAAACGTGTAGCAAGGATTTTTCTGTTGAACACAATGGAAAGCTTACTGAAACGCTTTTGGCAAAGAATTGGCATCATTAGATTTATAATTTGATAGTGGAATTAGTCCCGTTTAGATACATAATGTGGGCCTGTATCAAATCCCTGTTCCATGACAATTTCTCAGTTAAGAATGTAAGGATTATAGTATCTTGCCTAGGTCTATGTAACAGAATGATTAAACAATAAAGTGTTATTATATCATAAAACAAGATGAATGAATATGCAGTGTTTCCAGGGTTAGTTAATTCAGTAGCTTATCAACTTCAGTGTTCTATTAGCTTCTGTGGAATGTTCTTATTTCTAAATTTACAAAAAAAAAAAGAAAGTGTGGGTGGATTTTGGGCAGGCAACCAACAGTGTCTGCTGTGCTATAGCATAGCCGAAAAGACCCTGTGTAGTCTGGCCAATGCCTATTCTTCTGTCCTCAACTTCTGTCACCTATCTCTATGACATTCACTATATTCTACCTTAGACTCTTCACATTTGCTGCTTCTTTTGCCTGCAATGTGAAGGAAAATGTCTGTGGATAAGTAACCAATGCTATCTATGAAATGCCATTTTCAGATCCTTTATTTTTTTCATGTAAACAAGTTAACTGAATTAGGAATGATAATCTCAAGGTGGGGGCCACTTTATCTGACTTCCCTAAGGCTCCTCACTCTAATGACCTTGCTCACATTACCTCATGCTCATCTAATCTCTTATATTGGTAGAGTATTCTGTGTATCTCACCGCCTTCTCATATAGTACCTCAGTTGATTCTTATGCAAGATCCATAAGGTAGGCAGAAGAGCCCAGAGGTCAAGTGGACCTATCCAGAGTCACCCAAATGACTCCTGGATCAAAAATTAGTTCGCACAGCTGTGACTCTTTAGGTATTTGTCTAAAAATTCTCTCAACTTATCATTCACTCTTAACTGTGATGATACTCTTATTTCTTGCATTTGAGAAACATTGTACTAAATAATAACAGAGTATGGTTTGGACAAAAGACCTGAAACTGTAGAAAGAGAATGAATTAAATTGATATGGAAAACTAAGTCAAATCATGTTTAAGTTTCACTACTCTGGCAGTAGGAAATATGAGCCCACAGTCCAGTTAAGCCAGCCATTTGCATAAGCCTCCTCAGGAAACTCCAAAATGGCTTTGCACCTGCTCCAAAATATTGGCAAGCGAAGCCCTTTGAATCAGACAGACCAGGGTGCACTGGAATTAGCCTTCAGAGGCTCACTCATGCCTAGCCAGTTTGTAGGATAATGGCAGTGAGCCCAGATGGGCTGCATACTGTGATTGCTTATACTGTACCAGAGAGATGTGTACTTTGATATTCAAATATGTATTGTAACATCCATTTTCATTAGAAGTTCCCCCACTAAAAAGCAAACAGCAAACAGAAACAAGGCAATCTCCTTCCTAAAATCTAACTAAAATCAGATATTAAAATGACTTATCTTTTTATCATGAATGATGTACTTTTGTTTACCTGATTATTGCTTGAGGCATCACAATATACTTATACGATCAGACCTGAAAAATCATTTTAGTTCAAACACACCATCAAAAAAAACTAATTTTCTTTGCTTAGATGTGTATGCTTAAATATTTATGTCTAAATGTTTGTGCATCTGTTTTGCATTTTATACTTTCTATGTACAAAATTATTTTGCTGTTTTATTTTTTCATCTAAATGAAAGCATGTCAATAGGACATTTATTGGGCTGTAAGTGAATGTAATCAGAAAGATGCAATCAGTATTATGGATCTTGTGTTCAGCTTCTTATGTGCTTACCAATGTACTACTTGGTGCCTCCCTCAAGCCTCAAGCCCAAACCCTACTTCCATATCCACACATTGTCTACATTATATTTATGTCAAAATACAGCTTAGCAATTTCCTTTGCCATTGGAGCAAATGCTTTGAATTGTTTACAGTTTTTTAATCTCAAGGAATTCTTTTTTTCTAAAAATAAATTGTTTTGTAAACCAGTATTTTAAGGGGTGGAGTGTTTAAAATGAAAATATTCAATGGAAGAGAATAGAGTCTATAAACAGACCCATGACTGGGTTTGATCTTAGGCAAACTATTAAATTGCCCTATGTTCCACTCATTGGTAAAATAAAGATAATAAAATATCTCTAAATAGGTTTTAATGATTGGCTACTTGAAGCATAGGGGAACATGTTCAGACTCACCTTATGGGCCAGAATCACCCTGATATTAAAACCAGAAAAGGACAGTATAAAAACAAAATTATAGGTCAACATCTCTGAAGAATATAGATGCAAAAATCCTCAATTAAATATTGGAAAACTGAATTGGACAATATATTAAAAGGATCATACACCATGATAAAGTGGGATTAATCCAGGGATGCACAGATGGCTCAACATCTCCAAATCAATGTGATACACCACATTAACAAAATGAAGGGTAAAAATCATATGATAATCTCAATTGATGCAGAGAAAATATTTGACAAAATTCAACATCCATTCATAGTAAAATCTCTCAGGAAAGTAGATATTGAGAGAATGCACGTCAACATAATAAAGGCCATATATGATAAGCCCACAGTTAATATCATACTCAGTGGTAAAAAGGTGAAAACTTTTCTTCTAAAATCAGGAAAAAAGCAAGCATACCCATTCTTACCACTTTTATTCATATAGTATTGGAAGTCCTTGCCAGAGCAATTTGGCAAGAAAAAGAAATAAAATGCATTCTAATAAGCATGGAAGAAGTAAATCTACAGATAACATGATATTGTTTATACAAAAACCCTAAAAACTCCACCGAAACACTGTTAGAATAATAAAGTCAAGATTCAAGATTAAAAATCAATATACAAAAATCAGTTACATTTTATATGCTAGTAATGAACTATCAGAAATAGAAATTAAGAAAATAATCCCACTTAAAATTACATCAAAACTAATAAAATACCTAGAAGGTGAAATATCTATATGTTGAAAACTGTAAGACATTGATTACAGAAACTGAAGAAGATAAAAATAAATGGAAAGATATTCCATGCTCATAAATTGGAGGAATTAATATTGCTAAAGTGTCCATACTACCCAAAGGAATCTACAAATTCAATGTAATGCCTATCAAAATGCCAATAGAAACTTTCACAGATATATACAAACAATCCTAAAATTTGTATGGAACCAAAAAAGACACTGAAAAGCCAAAGAAATCTTGAGAAAGAAGAACAAAGCTCAAGGTATCACACTTCCTGATTTCAAACTATATTATATAAAGCTATAGTACTCAAAACAGTATGGTAAAAACACACATAGATCAATGGAATAGAACAGAGAACTCAGAAATAAACCCATCCATTTATATGGTCAATGAATTTATGACAAAAGAGCCAAAAATATACAATGGGGAAAGGATAGTCTCTTTTAATAATTGGTATTGGGAAAATCAGACAGCCATATGCAAAAGAATAAAACTGGATTACTATCTTACAGCATACACAAAAATCAACTCAAAATGAATTAAAGACTTAATACATAAGACCTGAGGCCATAAAACTCCTAGAAAAAAACACAATGGGTAAATTCCTTAACATTGATGTAGACAATGATCTTTTGTGTTTGACGCCAAAAGGAAAGGCAATAAAAACAAACAAATGGGAGTATGTTAAATTGAAAAGTTTCTCCACAGCAAGAGAAACCATCAACAATATGAAATGGCAATCTACAGAATGGGAAAAAATATTTAGAAATCATATATCCAATAAGGGGTTAATATCCAAAATATATAAGGAACTCATGCTACTCAAAAAACAGCAAAACAATTTAAAAAACAACTCA
>JAQQAC010016209.1:94888308-94941334 GCA_029783875.1 Phataginus tricuspis | reverse complement strand
CCTCAGGATAATAAAGAACAGAGGCTATGAACAGGTAATTCATATAAAAGGCAATAGAAATGACTAATACATGAGAAGGTACTCAGACTTTCTTAATAATCAGGGAATCTGTTGAACCCGAACTCTACTCCCTCTATCATTGTGTTTCATGTAGTGATGAAAACAACAAAGGAAATGTGAGTTAATTAATTATAGTTGGACAAATTGTATGTCCTCCAAAAGATATGTTTATATTCTAATCCCCAGAACCTTTGGATATTATTTTATGTGGGGAAAGGTCTGATAATTTAAAGATCTTGAGAAGAGGAGTTTATCCTGGATTATTAGGGTGGGCCCTAAATGTAGTCATATGTATTCTCATAAGAGAGAGGTAGAGGGAGTTTTGACACAGAATAAAAGGCAATGTGAACAAGGAACCAGACATAGGGATGATGCAACCAACAAGCCAAAAATGCCAAGCAATGCTGAGTCACCAGATGTGAGAGGTGACATGGAATGGATTCTTTCCTAGACCCAGAGGGAGTGAGGATCTGCCAACACCATGATTTCAGATTTCTCACCTCCAGAACTGTCAGAGAATTAGTTTCTGTTGCTTTAAGCCACCAAGTTTGTAGAAATTTGTTATGACAGTCCTAGGAAACTAATACACCAACATTAAGGATTGTCTGATCTGGTCAAGGCAATAGAAAGGGTGGATAGGTACTATACTGTTCCTTAAATGCAACGAAATAAATTTCTCTTTTCCTCAATACCTATCTGAAATAATAATTTCCCCCTGTAATTCTGGGGGAAAATCTGAGGGCAAAACACCTTTGAAACCAAAATCAGTCAAAGGGAGAAATAAAGTGGGAGAAACCTGTTTATTTCTTAGAAGCAGTCCACTTCTGCTTTCTCATGCCTCTCTTGACCCAGCTGCAGAAGAAGAGGTCCCACCCAACTTCTCTGGTCCAGATATGCCCTCACTAGCCCTTGTAATTACCTACTCATATGGAGATGGACTACTTCTCTCCACCCCTTGGAAACACCTGTTGATATGGAGATGCTCTAAGGCCAGGTGAGAGATTCTGGAAATATTGCAATCTTACCCACACCCCCTCGGTTTGAAAAAATTAAAGATTGATAATACCCATTATTAGCAAAATGTGAGGCAAGGATCCATCTCATATGCTCCTCATTTAAGTATAAATTAATACAATCTTTTAGAAGAATAATTGTCAGTACCTATTTAATTTTACAGTATGCACAGCAATTATACTTCCATGTCTATTCTGAATAATATTTGTACTCTTCACAATGAGACACTTATGAGAATATACAGTGTAACATGACTTGATATTTAGTGTAGCATTATTTGATAAAGAGAAAAAAACCTATTTACCTAAATGCCCAGTAAAAGGGAAGAAAGTAAATCAAATATGGTTTGGAATACTATGTGCTGGTAAAAAGAGAAAGTGATAGATTTATAAAACTGACATGGAATGATCCATAAATATATTTCTTTACCTAAAAATGCAAATCAGAGCATAATATGTATAGTTTAATGTTTATGAAAGACCTTGAATCCATCTGCAATACTTCTGCACCCCACTAGTCAATATACCATCTTGTCTCACTTGTACTATTGCATAACTTCCTAACTGTTCTCCTGCCTTCACACTTGCTCCCTTATAATACATTGTCTACACAGTAGCTTAGGGATGTTTGTAACATGTAAAATTACATCAGTCACCCCCACTTAAAACATTTCATGGATTCCCTCTACTCTTAGAAAAAAGTAAAAAAGGAAAGAAAAGAGAAAACCCTCTTTATTATAACCTTAAAGAACCTCTGAAATCTTGTCATACTACACTTGCCTGCAGTCTAGGATGTTCCATTCTAACTGTGGGTCAGAACATGTTTTTCCTAACTCCAGCCTGTATTATTCGGTCCCTTTTCCTAGAATACATTTTCCCTATTGTCTAAATTGACTGGCTCATTCTCATCATTAAAACCTCAACTCAAGTTTCAGCTCTTCAGAGAGGGCATCTTGGACACCGTATGCTGCTCTTGGATCTCCAGCTGTAGGGTGTGAAATTGACCAGTTCCTCTCCCCATCCCCTCACAAGAATATCATCACCACACTGTCACCAAGGTCACACTTCACATGTGCTGCTTCTAGTCAATGCCTGGGTGTAACAGGGGTGCAAAGTCAGACTCCTTCCTAGAAGATACTGGATTCTTCTGACAGATGATTTTGGCTTGAGGACTTACCATCAGTCAAAACTTCAATAGAAATTCAATTGTATGACTTTTTCTCCTTCCCCCTCTTTTTCACAGTTACAGCTACATTGTCCTTACTACCAGGGGCCTCTCAGCTTCCTACGACTCACTCTACATTTTCTCTCACAGGTGTAGTTCCCAGCCAAACTCCTGTACTTCTAAATTCATCTTGGTGTCTCTCTGTCAGAGGAACAAGACCAGCACACCATATCTAAAGTGGCTTCTTCTAGTCAGTATCTCATTCCCTTATTTTCTTCAGTGTATTAATGTAGCCTGAAATGATTATTTATAAATATTCATGTTGTTCTCCCAACTCCACTCTGAGGCCCATGAAGACCATATTTTTCTTATTTATTCTGTGTCTCCAGCATAGCGTGTAGCACTAATTAGGTATGATAACTGATGTATCAATGAAATATTCATTAATTACCTAGCAAACAAAGAAAAGGACATAAACTAAGGTTTTAATAGTCCTTAGCTACATTGAGGAGAATAGGATTAACGGACAGTTCTGAAGGAGGAACTTCAAATTTTACTCTGAACACTTTAAATTTTTAGCAAATGTTTAATTTTCTTACTTGATTTACAATTTTGAAGAAATTGGAAAAGAGAAATGCAAATATTAATAACTCATATCAATGTAAGAAAAGAATTCAAACTGAATTCAAAGTTTAGACCAAAATAATACATTTTTTCATCCAACTTTCTGATACTTAATCTTGTTTTAATGAGATTTTAAAACCTATTATAAAAATCTAGAAAAAAACTTTATTTAGTGAACATTAAAAAATCTGCATGCTTGTTTCACAAATCTGTAATCTAAAGAGAGAATGGGTAATGAAAAGAGTATGTGAGGGAAGGAAGAGAAATGTTTCTAGTGTCACTGTTTAACAAGAAACAAAATGATGTTTGGTTAAAACATACCACTTGGTATTTGTCCCATCTGTTCCTCCTTTCCTATCTTTTGGATTAATTTGGTTTTTAGTATTTAATCTCATTTCTCCTACTGATTTGTTAGCTCTAACAAATTTTTAAACAGTTACTCTAGGTCTTAGAATATGTATCTTATTTATCTTCATCTATCTTCAAATACTGGACCATATAAGAATCTTTGAACAGGATAATTTCATTTATCTATTTCCAGCCTGTCAAGCTATTTTTTTCATGTTTTCTTCTATTATGTACATTTTTGTTATTTTTTATTTTCAATGCTAATAATCTCATAAGTAATTCACACACACATTTATGCATATTGTTGCATATGTAAATTGGTTTCTCGGGAAGCAGAAACTCATTTCTTAGATGGAGAGTACCATAGAGTAATTTTATTGGGGATATTCTACAGATTGATGATTGCAGAAAAGAAGGAAGCAGGATTTAGTGGAGAGGCTGGGATGTGAAGCAGTCTCAACAAAGGCCTTAGCTTACCCCATGGTGAGTTATGAGGCTGGCATGAACATTCATATATGTCCTGTGATGCAGTGAGGGAACCAATATTTTATTTTCCCATATTGACACCAGTAAATGGATATAGGCTGTTCCCAGAAAGAAGCTTTAACCTTGAAGAGTTAGTTATCTCCAGTAAGGGCAATTTCAGAAGAGGGCAGAAAGCTGAAGGCTATCAGTTAAGAGAACTCACTAACTTGGGAAATAAGTCCTTTAATTCTGAACCTGAAGAGGATATCAATAATACACCAAATAGCCCATTGGTACATAGGTGATTAGACAAGTGATACACAGATTAGATACAGAAATTACATAGATATGAATTTTGTTAGCAGGTAGACAATAATGTGCCTAGCTGTAACTTTCATTCTTTCTTTATTTTTATTTTTTATTTTGGTATTATTAATGTACAATTACATGAGCAAGATTATGGTTACTAGACTCGCCCCATTATCAAGTCCCCACCACATACCCCATTACAGTCACTGTCCATCAGCGTAGCAGCATGCTATAGAATCATTACTTGTCTTCTCTGTGTTGGACAGCCTTCCCTGTCCCCCCTCCCACATTATGCATGCTAATCATAATGGCCAATTTTCCCCCTTATCCCTCGCTTCCCACCCATCCTCCCCAGTCTCTTGTCCTTTGGTAACTGTTAGTCCATTCTTGGGTTCTGTGAGTCTGCTGCTCTTTTGTTCCTTCAGTTTTTGCTTTGTTCTTATACTCCACAGATGAGTGAAATCATTTGGTGCTTGTCTTTCTCCACCTGGCTTATTTCACTGAGCATAATACCCTCTAGCTCCATCCATGTTGTTGCAAATGGGAGGATTTGTTTTCTTCTTAAGGCTGAATAATATTCCATTGCATATATATACCACGTCTTTATCCATTCATCTACTGATGAACACTTAGGTTGCTTCCATTTCTTGGCTATTGTAAATAGTGCTGCGATAAACATAGGGGTGCATATGTCTTTTTCAAACTGGGCTGCTGCATTCTTAGGGTAAATTCCTAGGAGTGGGATTCCTGGGTCAAATGGTATTTCCATTTTGAGTTTTTTGAGGAACCTCCATACTGCTTTCCACAATGGTTGAACTAATTAGCATTCCCACCAGCAGTGTAGGTGCGTTCCCTTTTCTCCACATCCTCGCCAACATTTGTTGTTGTTTGTGTTTTGGATGTTGGCAATCCTCACTGGTGTGAGGTGATATCTCATTGTGGTTTTAATCTTCATTTCTCTGATGATTAGTGATGTGGAGCATCTTTTCATGTGCCTGTTGGCCATCTGAATTTCTTCTTTAGAGAAGTGTCTATTCATGTCCTCTGCCCATTTCTTAATTGGATTGTTTTCTTTTTGTTTGTTAATGTGTGTGAGTTCTTTATATATTTTGGATGTCAACCCCTTATCGGATACGTCATTTATGAATATATTCTCCCATACTGCAGTATGTCTTTTTGTTCTACTGATCGTGTCCTTTGCTGTACAGAAGCTTTTAACCTTGATATAGTCCCACTTGTTCATTTTTGCTTTTGTTTCCCTTGCCTGGGGAGATATGTTCATGAAGAAGTCGCTCATGATTATGTCCAAGAGATTTTTGCCTATGTTTTTTTCTAAGAGTTTTACGGTTTCATGACTTGCATTCAGGTCTTTGATCCATTTTGAATTTACTTTTGTGTATGGGGTTAGACAATGATGCAGTTTCATTCTCTTACATGTAGCTGTCCAGTTTGGCCAACACCAGCTGTTGAAGAGGCTGTCATTTCCCCATTGTATATCCATGGCTCTTTTATCATATATTAATTGACCGTGTATGTTTGGGTTAATATCTGGACTTTCTATTCTGTTCCACTGGTCTATGGGTCTGTTCTTCTGCCAGTACCAAATGGTCTTCATTACTGGGGCTTTTAGTAGAGCTTGAAGTTGGAAAGAGAGATCCCCCTGGCTTTATTCTTCCTTCTCAGGATTGTTTTGGCTATTTTGGGCCTTTTGAGGTTCCATATGAATTTTAGAACTATTTGTTCCAGTTCAATGAAGAGTGCTGTTGGTATTTTAATAGGGATTGCATTGGATCTGTAGATTGCTTTAGGCAGGGTGGACATTTTGAGAATATTCTTTCAAGTCAAGAGCATGGAATGAATTTCCATTTGTTAGTGTCCTCTTTAATTTCTCTTAGGAGTGTTTTGTAGTTTCCAGGGTATAGGTCTTTTACTTCCTTGGTTAGGTTTATTCCTAGGTATTTTATTCTTTTTGATGCAATTGTGAGTGGAATTGTTTTCCTGATTTCTCTTTCGGCTAGTTCATCAATAGTGTATAGGAAAGCAACAGATTTCTGTATATGAATTTTGTATCCTGCAACTTTGCTGAATTCAAATATTAGTTCTAGTAGTTTTGGAGTGGAGTCTTTAGGGTTTTTTATGTTCAATATCATGTCATCTGAAAATAGTGACAGTTTGACTTCTTCCTTACCAATCTGGATGCCTTTTATTTCTTTGTTTTGTCTGATTGCCATGGCTAGGACCTCCAGTACTATGTTGAATAACAGTGGGGAGAGTGGGCATCCCTGTCTTGTTCCCTATTTTAGGTGAAAAGCCTACAGCTTCTCACTGTTAAATATGATGTTGGCTGTGGTTTTGTTGTATATGGCCTTTATTATGTTGAGGTACTTGCCCTCTATACCCATTTTGTTGATAGTTTTTATCATGAATGGATATTGAATTTTGTCGAATGCTATTTCAGCATCTATGGAGATGATCATTTGGTTTTTGTCCTTCTTTTTGTTGATGTGGTGGATGATGTTGATGGATTTTTTAATATTGTACCATCCTTGCATCCCTGAGATGAATCCTACTTGATCATGGTGTATGATCCTCTGGATGTATTTTTGATTTTGGTTTGCTAATATTTTGTTGAGTATTTTTGCCTCTATGTTCATCAGGGATATTGGTCTGTAATTCTCTTTTTTTGTGGGGTTTTTGCCTGATTTTGGTATTAGAATGATTATGGATTCATAGAATGAGTTTGGAAGTATTCCCTCCTCTTCTATTTTTTGGGAAACTTTAGGAAGAATGGGTACCATATCTTCTCAATATGTCTTATAAAATTCAGCAGTGAATCCATCTGGTCTGGGGGTTTTGTTTTTGGGTAATTTTTTGATTACCAATTCATTTTCATTGCTGGTAATTGGTCTGTTTAGATTTTCTGTTTCTTCCTTGGTCAGTCTTGGAAGATTGTATTTTTCAAGAAAGTTGTTCATTTCTTCTAGGTTATCCAGCTTGTTAGCCTATAGATGTTCATAGTATTGTCTAATAATTTTTGGTATTTCTGTGGGGTCCGTTTTGATATTTTCTTTCTCATTTGTGATTCTGTTTATGTGTGTAGATTCTCGTTTTCTCTTAATAAGTCTGGCTAGGGGTTTGTCTGTTTTGTTTATTTTTTCAAAGGACCAGCTCTTGGTTTCATTGATTTTTTCTATTATTTTATTCTTTACAATTATATTTATATCTTCTCTGACCCTTATTATGTGCCTCTTTCTGCTAATTTTGGGCCTCATTTGTTCTTCTTTTCCAAGTTTCAATAATTGTGACTTTAGACTACTCATCTGGGATTGTGAACTTCTTTAAATAGGCCTAGATTACTATATACTTTCCTCTTAGAACTGCCTTGGCTGCATCCCATAGAAGTTGGGGCATTGTGCTGTTGTTGTCATTTGTCTCCATATATTGCTTGATCTCTGTTTTAATTTTGTCATTGATTCGTTGATTATTTAAGAGCATTGTGTTAATCCTCCATGTGTTTTTGAGCCTTTTTGTTTTCTTTGTACAATTTATTTCTAGTTTTATACCTTTGTGATCTGAGAAGTTGGTTGGTAAAATTTCAATCTTTTGAATTCACTGAGGCTCTTATTGTGGCCTAGTATGTGGTCTATTCTGGAAAATGTTCCATGGGCACTTGAGAAGAATGTGTATCCTGCTGCTTTTGGGTGGAGAGTTCTGTAGATGTCTGTTAGGTCCATCTGTTCTAGTGTGTTGTTCTGTGTCTCTGTGTCTTTACTTATTTTCTGTCTGGCTGATCTGTCCTTTGGAGTGATTGGTGCGTTGAAGTCTCCTAAAATGAATGCATTGCATTCTATTTCCTCCTTTAATTCTGTTAGTATTTGTTTCACATATGTCACTGCACCTGTGTTGGGTGCATATGTATTTATAATGATTATATCCTCTTTTTGGACAGACCCCTTTATCATTATGTATTGTCCTTCTTTATCTCTTGTTACTTTCTTTGTTTTGAACTCTATTTTGTCTGATACAAGCACTGTAACACCTGCTTTTTCTCACTACAGTTTGCATGCAGTATATTTTTCCATCCCATCACATTTAGTCTCTGTATGTCTCTGGGTTTAAGGTGAGTCTCTTTTAAGCAGCATATAGATCGGTCTTGCTTTTTTATCCATTCTGTTACTGTGTCTTTTGATTGGTGCTTTCAATCCATTTACATTTAGCATCATTATTGACAGATATGTACTTATTGCCATAGCAGGCTTTGGATTCATGGTTACCAAAAGTTCAAGGGTAGCTTCTTTACTATCTAACCATATAACTTAACTCTTTTATTAAGCTATTATAAACACAGTCTGATGGTTCTTTATTTCTCTCTGTTCTTATTCTTCCTTCTCTATTCTTTATATGCTAGGTGTTTTATTCTGTACTCTTTTGGGTTTCCCTTGACTGCTTTCATGTATAGCTGATTTTATTTTTTGCCTCTAGTTAGTATTTGGTTGGTCTGCTTTCTTTGCTGTGATTTTATTTTTTCTGGTGACATCCATTTAGCCTTAGGAGTACTTCCATCTAGAGCATTCCCTTAAAAATATCGTGTAGAGGTGGTTTGTGGGAGGCAAATTCCCTCAACTTTTGCTTATCTGGAAATTATTTAATCCCTCCTTCAAATTTAAATCATAATCTTTATGGATACAGTTTTCTTGGTTCAAGGCCCTTCTGTTTCATTGCATTAAATATATCATGCCATTCTCTTTGGCCTGTAACGTTTCTGTTGAGAAGTCTGGTGATAGCCTGATGGGTTTTCCTTTGTAGGTGATCTTTTTTCTCTTTCTGGCTGCTCTGAATACCCTGTCCTTGTCTTTGATCTTTGCCATTTTAATAATTATATGTCTTGGTGTTTTCCTCCTTGGGTCCCTTGTGCTGGGAGATCTGTGGGCTTCCATAGTCTGAGAGACTGTTTCCTTCCCCAGCTTGGGTAAGTTTTCAGCAATTATTTCTTCAAAGACACTTTCTATCCTTTTTTCTCTCTCTTCTTCTGTTACCCCTATTATGTGAATATTGTTCCATTTGGATTGGTCACACAGTTCTACTAATATTCTTTCATTCCCAGAGATCCTTTTATCTCTCTGTCTCATGTTCTCTGTATTCCAGTTCTCTGATTTCTAGTCCATTAACAGTCTCTTGCACCTCATCCAGTCTGCTCTTAAGTCCTTCCATTGGTTGATTCATTTCTGTTATTTCCTTTCTGGACATCATCTCTTAGCTCTTGCATATTTCTCTGGAGCTCCATGAGCATGGTTATGACTTTTATTTTCAATTATTTTTCAGGGAGATTGGTTATATCTCTCTTACCAGTCCATGTCTCCGGCATTTGAGTGATTTTTGACTGGACCAGGTTATTTTGCCTTTTCATGGTGATAGAATTGATCGCCGGTGAGTGTCACATGTGTCAGCTGGGAGAACAAAGTCTCTTCCTGCTTGCTGGTTACCTTGCCCTTCTCCGCTGCCTGTGCCATTTAACCGCACACAGGGAACAATCTCTGCGTTAATCCCCTGAGCTGTGTGGGCAGGGTGGCCCTTGGGATAGCTAGGGCATTGGCAGGGGTCGCAGACGAGCAGCGTGTGTTCTTTTGCTAGAACGGCACCCATTCATGCTTTCCGGACTTTGCGCCATCTTCCTCTTCCTGTTTCGGGCAGCTGCACGCTGGGGGCAGCCTTTGGTTCTGACCTGGTTAGCTGCACACTGGGAGAAGACTCTGTGTGGTTGCTGTGGGTGGGACTGCTCCCTGGCTGGTCTTCAGCAATGGCAGGTTGCCAGTTTGCTTGCAGTACTTTCGGGGGGAATGAACAGCAGGCTGCTTATTGCTGTAAGGGACTTCAGAGCTGCATTGCCACCCATGGGGATAGGGTGCCTGAAGTTTGTTAAGATTCCCAGTCTGCTGGGCTGAGTGGGCTGGGAAGATTTTGTCCACCTGTTAAACCCTCATCCCTTTAAGACTTTTAATGTGCCCACTTTTCTTTTGTCCGAGGGGTGCTGGCTTTGGGGACCCACTGGCAGTCTTAGTCTTGGATTTTACTTTTCCGTTTCTCTAATATCCAGTACACCATGCAATGTGTGTCTGTGCTCCCAGTGCTGATTAGTAGGCTGGTTATTTAGCAGTCCTGTGCTTCCACTCCCTCCCCACTCTGAGTCTTTTCTTCCTGCCAGTGACCTGGGGTGGGGGGAATGCTCGGGTCCTGCTGGGTCACGGCTTTGTATCTTACCCTTTTCATGAGATGCTGAGTTCTCACAGATGTTGATGTAGCCTGGCTGTTGTACTGTATCTTCTGCTCTCTCTTTTATGAATAGTTGTATTTGCTGTATTTTCAAAATTTATATGGTTTTGGGAGATTTCCGCCACCCTACTCAACACTGCCATCTTGAGCACCTCCATCAGCTGTGACTTTCTTTTAACCTACTTGGATTTCACTGATCTTGGATGTGTGAGATCTTTTGACAATCATGAAAAATTCTTAATCATTATTTCTTCAAATATTTTTTTCTGCTCCATTCTTACTCTTTTTCTTTGTCCAACTCCCATTATGTATGTTACACCATTTGGTATTGCACACCTCTCTCAGATTTTCTGTTTGTTTGTTTTCTTTCTTTGTTTCAGTTTGGATAAATTTTTATTAACTTTCTTCAAATTCACTGACCTTTTATTTTGTCATGTTTTATCTGCTATTAAATCTGTTGAAGGAATTTTTCAATTCCAATGCTATCTTTTTTCATTATTAGAATTTCCACTTAATTATTTAATATAGTTTGCATTTTCCTGCCTATATTCCACATCTCTTCAAACATGTAGGTTATCTTTCACTCTACTCTTTCACATATTTATCATAGTAAAAAAAATCGTTCTCTGCTAATTCCAGTATCTACATGACCATTGTTGCCTACTATTGATTTTTCTCTTGATTATGGGTCATGTGCTCCTAGTTTGCATTTTTCATATTGTTAATTATTTTTATGCCAGTTATTGTATATAAAAAACAGTAAAGACTTAACTGTATTACATTAATCCTGAGAGAAGGACACACTTCATCCTGTATGAGGCAATAAGGTAGTAAGTAGTCTGAGTCTATCTAAGATGTGATTGAGCTGAATCTGGAATTTATTGCAAATTCAGTTCTCCACAGAATTATAATATTTTGAGAACTTTCATGACTTTATCTTCAATATTGCTTGGATATTTTTCTTTGCTTTAAGCCCAGCTTTCTGTTTCTTAAAATGTGGGCATCTATACCCTGTTTTTAAGCTCATTTACCTGCTTTTCATATCTATTAGGAGTTCTATTTAATCTTCATATCTACCCTGTCTCTTTGTGCATCTGGGTAACTTTCTACTCTGCTTCTCTATTCAGTGGTCCACTATTGCTTCAGTTGGCAAAACTTGCATTTTCCTTGTCTGGGGTCTCTCTTAGTCCTCTTTGTCCTTAGCTCTCAGCATGCTGCACCCATACATTCAATGAAGGCCTCATGGAAAATTTAGGCACGTAAGTGGAAACTGGTTTTGTCATTGCAGGTCCTCTGGATTCTTATCTCTTACTCCAAGCCACATCCAGTTGGCCAATAAACATTTGTTAAGATTAGCTGGTGTCTCCTTATCTGGTCAGTAGTGAGTTTGCGCCTCTCCCTATAGTGCCCCCAAAGTTGTAAGCATTGCAGTCATACATCTCTTCTCTCTTAGGAAAGGAATACTCTTTTCTGGAAGTTATCACTTTTAATTAGCATTTTGTGTGAGATATATAAGTATACATATGTATATATGTGTGTATATATATATAATCTCATGTTATACATATGTATATATATCATATATATGTGTGTATGTGTACACACACATACAGGAGAGACAGAGAGAGATAGAGACAGGAAGAGAAAAAAAGAGAGAGCTTTTTCAGATTTTTCTCATTGTTGGGATAGGAGTGGTAGTCAACTGTGAATTTTTACATCAAAACTGAAGTCAGGTTATTACTTATTACTAAGTATGTTCTCACAATATGCATTTTCTTTATCAATATACTGACTTAAAATTATAAATTCTTAATCACATTTACACTATTCGTTTCTAACTAAATGATAGTTATTTTATAAATTTATCCAAACTGATGTTTTAAAACTAAATGAATGAAAATAAATATTATTTTCACTGAGAATTCCCCTCCTCTTTTTTCTCTATCTTTTATCACCTTGAACCCTATTTCAATGTATAAAATTATTCCAGATATTTAGATTGACTTTTGTCCTTCATGTCACTTGGTCCTTTTAACTGTTTTTATTTCTTCTTTGTCTCCTCCTGATTTGGGGCATCCACAGAATCATAGATGTCACAGCAAAGAATGACTGACCCTGAATTGTCTGCTGATTCTTCCCTGCTGCTAAGAATGCCTCTTTGCTCTCAAGTTTCCCCATTTCTCTCCCAACTGCAGGAACTAGAAACAGGTCAGGTCAGTATTACAAACTTTTAGGACTACTGATATCAGAATATGGCAAGCATTGTGGGGATGGTATGAAGCAAGGTATCCTCTATCTGATGGATTTCTGCCAGATGGGCTCCCTCAGGTGACTATGAAATCTAACCTTTTATTTTTCAATAAGATGTAAGTCTCTGACTCTTCTCATCCCTTGACTCTTATATAATGTCAGGATAATGAAGTTTCATTCTTGAAGAATGAAATTTTCTTGTCTAAGAGATCTTGAAAGCCTCAGAAGCATTTTCTAGGCTATGTCAGCATGTCTGTCCTGATTGTTGTGTCACTACGGAGAATGAATTGGGAGATCTCAAGCCATTATGTTCTTAGAATCCATCTTGCAAGACACACACACACACACACTTTGTACTTTATACAGTTCTATATGTTCAAATTATTGACTTTCAGAAGCAAAACACATTATTCAAAAATGTAAATAATATATTTTTTAAATGGGTGAATGGTTATATTCACCCACTAGAAACTACTCTTTTAGAAGTATGGCTGATAAGAAAAGGGAAGAAATAGGTTAAAAGAGAAAAAAGTAGGTTCAAAATATATTTTGCCTGGTTTATTTTGATTTGTTTTAAAACATGGAGTAGCCTTAAGCATGTTTACATATTAGGGTGGAGGGACTGTGAACAAGAAGATGTTGAAGACACAGAAGAGAGATGATGCAATAATATAGTCCTTCCTCAACTAACTAGGATGCTTAAGTTATAGTCACAGTCTAACAGCTGGCTGCTAGACATTCTTATTTTCATCATTTTTGTTCTAAATCCATGTTCATGTCTTAGTAAATAAATTCTAGTGAAGAAGTTTCCAACATATCTGGATCATAATAGGAATATGGAAATGGGATTTGTGTAGAAATAAGTATTTTAAACAAGTTTTACATGACTTTTTTTCAGAACTTCTTACTTTAATATGGTATATGAAAAACTATTCAGCCTTTCCTGAACTTATGTGCTCATGGAGTTTCCTACCTCTGCCAAACTTGAAGTCATCTTAGGAGGCTACTATAGTGCAACACACATTGGGAAACTGTTCAAATTACTAGATTTTTATTAGGTTTTGTATAAATCAGCTATTTTTGTGGAATAACAGAGTCTATGTGATATAGAATAATAAACACTTTTTTTTCACATCTTCATATCAGTTAATCTAGCTGCCTCAATAGTAGTAATGGGGTATATCCTTTTCCATGTATTTCTCATCTTCCTCTGGGACAAGTGACCTATTGAAACATGGTTTGCCCATGGTAATGATATAGACAAAAGAGATCACACAAATTTTGTGAGCACAATTTAAGTACCTGCTTTGTATTATATCTATTCACATATCATTGAGCAAAACAAGTCATATGACCAAGTCCAAAGTTAAGGCTCTTGGAAGTATATGATCCTTTTTGTAGATGGACTGCAAAGTTCCATGGAAAAGGGTGAGGCTACATGATGTGAGGAATAATTGGAGCTAATAACTCAATCAACCAGAGTTCTCAGAATTACCATTTCGAATGATGTTGCATGCAGGAATCAGGACACCTGACTGCAGTGTTTCTCAGAGGAAGTTCTATTGGCATTTTACATGAAATAATCTTTCCTGGATATTGTCAGATTTTAGCATTGCTGGCTTTCACCTACCAAATGCCAGTAGATATCCCAACAAACTTCTCCAAATATTCCCTAGGCAATCAATAACATCCATAATTGAGAAACACTCATGGATTGTACTGTTTACTAACTGTGTTCCTTGGGCACATAATTCATCATCCCATTTTTCTTAGACATAAAGAAGAGGTTAAAATGAACAAACTCTAAGTTCTGTTTCAGTGTTAACATTCGATGAATTGAAATATAGAAGACAGAGACGACTGTAATGAATGTGTCTAAAATCCAGAATGTGTGCTTCAGGCCTTTTATTCTACCTCCAAATCATCCTGGGAATGTATGGCTCCATTCTCATACTTTAAGATGACAGTAACAGGCTAAAGAATGTCAGAGAAAAGCAATTAGAATGGTTGTTGAGGACTGACCAGCAGGTCACAATAGTGACATTTGATCCAACTGGGGTTGTTTAGTCAAGAAATAAAAACTTGAACTTGGTTAGAAGAGAGAATTGGAGGATGAAAATGAAAGATCAATAACAGTTTCATTCACTCATTAAACAAATCATAATTGAGTCCCTGATTTGTGCTAGGTGTCATTTGGAGTTTTCAAATTTTTCATATAAGAAAGACAAGAAATGTGTTGCCCAGTGTGCAAAGCTAGGATCATTGGGTTAAATTGTAGGTAAATGGCTTTTGGCTTAACATAAGAAGGAAATAATTATTAGGGAGTCTGAAAAAGAAATGGGTAATTTCAGGAGTCACTGAGATGCCTATCACTTGACATATTCAGGTTTTAAGAGAGCAGGGAATAAAACTTATCCATTTTTGAATCCCTGGTAACTTAGCACATGCTGAGCACAGGGTAGGTGTTCAATGGGAATTTTATGAATAAACAAATGCAAGCAAACTGGCTGAGCAGCCACAGTTGCAGAGCAGGTGGAGAACAGCCTCACCCACAGCAACAACACAGAACCTTCTCCCAGCATGCAGTTAATCAGTACAGACCCAGACGCTGATGCTGGCGTTCAGCAGCCAGCATAAACAGAGGAAGCCAGAGCAAGGTCCGGAAGGCACAAAAGGGTGCCGTTCCTGAAGAGGAACACACCCAGCATGTCTGCGAACCCCACAGTGCCCTGGGCTATGCAGAGGGCCGCCATGCCCACGACAGCTCAAGAGGTTATCCCAAAGACTGCTCCTGGTGTGTGGGTAAATGGCACAGGAAGCAGAAGCCAGATAAAAGTCTGGAAGGCACGAAGGGGTGCTGTTCTTGCAGGAGAACACACCTGGCATGCCTGCGACACTCCACAGTGGCCTAGGCTATGCTGAAGGCCGCCCTGCCCATGGCAGCTCAGAAGATTATCCCAGAGACTGCTCCCTGTGTCCAGGTAACCGACACAGGCAGTGGAGAAGGGCAAGGTGACCAGCAAACAGGAAGGGACTTTGTTCTCCAAGCTGACACATGCACCACCTGCTGGTGACCACTTCTAGTGCCATGAAAAGGCAGAAGAATATGTACCAGTCAAAAATCACCCAAACAACTCCAGAGAGAGAGCCTGGTGAGACAAATGTAACCAATATTCCTAAGAAAGAATTCAAAATAAAAGTCATAACCATGCTGATGGACCTGCAGAGAAATATACAGTAGCTAAGGGATGAAGTCTGGAGGGAGAGAATAAATGAAACAATCAATAGAAGGTCTTAAGAGCAGACTGTACGAGATGCAAGAGACTGTGAGACTGTTAATGGAATAGAAATCAGAGAACAGGAATACAGAGAACATGAGGCAGAGAGAGATAAAAAGATATCTAGGAATGAAAGAATATTAAGAGAACTGTGTGACCAATCCAAACGGAACAATATTAGCATTATAAGGGTACCAGAAGAAGATGAGAGAGAAAAGGGGATAAAAAGTGTCTTTGAAGAAATAATTGCTAAAAACTTACGCAAGCTGGGGAAGGAAATACTCTCTTAGACCATGGAAGCCCATAGATCTCCCAACACAAGGGACCCAAGGAGGAAAACACCAAGACATATAATAATTAAAATGGCAAAGATCAAAGACAAGGACAGAGTATTAGAGGCAGCCACACAGAGAAAAAGATCACCTACAAAGGAAAACCCATCAGACTGTCATCAGACTTCTCAACAGAAACCTTACAGGGCAGAAGAGAATGGCATGATATATTTAATGCAATGAAACAGAAGGGCCTTGAACCAAGAATATTGTATCCAGCATGATTATCATTTAAATTTGAAGGAGGGATTAAACAACTACCCAACAAGCAAAAGTTGAGGGAATTTGCCTCCCACAAACCACCTCTACAGTATATTTTAAAGGGACTGCTCTAGATGGAAGCACTTCTAAGGCTAAATATATGTCACCAGAGAAAATAAAATCACAGCAAAGGAAACAGATGAACCAATACTAACTAAAGGCAAAAATAAAATCAACTATGACAAAAGAAGTCAAAGGAAACACAAAAGAGTACAGAATAAAACACCTAACATATAAAAATTCGAGGATGAAGAATAAGAAGGAAGAGAAATAAAGAATCAGACTGTGTTTATAATAGCTTAATAAGAGAGTTAAGTTAGACAGTTAGATAGTAAGAAGCTACCCTGGAACCTTTGGTAACCATGAATCCAAAGCCTGCTATGGCAATAAGTACATATCTGTCGATAATGACCCTAAATGTAAATGGACTGAATGCACCAATCAAAAGACATAGAGTAATAGAATGATTAATAAAACAAGACCCTTCTATATGCTGCTGACTCACCTCAAATCTAAAGACATACATAGGCTAAAAGTGAAGTGATGGAGAAATATATTTCATGCAAACAACAGGGAGAAAAAAAGAGGTGTTGCACTACTTGTATCAGACGAAACAGCCTTCAAAACAAAGAAAGTAACTAAAGATAAAGAAGGACATTATGTAATGATAAAGGGGTCTGTCCAAAAAGAGGATATAAATATTAAAATATAAATGCATCCAAAAAGGACCACCGACAGATGTGAAACAAATACTAACAAAATTAAAGGAGGAAATAGAATGCAATGCATTCATTTTAGGAGACTTCAACACACTACTCACTTGAAAGAAACGATCAACCAGACAGGACATCAGTAAGGACACAGAGACACAGAACAACACACTAGAACAGATGGACCTAACATACATCTACAGAACTCTACACCCAAAAGCAAAGGATACTCATTCTTCTCAAGAGCACATGGAACATTTTCCAGAAAAGACCATATACTAGGTTACAAAAAGAGCCTCAGTGAATTCAAAAAGATTGAAATTGTACAAACCAACTTCTCAGATCACAAAGGTATAAAACAAGAAATAAATTGTACAAAGGAAACAAAAGGCTCACAAACACATGGAGGCTTAACAACATGTGCCTAAATAACCAATGGATCAATGACCAAATGCAAACAGAGATCAAGCAATATATGGAGACAAATGACAACAACAGCACAAAGCCCCAACGTCTGTGGGACGCAGCAAAGACAGTTCTAAGAGGAAAGTATATACCAATTCCAGCCTATTTAAAGAAGGAAGAGCAAACTCAAATTAATAGTCTAAGGTCACAATTATTGAAACTGGAAAAAGAAGAACAAATGAAGCCCAAAGTCAGCAGAAGGAGGGACATAATAAAGATCAGAGAAGAAATAAATATAACTGAGAAAAATAAAATAATAGAAAAAAATCAAAGAAACCAAGAGCTTGTTCTTTGAGAAAGTAAACAAAATACATACACCCCTATGCAGAGTTATTAAGAGAAAAAGAGAATCTACACACAAACAGAATCAGAAATGAGAAAGGATAAATCACGATAGACCCCACAGAAATACAAAGAATTATTAAAGAATACTATGAAAATGTATATGCCAACAAACTGGATAACCTAGAAGAAACGGACAACTTCCTAGAAAAATACAACCTTCCAAGACTGACCAAGGAGGAAATATAAAGTCTGAATAGACCAATTACCAGCAAAGAAATTGAATCGGTAATCAAAAAACTACCCAGAACAAAACCTCGGGCCACATGGATTCACTGCTGAATATGATAAGACATACTGAAAAGACATAACACCCATTCTCCTTAAACTTTTCCCAAAAACAGAAGATGAGGGAATACTTCCAAACTCATTCTATGAAGCCAGTATCACTCTAATACCAAAACCAGGCAAAGACCCCACAACAAAAGAAAATTAAAGACCAATATCACTGATGAACATACATGCAAAAATACTCAAAAAAATATTAGCAAACCAAATTGAAAAATACATCAAGGGAATCATACCCCATGATCAAGTGTGATTCATCTCAGGGATGCAAGGATGGTACAACATTTGAAAATCCATCAACATCATCCATCACATCAACATAAAGAAGGACAGAGACCACATGATCATCTCCATAGATGCTGAAAAAGCATTAGACAAAATTCAACATCCATTCATCATAAAAACTCTTAACAAAATGGGTACAGAGGGCAAGTACCTCAATATAAAAAAGGCCATATATGACAAACACACACCCAACATCATTCTTAACAGCTAGAATCTGAAAGCTTTTCACCTAAGATTGGGAACAAGACAGGGATTCCCACTCTCCAAACTGTTATTCAACATAGTACTGGAGGTCCTAGCCATGATAATCAGATAAAACAAAGAAACCAAAGGCATCCATATTGCTTAAGAAGAAGTCAAACTGTCACTATTTGCAGATGATATAAAAAAACCCAAGGACTCCACTCCAAAACTATTAGAACTAATATCTGAATTGAGCAAAGTTGTAGGATACAAAATTAATGAAATCTGTTGCTTTCCTACACACTAATGATAAACTAGCAGAAAGAGGAATCAGGAAAACAATTCCATTCACAATTGTATCAAAAAGAATAAAATACCTAGGAATAAACCTAACCAAGGAAGTGAAAGACCTATACGCTGAAAACTACAAGACACTCTTAAGAGAAATTAAAGAGGACACTAATAAATGGAAACTCATCCAATGCTCTTGGCTAGGAAGAATTAATATTGTCAAAACGGCCATTTTGCCTAAAGCAATCTACAGATTAAATGCAATCCCTATCAAAATACCAACAGCATTTGTCAATAAACTGGAACAAATAGTTCTGAAATTCATATGGAACCATAAAAGTCCCTGAATAGTCAAAGCAATCCTGAGAAGGAAGAATAAAGCTGGGGGGATCTCGCTTCCCAACTTCAAGTTCTACTACAAAGCCATAGTAAACAAGACAATTTGGTACTGGCACAAGAACAGACTCATAGACCTGTGGAATGGAATTGAGAGTCCAGATATTAACCCAAACATATATGGTCAATTAATATACAATAGAGGAGCCATAGATATACAATGGGGAAATGACAGCCTCTTCAACAGCTGGGGTTGGCAAAACTGGACAGCTACATGTAAGAGAATGAAACTGGATCATTGTCTAACCCCATACACAAAAGTAAACACAAAATGGATCAAAGACCTGAATGTAAGTCATAATACCATAAATTTATTAGAAAAAATATAGGCAAAAATCTCTTGGATAATCGTAATACCCCTTTTACCCTATTATCCCTCCCTTCCCGCCCTTCTTCCCCAGTCCCTTTCCTTTTGGTAACTATTAGTCCATTCTTGGGTTTTGTGAGTCTGCTGCTGTGGCCACGGGGAGGACTGTATAGCTCAGAGAAGACAAGTAGTGACTCTCATCTCACCACACTGATGGACAGTGACCGTAATAGGGTTGGTGGGGGGGACCTGATGAAGGGGGTAGTTTAATCATCACAATATTGCTCATGTAATTGTAGGTTAATGATACTAAAATAAAATAAATTGCAAAAAATAAAATTAAAAAAAATCTCTTGGATATAAACATGAGCAACTTCTTCATAAATATATCTCCCCAGGCAAGGTAAACAAAAGCAAAAATGAACAAGTGGGACTATATCAAGCTGAAAAGCTTCTGTACCTCAAAGGACACCATCAATAGAACAAAAAGGCATCCTACAGTATGGAAGAACATATTCATAAATGACATATCCAATAAAGGGTTGACATCCAAAATATATAAAGAGCTCACTCACCTCAATAAACAAAAAGCAAATAATCCAATTAAAAAATGGGCAGAGTATCTGAACAGACACTTCTCCAAAGAAGAAATTCAGATGGTCAACAGGTACATTAAAAGATGTTCCACATCCCTAAGCATCAGAGAAATGCAAATTAAAACCAGAGTGAGATATTACCTCACACCAGTAAGGATGGCCACAATCCAAAAGACAAACAACAACAAATGTTGGCAAGGATGTGGAGAAAAGGGAACCCTCCTACACTGCTGGTGGGAATGTAAATTAGTTCAACCATTGTGGAAATCAGTATGGAGGTCCTCAAAAAACTCAAAATAGAAATACCATTTGACCCAGGAATCCCACTCCTAGGAATTTACCCCAAGAATGCAGCAGCCCAGTTTGAGAAAGACAGATGCACCCCTATGTTTATTGCAGCACTATTTACAATAGCCAAGAAATGGAAGCAACCTAAGTGTCCATCAGTAGATGAATAGATAAAGAAGATGTGGTATATATACACAATGGAATATTATTCAGCCATAAGAAGAAAACAAATCCTACCATTTGCAACAACATGGATGGAGCTAGAGGGTATTATGCTCGGTGAAATAAGCCAGCGGACAAAGACAAGTATCAAATGATTTCACTCATCTGTGGAGTATAAGAACAAAGAAAAATCTGAAGGAACAAAACAGCAGCAGACCCACAGGCTCCAAGAAGGGACTAGCGGTTAGGTAAGGAAAAGGGGTTGGGGAGGGTGGGAGGGAAGGGAGAGAGAAGGGGACTAAGGCGTGTTATGATTAGCGCACATAATATAGGGGGGTCATGGGAAGGCAGTATAGCACAAAGAAGACAGGTAGAGACTCTATAGCATCTCACTATGCTGATGGACAGTGACTGCAATGGGGTATGTGGTGGGGACTTGATGATGGGGGGAGTCTAGTAACCATAATGTTGTTCATGTAATTGTAGATCAATGATACCAAAAAAAATGATAAATTCTAAAAAAATATATACTGTTGTAAGGTGCTTATACCATATGTAAAGTTGTATAATATTAATTCAAGGAAGAGAGTTAGGTAAAGGATATATAATGTTATTTGTAAAGTAACTGCTAATCTACAATGTATTAATGAAAATGGCAGAATCAAAATCAAGAAAAAGAATGGCAAAAATTGTCATATTTTAGAAGAAAAAAATGTCATATTCAGCATTTACTGGATGGTAGAACTTAACTAAAGGGTTGCAGCAATCCAGCAAACCTTTATTTTAGAAAATAACCTGACTCTCAGTAAGAAGAGTGAGTTCTGTAGCTTTTTAAGTTGCTGAATTCCTATTCCCCTATCCTGTACTCATTGAGGTCCATATGTATGGAAAACCAACAACCCATAATCACTGGCTGTCTTGCAGCCATTGGAGGGGACAGAAAATAGTTGGAGCTCCTTTCAAATCTTAATTTCTTGAAAATTGTCATTATTTAACTTGTCTAGCAGTTGCCTGGAAGACACCACTTTCAAGGCTGTCATTTGACTGGACCTGAAAGTTTACAAAGGCCTTTCCATTGGGCATTTGTCAAAATATTTAAAGGAAATTATTTAAAATCACATGCCTAGGGTGGTACCTACCCACTAGGGAAAAATCCTGAAAAGGAAAGCCTGGAGAATGAGATGTTCACAGGTGTTTAGAAAGCTCTGACATATTACTAAGAATCTTGAAGATACTGTACATGTGTATTCATGCCCAGAGCAGGGCATATGCTCAAGAAAGGTCTGAGGAGATCCTCAGCAATCACTATAATCTTAAGTACAAATCTCTGCTAAATTAGCAACCCTACCAAGGTAATGTAGGAGCAAACTTTTCTATATTAATGACTTTGACTTAGTACTAATTTTAAACAGAGTGCTGTGATATTAATTTTGGACAAGAAATATGAAAATGATGCACCCAAAATATAGTCAAGAAATGGCAAGTGAACTAATATGACACACTAAAAATATTTATTTAAAACAAAACCACATATTAAATGATTCAATTGATAGGAAATGTCCAGAATAGGCATATTTATAGAGACAAAATAATCAGTTGTACCTAGAGCCAAAGGGATTGGGTAAATGGGGAGTGACTGCTAATATGCATGGGGTTTCTTTGGGGGATGGTGAAAATGCTCTGAAAGTAAATAGTGGCACTTTTAATGCAACTTTGTGAAAATACTAAACCACTCATTTACTTTAAAAAGGTGAATTTCACAGTTCTTAAAGTATATTTCAATTTTAAAATACCATAAAAGTCTACAATACTAAATAAATAGCCAGAAAAGGAGAACAAATAGAGTTCTAAATGCTTTATCCAAAAGAAGGTAGGAAAATAGGAAATAGGTACCAAGAGCAGATGGGAAATATAGAAAACAAATCCTAAGATTGGAGACTAGACCCAATAATGTCAGTAGTAATAATAAAAGTAATGAATAAACTCTATGTAACAGGTAATCATCATAAAAGATAAAAAACAAAACCTAAGTATATATGGTGCTTCTGAGATTCACTTTACATATAAAGACATGAACAGGTTGAAAGGAAAACAATGGAAACAAGTAATGCCATCATAATGTTAGGATGACTATCATTGTCAAGATAGGCCATATACTGGGCCATAATACGAATGATTTCTGGAAATACCAAAGGATTAAAATAACACAGGGTATTTCCATCTCTTCAAGCTAAAATATATTATTAACCTAAAACCAAAGTGAGTTGAAGGAAAGATGCATTAATGATGAGTGAAAATCAGCAAGTAATAAATAAATAAATAATAGAGAAAAACCAGCAAAGCCAAACATTGGTTCCTTGCAATGGCTGTTAAGGCTTATAAATAGCTAGCAAGGATTAGAGATGGCTGCATGAGAAAGGAGACAGACGCCTCCTCCTAAAACCGCATATAATAGAAAAACATAATTAATACAACTAATCCTGAAAGAGCAAGAGGAAAGAAGGCTACACCAGAATGTATATACCTGGAGAAAAGAACAGACGTCACAGAACAGAGTAACGTACCAAAGCTGAGACGCGGTAGGACCCAAGCCCTTCCCCCATCCCGGCCCAGTGGCAGAAAGAAGAGAAACAGAGTGGGGAGGGAGTGGAGGCCTGGAACTGCTGAGCACCTAGCCCTGGAGATCTGCTTTGCAAGCAAAAACCTACATCACATGGCGCTCTGTTGATTAGGGGAATTGGAAAGCTAAGACAGGCAGAATACCTGGAGAGACTGAGATTCTAGCTGCTTGTGGAAAACAGGGATCCACATGAGGCTGCTCTGGGACAAAAGAAATACGGGCAGTCTGAGAGACTTCCTAACAGCAAGAGGGCTGCTAAAGGGGCAAGGATTGCACAGAGCTTACTGCTCAGGAGAAAGGACAGGTAGACAAAATTGTCCGGGTGCACTCTGCCCAGCAGGTTGGGAACTTTCATGACCTTCAGGCGATCCAGCCGCCTGGCTGACTACGCAGCTCCAGGGACCCCACCATGATAAGCAGCCTGCTGTGCCTTCTTCCCGGACAGCCTACACCTGGCTTGCAAACTGGAAAATCCTGCCCTGGTGTCAGGCGACCAGAGGGAAGCCCTGCCTACAGCAGTTACAAATGCAAAACATAGAGAATTATATCTGTGTGCTCCACCCACTGGTTCAGGCAGTGGAGACAGGCACAGCAACTGGGAATCAGGAAACAGCTCTTTCCTCCCCCGAGGCACCAACACCACTCCCTTGCAACCCCCAACATTGGTCCAGGGGCTGAGTAGAGCTTCTGGGCACCAGTGGGTGCCACATACAAATATGAAATGTCAAAGGAACCTGATTCAAAGCAAAATCATCAATACACCAGACAAAGCATCAAATAAAACAGAACTTGTGAATCTTTATGAAAGACATTTCAAAATAAAAATCATAAACATGCTCATGGAGGTACAGAAAAATATTCAAGAAACCAGGAATGAATTCTTGTTGGAGGTCCAATCATAATGGAACACACAATCAGAAATGAAACATACAAGAGAAGGTTTTAAAAGCAGATGAGATACAGTGGAGGAGACGATAAATGAAATAGAAATTAGAGAAGAGGAATACAAAAAAGCTGCGGCACAGAGAGAAAAAAGGATCTCTAAGAATGAAAAAATATTGAGAGAACCGTGTGACCAATCCAAATGGAAAAATATTCGTATTATAGTGGTACCAGAAGAAGAAGAAGAGAGAAAAAGGGATAGAAAGTGTATTTGAGGAGGTAATTGCTGACAACTTCCCCAGTCTGGAGAAGGCGATAGTGTCTCAAGCCATGGAGGTACACAGATCTCCCAACACAAGGGACCCAAGGAAGACACCAAGACATATAATAATTAAAATGACAAAGATCAAGGATAAAGGCAGACTATTAAAAGCAGCCAGAGAGTGGAATAAGATCACATACAAAGGAAAGTGCATCAGACTCTCATCAGACTTTTCAGCAGAAACCTTACAGGACAGAAGGGATTGGTATGCTATATTTAATGCCATGAAGCAGAAGGGCCTTGAACCAAGAATACTTTCTCTGGAAAGATTATCATTTAAATTTGAAAAAGGGATTAAACAATTTCCAGATAAGCAAAATCTGAGAGAATTTACCTTCCACAAACCATCTTTACAGTGTATATTGGAGAGATTGCTATAGATGGAAGTGTTCCTAGCAAAATTAAATCAACTACCCCTAAAGTCAGTGAAGAGATAGAAAAAGAGTACAGAATATGATACCTAATATATAAAGAATGGAGGAGGAAGAAAAAGGAGGAGAAAAAAAGAACCTTTAGATTGTGTTTGTGATAGGATAGTGAGTTGTTAAACTCTTAGATTGTAAGGAAGATAACCTTGAACCTTTGAAACCACAAATCTAAATCCTGCAATGGCAATAAGTACATACTTATCAATAATCACCCTAACTTTAAATGGTCTGAATGCACCAATCAAAAGACATAGAGTCACTGAATGGATTAAAAAACAAGACCCATCTATATGCTGCCTACAAGTGACTCACTTTAAATTCAGACTTACACAGACTAAAAGTGAAGGGATGGAAAAAGATATTTCATGCAACTAATAGGGAGAAAAAAGCAGGAGTTGCAGTACTTGTACCAGACAAAATAGACTTCAAAACAAAGAAAGTCACAAGAGACAAGAAGGACATTACATAATGATAAAAGGGTCTATCCAACAAGAAGATATAACCATTATAAATATCAATGCACCCAACACAGGATAACCTACATATCTGAAACAAATACTAACAGAATTAAAAGGGGAAATAGTATGCAAAGCATTCATTCTAGGAGACTTTAACACTCCACTCACTCCAAAGGACACATCAAACAGACAGAAAATAAGTAAGGAGACAGAGGCACTGAACAACACATTACAACAGATGGACCTAACAGACATCTACAGAACACTAAACTGAAAACCAGCAGAATGCACATTCTTCTCAAGTGCACATGGAACATTTTCAAGAATAGATCATACACTAGGCCACAAAAAGAGCCTCAGTAAATTCAAAAAGATTGAAATTGTACCAACCAGCTTCTCAGACCACAGAGGTATGAAACTAGAAAAAAATTACACAAAGAAAACAAAAAAGCTCCAAAACATATGGAGGCTTCACAACATGCTACTAAATAATCAATGGAACAATGATGAAATAAAAATAGAGATCAAGCAATATATGGAGACAAATGACAACAATAATTCAACACCTCAAAATCTGTGGGATGCAGGGAAGGCCATGCTAAGAGGGAAATATATTGCAATACAGGCCTACCTCAGGAAAGAAGAACATTCCAATATGAGCCCTAAACTCACAATTAACAAAACTAGAAAAAGAACAAATGAAGCTCAGGGTCAGTAGAAGGAGGGACATAATAAAGATTAGGGCAGCAATAAATAAAATTGAGAAGAATAAAACAATAAAAAGAATCAATGAAAGTAAGAGCTGGTTATTTGAGAAAATAAACAAAATAGATGAACCCTAGCAAGACTTATCAAGAAAAAAAGAGAGTCTACTCACATAAACAGAATCAGAAATGAGAAAGGAAAAATCACTACAGACAGCACAGAAATACAAAGAATTATGAGAAAATATTATGAAAAAATATATGTCAACAACATGGATAACCTAGAAGAAATGGACAACTTTCTACAAAAATACAACTTTCCAAGGCTGTCCCAGAAAGAAACAAAAAATCTGAACAGACCAATTACCAGCAATGAAATTGAACTGGTAATCAAAATACTACCTAAAAACAGTCCCTAGACCAGATGGCTTCACTGCTGAATTTTATCAAACAGTAAGTGAAGACATAATATGCATCCTCCTTAAAATTTTCCAAAAAGTAAAAGTGGGAATATTTCCGAACTCATTCTATGAGGCCAGCAACATTCTAATATCAACACCAGGCAAAGACACCACAAAAAAAGAAAATTACAGACCAAAATCCCTGATGAACATAGATACAAAAATACTCAACAAAATATTAGCAAACCAAATTCAAGAATATATCAAAAATATCATCCATCATGATCAGGTAGGATTTACTCCAGGGATTCAAGGATTGTAAATTATTAGAAAATCCATCAACATCATCCACTACATCAACAAAAAGAAGGACAAAAACCACATGATCATCTCACATAGATGCTGAAAAAGCATTTGACAAAATTCAACATCCATTCATGATAAAAATTCTCAACAAAATGGGTATAGAGGGCAAGTACCTCAACATAATAAAGGCCATATATGACAAACTCACAGCCAACATTATACTTAACAGTGAATAGCTGAAATCTTTTTCTCTAAGATTGGGAACAAGACAAGAATTCCCACTCTCACCACTTTTCTTCAGTATATTACTGAAGGTCCTAGTCATGGCAATCAGACAACACAAAAAAATAAACGGCATCCAGATTGGTAAGGAAGAAGTCAAACTGTCACTGTTTGCAGATGACATGATACTGTACATAAAAAAAACCCCAAGGAATCCACTAAAAACCACTAGAATAACTGAATTCAGCAAAGTTGCAGGATACAAAATTAATACACAGAAAACTGCCACATTTCTATATACCAACAATGAACTAGCAGAAAGAGAAATCAGGAAAAGAATACCATTCAAAATTGTATCAAAAAGAATAAAATGCCTAGGAATAAACCTAACCAAGGAGGTGAAAGACCTACACTCTGAAAAGTATAAGACACTCATGAGAGAAATTAAAGAAGATACCAATAAATGGAAACACATGCGGTGCTCATGGATAGAATGAATTAATATTGTTAAAATGGCCATCCTGCCTAAAGCAATCTACAGACTCAATGCAATTCCTATCAAAATACCAACAGCATTCTTCAAGGAAATGGAGCAATTGTTCTAAACTTCATATGGAACCACAAAAGACCCAGAATAGCCAAAGTAATCCTGAGAAGGAAGAATAAAGCTGGGGGGATTACGTTCACCCACTTCAAGCTCTATTACAAAGCCACAGTACTCAAGACAATTTGGTACTGGCACAAGAACAGATCCAGAGACCAATGGAACAGACTAGAGAGCCCAGATATAAACACAAGCATATGTAGTCAATTAATATACGATAAAGGAGCTATGGACATACCATGGGGAAATAGCCTCTTCAACAGCTGGTGTTGGCAAAACTGGACAGCTACATGTAAGAGAATGAAACTGAATTATTGTCTAACCCCACACCCAATAGTAAACTCAAAATGGATCAAAGGCCTGAATGTAAGTCATGAAACCATAAAACTCTTAGAAGACAACTTATGCAAAACTCTCTTCAATATAAACATGAGCAATTTCTTCCTGAATGCATCTACTCAGGCAAGGGAAATAAAAGTAAAAATGAACACATGGGACTACATCAAACTAAAAAGCTTCTGTAGAGCAAAGGACACCATCAGCAGAACAAAATGGCATCCTACAATATGGGACAATATATTTGTAAACGACATATCCAAGAAGGGGGTAACATCCAAAATATATAAAGAACACACATGCCTCAACACCCAAAAAACAAATAACTGATTAAAAAATGGGCAGAAAATATGAAGAGACATTTCTCCAAAGAAGAAATTCAGATGGCCAACAGACACATGAAAAGATGCTCCACATCACTAATCATCAGGAAAATGCAAATTAAAACCACAACGAGATCACCTCACACCAGTAAGGATGGCCAGCATCGAAAAGACTAAGAACAACAAATGTTGGTGAGGATGCAGAGAAAGAGGAACTTTCCTAATCTGCTGGTGGGAATGTAAGATAGTTCAACCATTGTGGAGAGCAATATGGAGGTTCCTCAAAAACCTAAAAATAGAAATGCCATTTGACCTGGTAATCCCACTCCTAGGCATTTACCAAAATAATACAACTTCTCAGACTCAAAAAGACATATGCATCCCTATGTTTATTGCAGCACGATTTACAATAGCCAAGAAATGGAAGCAACCTAAGTGTCCATCAGTAGATGAATGGATAAAGAAGATGTGGAAATATACACAATGGAATACTATTCAACCATAAGAAGAAAACAAATTCTCCCATTTGAAACAACATGGATGGAGCTGGAGGATATTATGCTCATGAAATAAGCCAGGCGGAGAAAGAGAAGTGCCAAATGATTTCCCTCATTTGTGGGGTATAACAACAAAGCGAAACTGAAGTAACAAAACAGCAGCAGACTCACAGACTCCAAGAAGGGACTAGCAGTTACTAAATGGGAGGCATGTGGGAGGGGGGGTCAGGAGGGAGGGAGAAGGGGATTGAGGGGTATTATGTCTAGTACACATGGTGTGGGGGGTCAGGGGGAAGATAGTGTAGCACAGAGAATTGCAGTATGGGTGGTGTGTTGATAATATGGGTGAATGTATTAACCACATTGTTTTTCATCTGAAACATTTGTAAGAGTGTATATCAATAATACCTTAAAAAAAGAATTAACAGTGCTGGTTGTCTGGGCCAAACCTACCTATTTTAAAGGATATTTACCAAATAAAAAGTATATAAAGACCAGAACTTGGAATAAGCAAATAAAAGAATGGTATCAATAAAAAAAAATAGCTCGTAAGAATGATCAAAAAAGGTTGTACACTCCACAACCATTTTTTATGAGGCAATATAACACAGATACCAAAAACTGAGAAAGATGTTACAAGGGAAGAAAATTATCGACAAATACCTTTCATAAATATGATATGAAAATTCATTTAAAATATTGACAGATCAAATTCAGCAACATATAAAAGTGATACTTTTAAGTCCAAGTGGTATCTCATGAATGTAAGTTTGGTCCAACATTGGAAATTCAATATAATGGATTATATTAACAGAAATAAAAGAAAAAAATCACATGATTTTTCCAATGGATGTGGAAAATACATGAGACACATATTAATACCAATTCATGATTTTTTTTAAAGTACCTTTCATCAGACAGAGGGCATAATAAAAACTATATATGGTAAACCTAAAACTAACTGTAAACTTAACGTGGCAACATTTAATATTTTCCACCTAGGACTGGGAACAATGCAATATACTGAACCTTATCACTTCTAATTAATACCATATTGAAAATATCAGCCACATAAGAAATTAGAAAGGAAAAAGCAAATATGTGTTTATTTTCATAGCATGATTGGCTATGTAGAATATACTAAGGAATCTGCCCTCCACAAAATTCTTAGTACTAATTAGTGAATTTAGCAAATGCTTTGAATGTAAGGTCAATATAGAAAATCTAATTGCTTTTCTATATACTACCAACAACATTCATACAAAAATTAGAAGTTATAATAAGAAAGAATAGAAATAAGGTTGATGAAAATTATGCAAGATCTTTTCACTAAAAACTGAAACACCACAGATAAGTAAAGAATCAATTGAGAGGCCTTATTTTGTTTTTAGATAAAATCAGGTAATCAAAAATGCTTTTGTATTGAAATGAGAACTAATTCTTAAGCAATGTTTTTCCATTTTATTACATCAAGATTAGAAGGCCCGGAAATGATGGGACCTCTGCATAATACATAAAATAAAAATTCTTACAGTTTACCAAATAAATGTCTTGGTTTGCAACTTTCTGCATGTGTGTGATTTAGCATATGTAGCTGGAAATGTTGCTGTGCAAAATATGAACTTCTTACTGAAATGCAAACCAATTCTCTAAAATGCTGCTGGAATTTTCAAGGAATATTACTTAGTATTTTGAGTCTGCTATTTTGAATAACTAAATATCTGGTAACAAAACATTTTTCACATATGCCCCTGGAAATTTGGCACATATTTGGATTGTTTGTACTGTCAACTTAGCATTATCACTGAAGAGTCAAATTAGTAATGCTGCAATGTTTCATATTTAGATAGTAGCAACAGGATATGAGCCTGATCAAGAGATAATTATCTTTCTACTTAGCTAGAATGTATTTCCACCTTCAAGAGGAACTTATCCTCCAAGTCATTTTGCTTGTAGAAAGTTTGAATTCATCATTTATGTTCTTCATTAAACAGAAGGCTAACCTAAACCCATTGGGCCATTCAGGAATCACATCACCACACTAAATTCTATCAGTGAAAACTCGCTGAGGAAAATACTGTCTTTTAGTTTTCCCACAAACAAGAATTTGAACTGATAGCTTAGTAGTCAGTGTTACTTTAAAAATGAATTGTGGGGATTCAAGATGGCAGGGTAAGAAGTGAGACAGAGATCTCCAAAAACCACATATAATACTAAAATGTAGTTAATACAACTAATCCTAAAAGAGCAATAGGAAAGAAAGCTGAACCAGACTGCATATAGACCTCACGAACAGAACAGACCTCAAGAAACAGGGTAACGTATGAAAGCCTTGATCCAGCGGGACCCAAGCCCTTTCCCCACCCCAGTTCACCAGCGGGAGGAAGAGAAACAGAGTGGGGAGGGGGTGGAAGCCTAGGACCACTGAACACCCAGCCCTGGAGGTCTGCTTTGGGAGCACAAACCTACGTTTCATGGTGTTCCGGAGATTAATGCAGTTGGAAAGCTAAGACAGGCGGAATACTTGAGAGACTGAGATTCTAGCCATTTGTGGAGGACAGGGATGCACATCTGGCCGGTTTGGGACAAAGAAAAGGCAGGTGGTCTGAGAGGCTCACTAGCAGCGACAGGGCTGCTGAAGGGGCGGGGTTTGCATGGAGCTTGCTGCACTGGAGAAGGGATAGGAGGAAAAGGTTGTCTGAGTGCACCTTGCCCAGAATGTTGGGAATTTTCAAGAGCTTCAGGCGCTCCAGCCCCCTGGCTGGCTACTCAGCTCCAAGGCCCCTCACTGTGATATGCAGCCCGCTGTGTTGTTCTCCTGGCCTGCCGGCACTGGCATGCAAACCGGCAGTCACTGCCCTTGCATCAGGCCAGACAGAGGGAGGCCCTGTCTTCGACAGTTACAGACGCAAAGCACAGAGGCTTACACCTGTGTACTTGGCCCACTGGCTTTGACAAAGGAGACAGCACTGCAGTCTGGAAGCAGGAACCAGCTCTTTCCACCATTGAGATGCCAGTGCCACTCCCCTGCGACCCCCAACCTCATTCCAGGGGCTGAGCAGTTCTAGAGACTAGAGCTTCTGGGCGGTAGAGGGTGCCACATACAAATATGAAATGTTAAAGGAACCTGGTTAAGTCCAAAATCTCACAAACCCCAGAAAAAAGGCCAAATGAAACTGAACTCACCAATCTTCCTGAAAGAGAGTCCAAAATAAAAATCATAAAGATGCTCATAGAGGTTCAGAAAAATATTCAAGAAACTAAGGGAAGAATTTATGACGGAGATTCAATCATTAACAAATTCCATATCTGAAATGCAACATACAATGGAGGGATGTAAAAGCAGATTCGATGTAGTAGAAGAGATGGTAAATGGAAAAGAAATTAGAGAAAAGGATACAAAGAAACTGAGGCACAGAGAGAAAAAAGGATCTCTAAGAATGAAAGAATATTCAGAGAACTGTGTGACCAATCCAAAAGGAACAATATTTATATTATAGGGGTACCAGAAGAAGAAGAGAGAGAAAAGGGATAGAAAGTGTCACTGAGGAGGTAATTGCTGAAAACTTCCCCAATCTGGGGAAGCAGATAGTCTCTCAAGCCATGGAGGTGCACAGATCTCCCAACACAAGGGACCCAAGGAAGAAAACAAAAGACATACAATAACTAAAATGGCAAAGATCAAGGATAAGGACAGACATTTACAAGGAGGTAGAGAGAGAAAAAAGATCACATACAAAGGAAAGCCCATCAGGATGTCATCGTATTTTTCAACAGAAACCTTACAGGCCAAAGGGAGGGGAATGATAACTTTAATGCAATGAAACAAAAGGGCCTTGAACCAAGAATACTCTACCTGGCAAGGTTATCCTTTAATTTTGAAGGAGGGATTGAACAACTTTCAGATAAGCAAAAGAGAGATTTTACCTCCCATAAACCACCTTACCATGCATTTTGGAGGGACTGCTATAGATGGAAGTATTCCTATGGCTAAATAGCTGTCACCAGGGAAAATAAAACCATAGCAAAGTAGAACAGTTACTTACTAAACAGATGCAAAATCAAATAAACTACCCCCAAAGTCAATCAAGGTATAGACAAAGAGTAAAGAATATGATACCTAATATATAAAGAATATATATAAAGAATGGAGGAGGAAGAAAAAGGAGGAAAAAAAAGGACTTTTAGGTTCTGTTTGTAATAGCATACAAAGTGAGTTAAATTAGACTGTTAGATAGTAAGGGCATTACCCTTAAACCTTTGGTAACCACGAATCTAAAGCCTGCAATGGCAATAAGTACATACCTATCGATAATCACTCAAAATGTAAATGGTCTGAATGCACCAATCAAAAGATGTAGAGTCACTGAATGGATAAAAAACAAGACCCATCTACATGCTGCCTACAAGAGAATCACATCAAACCCAAAGACATACACAAACTGAAAGTAAAGGGATGGAAAAACATACTTCATGCAACTAATAGTTAGAAAAAAGCAGGAGTTACAGTACTTCTATCAGACAAAATAGATTCCAGAACAAAGAAAGTCACAAGAGACAGAGTAGGATATTACATAATGAAAAGGGGTCAGTCCAACAAGAGGATATAACCATTATAAATATCTATGCACCCAGCACAGGATCACCTACATATATGAAATAAATACTAACAGAATTAAAGGGGGAAATAGAATGCAATGCATTCATTTTAGGAGACCTCAACAGACCACTCACTCCAAAGGACAGATCAACTAGACAGAAAATAAGTAAGGAGACAGAGGCACTGAACAATGTATTAGAACAAATGGACTTAACAGACATCTACAGAACACTCCATCCAAAAGCAACAAGAAACACATTCTTCTCAAAAAGTTCACATGGAACATTTTCAAGAATATATCATATACTAGGCCACAGAAAGAGCCTCAGTAAATTCAAAAAGATTGAAATTGCACCAACCAGCTTCTCAGATCACAAACGTATGAAACCAGCAATAAATTACATAAAGAAAACAAAAAAGCCCACAAACACAAGGAGGCTTCACAACATGCTCCTAAATAATCAATGGATCAGTGATGAAAAAACAACAGAGATCAAGCAATATATGGAGACAAATGACAATAATTCAACCTCAAAATCTGTGGGACGCAGTGAAGGCTGTGATAAGAGAGAAGTATACTCAGCACAGGCCCACCTCAGGAAAGAAGAACAATCCCAAATAAACAGTCTAAACTCACAATTATCAAAACTAGAAACGGAAGAACAAATGAGGCCCAAAGTCAGTAGAAGGAGGGACATAATAAAGATTAGAGCAGAAACATATAAAATTGAGAAGAATAAACCAATCAAAAGAATCAAGGAAAGCAAGAGCTGTTTATTTGAGAAAATAAACAAAATAGATGAACCCCTAGTCAGACTAATCAAGAAAGGAAGAGAGTCTACAAACATAAACAGAATCAGAAATGAGAAAGGAAAAATCACTACAGACAGCAAAGAAATACAAGAAGTATGAGAGAATACTATGAAAAATTATATGCTAACAAACTGGATAACTGAGAGAAAATGGACAACTGTCTAGAAAAATACAACCTTCCAAGGCTGACCCAGAAAGAAACAGAAAATATGAACAGACCAATTACCAGAAAAGAAATTGAACCCAGATGGTTCACTACTGAATTTTATCAGACATTTAGTGAAGACCTAATACCCATCCTCATTAAAGTTTTCCAAAAAGTAGAGAAGGAGGGAATAGTCCCAAATGGTTTCCATGAGGCAGTCATCACTTTAATACCAAAACCAGGCAAAGACCCCACAAAAAAGAAAATTACAGACCAATATCTCTGATGAAAACACATGCAAAAATACCCACAAAATATTAGCAAATGAAATTTAAAAATATATCAAAAAGATAATCCATCATGATCAAGTGGGATTCATCCCAGGGATGCAAGGATGGTACAACATTCGAAAACCCATCAACATCATCCACCACATCAACAAAAAGAAGAACAAAAACCACATGATTATCTCATAGATCACATAGATGCTGAAAAAGCATTTGACAAAATTCAGTATCCATTCATGATTAAAACTCTCAACAAAATGGGTATAGACGACAAGTACCTCAACATCATAAAGGCCATATATGACAAACCCACAGCTAACATCATACTTAACAGCGAGAAGCTGAAAGCTTTTCATCTAAGATCGGGAACAAGACAGGGATGCCCACTCTCTCCACTGTTATTCAACATAGTACTGGAGGTCCTAGCCACAGCAATCAGACAAAACAAAGAAATAAAAGGCATCCAGATTGGCAAGGAAGAAGTTAAACTGTCCCTGTTTGCAAATGAAATGATATTGTACATAAAAATCCTTAAAGAATCCACTCCAAAACTAATAGATCTAATATCCGAATTCATCAAAGTTTCAGGATAGGAAATTAATATACAGAAATCTGTTGTTTTCCTATACACTAATGATGAACTAGCAGAAATAAATCAGGAAAACAATTTCATTCACAATTGCATGAAAAAGATAAAATACCTAGGAATAAACCTAACCAAGGAAGTGAAAGACCTGTACTCTGAAAACTACAAGACACCCATGAAACAAATTAAAGACGATACCAATAAATGGAAACATCCCATACTCATGGATAGGAAGAATTAATATTTTCATAATGGCCATCCTGCCTAAAGCAATCTACATATTCAGTGCAATCCCTATCAAAATAGCAAAAGCATTCTTCAAAGAACTAGAGCAAATTGTTCTTAAATTCTTATGGAACCACAAAAGACCCTGAATAGACAAAGTAATCCTGAGAAGGAAGAAAAAATCTGGGGTGCTTATGCTCCCCAACTTCAAGCTCTACTACAAAGCCACAGTAATCAACACAATTTGGTACTGGCACAAGAACAGACCCATAGTCCAATGAACAGACTAGAGAGCCCAGATATAAATCCAAGCATATATGGTCAATTAATATATGATAAAGGAGCCATGGATATACAATGGGGAAATGACAGACTCTTCAACAACTGGTTTTGGCTAAAGTGCACAGCTACATGTAAGAGAATGAAACTGGATTATTGTCTAACCCCATAAACAAAAGTAAACTTAAGATGCTAAAAAAGTAAACTCAAAGACCTAAATGTAAGTCATGAAACCCTAAAACTCTTAGAAGGAAACATAGGCAATAATCTCTTGAATATAAATATGAGCAACTGTTTCCTGAACACATGTCCTCGGGCAAGAGAAACAAAATCAGAAACAAACAAACCGCACTACATCATGCTAAAAAGGTTTTGTACAGCAAAGGACACCATCAGAACAAAAAGGCATCCTACAATACGGGAGAATATATTTGTAAGTGACATGTCCGACAAGGGGTTAACATCCAAAATATATAAAGAACTCACATGCTTCAACACCCAAAAAGCAAATAACCGTATTAAAAAATGGGTGGAGTATATGAACAGACACTTCTCCAAAGAAGATATTCAGATGGTCAAAAGGCACATGAAAACATGCTCCACATAACTAATTATCAAGGAGATGCAAATTAAAACCACAGTGAGATATCACTTCACACCAGTTACAATGTCCAACATAGAAAAGACTAGGAACAACAAATGTTGGCAAGTATGTGGAGAAAGGGGAACCCTCCTACACTGCTGCTGGGTATGTAAATTAGTTCAACCATTGTGGAAAGCAGTATGGAGGTTTCTCAAAAAAGTAAAAATAGAAATACCATCTGACCCAGGAAGTCCACTCCTAGGAATTTACCCTAAGAATGCAGGATCCCAGTTTGAAAAAGACATATGCACCCCTATGTTTATCACAGCAGTATTTACAATAGTCAAGAAATGGAAGCAACCTAAGTGTCCATCAGTAGATGAATGGATAAAGAAGATGTGGTACATATACACAATGGAATGTTATTCAGCCATAAGAACAAACAAATCCTACTATTTGCCACAACATGGATGGAGCTAGAGGGTATTATGCTCAGTGAAATAAGCCAGGGGGAGAAAGATAAGTACCAAATGATTTCACTCATCTGTGGAACATAAGAACAAAACAAAAAACTGAAGGAACAAAACAGCAGCAGACTCACAGAACCCAAGAATGGACTAACAGTTGCCAAAAGGAAAGGGACTGGGGAAGGTGGGTGGGAAGTAAGGGAGAAGGGGAATAAGGGCATTATGATTATCACACATAATGTAGGCAGGGGGCATGGGGAAGGCCGTATAGCACAGAAGACAAGTCACTACTTGTCTCACTATGCTGATGGACAGTGACTGTGATGAAGTATGTGGTGGAGACTTGATAATGGGGGGAATCTAGTAAACCACAATGTTGCTCATATACTTGTATATTAATGATACCAAATAAAAAAAATCATTAGGGCAAAAAAAAAATTTAAATGATTACATGTGTGGAAAAAAATGCCAAATTAATTGTGAAGGGGATTTCATATTACATTGGTTCTCCTTAGGGTATGTAAAATGGATTATTACTGTTAAACCAGATAACTACTGTCTGAATGTGGAGAAACTGGAGCTGCCACTTGGAGTTTTGCTTAAGCAAATGGATATTGTAGTCTCAGTCTGGGCTTGGAAGCCTAGTATTCATTTGTGATTTTCCTATGTTCTCATCATCAAAGGTTATAAGGCAATGCCTTTGTTTTACAGGGAATTTCTTTACTGTGCTCATGTCAGGAAACCAACCAGTCCCGTTCCTGCTACCCAAACTATTATATCCCACTCTGCCTATATAGAATTATGTGTCTTGACCCTAACCTATCAAACACAAGTACTAGAGGTTCCTCCTATTTAACAAGATTTTTATGTGCCTTATTAAAGTACCACTAATTTTCTCACTATACAGGCAGTTAGTGGTGTCTGTTATGTCTAAACACATAAACAACTAATAGAGTAAACAAAGCATTTGGCACTTTCTTGATAAGAATCTTGTAGAACTCGTTGAGGTCAGGGAATATCTATCATTCCGCTTTGCATCCTCAGTGTTTAGAGCAGTGCCTGATAAATGAATATTCAAGGAATTCATCTTTAATAAGTGAATATATAAATAAATTAAAACACCTCCATTTTAAGAATATTAGGTATCATCATAACTGGTTTCATTAATTTTCTTCCAAGTTTCTTATGTATGAGTGTGTGTAATTTTATAGACGAAATTATAGTTTCAAATCTAATCTCTACAATTCTTCTATTCAAAGTCAATGGAGTAAAAATAGAACTGATCTTTCCTGTAGGTCTTCTGTCTTTGTCTCTGGGACACAAAGTGATTTCTCCTGAAATCAAGCATGCAGTGTCTGGATCATTTCCCAGTCGTTCCCACACATTCAAAACACAATACAGTCTACTGCTGTTGCTTTGTAATTTCCCAAGCCCTTCCATGTCACTGTTTCTATAGACCCTGTTCATGCTGTTTACCAAATTACTTGACTACAACTTTCTGACTTTATTTGCCCTTGTGCCTGCACTACAGCATAATGAAATAACCATCCCTAAAACCAGTTTCTTTTTACATCATCATACCTCTCTTCATGTTCTTATGATTGTTTCCTATTATGCTGCAGACTATTCAAATATATACTTTCTATATTCACTTTAAGCAAAATATAGTACAGGACAGGATATGATGTATGTGCACATGTGCGTGTTTGGGTAGACAGAAGAGAATGGGATCCTCAACCTTGAGAAAATTATGATCTATAGGGAAAAAACATATATATATGCTTAAAGACACATTTGCAAATTACTCATCTAAAACTTTGTACGTTACTGTATACATTTGGATATACATATGTGTACTTCAGAACTAACTAAAAATATTAATTATTTTGATAATAAACTGATTTAATGACACCTGTAAATGGTACTTAGCTTTCAGTCTCATGCTCTTTCTTGATTCTTGTCTCAAATAAAAAATAGTCTATCAAATATTAATATTTTATTGAGACTTTAATTTATTTCAGTCATCAGATTCCACAGAGGAAATCTCAAAACATGTCATCACTAATGTATTGAAAAGCTGCCCACTTCAAAAGGTGTGCCTTTATTTTAAATGTCCATGAGCCCTAGAACCACAGATTCTGTTGCATGAAGGGACACATGCTCAGACAGGGACAGACCTTACTCATATCTCATTCTATAAGGGGGTAGCTTTATTCACCTGCCTGTCCCAGACTACAGAATCATGCTTGCAATTTTTAGTCCAGATATGTCTATAACAACATTAGCATTAATTATTTTATTCAGGACTTTAGATTTACAGAAAATAAATAGAGAGTAATCAAGATCACCCTATCCAAAGAGCAATATTCTGTTACCACAGTTAAGCACAATTATATACCACAAATTATAGATGTTATACTTTGTGTTTTAACCATTAATACCCATTGTTTCTTACTAAACTGGTGAAACAATTGCAAGGTGGCACTTAAAAGGACTGTCTCTATTCTGACAGAGTCCCTATCTTCTTCCTAGGCCTTCATTCTAGATCTGATATTCTTCTATGACTGACACCATTCTACATGGGTGCAGTGCAGTTCTTGTACCAGACCTATTAACTGCAAAAGATTCTGACTCCATATCTGCAATGCTTCAAACTTCATACTTTTGCAGTCTTCAACAGCTATATTTGCATGGTGCTACCAACCCCTGTTTTGTTTTGCTACTGGAAAGGTCTATTAAAGTCCTGGAACTACCATACATTTTCTTCAGAATGTTCAATGCCTGTCTCTCTTGAGAATGGCTTCTTTCTCTGCTGTGCTGTTGGTCTCAGAACTTCCTCTCTTTCTTTCTTCTGTGCCTGTCCTTTGCTGTGTGGGAGCAGTAAGAGGTTTTATTCTCTGCCTTGGTTTCTTGGCACAGAGAAGGAGTCGATCTATCAGACTAAACGTTACCCAAGGAGACCTCCAAGCTGCTTAGAAGACATGAACTCTGATTCACCTCAGGTACTATAATCAAAAGCTCTGGATTCTGGTCTTTAAAGATCACCTGGCAACCTAGACAAGGACAGGATAGAACTGGGTGAAATGGGACCAGGAAAGCAGTAGACAGGAATTGCTAGGAACTGTACTGGGCAGCAGAGGGTAAGTTGCATTTATCTGTGAAAATAAGAGAGTAGCGGTAGGCCACAATGAGTACTGAAATCAGATGGTGAGGACCAGAAGGGTCACCACTGACTATTAGGACTAAACTGGATCTTGTGTGGTACTAGAGCAGGTATAAACATCAGAAAAGTCAGAAATAATAGACTCCAGTTATTTTGGTGTGTAATAAAAACAGCATTTCAAATCAGTGGAGAAAAGTTGGAATATTTGATAACTGGGGCTGAAAGAACTGCAAACATGAAGTTAGAGCCTCCCTCATACCATTCAAAAAATAAATTACTGATAAATGAGGTTAGAAAAAAATATAGTAGTTTAAGGAGAAAGACTATAAATAAATTAAGAGACAAACGACAGAGTTGAAGAAAATATTCCCCTCACGTATACCAAAAGATATCACCCATAATAAAGAAAGAGTTCCTACAAGTTCAATTAGAAAACTGAACAATTAAATGCCACCACAGAAAAAGAGCCAAGAATTTGAACAGGTAGTTATAGACAGAACTAAAAACAGCTGACTAACATGAAACAATAAATCTTCCTAATGGATAAGTGGAAATTAAAGCATAATACAATTTTTTATAAATCAAATTAACAAATTTTGAAAGCTTGATAACAACCTTTATTGTTTCATTCATTCAAATATTTAGGGTGCTCTATGTGTCATGTGTGGAAAATTATGAGAAGAACACACTGAAACCCTGCATTATGTATTTGAGTCAAAAATAAGTCTCTTGTAAGCAGTATATAGTTTGATCATTTTTTTATACATCTGCCAACTGTTACATTTAATACATTTCATTGTTACATTTAATACATTGACACTTAAAGTGATTATTGATAATGCAGGAGTCAATTCTGCCATTTTGCTATTTGTTTTCTATAGGTCTGACATCTTTTTTGTTCCTCAATTCCTTCAACATTGCCTTCCTTGTTTTTTTTTTATTCTACTGCACCAGTTTGATACCCTGTTCGTTTCCTTTTCTGTACATTTTTTATGTTATTTTCTTAGTGATTACTGTGAGGCTTACAGATAATACCCTAAATTTATACCAATCTACTGTAAATTGATACCAACTTAGCTTCAGTAGCATACCCTACCTCTCAAAAGCAGCTTAACATATATTAATTTTTGAATTTGGTTTGTCCTTCATTAGATTATAAATAAGAATTTGAGAACTGATACTGCTTGATTTCCCTTTATATCTCCCTGAAGCCTCAAACTCAGAATGTTGCTTGGGAAATATTTGATTTAAAACACAACAGGTGCCAAGTAACAGACCACACATATCACCTATGTGCTGAGGAATCACAAATAAAGATGGCATCAGCACTGATTCATAGCAATTAGGGAAATTGTTTGGTAGAGGTTAAGTTTGATCTAATTTTAATTTTGTGACTTTGTGAAGCTCTTAGCCTAAGTTCCTACTTTTTCCCAATATACAGTCTCTCACAGCTTCTTGAGCTGACACTTACCAAGGTCAATTTTGATTTTTTAGTTTTTTTCTCATTTCTTTATATCAAGCCCAGACTAATCTTTCATTGTCCATATCATTTGATATATTCTTCATTTAAAAAGTTTTGCTTCAGTCTCTCTAACAACAAGAAGCATCAGAAATTCCTGATTGTCCTTTTCAAAAATGTAAAGAAAAAAAAAAAAAAAACCAAAAAGCAAAAATACCATTCCAGTCATCTGGATGATGGTCACACAAAATAGTACATGCAATAAAAATTATTTATAAATCAAGGAAACATATTTACTAAATTAATATTAGTACATATGAGAAAGGTAACGTTTAAATTACATCTGAGTCTTGGTTCTGCTACTTTCTCGTCCTTTGAATTGATAAAATTATTTACTTTATCTGGGCTTCATTGTCTTCATATTTAAAAAAGTGGGACCATAATCATTTTATCCTCAAAAAAGCTTTTCTGATTAAGAAATGAGATAACACATGAAAAGTTTTTATAGCTGTAAAGTTATACATTTATACATAAACAATAAATTATTTTTCCTTTGAAAATTCCCTTGTACAATGTTTGTATTCATTGGAGAAAAAGCATCTTTTAAAAGTTTTTCTGGACTTTTTGGTGTACTTCTAATGAGGTATTTGATCAAAGGTGGCAACATGCTGTAGGAAAGGCAACTGATAACATCTGAGTAATGCTCTGTACCCCATAGATACATCTTCCTTCATCTGTGGGCTGCAGTTCACAGCCTGTGGCTTAGAAATTATGATTAAATAGATTCTTTGCTTTACACTGGGATTCTTGGTTGGGCTTCAATTGACAAAAGAAATTAGGCTCTGATTCCTATCTGTTTTGGTGAGAGGAAAATTTCTTCACAGTCAAATTTTCTAAGCATCACATATATTCAAGGTAAGGTAACTGATCATTTTACAAGAAAAAATACTATTCTGCAATGGAAAGATGATTTTAATGTCTGAGATTCAAGAACAGAGGATGATAATGCTGGAAAGTATGATATTTTATCTATCCCTATTCTTGATTCTGATAGCATATAGTGTCCACCAAATAAGATAACATTTTCCTTTTAAGTTTGTGTGATTTCCTAGTTGGTTCATAATTTCATGGCAGTCATGATTGCCAGAAAGGGGACGCGGGTAACTAGTTGTGCTAATTGGGCAAGACGTATTCTATTCTCAGTTTCATCATATACAGAACGATGGAGTTGGTACAGAATCAGAGGTTGCAAACAGTACTCTACAGAGCTGTTTTGTTTGGCCAGAACAGTGTTAGATATTTTTAAATATCTTTAGATGGGATATACACTAACCAGGTCTACAACAAGCACCTAGCACACTTTATTGTCTTACATCCAGACATTTCACACAGTTATATTACCTATCTTATACCTAGACTATTTAATTTTGATTTATGAACTAAATTACATTTTAATTTCTTTCCAGTACAAACATTATATGAGTGATAAAGTAGAACTTAATGTAGAGATTGAGAGTTGGAATAATTTTAACAAGGATTTCCAATATTGTCCATATGGTAATCAAAGTTTATGTGGAAAATATAACCTATATATATTTTTAAATGATGGATAAAATACAACTTTTAAAACTTTCAGCACAGTTTACAAGAATGAAAAGCTATATATGCAAAGAAGATGAAGAAGAAGAGGAGGAGAAGGAAAAGGAAGAGTAGGCCAAGGAGGAAGAGAAGGAAACTAAGAAGAAAACAGGCAGAGAAGGAGAATGGAAAGCAAGACATGTAAGTAAATGAGTTAATGCTGCTCAAGCGTTGTCTAGGAAAACAGGACAGAGGGTCAATATTTAGAGGTTTATTAGATAATGAAGTTTAAATTGTTTGTGCATAAATGCCATTTAGGGAAAGAATCCAAGTCCTTGGAAACATGGAGGTAGGGAGTTGGAACAGAGATCTTTGCATAAACATGAGACCCTCAAAGTTCACACTTTAAGTAAAATGGGGGAACTTTATCATAAAGCCCACCCACTGGCCACAATAGATAACAAGGGATTTTATTGTTATGGATTAAATAAATAATTTCCATTAGAATTCAAAACCTTTGTCCCATTCCTTACTTGGGTTGGAGAAAAACTTGTGGGACTTATATGGTGTAGGCACCCAGAAATGGACATAATTAGAATTCTGAGCTAGTGATAGTCTATCTAATAAAGATAGTCAGATTGTACCTAGATACCTGACATAAGTGAATGCAAAACCATCCTGGAGGGATAGTCTCATGACCAAAGTGACAAGGGATTCTCACAGAAAGATTCCAGCCTTATTTAAGGTCAGATAATTTAAAGAAATACAAACATTCAATGGGATAATGCAGTCACCACAAATGCTTGATAGTGCTTCTCCTGTTTCTTGTTGCCTATTCAGAATTTGTGGCAACAAAAAATAATCTGAGAAAGACTATAAAATACATATTTTAAATGTCTGAACACATTAAAAAATTGAAACCTTAAGAAAAAATGTGGCACATAAACAAAAAATGGGCTGTTTTGACCAATACAAGAGTCAAGTTATATAAATGAAAAAGCACTTTTTGGTATTAAAAAACTTCAGTGAATGGGTTAAATAGCAGACCAGACAAGGCTGCTGATAGCATTAGTGAGATGGATATAGAAGGCACAGTTTGGAGACTTCTGGTTTCTGGTCAGGCATGGAAGAAGCTGGAAGTGGTCTTTCCAACCTATAAACAAGCAAAAATCTGAACAAACTGAAAAAACAGCTCTTGTTATATCTGTCAGAGAAATAAGGTCATAGAACAAACAACTTCCCCCCAAATGAAGAGGCCAATAGACAAATAAATCGAATTACAACTTTCTGGGGTAGAAACCCATGAGCACAAACCTCTGTAGGAAAGAATGCCAAGATAGGGAAACCTGAACTGCAACTGACTGCGGGAGGCTTAGTATGGACAAGTTCAAGGGATAAAATCTCCAGGGAGGGCCAGTCACTGGGAGACCCAACACTTTTGTAAATTTTACCTTCAGGAGCTGGATCAGGTTCTCAAAGTGAATATTGGAGAAAAATCCCCTGATAACTTCTGGCAGGGAGAGGGCAAAAAGAATCATTTTGAAATATGGCAAACATTGGACCCTTAACAAAGTCTGCCTTCAGGAGACAATAAGCAGAGCCTCACTTGCTGGAGTTTTACAGAGCCTTGTAGAAGGGAAGAGGAAAACACCAAACTTTCGTCCACTCTGATCATCCTGTACCACTAAAGGGAGGGGTGGGGACTGAGAACTACATATGAAGTTTGGAGTCCAGAGAATCAGGCTCACTAAAAGACTACTAATAGGGGGGTGCTCAAGATGGTGGCATGAGTAGGGCAGTAGAAATCTCCTCCCAAAACCATACATATTTTTAAAATACAGCAAATACAACTATTCCTAAAAGAAAGACAAGAAGATACAGTACAACAGCCAGGCTACGTCTACACCTGTGAGAACTCAGCATCTCATGAAAAGGGTAAGATACAAAGCCATGACCAGGCAGGACCTGAGCACTCCCCACACCCCAGCTCACTGGCAGGAGGAAAAGAATCAGAGTGGGGAGGGGGTGGAAGCACAGGACAGCTAAATAACCAGCCCTAGTAATCTGCACCGGGAGCACAGACACACATTGCATGGTGTACTGGATATTAGAGAAACGGAAGAGTAAAATCCAAGATGGAGACTGCGAGCAGGTTCCCACAGCCGGCTCCCCTGGGACAAAAGAAAAACAGGTGCTTTTTAAAAGTCTTAAAGGGACAAGGGCTTATCAGCTGGAAAAAATCGTCCCGGCACCCTCAGCCCAGCAGCCTGGGAATCTTTAGGAACTTCAGGCGCCCTATCCCCCTGGGTGGCAATGCACCTCCAAAGATCCTCACAGCAATAAGCACCCTGCCGTTCATTTCCCCCCCCGTCGGCACTGTGAGTAAACTGGCTGACATGCCACTGCTGCAGAGCAGCCGGGAGCGGCCCCACCCACAGCCACCACACAGAGTCTTCTCCCAGCGTGCAACTAACTAAGCCAGAACCAGAAGCTGTCCCCTATGTGCAGCTGCCTGGCACAGACAGGAGAAGCTGGGGCAAAGTCTGGAAGGCATGAAGGGCTGCTGTTCTCACAGGAGAACACACACCGCGTGCCTGCAACCCCCGATAGTGCCCTAGGCCATTCTGAGGTCTGCCCTGCCCATAGCAGCTCAGAGGATTAACTCATAAACTGCTCCCTGTGTGCAGGTAACCAGCACAGGCAGTGGAGAAGGGCAAGGTGACAATAAAGCAGGAAAGGACTTTGTTCTCCAAGCTGACACACGTGTCACTCACCAACAATCACTTCCATCACCATGAAAAGGCAGAAGAACCTGGTCCAGTCCAAAATCACTCAAATGCAAGAGAGAGGGCCTAGCGAGATAGATATATTCAATCTTCCTGAAAAACAATTGAAAATAAAAGTCAATGATGTTGGTGCAAGAGACTGTTAATGGAATAGAAATCAGACAACAGGAATACAGAGAATATGAGGCAGAGAGAGATAAAGGATCTCTAGGAATGAAAGAATATTAAGAGAAATGTGTGACCAATCCAAACGGAACAATATTCGCATTATAGGGGTACCATAAGAAGAAGAGAGAAAAAGGGATAGAAAGTGTCTTTGAAGAAATAATTGCTGAAAACTTCCCCAAGCTGGGGAAGGAAATAGTCTCTCAGACCTTGGAAGCCCACAGATCTCCCAACACAAGTGACCCAAGGAGGACAACACCAAGACATATAATAATTAAAATGCAAAGATCAAAGACATGGACACGGTATAAAAGGCAGCCAGGGAGAGAAAAAAGATCACCTACAATGGAAAACCCATCAGGCTATCATAAGACTTCTCAACAAAAACCATACAGGCCAGAAGAGAATGGCATGATATATTTAATGCAATGAAACAGAAGGGTATTGAACCAAGAATAATGTATCCAGCAAGATTATCATTTAAATTTGAAGGAGGGATTAAACAATTTCCAGACAATCAAAAGTTGATGGAATTTGTTTCCCACAAACCACCTCTATAGGGTAAGTTAAAGGCACTTCTCTACATGGAAGTATTCCTAAGGCTGAATAGATGTCACCAGAGAAAACAAAGTCACAACAAAGAAAGCAGACCAACCAAATACTAACTAAAGGCAAAAAATAAAATCAGCTATCCACAAAAGCAGTCAAGGGAAACACAAAAGAATACAGAACAAAACACCTAACATACAAAGAATGGAGGAGGAAGAATAAGAAGGGAGAGAAATAGAGAATCATCAGACTGTGTTTATAATAGCTTAATAAGTGAGTTAAACTTTGGCGGTTAGATAGTAGAGAAGCCACCTTTGAACCTTTGGTAACCATGAATCCAAAGCCTGCAGTAGCAATAAGTACATACCTATGGATTATCACCCAAAATATAAATGGACTGAATGCACCAATCAACAGACACAGAGTAATAGAATGGATAAAAAAGCAAGACCCATCTGTATGCTGCTTACAATAGACTCACCTCAAAATCAAAGACATATACAGACTAAAAGTGAAGGGATGGAAAGGGATATTCCATGCAAACAATAAGGAGAAAAAAGCATGTATTGCAGTACTTGTATCAGACAAAATAGGCTTCAAAACAAAGAACATAACAAGAGACAAAGAATGACATTACATAGTGATAAAGGGGTCAGTGGAACAAGAGGATATAACCATTATAAATATATATGCACCCAACACAGGAGCACTGACATATATCAAACAAATACTAACACAATTAAAGGAGGAAATAGAATGCAATGCATTCATTTTAGGAGACTTCAACACACCACTCACTTGAAAGGAAAGATCAACCAGAAAGAAAGTAAGTAAGGACACAGAGGCACTGAACAACACAGTAGAACAGATGGACCTAACAGACATCTACAGAACTCTCCACCCAAAAGCACCAGGATACACATTCTTCTCAAGTGCACATGGAACATTTTCCAGAGCAGACCACATACTAGGCCACAAAAAGAGCCTCAGTAAATTCAAAAAGATAGAAATTCTACCAACCAACTTCTCAGATCACAAAGGGATAAAACTAGAAATAAATTTTAGAAAGAAATCAAAAAGGCTCACAAATACATGGAGACTTAACAACATTCTCCTAATTAATCAATAGGTTAACGACCAAATCAAAACAGAAATCAAAGAATACATGGAGACTAATGACAACAACAACACAAAGCCACAACTTCTGTGGGACGCAGCAAAGGAAGTTCTAAGAGGAAAGTATATTGCAATCCAGGCCTATTTAAAGAAGGAAGAACATTCCCAAATGAATTGTCTAAAGACACAATTACTGAAATTGGAAAAAGAAGAACAAATGAGGCCCAAAGTCACCAGAAGGAGGGACATAATAAAGATCAGAGAAGAAATAAATTAAATTGAGAAGAAGAAAACAATAGAAAAAATCAATGACACCAAGAGCTGGTTCTTTGAGAAAATAAACAAAATAGATAAACCCTTAGCCAGACTTATTAAGAGAAAAAGAGAATCTATACACATAAATAGAATCAGAAATGAGAAAGGAAAATTCATGATGGACAACACAGAAATACAAAGAATTATTAGAGAATACTATGAAAATCTATATGCTAACAAACTGTATAACCTAGAAGAAATAGACAACTTCCTAGAAAAATACAACCTTCCAAGGCTGACCAAGCAAGAAACAGAAAATGTTACCAGACCAATTACCAGCAACGAAATAGAATCGGTAATCAAAAAGCTACCCAAAAGTGTTCTGGGAAGATGGTGGCGTGAATGGAATGACAGAATTTTACTCCCAACATTATATTAACCCATGAAAACACAGCAAACGCAACTGTTCCTAAAAGAGAGACCAGAACAAAAAGGAAAGCGCACACAGTGCAGAAACACCTGAGAAGACTCGGCAGTGGGCGAGGCGGGTAAGAAACGGAACCGCGAAGCGCGACCCAGCAGAACCCGAGCCCTCTCCCACCCCAGCGCACTGGTGGGAGGAGAGGATTCAGAGCCAGGAGGGAGTGGAAGTGCAGGCCCAGGAGATAACCAGCCCCGGACCGCCATGGGAACGCGGGCGCACAAAGGATGGAGGGGCGGAGATTGGAGAGACGGAGGGCGCACGGTCGCAGCAGGAATATGCCTGCTTGCTCGCGGCTAGCTCAGGGAAGGAGAAGAGAGAAGAAAAAAAAAAGGAGAAAAGCGCGCGCTTTGTTTTTCAGTGGTCTTAAACGCCTGCTTGCTCTCGGCTGGCTCAGGGAAGGAGAAGAGAGAAGAAAAAAAAAGAGAGAAAAGCGCGCCCTTTGGTTTTCAGCGGTCTTAAAGAGACAGGAGTGCAGCAGAGAACCTCCATTCATTCTCACCCCGGCCACAGCTTTAAAGGGCCATGCGAACAGACATGGCTCTGGAATAGTGGAGGAACAGCACCACCTACAGCATTCACACAGAAACCAACAACCGTGGGCGTTTTTTTTTTTTCCTTTTAGATGTTGCTGCTTTTTCTTTTTCTTTTCTTTCTTTTCCATCTTCTCTCTCTCTTTTTAATTTTTTTATTATTAGTAGAATTTTTTTTCCTTTTCTCTCCTTTCTTCTCTTTCCTTTTTAAAGTCATAAAGAGCCCAGCTGACATATGTGACAAATACCAACAACCAATTCTATAGACATGAGAAGACAGAAAAATATGATACAGACAAAGCTTCAGACAAACACCACCCCACAGAGAGGATCTGAAGGAATGGATATGCACAGTCTTCCTGAAAAAGAATTCAGAATAAAAGTCATAGCCATGCTGATGGATCTACAGAAAAATGTGCAACAGCTGAGGGAGGAAGTGAGGGAAGTGAGGAAAGACAATGCAGAAATGAGACAAGCCATCGACGGGCTCAACAGCAGATTGAATCAGGTTCAAGATACGATCAAGGAATTAAAATACAGGGAACAGGAATACAAAGAAGCTGAGGCAGAGAGAGATAAAAGGATCTCTAAGAATGAAAGAATATTAAGAGAACGGTGTGACCAATCCAAACGGAGCAATATTTGCATTATAGGAGTACCAGAGGAAGAAGAGAGAGAAAAAGGGATAGAAAGAGTCTTTGAAGAAATAATTGCTGAAAACTTTCCCACGCTGGGGAAGGAAATAGTCTCACAGTCCACGGAAGCCCACAGATCTCCCAACACAAGGGACCCAAGGAAGACAACACCAAGACACATAATAATTAAGATGGCAAAGATCAAAGATAAAGACAGAGTATTAAAGGCAGCTAGAGAGAGAAAAAAGATCACCTACAAAGGAAAACCCATCAGACTGTCATCAGACTTCTCAACAGAAACCTTACAGGCCAGAAGAGAATGGCATGATATATTTAACGTAATGAAACAGAAGGGCCTCGAACCAAGAATATTGTATCCAGCACGATTATCATTTAAATATGATGGAGGGATTAAACAATTTCAAGACAAAGGAAAGTTGAGAGAGTTTGCCTCCCATAAACCACCACTACAGGATATCTTAAACAGACTGCTCTAGAGGGAAACACCCCTAAGGCTAAAAAGATGTCACCAGAGAAAATAAAATCATAGCAAAGAAAGCAGACCATCCAAATACCAACTAAAGGCAAAGAATAAAACACCTAATATATAAAGAAAGGAGGAGGAAGAATAGGAAGGGAGAGATAAAGAAACATCAGACAGTGTTCACAATAACTTACCAGGAAAGTTAAGTTAGATTCTCAGATAGTAAAGAAGCAACCCTTGAACCTTTGATAACCACGAATCTAAAGCCTGCAATGGCAATAAGTACATATCTATCAATAATCACCCTAAATGTAAATGGACTGAAAGCACCAATCAAAAGACACAGAGTAACAGAGTGGATAAAAAAGCAAGACCAATATATATGCTGCTTACAAGAGACTCACCTCAAACCCAAAGATATACACAGACTAAAAGTGAAGGAATGGAAAAAAATATTTCAAGCAAACAACAAAGAGAAAAGCAGGTGTTGCAGTACTTGTATCAGATAAAATAGACTTCAAAACCAAGAAAGTAGCAAGAGATAAAGACGGACATTACATAATGATAAAGTGGTCAGTCCAACAAGAAGATATAACCATTATAAATATATATGCACCCAACACAGGAGCATCAGCATATGTGAAACAAATACTAACAGAAGTGAAGGAGGAAATAGACAGCAATGCAATTATTCTAGGAGACTTTAACACGCCACTCACGCCAAAGGACAGATCAACCAGGCAGAGGATAAGTAAAGACACAGAGGCACTGAACAACACACTAGAACAGATGGACCTAACAGATATCTACAGAACTCTGCACCCAAAAGCAGCAGGATACACATTCTTCTCAAGTGCACATGGAACATTTTCCAGAATAGACCACATTCTAGGCCACAAAAAGAACCTCAGTAAATCCAAAAATATTGAAATCTTACCAACCAACTTCTCAGATCACAAACATATAAAACTAGAGATAAATTTCAGAAAGAAATCAAAAAGGCTCACAAATACATGGAGACTTAATAACATTCTCCTAATGAATCAAAAGGTTAACGACCAAATCAAAACAGAAATCAAAGAATATATGGAGACTAATGACAACAACAACACAAAGCCACAACTTCTGTGGGACGCAGCGAAGGCAGTCTTAAGAGGAAAGTACATTGCAATCCAGGCCCATTTAAAGAAGGAAGAACATTCACAAATGAACAGTCTAAGGACACAATTATTGAAATTGGAAAAAGAAGAACAAATGAGGCCCAAAGTCACCAGAAGGAGAGACATAATAAAGATCAGAGAAGAAATAAATAAAATTGAGAAGAATAAAACAATAGAAAAAATCAATGAAACCAAAAGCTGGTTCTTTGAAAAAATAAACAAAATAGATAAACCCCTAGCCAGACTCATTAAGAGAAAAAGAGAATCTACACACATAAACAGAATCAGAAATGAGAAAGGAAAAATAACGACGGACCCCACAGAAATACAAAGAATTATAAGAGAATATTACGAGCATCTACATGCCAACAAGCTGCAAAACCTAGAAGAAATGGACAACTTCTTAGAAAAATACAGCCTTCCAAGACACACCAAGCAGGAAACAGAAAAACTAAACAGACCAACCACAAGCAACGAAATTGAATCGGTAATCAAAAAACTACCTAAGAACAAAACCCCCGGACCTGAAGGATTCACCTCTGAATTCTACCAGACATATAGAGAAGAAATAACACCCATTCTCCTTAAAGTTTTCCAAAAAATAGAAGAGGAGGGAATACTTCCAAACTCTTTCTATGAAGCCAGCATCACTCTAATACCAAAACCGGGCAAAGACCTCACTAAAAAAGAAAATTACAGATCAATATCCCTGACGAATGTAGATGCAAAAATAATCAACAAAATACTAGCAAACCGAATTCAAAAATACATCAAGAGTATCATATACCATGATCAAGTGGGATTCATCCCAGGGATGCGAGGATGGTACAACATTCGAAAATCCATTAACATCATCCATCACATCAATAAAAGAAGAACAAAAACCACATGATCATCTCCATAGATGCTGAAAAAGCATTTGACAAAATTCAGCATCCATTCATGATTAAAACTCTCAACAGAATGGGTATAGACGGCAAGTACCTCAACATCATAAAGGCTATATATGACAAACCCACAGCTAACATCATACTTTATACCAAGAAGCTGAAAGCTTTTCATCTAAGATCGGGAACAAGACAGGGGTGCCCACTCTCTCCACTGTTATTCAACGTAGTACTGGAGGTCCTAGCCACAGCAATCAGACAAAGCAAAGACATACAAGGCATCCAGATTGGTAAAGAAGAAGTCAAATTGTCACTATTTGCAGATGACATGATACTGTACATAAAAAAGCCTAAAAACTCCACTCCAAAACTACTAGAACTAATATCTGAATTCAGCAAAGTTGCAGGATATAAAATTAACACACAGAAATCTGTTGCTTTCCTATACACTAATGATGAACTGACAAAAAGAGAAATCAGAAAAACAATTCCATTCACAATTGCATCAAAGAGAACAAAATACCTAGGAATAAACCTAACGAAGGAAGTGAAAGACTTGTACTCTGAAAACTACAAGACACTCCTAGGAGAAATTAAGGAAGACACTAACAAATGGAAATGCATCCCATGCTCTTGGCTACGAAGAATAAATATTGTCAAAATGGCTATACTACCTAAAGCAATCTACAGATTCAATGCAATCCCCATCAAACTACCAATAGCTTTCTTCAATGAACTGGAACAAATAATTCTAAAATTCATATGGAACCAGAAAAGACCCCGAATAGCCAGAGCAATCCTGAGAAGGAGGAATCAAACAGGGGGAATTGCGCTCCCTGACTTCAAGCTCTACTACAAAGCCACAGCAACCAAGACAATTTGGTACTGGCACAAAAACAGACCCACAGACCAGTGGAACAGAATAGAAAATCCAAACATTAACCCAAACATTTACAGTCAATTAATATTTGATAAAGGAGCCTTGGATATACAATGGGG
>JAQQAC010016209.1:94745101-94883308 GCA_029783875.1 Phataginus tricuspis | reverse complement strand
TGGCAGGCATAGGGTGGGGGGGCACGGGGGGGACTGTACAGCTCAGAGAAGACAAGTAGTGATTCTCATCTCACTACACGGATGGACAGTGACCGTAATAGGGTTGGTGGGGGGGACCTGATGAAGGGGGTAGTTTAATCATCACAATATTGCTCATGTAATTGTAGGTTAATGATACTAAAATAAAATAAATTGTATTAAAAAAAATAAAAGAAATGGGCAGAGGACATGAATAGACACTTCTCTAAAGAATAAATTCGGATGGCCAACAGGCACATGAAAAGATGCTCCACATTGCTGGTCATCAGAGAAATGCAGATTAAAACCACAATGAGATATCACCTCACACCAGTGAGGATGGCCAACATCCAAAACACAAACAACAACAAATGTTCGCAAGGATGTGGAGAAAAGGGAACCCTCCTACACTGCTGGTTGGAATGCAATTTAGTTCGACCATTGTGGAAAGCAGTATGGAGGTTGCTCAAAAAAGTCAAAATAGAAATACCATTTGACCCAGGAATCCCACTCCTAGGAATTTATCCTAAGAATGCAGCAGCCCAGTTTCAAAAAGACAGATGCACCCCTATGTTTATTGCAGCACTATTTACAATAGCCAGGAAATGGGAGCAAACTAAGTGTCCATCAGTAGATGAATGGATTAAGAAGATGTGGTACATATACACAATGGAATATTATTCAGCCATAAGAAGAAAACAAATCCTACCATTTGCAACAACATGGATGGAGCTAGAGGGTATTATGCTCAGTGAAATAAGCCAAGCCGAAAAAGACAAGTATCAAATGATCTCACTCATATGTAAAGTATAAGAACAAAGAAAAAAACTGAAGGAACAAAACAGCAGCAGACTCACAGAACCCAAGAACGGACTAATAGTTACCAAAGGGAAAGTGACTGGGGAAGAAGGGTGGGAAGGGAGGGATAAGAGGGTAAAAGGGGAATTATGTTTAGCAGACGTAAGGTAGGGGGGGGCATGGGGAGGGCTGTACAACTCTGAGAAGACAAGTAATGATTCTCATCTCTCTACGCTGATGGACATTGATTGTAATAGGGTTGGTGGGGGGGACCTGATGAAGAGGGTAGTTTAATCACCATAATATTGCACATGTAATTGTAGGTTAAAGATACCAAAATAAATTGTAAAAAAAAAGCTACCCAAGAACAAAACCAATGGACCTGATGTATTCACTGCTGAATTTTATCAGACATATAGAGAAGACATAATACCCTTTATCCTTAATATTTTCCAAAAAATTGAAGAAGTGGAAATACTCCCAAACTCATTCTATAAATCCAGCATTACTCTAATACCAAAACCTGGTAAAGACCCCACAAAAAAACAAAATTACAGACCAATATCCCTGATGAACGTAGATGCAAAAATACTCAACAAATTTTAGCAAACCAAATTCAAAAATACATCAAGAGGATCATACACCATGATCAAGTGGGATTCATCCCAGGGATGCAAGGATGGTACAACATTGGAAAATCCATCAACATCATCCACCACATCAAGAAAAACAAGGACAAAAACCACATGATCATCTCCATAGATGCTGAAAAAGCATTTGACAAAATTCAACATCCATTCATGGTAAAAACTCTCAACAAAATGTGTATAGAGGGCAAGTACGTCAACACAGTGAAGGCCATATATGAGAAACTGACAGCTAACATCATACTTAACAGCGAGAAGCTGAAAGGTTTTCACCTAAAATCAGAACAAGACAGGGATGCCCATTCTCCCCACTTTTATTCAACATAGTACTGGAGGTCCTAGCCATGACAATCAGATAAAACAAAGAAATACAAGGCATCCAGATTGGTAAAGAAGAAGTCACACTGTCACTATTTGCAGATGACAAGATATTTGACACAAAAACATTAAAGTATCCACTCCAAAACTACTGGAACTAATATCTGAATTCAGCAAAGTTGCAGGATTCAATATTAATACACAAAAATCTGTTGCATTCCTATACACTAATGATGAGCTAACAGAAATGGAAATCAGGTAAACAATTCCATTCACAATTGCATTAAAAGAATAAAATACCTAGGAACAAAGCTAACCAAGGAATTGAAAGACCTATACCCTGAACACTACAAGACACTCTTGAGAGAAATTAAAGAGGACACTAATAAATGGAAATTTATCCCATTCTCTTCACTAGGAAGAATTAATATTGCCAAAATGACCATTCTGCCTAAAGCAATCTGCAGATTCAATGCAATCCCCATCAAAATACCAACAGCATTCCTCAATGAACTGGAACAAATAGTCCTAAAATTCATATGGAACCACAAAAGACCCTGAATAGCCAAAGCAATCCTGAGAAGGAAGAATAAAGCAAGGGGGATCTCGCTTCCCAACTTCAAGCTCTACTACAAAGCCACGGTAATCAAGACAATTTGGTACTTGCACAAGAACAGACCCACACACCAGTGGAACAGAGTAGAGAGTCCAGATATTAACCCAAACATACAAGGTCAATTAATACATGATAAAGGAGCCATGGATATACAATGGGGAAGTGACTGCCTCTTTAGCAGCTTGTTGGCAAAACTGGACAGCTACATGTATGAGATTGAAACTAGATCGTTATCTAACCCTATACACAAAAGTAAATTCCAAACAGATCAAAGACCTGAATGTAAGTCATGAAACCATAAAACTCTTAGAAAAAAACATAGGTAAAAATCTCTTGGACAAAAACATGAGCAACTTCTTCATGAACATATCTCCCTAGGCAAGGGAAACACAGCAAAAAGGAACAAATGGGACTGTAAAACTTTCTGTACCACAAATGATACCATCAATAGAACAAAAAGGCATCCTACAGTATGGGAGAATATATTCATAAATGACATATCCGATAAAGCATTGACATCCAAAATATATAAAGAGCTCACTCACTTCAACAAACAAAAAGCAAATAATCCAGTTAAAAAATGGGCAGAGGATCTGAAGACACTTCTCCAAAGACGATATTCAGATGGCCAACAGGCACATGAAAACATGCTCCACATCACTAATCACCAGAGAGTGCAAATTAAAACCGTAATGAAATATCACCTCACACCAATTAGAATGGCCACCATTCAAAAGACTAACAACAAATGTTGGCAAGGATGTGGAGAAAGGAGAACCCTCTTACACTGATGGTGGGAATGTAAATTAATTCAACCATTGTGGAAAGCAGTATGGAGGTTCCTCAAAAAACTAAAAATAGAAATGCCATTTGACCCAGGAATTCCACTCCTAGAAATTTACCCTAAGAATGCAGCAGCCCAGTTTGAAAAAGACATATGCATCCTATGTTTATCAGCACTATTTACAATAGTCAAGAAATGGAAGCAACCTAAGTGTTCATCAGTAGATGAATGGATTAAGAAGATGTGGTGCATATACACAATGGAATATTATTCAGCCATAAGAGGAAAATCAATCCTACCATTTGCAACAACATGGATGGAGCTAGAATGTATTATGCTCAGTGAAATAAGCTACGCAGAGAAAGACAAGCACCAAATGATTTCACTCATATGTGGAGTATAAGAACAAAGAAAAAAACTGAAGGAACAAAACAGTAGCAGACTCACAGAACCCAAGAATGGACTAACAGTTACCACAGGTAAAGGGACTGAGGAGGATGGGTGGGAAGGGAAGTATAAGGGGGATAAAGGGGCATTATGATTAGCACACATAATGTGGGGCGAGGGGCACGGGGAAGGCAGTAGAACACAGAGAAGACAAGTAGTGATTCTATAGCATCTTACTACACTGATGGACAGTGACTGTAATGGGGTATGTGCTGGGGCCTTGATAATGGGGGAGTCTAGTAACCATAATGTTGCTCATGTAATGTATATTAATGATACCAAAAAAAAATATTAAGTGAACCCAGGAGTGGAATGAAATGTTGAACAAAAATTAAAAAAAAAAAAAAAGACTACTAACAGGACTGTAGAATACTTCTCCTCCCCCGTCAGCTCACCACCATATTATTGAAGGCCTATTAACAACATTCCTTTGACCCAGTACATCATACCAGAAGATACAGTAGGGATGTTGGAACTGTCAGACTGCCTATTTAAAACAACAATGATTAAGGTGCTAAGCCTTCTAACAGATATACTATACCGTATGCAAGAATAGGTGGGAAATGTAAGAAAAGTGATGGAAATTGTAAGAAAAAAGTAAAAAGAGATGTTAGAGATCCGAAACACTAACAGAAATGATGAATGCCTTTGATGGGCTTTTTAGCAGACTGAGCACAGCTGAAGTAAAAACCTCTTGTGTTTGAGGATATGTCAGAACCCAAAAGACTGAAAAGCAAAAAGAACAATGCCTGGGGAAAAACCCCCAAGAACACAATATCCAGGAAGTGTGGACAACTACAAAAGATGTGACATATGCATAACGGAAATTGCAATAAGAGAAGAGAGAAAGGAACAGAATAAATTTTTAAAAATGACAGAATTCCCCAAATTAATGTTAGATACCAAACCACAGATCCAGGAAGCTCAGAGAACATCAAGCAAGATAAATGCAAACTAAATGAAATGAAATGAAACTATACATAGGAATATCATTTTAAAAGCTGCAGAAACTCAAGGATATAAAATGAAGCATTGTGTAATAAATATGCAAACTGCGTGAAAGCAAGGTTTAAGTGTTAAGAAAAACACAATAAAAAATTCCAATATATCTTTTGTAAAAGATCTTGAAAAAAGAATAGACTGGTTAAGGAAGAGGCAATATATAAAGAGAAAATTTTCCATAATGATGAAATACATACATCCTCAGATTCAAGACACACAATGAGACCCCCAGAAAAAAATACATTGCTATATGCATCATAGTAAAATTGTAGAAGAGCCAAAGAAAGCACCTGATTCTAAATTCAACAAGAAAGAAATGACAGATTTCATAATAAGCACTGAAAAGTTCCTTGACAATAGGCTCATTCAAATGTGTATTCCAAAATTTCTATGGTGTTTCCAAAATTTTGCGGGGAAATGAAGAGCTACAATGAGTCATAATGACAATTATTTGTGGTATGTCAGTTACAGAATTTTGATGTTTTTAAGTAGAAGGAAAAGCTATAGCTCTGCATGATGGTTTGACAGCTGAGAATAACGAGTAGTCCTTTTTTAAAATATATATATACTGTGAGCTCACTTTAAGCCACAAAATGTAGCTGGTTATATAGAATTCTCAAACCACCATGTCAAATTTTCATTTTCCCTCTTACTCAAAACGTATCAGAATACTCACTAGTGAGAATGCCATCATTCTAGAGATACCTGGAATATGTTCTGAGCAACAGAAAAGAAACAAATCATTATTATACCAATTATATGAACCAAAGCATATTTTATATCAATGTGATTTGATACCACTTTTGAGAATCATTTTCAGAAAGGCACATCCAGTCCTGACAGAGACCCCTGATAGTCCAGATATCTCTACTGAAGGATTGGAACACTGTTCTTAAAATGTGTGTATTTCATTTGATTTCACTTATTTGTGGAATACAAAAACAAAGCAAAACAGAGTGAACAAAACAGCAGTGGACTCAGAAACACTGAGAAGGTATTCGTGGTTACCATGGGGGATGGGTTGGGGTAGGTGGCTGGGGAGGGTGAAGGGGATAAAGAAGCATAAAAATTGTCAATTATAATATAAGTTGGTCCCAGGGATGGTAGTACAGCCAATGATTCTGTAACATCTTCCCATGTTGACATATAATAACAGCACTAGTTGGGGTGAGGATTTCATAATGTGGTAACTGTTGAACTATATGTTGTATATTTAAAACCAATAAAAGATTGCATATTAACAATACCTTAATTTTTAAAAATCGTTAATTTCACATTACAGGAATGAGTAAAGAATTATAGAATATAATTTTAAAAATTTAAATCTAAAAACAAAGTTAGAACATTTCTTGACTGATTTATTTTCCATTGTCCTGTACAGCTAAAAAGGCTTCTAGTTCTGAGTTAGACGATATTGATCTCTGAAGTAAGTTCCATTCAGAAGCTTTATTTACAGAAGTTAAATGCCAAACACTCTTTTCATTAATGTCCATGAGGCCCAGCATTCTACATTATAAATGTAGTCTTAATTCTTGAGATTTTCACATCATTGATCTAAAAGGCAAAGAAAGGTGTGCTTTCTGTTTGCTCCTTAAGTCGACATCACACATAACTTTAGCCTCTAAAAAAACCACTTTGAACATATTTGACTTTAAAATTCTTTCAATTCTTTTGGCCTTCTTCCATGGAAATCCAAATGATTCTAAAAGTGTAACCACAATGTACTGGCCACATATGGATGATGCGGGGAGTTAGAGAAAATAAAAACAAAATATCAGTCATTCATCATATATAAACTTACTTCCAGGAATTGAATATGTGGAGACCATATGTATATCTTATGAAATAAACCTTCTTAATAGCATAGTTCAAATCTTTTGTATTTCATAATATTTAGTGTGATTTATTTATCACTAGAAAGTTTTTAAAAATATCAAATTATGATTGTGGACTTATCAATTTTTCTTTGTATTTCTATCCATTTTTGTGTTATATGCATGTTTCTATGGTTTGTTTAATAGTTCATTTTTTTAATCTGTTACTATTTGTTTTACATATTTAAGTGCTTCTATGTCAGGTACATATACATTTATAAGGGCTATACCTTCTTGATGAATGGAATCCTTTATCATTACGTAACAACCTTCTTTATCTTTATTATAGTCTTTGTTTTAAAGTCTATTTTGTCTGGTGTATGCACAGCTACACCAGCTTTCTTTTTGTTTCCACTTGCCTGTGATATTTTTTTCCATCCTTTACTTTAAGTCTGTGTCCTTTGTTCTGGGAAGTGAATCTTTTATAGGCAGTATATAGATACATTTTGTCTTCTTTAATCCATTCAGCCACTCTATGTTTTTATTGGAGAATTTAGTTCATTTCCTTTAAAAATAATGATTGATAGGTATGGTCTTTTGTTAATTTTTTTCTGACTGTTTTGTAGTTTCTCTTTGTTCCTTCCTTCTTCTCTTACAATTTTCTCTTGAGATTTGATGACTTTCTTTAGTGTTATATTTAGATTACTTTCTCATTATCTTCATGGGTCTACTATCAGCTTTTGCTTTGTGGTTACCATGAGGTTCATATATAACAGCCCATATATATAGAAGTCTGTTTTAAGTTGGTAGCAACTTAAGTTTGAACACATTCTGAAGGCTCTATATTTACTACCCCACCATGTTTTACATTTCTCATGTCATATTTTACATCTTTTTATTTTGTGTACCCTTAACTAATTATTATAGTTACAGTTAATTTTACTAATTTTGTCTTTTAACCCTCATAACCTTCATAACTTCATGGTTAAACCAGTACCTTTACTATATATGTGCTTTTACCAGTGGGATTTTGACTTTCACATGTTTTCTTGTTACTAGGTAGTGCCTTTTCAGCTTTCACACATAAAGAGGCTACAGAGGAGCTCTCAGGGAATGTAGGCCAGCGTACTCCATCTTTATGGTTTGTCTGTTACCTGGGGGATACCTCCTAATCCCCTGGTCTGGAGGCCAGCAATGATTATGACTGCAGCCCACAGGACTGTATATATTGCACACTTTAAAAGCTGCTGCCTAAGTGTCTTGGTTCCAATCAGCCTGAATCTAGGTGCTGACTGAGACCCCTTCCTTTGGAACACTGACAGTATGTTGTACAACCTCAGCAACTGGGACCTACTGAGAATAAATCAGGCTGCTTAGACAATCACAAAACAGTTCAAAAGATCTATGCAAGGTTGACTGGTTAACTTCACACAGAGACAATCCTTCAAGACAGGGACAGGTAGCTATTTCACCTAACACATAGAAACAAACACACAGACACAAGCAAAATGAGGAAACAAAGGAGTATATTCCAAACGAAAAACAATACAAAACCCCAAGAAAAAACCTTAATGAAACAGACAAGTAATTAACCTTATAAAGAGTTCAAAGTAATGCTCATAAAGATGCTCACTGAGCTAGAAAGGATCCATAGAAACAGTGAGAATTTCAACAGTGACCCAGACAATATAAGAAAGTACCAAACAGAAGTCACAGAGCTGAAGAATACAATTACTTAACTGAAAAAACACACTAGAGGGGTTCAACAGCAGACTAGATGAAGCAGAAGGATGGGTGAGCAATCTGGAAGATGGGGCAGACAACTTACCCAAACAGAGCAGCAAAAAGAAAAAGGAATTAAAGAAAAGTTAAGATAGTTTAAGGGACCTATGAGACAACATCAAGCAGAATAACATTCACCTTGTAGGGGTCCTAGAAGAGGAGAGAAAGAAAGGAGCAGAAAACTTAATTTGAAAAAATAATGGCTGCAAACTAAGCTGGGGAAAGAAGCAGACATACAGGTCCAAGAATAAGAAAGCGTTCCAAATAAGATGAACCCAAAGAGATGCACATCAAGATACATTTATAATTAAAATGTCAAAAGTTAAATATAAGAGGGAATCTTAAAAACGGCAACAGAAAAACAAATTGTTATGTACAAGGGAAATGCCATAAGGCTATCAGCAGATTTCTCAGCAGAAAATACAGGTCAGAAGGGAGTGAATGGCAAGAAGCATTCAAAGTGCTGAAAGGAAAAAGGCTCCCAACCAAAAATACTCTACCTGGCAAGGTTACCACTCAGATTTGAAGGAGAGAGAATGAGTTCATTACAACTAAACCAGCCTTACAAGAAATATTTAAGGGAATTCTGAAAGCTGAAAAGAAATGACACTAATTATTAACAAGAACACATAAAAAAAATCTCACTGGAAAGGATAAATACCTAGCAAAGTAGTAGATGAATTACTAATAAAGCTACTAAGAAGGTTAAAACACAAAAGAAGTAAAATTGACTAAAACTACAATAATTAGTCAAGGGGTACATATAATAAAAAGATGTAAAATGTGACATCAAAAAACAAAAAATGGGAGTGAGGAGCAAAAATATAGAGTTTTGGAAAATGTTTAAGTTGCTACCAACTTAAAAATAGACTGTTTTATACGTAGAAGGATATATGTGAACTTCACAGAAACCACAAAGCAAAAAATTACACTAAACAAAAGAAAATGAGAAAAGAGTCTAAACATAATGCTAAAAGAGTCATCAAATCACAAGGGAAGAGAGAAAGAGAAGAAAGGAACAGAGAGTAATTACAAAAACAGCCAAAAAACAATTAACAAAATGGCAATAAGTATATGCCCTCCAATAATTATTTTAAAAGGAAATGGACTAAATTCTCCAATAAAAAACATAGAGTGGCTGAATGGATTTAAAAAAACAAGATGTATCTATATACTGCCTACAAAAACTCACCTCAGAACAGAGGACACACAGAGGACACAGTAGACTTCAAGTGAAGGGATGCAAAAAGATATTACATACCAATGGAAATGAAAAGAAAGATGATGTAGCTGTACACATATTAAAACAGACTTTAAAACAAAGATTATAATAAAAGATAAAGAGGGGCACTATATGATGATAAAGGGGGCAATTCAGCAAGAAGATACAATACTTAACAAAATATATATGCAGCCAACACAAGAGCACCAAAGCACAAAAAGCAAATACGAAGAGCCCAAAAGGGAGACATTGACAGTAGTATGGCACAGGCATACCTCCTTTTATTGTGCTTCACTTCATTGCACTTTGCAGGTATGGCATTTTTTACAAATTGAAGGTTTGTGGCAACCCTGCATCAAGCAAGTCTATTGGCACCATTTTTCCAAGAGCATTTGCTCACTTGATGTCTCTGTATCACCTTTTGGTAATTCCTGCAAACTTTCAAACTCACTATTATTCTATTTTCCATGGTGATCTGTAATTGGTTATCTCTGATGCTACCTTTGTAATTGTTTTGGGGTGCTATGAACCACACCCTTATAAGAAGGCAAACTTAATAGATAAACGTGTGTGTTCTTACTGCTCCACTGATTGGCCATTCCCCCATCTCTCTTCCTTTCCTCAGGTCTCCCTATTCTCTGAGACATAACAATATTGAAATTAGGCCAATTAATCACAAAGATTTTAGTTAAGGTAAGCAAATTGTTATTTCAGAGATAATGCTTTTGCACACCTAATAGAATATGGTATATTATAAATATGTTTTATATGCACTGGGGAACCATAGCCTTACAGTGAGCTCCAAGCATTCAAGAGAAAGGAAGAGTCTCACATCTCTCACTTTAAATCAAAAGCTAGAAATGATTAAACTTAGTAAGGAAGGCATGTCGAAAGCAGAGATAGACTGAAAGCTGGGCTTCTTGGGTCAGTTAGCTAGATTGTGAATGCAAAGGAAAAGTTCTTGAAGGAAGTTAAAAGTGCTACTCCAGTGAACACATGAATGATAAGAAAGCAGAAAAGCCTTATTACTAATATGGAGAAAGTTTTGTTGGTCTGAATAGAAGATCAAACCAGCCACAACATTCCCTTAAGCTAACACCCAGTCCAGACTAAGGACCTAACTCTTTTCAATTCTAGGAAGGCTGAGATAGATAAGGAAGTTGCAGAGGAAAAGTCTAGCAGAGGTTGGTTCATGAGGTATGGAAAGAAGGCGTCTCTCTAACATCAAAGTGCAAGGTGAAACAGTAAGTGATAATGGAGAAGGTGTAGCAAGTTATATGGAAGATCTAGCTCATATCATTAATGAAGATGGCCACAGTAGACAACAGATTTTCAGTGTAGACAAAACAACCTTCTATTGGATGCCATCTAGCATTTTCACAGCTAGATAGGTCAATACCTGGCTTCAAAGCTTCAAAGGACAGGCTGACTCTCTTGTTAGGGGCTAATAATGCAGCTGGTGACTTTGAGTTGAAGCCAATGCTCATTTACCACTTTGAAAATCCTAGGGCCCTTAAGAATTATGCTAAATCTACTCTTCCTGTGCTCTAGAAATGGAGCAACAAAGTCTGGATGACAACATATCTGCTTAAAACACGGTTTACTGAATATTTAAAACTCACTGCTGAGAACTATTGTTCAGAAAAAAAGACTCTTTTCAAATTATGACCGCTCATTGACAATGCACCTAGTTACCCTAGAGCTCCAATGCAGATGGACAATGTGATTAATGTTGTTTTCATGACTGCTAACATCAAAACATCCATTCTGTAGCCTTGGAGTCAAGGAACAATTTTGACTTTCAAACCATATTACTTAAGAAACACATTTTGTAAGGCTATAGATAGTTATTCCTCTGATACAGAGCTGGGCAAAGTAAATCGAAAATCTTCTGGAAAGGTTTCGTCATTCTAGATGCCATTAAGACCATTCATGATTCATAGGAAGAGGAGAAAAATCAACATTAACAAGACTTTGGAAGAAGTTAATTCCAATCCTTATGGATGACTTTGAGGGTTTCAAAACTTCAGTGGAGGAAGTAGCTGTAGATGTGGTAGAAATACCAAGAGAACTAGAGTTAGAAGTGAAGCCTGAAGATGTGGCTGAATTGCTGTAATCTCAGGATAAATCTTCAACAGATGATGAGTTGTTTCTTATGGGTGAGCAAAGAAAGTAGCTTCTTTAGATGGAAACTATTACTCTTGGTGAAAATGCTGTGAAAATTGTTAAATGACAACAAAGGATTTAGAATCTATAAAGTTAGTTGGTAAAGCAGTGTCAGGGTATGAGAGGATTGATTCCAATTTTGAAAGAAGTTCTACTGTGAGTTAAATGCTATCAAATGGCATCACATGCTACAGAGGAATCACTCATGAAAGGATGAGTCCATTGATGTGGCAAACTTCACTGTTACCTTATTTTATGAAATTGCCACCGCAATCCCAACCTTCTGCAACTACAACCCTGATCAGTTAGCAGCCATCAGCATGAAAGCAAGACCCTCTGCCAGCAAAAAGCTTATGACTCACTGAAAGCTAACATGATGGTTAACATGTTTAGCAATAAAGTATTCTTTTAGTTAAGGTATCACATTGTTTTTTAAGACATAATGCTATTGTACACCTAATAGGCTATAGTATATTGTAAATATAAATTTTATATCCACTGGAAAATGATAAAATTAATTTGACTCACTTTATTGTAATATTTACTTCATTGCACTGTTCTGGAACTGAACCCAGAACATCTTTGAGGTATGGCTATATATTATAAAAAGGGTAACCTTTTGAGGTTGGAGGTTTTACAAAGAATAATGCCCTTGAGATTCATCCAAAGTATTGATAGTTTGTTTCATTTTATTTCTAAGTAGTATTCCAAAATATAGATATATCCAAGTTCATTTTACCATTGAAGGATGGGAGAATATGCCACCTCAATATATGCCACTTTGGCATAAGAATTATTTTGAGCTAAAGGCACTTGAAAAACAGCAGATGCAAAAAGGGTATTCTAGTTTCCCCTTCTTTTCCTGAAACTAAGAGATAAAAACTTCCATGCGAGAAATGCCTTCCTTGTACTAGGAGATGAATGGATGTGGCATATATATATATATATGGAATACTACTCAGCTATAAAAAAAGAATGAAATCTTGACATTTGGGCCAACATAGGTGGATCTTGACGGTATTATGCTAAGTGAAATAAGTCAGACACAGAAAGACAAATACTGCATGATTTTACTTCTAATTGGAATCTAAAAAACAAAACAAGACCCAGATTCATAGATACAGAAAAGACTGGTGGTTGCTGGGGGGAGTGTTGGGAATCAGAATGGGTGAAGGGGATTAAGAAATGCAAACTTCCAGTTATAAAATAAGTAAGTCATGGGGATGTAATGTACAGCACTGGGAATATAGTCAGTAATATTGTATTAACTCTGTACAGTGACAGATGGCAACTAGACTTATGGTGATAACCATTTCATACTGCATACAAATGTCAAATCACTGTATTGTACACCTGAAGCTAATATAATATTGTGCATTGATTATACCTCAATAACAAAACAGATAACTACAACAAAGTGATTTAGAATGATTGAAAATAAAAGAACATGCGAAGATGTGCAAAAATTGATAGCATAAGATAAACATAGTATCTGACAGGTTGAGTCTGTGGCAAAAGCTTTAAATGAAACAAATATATAGCATCATATAATACTAAAAGCTACAATCACAATGATGTTATAACAATTATAAATATCTGTACCTCAAGTAACATGGAAGCAACATTTATATAATCAAAACTACAGGATACCAAAGAATAAGTAGATGGAAATGCAGTATTGGCAGTAGATTTATTTATTTATTCAATCCATGTCAGGCCAATGGACAAAGAATAAATATAAAAAATCACAATTAGTAAGGTGTAGTTATTTGTTATGTATCATATACTCTATACCATGAAGTACAGAACAGATTTTGTATTGAAGGACCCTTGGACTATTCTAAAAAAAATTGTATATTTTGCCAGGAAAAAAATTGTTTTTCAAAATAAAAGAAAAACAAAACAATTGTGAACAATACTTATTAATTACAACTCAACAAAACCAGGAAACAAAAATATGTGCTTTTTGACACTTTCTCTTAAATAATTCGAGAGAAAATGAAACCTCAAATCAGAGTATCTAATAACTGATGATAGTAGAAACATTACATATCAGAACCTATATGATGCTTCTAGAGCAGTATCCAAATTAAATTCCAGTTTTAAATGCTTATATTAACAAGAAAACTAAAAATAAAAGACTATGAACCACCAAGCCAAAAAAGGAAAAAAAGGCAAATAGAAAATCAAAGGAAACAAAAATTAGGAATTAAAAAGATAAAAGAAAAATAAATGAAGTTTTAAAGAGTTGGATTTTTGAAAGCACTAAAATTTATAAGCAATTAGCTAACCTGATTAAAAGAAAATATGGGGTAAGTTTAAAATAAAGAATGATAAAATAAGCACAGATGGAGACATCCAAAAGAATAACAGACTACTTTGTTCAACTCTGTGTAAATAAACTCAAATACCACTATGAAATACATCATATTTTAGAAAAATATACCAAAACTTACTTGAGAAGATACAGAAAACCTATAACAAGCACTAGTGGTCAATAAATACATAGCATTTCTACTTCTTAGAATTTATCTTGCAGATAAATTTGCAAGTAGGAGAAAGGATTATTTATAATAGCAAAAAAATTGAACAACCTAAATGACATCTGAAGAGAACTGGTTAAAATAAATTATAGTACAGCAATATAGAGGAATACTATGCAGCTGAAAATGCAAACCATAACAAACACATCACAGGTTTTTGTGTTATAACAGAACAATCTCCAAGATATATCGTAGTGAAAACAAAAATTAGGTGCATAAATGAGTGTAATACATTAGCAGAGCCTAAGAAAGATCACTGTATTTGCTTTTGTGTGTTTGTGTATGCATACACATATATATGCATAAAAGTTATCTGGAAGTATAACAAGAAACTAATAGCTTAGGTTTTATGCATTAGAACTGAGTACTTAGGGGACAAGAGTATGAGAGAGGTTTTCATTTAATATCCTTTTGTACATGTTGAATTTTGAAGCATGAGACTGTGTCACCTATTTTAAAATAAATACAATTAATTAAAAAAATAATGAGGGAAAAGCAGCAACAACAAAAAATTCTTTATCAAGAGAGGAGCTGAAAATTAAGGGTGGCTTTAGGTAGCAAAACTTGAAGAGCCTGGTATTTTTCTATTATACTGAATCATCTTGTCCTTCAGTTTCAAAATGAAATGAAAAGGTTAATATATACGTGGAGAAAAAAAGGAGTATATTTTTAAAATTCAAGTTAAACTGTTTAAAATGATTGAAAGTCATCAGGAATAAAATCAATATCAAAATTTTACTCACTATATATGTATATATAGTTTATATTCTACAAAGAAACAAGGATTTGCTATGGAAACCCCAATTTGTAGCACATACCAAGGAAGATGTGAATCTTAGTTCAGGTTTAATAATTCCTCTTCAGTTAGCTGGAACTTTTCAGCTACATTTCTGATGTGCTACAAAAATGAAAGAGTTCTGAAGACCTTTCCACCTCAATTATAGTCAGCTTTTAGAAAACAGGAGAGAACTTGTAGAAAGCAGAACAAGGTTTGGTAAATCCTAACCTCCTTTATTATTTCATTAACATATCACTAAGAAAAGTCAGTTCTTGGAATCTAATTTTTTTTCAGAAAGATAATGCAATTTGTACTTTAAATTGCTCTAGTTGGTGAAATGTAACATGGGTCTCATTTAACCATTGGAAAGAGAATCCTTTTAATGCTCTTCAAAGGTCTGTTTTTTATTTCCAGGAGTGTAAACAGCTACCTCTATAACATTGGATGACTCATAATATTTTGATGTCAAAGTCTGAATCCTTCCAAATTGGGTTGGTAAAAATCAATGGCTTAAGCCATCTTTTCTTAATGTTCTTAACAAAATAATGTTGAAGTAATGGATAGTCTTGGGTTGAAACAATCCCTTAGGCTCAAACAATACAAGTTAAAGTGATTTAACTTCCTGCAGAGAAAGTAAAATTATGAGAACAATTTTAGACTATCAACAATCAATTGAGCTACAGCCAAGTACAGGAGCTAATTTAACTGTATTGCATAGATTGGTAAGTTAGGACAGTCAAGTCCATCACATGATCCATTAATACTGTAGTGTTAAGTGATTAATGACCAATTATTTTAGATTGGTCAAAGTGTTTGCTATGTATAATTTTTGTGAATCTTTTTCTTTTTGCATTTCCTTCACCTTTACTAATTATTCTGTTTAGTAAACAAAAAACCAAAATTCTTATCCAGAACAATCATTTCTAAAAAATATCTTGTATTCTTCAGCTTTAGAAGCTGTCTTTCCTGATAGTCTTTGGGAAAATTTTCATCTTCAATCTTCAGATTTAAATCCTGATATTGTACAAAAATATAAACTTAGATTAATGGAACAGAATAAAGAGACCAGAAATAAACCCATGCTTATGTGGTCAATTATATCACAATGGAGGCAAGAATATACAATGGGGAGATGATAGTCTCTTCAATAAATGGTGTTGGGGAAACTGGACAGCTATATGAAAGAGAATGAAACTGGATCACTGTCTTATACCCTACACAAAAATAAACTCAAAATGGATTAAAGACCTAAATATAAGACCTGGAACCATAAAACTCCTAGAAGAAAACATAGGTGGTAAACTCTTGAACACCAGCCTTAGTAATTTTTTCCTGGCTAGTCTCCGCTGGCAAGGGAAAGCAAAGCAAAAATAAACAAGTGTAACTACATCAAACTAAAAAGCTACTGCCAATCAAAGGAAACCACTAACAAAATGAAAAGGCACCCTACTGTATGGGAGAATATATTTGCAAATTATATATGCAATAAGGGGCTAATATCCAAAATATATAGAGAACTCTTATATATAGAACACCAAAAACCCCCAAATAATCCTATTAAAAAATGGGCAGAGGAGTTGAATAGACATTTTTCTAAAGAAGACATACAGATGACCAGAGGATATATAAAAGATGGTCAACATCACTAATCATCAGGGAAATGCAAATCAAAACAACAATGAGATATCACCTCACACCAGTCAGAATGGCTAATACTGACAAGAAATAAGTGTTGCCAAGGATGTGGAGAAAAGAGAATCCTCATATACTGTTGGTGGGAATGTTAATTGGTGCAGCCATTATGGAAAGCAGTATGGAAGTTTCTTTAAAAAGTAAACATAGAAATAAAATATAACCCAGTAATTTCACTTCTGGGAATTTTTCCAAGGAAAACAAAATAACTGATTCAAAAAGATATATGCACTCTTGTACGTCACAGCATTATTTACATAGCCAACATATAGAAGCAACCTAACTGTCCATTGATAGATGAATGGATAAAGAAGATATGGTACGCATATACAATGGAATATTATTGAGCCATTAAAAGAATGAAATCTTGCTTTTTACAACAACATGGATGGGCCTAGAGTATATTATGCTAAGTGAACTAATTCAAATACAAATACCATATGATTTCACTTATTCATGAAATCTAAAAAACAAAGCAAGTGAACAAACAACAGAAATGGTCTCGTAAACCCAGAGAACTGGTGGTTGCCATATGGGAGGGGGAGAGCAGGATGGGTAAACTAGTGCAGGGGATAAAGAAGTACAAACTTCCAATCATAAAATAAATAACTCATTGTGAAAAAAGTACAGTATAGGGAATATAGTAAAATTATAGTAATATTTTTATGTGTTGATGGTAACTATGCCTATCATGGTTAACATTTATAATGCTTATAATTGTCAAATCAATACACTGTACACCTGAAATCAACATAATATTGTATGCCAACTATAGTTCAATAAAAAATTTAAACCATCCCATGGTGTTTTCTGTTTTGTTTTTAAACAGCTTTAAGGAGGTATAATTGACATACAATAAACTGTACATATTTAAAGGGTAGGCCAGTGCCCTAGGTAACCCGAGGGCCTCCCTGCCCATGGAAGCTCAGGGGATTAACCCAGAGACTGCTCCCTGTGTGCAGTTAACTGACACAGGCAGCGGAGAAGGACAAGGTGACCAGCAAGCAGGAAGGGACTTTGTTCTCCCAGCTGAAACACACAACACTCACCAGTGGTCATTTCTATTGCCAAGACAAGGCAAAAGAACCTGGTCCAGTCCAAAATCACTCAAAGCCAGAGAGATGGCCTGGTGAGGCAGATAAAATGAATCTTTCTGAAAAATAATTCAAAATAAAAGTCATAACCATACTGATGAAGTGCCAGAGAAATATGCAAGAGCTAAGAGATGAAGTCCAGAAGGGAAATAACAGAAATGAAACAATTAATGGAAGGACTTCAAAGCAGAAGGGATGAGGTGCAAGAGACTGTTAATGGACTAGAAATCAGAGAACAGGAATACAGAGAATATCAGGCAGAAAGAAATAAAATGAAAGCTAGGATGAAAGACTATTAAGAGAACTGTGTGACCAATCCAAATGGAACAATATTCACATAATAGGGGTAACAGAAGAAGAAGAGAGAGAAAAACTGATAGACAGTGTCTTTGAAGAAATAATTCCTGAAAACTTCCCCAAGCTGGGGAAGGACATAGTCTCTCAGACTATGGAAGCCAAAAGATCTCCAAACACAAGGGACCCAAGGAGGAAAACACCAAGACATATAAAAATTAAAATGGAAAAGATCAAAGACAAGGACAGGGTATTCAAAGCAGCCAGGGAGAGAAAAAAGATCACCTACAAAGGAAAACGCATCAGGCTATCATCAGACTTCTCAACAGAAACGTTACAGGCCAAAAGAGAATGGCATGATATACTTAATGTAATGAAACAGAAGGGCCTTGAACCAAGAATAATGTATCCAGCAACATTATCATTTAAATTTGAAGGAGGGATTAAACAATTTCCAGATAAGCAAAAGCTGAGGGAATTTACCTCCCACAAACCACCTCTACAGGGTATTTAAAAAAGGGCTGCTCTAGATGGAAGTACACCTAAGACTAAATAGATGTCTCCAGAGAAGATAAAATCACAGCAAAGAAAGCAGACCAACCAAACACTAACTAAAGACAAAAAATAAAATCAGCTATCCACAAAAGTAGTCAAGTAAAACCCAAAAGAGTACAGGATAAACCACCTAACATATAAAGAGTGGAGGAGGAAGAATAAGAAGGGAGAAAAAAAAAGAATCATCAGACTGTGTTTATAATAGCATAATAAGTGAGATAAACTTAGACTGTTAGATAGTAAAGAAGCTATGCTTGAACCTTTGGTAAACACGAATCCAAAGCCTGCAATGGCAATAAGGATATATCTATCAATAATCACCCTAAATGCAAATGAACTAAATGCACCAATCAAAAGACACAGAGTAATAGAATGCATAAAAAAGCAAGACCAATCTATATGCTGCTTACAAGACACTCACCTCAAACCCAAAGGCATATGCAGACTAAAAGTTAAGGGAGGGAAAAAGATATTTCATGCAAACAATAGGGAGAAAAAAGTAGATGTTGCAGTACTTTTATCAGATGAAATATACTTCAAAACAAAGAAAGTAACAAGAGATAAAGGACAATACATACTGATAAAGGGGTGAGTTGAACAAGAGGATATAACCATTATAAATATATATGCACCCAACACAGGAGCACCGACATATATCAAACAAATACTAACACAATTAAAGGAGGAAATAGAATGCAATGCATTAATTTTAGGAGACTTCAACACACCACTCACTTGAAAGGAAAGATCAACCAGAAAGAAAGTAAGTAAGCACACAGAGGCACTGAAAAACACAGTTGAACAGATGGACCTAACAGACATCTACAGAACTCTACACCCAAAAGCAGCAGGATTCACATTCTTCTCAAGTGCACATGGAACATTTTCCAGAATAGACCACATACTAGGCCACAAAAAGAGCCTCAGTAAATTCAAAAAGATAGAAATTCTACCAACCAACGTCTCAGATCACAAAGGTATAAAACTAGAAATAAATTGTACAAAGAAAACAAAAAGGCTCACAAACACATGGAGGCTTAACAACATGCTCCTAAATAATCACTGGATCAATGACCAAATGAAAACAGAGATCAAGCAATATATGGAGACAAATGACAATAACAGCACAATGCCCCAACTGCTGTGGGAAAAGGTAAAGGCAGTTCTAAGGGGAAAGTATATAGCAATCCAGGCCTATGTAAAGAAGGAAGAAAATTCCCAAATGAATAGTTTAAAGTCACAATTATTGATACTGGAAAAAGAGGAACAAATGAGGCCGCAAGTCAGCAGAAGGAGGGACATAATAAAGATCAGAGAAGAAATAAATAAAATTGAGAAGAAGAAAACAATAGAAAATATCAATGACACCAAGAGCTGGTTCTTTGAGAAAATAAACAAAATAGATAAACCCTTAGCCAGACTTATTAAGAGAAAAAGAGAATCTACACACATAAACAGAATCAGATATGAGAAAGGAAAATTCATGATGGACAACACAGAAATACAAAGAATTATTAGAGAATACTATGAAAATCTATATGCTAACAAACTGTATAACCTAGAAGAAATGAACAACTTTCTAGAAAAATACAACCTTCTAAGACTGACCAAGGAAGAAATAGAAAATGTAAACAGTCCTATTACCAGCAATGAAATGGAATCGGTAATCAAAAAAATACCGAAGAACAAAACCAACGGACCAGATGGATTCACCGCTGAATTTTATCAGACAAATAGAGAAGACATAATACACATTCTCCCTAAAGTTTTCCCAAAAATAGAAGAGGAGGGAATACTTCCAAAATCATTCTATGAAGCCAGCATCACTCTAATACCAAAACCGGGCAAAGACCTCACCAAAAAAGAAAATTACAGACCAATATCCCTGATGAACGTAGATGCAAAAATACTCAACAAAATATTAGCAAACCGAATTCAAAAATACATCAAGAGGATCATACACCATGATCAAGTGGGACTCATCCCAGCGATGCAAGGATGGTACAACATTTGAAAATCCATCAACATCATCCATCACATCAATAAAAAGAAGAACAAAAACCACATGATCATCTCCATAGATGCTGTAAAAGCATTTAACAAAATTCAGCATCCATTTTTGATTAAAACTCTCAACAGAATGGGTATAGATGGCAAGTACCTCAACATCATAAAGGCTATATATGACAAACCCACAGCTAACATCATACTTAATAGCGAGAAGCTGAAAGCTTTTCATCTAAGACTGGGAACAAGACAGGGGTGCCCACTCTCTCCACTGTTATTCAACATAGTACTGGAGGTCCTAGCCACGGCAATCAGACAAAACAAAGACATACAAGGCATCCATGTTGGTAAAGAAGAAGTCAAATTGTCACTATTTGCAGATGATATGATATTGTACATAAAAACCCTAAAGACTCCACTCCAAAACTACTAGAACTAATATCTGAATTCAGCAAAGTCACAGGATACAAAATTAACACACAGAAATCTGTTGCTTTCCTATACACTAAAGATAAATTAGCAGAAAGAGAAATCAGGAAAACAATTCCATTCACAATCATATCATAAAGAATAAAATACCTAGGAATAAACCTAACGAAGGAAGTGAAAGACCTATACACTGAAAACTACAGGACACTCTTAAAAGAAATTTAAGAGGACATGAATAAATGGAAATTCATCACATGCTCTTTGGTAAGAAGAATTAATATTGTCAAAATGTCCATCTTGCCTAAAGCATTCTGCAGGTTCAATGTAATCCCTATGAAAATACCAACAGCATTCTTCAACAATCTGGAACAAATAGTTCTAAAATTCATATGGAACCACAAAAGACCCTGAATAGCCAAAGCAATCCTGAGAAGGAAGAATAAAGCCAGGGGGATCTCACTTCCCAACTTTAAGCCCTACTACAAAGCCACAGTAATCAAGACAATTTGGTACTGGCATAAGAAGAGACCCACAGACCTGTGGATCAGAATAGAGAGTCCAGATATTAACCCAAACATACGTGGTCAATTAATATATGATAAAGGAGCCATGGATATACAATGGGGAAATGACAGCCTCTTCAACAGCTGGTGTTGGCAATACTGGACAGCTACATGTAAGAGAATGAAACTGCATCATTGTCTAACTCCATACACAAAAGTAAATCCGAAATGGATCAAAGACCTGAATGTAAGTCATGAAACCATAAAACTCTTAGAAAAAAGCATAGGCAAAAATCTCTTGGGCATAAACATGAGCAACTTCTTCATGAACATATCTCCCTGGGCAAGGAAAACAAATGCAAAAATGAACAAGTGGGACTATATCAAGCTGAAAACCTTCTGTATATCAAAGGACACCATCAATAGAATAAAAAGGCATCCTACAGTATGGGAGAATATATTCATAAATGATATATCCCATAAAGCGTTGACATCCAAAATACATAAAGACCTCATGCACCTCAACAAACAAAAAGGAAATAATCCATTTAAAAAATGGGCAGAGGATCTGAACAGACACTTCTCCAAGAAAAGAAATTCAGATGGCCAACAGGCACATGAAAAGATGCTCCACATCGCTAATCATCAGAGAAATGCAAATTAAAACCACAATGAGTTATCACCTCACACCATTAGGATTGCCACCATCCAAAAGACAAACAACAACAAATTGTTGGTGAGGATGTGGAGAAAGGGGAACCCTCCTTCACTGCTGGTGGGAATGTAAATTAGTTCAACTATTGTGGAAAGCAGTATGGAGGTTCCTCAAAAAACTCAAAATAGAAGCACCATTTGACCCAGGAATTCCACTCCTAGGAATTTACCCTAAGAATGCAGGAGCCCAGTTTGAAAAAGACAGATGCACCCCTATGTTTATCGCTGCACTTTTAACAGTAGCCAAGATATGGAAGCAACCTAAGTGTCCATCAGTAGATGAATGGAAAAAGAAGATGTGGTGCATATACACAATGGAATATTATTCAGCCATAAGAAGAAAACAAATGCTACCATTTGCAACAACATGGATGGAGCTAGAGGGTATTATGCTCAGTGAAATAAGCCAGGCAGAGAAAGACAAGTATCAAATGATTTCACTCATCTGTGGAGTATAACAACAAAGCAAAAACTGAAGAAACAAAACAGCAGCAGACTCACAGACTCCAAGAAGGGAGTAGCAGTTACCAAAGGGAAAGGGTCTGGGAAGGGTGGGTGGGGAGGGAAGGAGAAGGGGATTAAGGAGCATTATGATTAGCACACATAATGTAGGGGGGGCACGGGGAAGGCAGTACAGCACAGAGAAGTCAAGTAGTGATTCTATAGCATCTTACTATGCTGATGGACAGTGACTGCGATGGGGTATGTGGTGGGGATTTGATAATTGGGGGAGTCTAGTAACCATAATGTTGCTCATGTAATTGTACATTAATGATACCAAAATAAAAAACATAAAGAAATGTATTGACATCATTTAAAAACTAATTCAAGTTGAACCTTTCACTGTCCTTGTATTTTTAATCTGAATAAGCTGGAATCTAAATTGCTTGAAGGCCCATCATCCATATATGTGTGATTTCCCACAAATATTCTCTATAGGATGCAGTACTTAGTAGGTCCCCAATGCCCCTTTCTCTCTTAGTAAAATGCAAAGTCATGAACGCTTTTTAAATATGTAGGCATAGCACAGTTTCTGAGTCAGTCAAGAGAGTAAAAGGTCAGCATAGTATAATGGTTGAGAGCATGGAGTATGTAACCAGACTGCCTGAGTTAAATACTGTTTGTACCATGTATAAGCTGTGCCACCTTGGGTGAATCAGGTAACTTCTTGGGGCCTCAACTTACTGATCTGTTAAATAGGAATAATGATATTGGAACCTATTTCACAGAATTGCTATGAGGATTGACTGTACTAATGAATAAATACTTATACAGTAGTCAGAACAGTGCCTGGCATATAGTAAACACTGTAAATAAAATTAGTGTTTTTTCCTCCTTTTTTTGACAAAAGTTATATTTCCTTAGAGATGTCTCACATTCTAACACAGACGTCCCTTGACCTACTATGTGGTTGCCTCCTGACAAACGCATTGTAAACTGAAACTATTTTACGTTGAAAATATCATAAGACAAAATGCACTTAACACACCTACTGATCATCATAGCTTAGCCTAACCTAACTTCAACATGCTCAGAACACTTATATTAGCTTCCAGTTCGGCAAAATCAGCTAACATAAAGCCTATGTTATAATAAATTGTTGAACAGTTCATGTAATTTACTGAATACTGTACAGCAAGTGAAAAACAGAATGTTTGTCTGGGTAGAGGATGGTTGTAAGGTTGTTGACCCTCATGATCTCAGGGCTGACTGGTAGCTGCCCAGCATCTCAAGAGAGCATTATGATGCATATGCCCAATCAGCATCTTTCTACAGAGTGTTTTAAATGCCAGTAAAATGGGAGAGGGTTACTGTGAGTGCCTGCCTTGCTGTGTAATGCAATCCCTGTTACTTTTCTTGCCGCCTCCTCCCAATCTCTAACATACCTCTTTGATTCAACCAAAATGAAAGACTTATAATTATCCAAAGTAATCATGCTTTTTCAACCTCCACACCATCTCACATCCTGTTCTTTCTTCCTTAATCATCACTGTAACATTTCTTTGTCTAGCTAAATCATATGCAGTTTCAATACTGACCGAGAAATTGTGATTAACTGGTAAGTTTTATTTGAGTTCTGGGCATGATGACCGACTATCCAAACAATCCTTAAATCAAGACAACACCGTGGATAAGCAAAATAGAAGATATTTCATATTAGCTTTCCCAGCACGTGTTATAGCATAAAATACATTCACTCTAATATACAACTTATTTCCCAGTAGAAAAAGAAACAAGGTTGCTATGTTACATTGTAATCAGAGCATTGGTCTCACTTCTGCCTTTACCCCATTGTCCCTTTTCTCTCTCCGGACTTTGTCCCTTGGCAATGTTGCTTAGTGCTCCTGTTTTAACTATAGACCATTATTCACCACTTGTTACCCTTTAGAAATTCTGGACACAGTTGCCTCATAAGTTGCCATTCCATTTCTGTGCATACCAGCAGCAATTCCTGACTACATCGCTGTAACTACCACCAAGACTCAATATATTCAAAACTTTCTTACTACTTCCCAGTCAATAGCCCCTGAGGTAACCACTACTCTGACTTCTACCACCATATATTAGTATTGGCTATTTTTAAACTTCATATAAGTAGAATACAGTGTGTACTTTTTCAACATTAATGTAAATAAGATGCATTCATAATATTCCGTGTAATATTTTCATTGTTGTTCCCTCATATGAATGTACAAAAAGTAACAAACATGATATGGTTGGACATTTGTATTATTTTCAGTTTTGACTATTACAAGTACATTTTATGAAGTTTTTTTTTACATACCTTTTCATACAGATATGCCCTTATTTCTTTTGTATATATATCTTAAAGGGGAATTTCTGTATAGTAGGAATGCACACACGCAAGTGCACACAAATGAGTATGCACACACACACCAAAGATCGCAAGGACAAATATTCTCAGAGACATGACTCTAAACCCATAATGAGTAAGAGATTCAACAATCATTTACTAGGTGATTCCTGTCTTTCATGACCTATACTAAGCATGACTGCCTTACAGTTTGTAAGAAAGATTGTTTTCTGAGATAAGTCAGATTAGCATGATGATGAATAGTCTTGATTCCTTTCTTTCCTTACTCGCCACTCACCTAAGCCTCCCAAATTTCACCCCTCCAGACACGCTTTGCATAACAAAGGGCCATAATATTGCTATGAATGCCTCTTGATATCTACTCTACCTAGGAAAACTTGGAATGCCAATATTTCTTAACTAAGGGCCTGTCTAGTCCTTTGTCTCTGAATAGCAGAGGGGGGGATGTGTGGTATATTAAGAGATGCTTTAATTCTTCTGGTTACATAAGGATCATATAAATATGTCTAGTGAAAGGAATATGGCATTTTTCCAACTGCACTCCAAAAGTGTAAGATATTGGTGAGGATTATGAGGAAAGAGGTGTTCTAGATTTCTGGAAAATGATAGCCTAAGAAAATTAAGGCAGGTTTCTTTACTACAAGAATTATTGGGGTTTTTAATGTTTCACGAAGTTCTAAGTTAGCAGTGCAGACTTTATATAGTTTCCTCAAGTTAATGAACATGAAGCTATTTTTTCAGACTACCTAGTAACATTTTTTTGGAACTGATGATTATTAGAACCCAGTTTGAGAAATACATGCATTGGGATGTGATAGATGGCATGTGGCCAAATGAACTGAGTCCACTGTTTCCCTCCAGAGGGGCTAGAGAAGAATTCTGCACTTTCCTTCTGCTCAACAGTTATTTCCTGCCTGACTAACATATTCCAGACCCTACCCTGGGTACAGTGGATATGAACATGATAAGATTCAGGCCCTTCTCTAGAATCACTCACAGGCATAAGAAACATTGACTTAAGCAAGAATCATCTTATTCAGGGCTAGTATCTTAGAGCAGCTTTCATATCTGGAAACATACCTAGGAGTATAATGTCTCCTTAGGGCTATTATTCTTCCTGTTTCTATAAGTCTAAGTACATAGTGTCCTTAATTCTGACTAGCATTGTAGTAGTCCTGGATTTTAGAGTTATAAGATACTTTATCTGGGTAGTACTTTATATTTTTGCAAGATTTTCTATGTTCTGTACCTGCTATTTGAACCACATACCTGCTATGATTATTTGGCAAGAGAGAGGTGGTTAATTCTATTAGATACATGGAGAAATTGAGAGAGAGAGTTAATATGGAAGTCAGCATGGTGGAGTAGGAAAAATTATTGAATGAGGTGAGAGGAAACATATGCCCTGGTTCCCTGGCAGACATTATCTAGCTGTAGGACTTTCTACAGTTACTTAACTGTTTATTCCTCTTCTGAAATGATGATAAAATAGGTGCTATGTACCTAGCAGGGTTGTTGTGACTTAAAATAAAATGCACATAAAATACTCTGCAAAACTTTAAGCACTAAACAAATGTGAGGTGTTCTAACTGACTTGCTCACAGCTATATACTCATCAGGGGTGCAGTTAGTATGAGAAACCAACTTGATGGATGACTCTAGTGTCTGCCGCCTTATTAAGATGTGGGGAAATAACACAAATATAGATTCTCAAATATCTTCTTAAATGTTTTTCATGATTTCATGCTTGAGCTATAGTAGCCTGAGTAAACATTTTAAAACATGGACATTTTTATCATGTCATCTCTCTGCCTAAAACTGTTGACTTGCCATTGCACTAAAAATAAAATCCACACTCCTTTTCATGATGTCCAACACCCTGAGCTGGCTGATGCTTAGCTTACCAACCTCTATTTATTGTTTCTCTCATTTACTGCACTCCAGACACATTTATTGTACTTCCTCACATTCTCCAAGCTCTTTCCTATCTCAGAGTTTTTGTTCATGCTAATGCCTTTCTTGAAATGACCCCTCTGCCTTCACCTGGCTAATGACTGCTCATATTTTGGACTTCAGATTAAATGTCACTTCTTCAGAGAGGCATCTGTGTGTATTATATATATCATGGTGCTTTCTCTCCTAGCACACATTATTATAAATGTCACAGTCTTAATAATCCTTATTTACCAAAAAAAATGAAGTACTTGGTTTTTAAAAATGTTTGCTTTCCTTGATGTACTATCAGTTTCATGAAGGCAGAGACCTTGTATGTTTTGTTTATCAGGTATGCACAATGCTTATCATGGTAACCGACACATAGTAGCCATTCAATAAATGTTTATTGAATTGTTTGTGTACTTCTTTTCATCAAAAGGATCAATGCTCTCTTTTGAAAACAAAGAATGCTACTTTCTGAGGGCAAACCTGTGACTAAGACTTTATTTTGAATGAATAATCATAACAGTAGCAAATGTTTTTAGACTATATTACTAACTTTTTAACCTGTAACCCCCATCTAAAGCACACAGCACTTCTTCTCTCCTAGCTCACTGGCAGCCACCATCCCCTTTTGTTTTTACTGTCGTTGCCTACTTCTCTGATTTCACACAAACTGGGAGAAAACGTATCCTCCTGAAAAATGTGAATTTCTTGGGCAAGAGAACAGAGCCACCACTAATGGGAAGGATATATTAACTCTTGCATCCATACAGTATGCTATTTTTAAAGGAATTCTTGAGCATTGAATAAATATTTCCCTTAATCACATGCCATTTTGATCGTGATATAAAAGGACTAGAAAAATAAAATTTTATTTATATGATATTTGCTTTGTACTAAATGGCTCCAGCAGACAAAAGTCAAATACTGGCTCATCAGGTGGGATTTCATTGTACTCCTTCCTTTCTCCTTATGTCCCAAAGGACCGCTCCTCCTTTCCAGATATTTCAGTTTAAATGAAACAAATGGCTCATAGATCATGCTGCTGCTGGGGATGTCTTGCAAAGATCTGTATGTTTGTTAATCTTTGAGCCCATCTGTGGTCTTCCTGTGCCAACCCTAGAAATGATCTGTGAAATACTATCTTCAATGTTTCTGGATTCCCAGTGAAACCAGGTTATTAAGCTTTGACTATAAAATATCTTCTAAATGATGGGAAAAAATATAAAATAAAGCATGCTTTCAATTTCTATTTCTTTTTTTTTATTTATTAACACATTGCCACTAATCAATAGTTCAGTATATAGTTGCAGGCCTCTGTTTATTTTATTTATCCATTCATTCATTTAAAAAATTTTTATTTTGAAACCATTTTAAATTAATGTAATTGCAAGAATAAATAGAACAGAGATATCCCATGTGTCTTTTGCCGGGCTTTCCCCAGTGACAACATCTAATAAAACTATAGTGCAATGAATTACCTAAACGGGTAATTGACATCAGTGCAACACAGATTTTATTTGGATTGCAACAGGGTATGCATCTTTTTTTTTTTTTGGTGACTAATTCTGTGAAATATTATCACATGCATAAATCCGTGTAACTACCACCACAATCAAGATACAGAACTGTTCCATCACCCTAAAGAAATTCTCTCATCCTGTCCCTTTATAGCCATACTCCTGGAAGTTCTAGCCCATGACAAACACTGATCTATTGTCCAACACTAAGATATTTCATTATTTTGAAAATGACTTATAAATGGAATCATAAACAACATAATCTTTAGAAATTGGCTTTTTAAAATTCAGTATAATGTTCTTCAGAACCATACATTTTTCTCTATGTATGAATAATTTGTTCCATTTTATTGTTGAGTAGTATTCCGTGGTAACCAACTCACCATTTGTAGGACATTTGAGTTATATCCAGTTTTTGGCTATTATAAATAATGCTGCTATAAACATTTCTATGTTGTTTTCATTTCTCTTGGGGTAAATACCTAAGAGTGGAATTGCTGGGTCATCTGGTAAGTATATGTGTAACTTTCTATAAGAACTGCTAACATATTTTCCAGAGTGACTTTGCCATTTTACATTTCTACCAGAAATGTATGATCCACTTTTTCCATATCCTTACCAGAATTTCATGTTGTCACCAATTTCTACTTCAGTTATTCTTTTAGGTATACAGTACTATGTCATTATGGTTTTAATTTGAATTTTCTTAGTGGCTTATGAACTAGAACATCCTTTCATGGGCTTATTTGCTATCTGTATTTCTTCTTTCTGAAATGTCTATTTCTGTCTTTTGATTTTCTAATTGGACTTCTAGCTTTTGACTGTTGATGATAGGTAGATTTTTTAAATGCTCAGGATGTAAGTCCTTTGTTGAACAGGTGACTTGCAAATATTTTCTCCCATTCTGTGGCTTGTGTTTTCGTTTCCTTCACAGGTTTTTTTCACAGTGCCATGGTTTTAAATTTTAATGAAATCTAATTTTCCTTTTGTCCTTTTATAGATCATGACTTTGGTGTTGATTCTAAGACCTCTTTGCCTAAACCTAAGCAACAAAGGTATTTTCCTATTTTTTCTAAAAGTTTTATAGTTTTACACTTTACATTTAGAAGCATGATCCAAAAAAATGATTTTTTTTTTTTGTATAAGGTATGAGGTTTAGGCTTTTTCCTTTTTTCAGCCTATGGATATCCAATTTTTGAAAGGACTGTTTATCCTATCTTCTTTGAACTGTTTTTGCATCTTTGTGAAAAATCAGTTGGCTATATCTGTTTGGAACTCTGTTCTGTTCCATTGACCTATGTGTCTATCCCTCTGACAATACCACATTTTTTGATTACCGTAGCTCTATGGTGAGTCTTCAAATTAGGTAGGTGATCCTCCAAACACGTTTTGTCAAAACTTTTTTATGTATTTTACATCTTCTGCTTTTCCCTATGAATTTTAAAATCAGCTGATTGATAACTACAAAAAATCTTGTTGGGATTTTGATGAACATACATTAAACCTGTAGATCATTTTGGACAGAGGCAATATTTTTGCTACTTTAAGTCTTCTAATCCCTTTATTTCAGTCTTTTATTACTTTATCAGTTCATAGTTTCCAGCATATAGACAATATATGTTAGACATATACCAAAAATATTCCAGTTTGGGGATATTGAAAATGGTATTATATTTAAAATTTTGATTTCCATAGCTAAAACTTGATTTGTTCATTGCTAGTATGTAAATGGCTTATTATTACATGATAATCCTGTGTCTGTGAGAATGCTAAATTCCCTTGTTAAGTCTAAAAGGATTTTTAAAAAATATATAGATTCCTTGGGATTTTCTACATGATAATCACGCAGCATGACTCTTTGGTATTCAGTTTACACTACAACTTTGTGAATGGGGGAGACATAATGTTTTTCTCTTTTTTTTACAGACTGTTAAAAGCTTTAAAATTTTTTCTTTCTTCTTTAATTCTAAGGTCCTGAATCAAGTAATAACACTAGATAAGGTTTTGCATCTCTAACATTCTATTCCTGAATTGGAAACTCTGTCTCTTTCTCCGCCTTCATTTTGACTTGATTGTAATATCAAAGGTTATACCGATGCCATCTGCACATTTCTACAGAAAAGAATTTTTGAAGCATTAAAGTGTGGAGATAAGAACCTCATAATAAAAATAGCCACAGAGGCAAATCTTTCTCTCTTGTGAAAAATGTAACAAATAATGGCAAGTTTCTTTCCAAGTATTAAAATGTGCTTTTTATTTAGCCATTAAATATTATAACCATGAAGGTACAAGACTTTCTCCAGATATGTCCTTCTCCAAGATGTATATCTAAGAGCAGAAATCACATTTGTCAGCTATTCCCATTAGATCTTCTTTGCAGAGGAAATATATGCATATAGTTGCCTCCTATGCACATCTAAAATTTCCACCATTTACCCACCGAAATTTCTTTATTATAAGCCAGCTTGTATTTGCAGGACAATTAAGTATTGCGTGTGGGAGTGTGGTTCAAATGTATTGCATCTGTTCATGTTTGAGTTCTTTGTTGGGAAACATTCTCCTCAGAGGGGATCAGAATCCTAGGCGGTGAATTTGGGTATGTTGGTTCAAAAGCTGCCCATTGATCACTGCCCCTCCTTACTTGAGAACTACTAGATAACATTTTCTGTGTTTGGGGTTGTACAGGGTTAGCAAGAGTATTTTTAACCTAATAAGCATGGTTGTTGAAGGTCTTTCTTTCCCAACTGGATTAGTGCCGTATTTTAAAATCCCACAAGAGATATATACTATTCATTGTTTCTTCTGTGTCTTTGCTTAACTATTATGAATTTCTTGGTGCTGATATGGTATAACATTAGTTTTGAAAATCCCTGTACAGAAGAGGATGTTGGCACTCTTTCCCCACTTATGACATCTACCTATAAGTCAGATGAACTGAAAAAGTACTGAACAGCTATGTTATTATTTAAAAAATTCTATTCGGTGTTTATTTGAAGAGACATTTTCCAACAAAATCTTATTGTTTTAGTTCCATTAGCTCAATTAGCTCAGGTGCCTCTGAGGTAAAGTCAATGTCGACAACATATTCAAGTGGATAGAATTGATGCTAATAAGATTTTGAAAGAAAGTTAGTCTGTAGACAAGAGTGAATACATATTTATATGGTGTCAAAGTAGGACTTTTTGGTAGGGGCAGATTTTTTTTCAAAAGGTAAACCTTACTAAAGACAATGCAATAAAATTGAGTTAATTGAATTAAAACTAAAATTCATGATGTAGGTTACAGAGGTGTGTTAGCCCACTTTCTGGCAGATTCTTATTTCACTGATTTTAAAGCACTTTTAAAATAAGCATTATTATTGTTATTTGCCTCCCTTCAATTTTAATGTCCTGAGCAAAGTCCTAGTCACCCTGCTCTAGTCCCAGCTTTATTTATAAATCAAAAAGTACCTCTGTTAACAAAAGTCAACTAACCAATATATTCAAGTTACTAAATTTTGCACTCCACCAAAAAAGATCAGAATTTTAATTTTTAAGACGCATAAAAAAGAAAAATTAATCCCGTGTAGTCAACCTTGGGTCAGCATACATTTACCCCAATTTCCTAAATCAACTACATCTACATATAATGTTATGAATAATGAGAATGGATCTTCAATCAAAATGATAGTCTTGAAACCTTCCCTAATTATAAAGTCAGGCAATTTGACAAACATATTCCATGGGAGATAGAAAAGAGGGGGAGTCTGTGCTATTCAAATGTTAAAATAAATGGGTGGAGAGGTAGTGCATATGTGGGGGAAATCTCTGTGCCATTTGCTTAATTTTTCTCTGTACCTGAAACTGTTCTAAATAAGAGTCTACTTAGAAAATAAGTACATGGCACTTTCTGCTAATCTTCAGCTACCCTGAAATTCAAATAACCAGAATCAAACTCCCCTAAGTATGCACCAGTTTAATATGGCTTCTCTTTTTTTCTCTGTGTATCAAGTCAAAATGATAAATTACAAGCCATCTGTGCTCTAGATATGAGTCCTACATTAACTGAGGCTGAAAGAGGGTTCTACTGAAGGCTCATGAAGCTGTACAGCATTTGGCAGTGATAAATACAGTCGGCTGACAGTAATAGAGACATCAGCACTTGGACACTGAGTTTCATTTGGCCAACACTCAAATGAGGAATAGCTTGTAAAACACTTTTTCATTCACTTATGTTTTCTCTGCCAGTAAAGAAAAAGTATTGTGAGTATTTTTGGCTACCTCATCAGCAGGTACAGAAAACTCTCCTGTTTTCTAAATTTCGGAGTAAGTTTTGGAAATCTCAATTCTGGTGGTGCCCTCCTGCCCCAATAGCTAATTATGTTTTCTGTTTCCTGGCATTGCTTCTGCAGTCACCTGCAAAGACCCTCCTTATTAAAAAGGGTATTAGTTCATGTCAATGCAGGCTTTCAGGCTTGTAACATTTGAAAAATCAAAAGGCATGGAAAAACGAAGAGCTTTAGCAAAAACAAGGAGAATTATAAGAAACAAAATATCTATTTGGGGAAATCTATAGCCTAGCCTGTGGGTATAAGGAGGGTAGCCTATATTCCCATAGTTTAGAAAGCCTAAGATATAAAATGATCCATATTTTCCTTCCATGATATACTCTAGTGGGCAAAATACTTGCCATACAATTAGTTTTAAGGGTGATAGTTGGGAGGCTGATTTTTGTCACCTGTGTTGTTCCAGTCCTAGAGCTAAGCCGATTTCCATGGCAGCAATGCCATAAAGAGAGCTAAGCGTGTTTGAAAGCAATATGCTAGACCTAAAGAATATGCTAGATTTAAAAAAACAAACATAACTGTAAAGAAAATTAGAAATGATTTTAAAGTAGCCTTTTTTCAGAAAGTGTATGAATGTGTAGTGAAATAAAAAGAAAGGCATCTGCATCTTTTTCAGCCAGTCCAAAGGCATACAGCCAAACAGAGGTTACTGGCAGATGTTTTGTCTCCACTCGTTAATCTGGACAAAAAGAGATTTTTGCAATTGAATTCAATGTGTGCTTTCCATAATAATATAAACACATTTTAAAGTACTGTACTTATATTGCAGTTCCAGAGTTGCTGAGGAGAAAATATGCCTGGCGTTCTTTGGAACTGGCATAGCCAATGTTTTTCAAAAGGGACCAAATCCCCGGCATCTTTCCTAAGCTTATTAAAGTGTTGTATTTGCCTTCCAAGTGTCACTTCTTAACCAGAACAGTCTCACAGTTCTACCCTAACTCCATGACAGCTCCCATGTTTTAAGACAGCAGGAATTTTAATGTTATATACATGTAACAAGGGAATAAATGGCCTCTCCATGAATAATTTTCATTTTGTAGAATAACATTATTAAGCAGAAAGCTTAGACCCACTGTCGTCGTTTTAGAGATGAGAAAAAGAAATAATATGCAAGGTGATATGACTAAGTGCCACTGAACTGCCACAGTAATACTCATTAACTTCAAGTGAGGGAGCATAAATTTAAAAATCCATTCCAATAAATTAGGAAAAAAGTCTGTTCGAAGTGATTGTTTTAAAGAGGTTAGTTACATTACAAGCATACAATAAAAATACAAATGAACTGATAAAATAAGTCTCAGTCAAATAAATGAAATATGGAATCAAGCTTCTTAGAATGCCTGTGTCTGGAGAAAAAGATAGCAGTTACATTAAAGATATTCCGTATGCAGAGAGAGAGAGATCTAACTAGCTAACTAGGTGCGCAGTTGTGGGTTGTGTTTGACCTCCAGGGTAATGATGCAGGGAATATTGAGAGTCTTTATAATGGAGGGTTTTTTTTTTCTATACACCTATGATATTAACAATAAGTCGTGAGGGTGAATTTCTCTTTTACATTAAGGAACAAGATAACATCATGTCCTCTCATAATTGCCCTCTATAAGAGCCTTCTCAAAGAGTCACTGGGAATCCCCTGGCTGCCAGAGAAAGTACCCTTTTAGGGGAAAAAAAATACATCCCCTGCACTAGAAAGAAAAATGACATTGCTTTACCACTTGTTATAACTGAAATAAAGTTTTTCTGGAGTGGGACTAGAGGATGGTGCCATTTGTTACTCTTCTATTACCATTTTTCATTGTCCTCATACTGTCAAATAAGTGAATAGGACATATTGATGTCTGATGCCGCCTAAAATTTTACTTCTCTCAAAACTATCCTTTAACTGGGGATCAAAGTAATAAGCAAAAAATATATATATAACCACGGCTTCTGTGCCAGTTTGGGGGTCCAGGTGCATCCTTGGACAAGGGATTTATCTTAGCATAAGAATGTCCATAAAGTCATAAGAAAGACCATAAAGTCACAAAATCATACTACTGCCTCCATCTCAGAACAAGACTAATACTCACACTGACAGTTCTACGTTTCTTTTGGCTACAAATATGATAGCTCTGAAAATGCATAAGAGGAAAGTTGTACCTCATGAATAGGTATTGATATACTCCCTGTACATATACAAGGCAAGAATGAGGCATCTTAACAGTCTTACATTATCTATCTTTAAATGTCAAAATTGGAATGAATTTTAGAGGCCACCTAGTTCAATCACCATATTTCTTATAGATGGAGAAACTGAGGCTTCGGGAGGGACTGTACTAGTCAGTGGTAGAATCAGGACTGGATCCCATATCTCCTGATTACTAGTCTGAAAAGATACCTCCCATAACCAGACAGTTTCCCAATTTCCCTTCCAATGTTGCATATGATTACCTAAACATGACATGTAATACGAACTTCTATTTATGGAACATGTAGTCTTTCTCTTGAAGATGAAAGAGTGTATATTTCAAGACCAAAGAGAACCACATCTTTTCCCTAATGGTTTTCTCTGACGACTGTATTTTCACATTCTAGAACTACTGAGTTGAATGAGCCTTGATATTTAGTATTAAAGTGTTTCTCATTATTTACCTATTGATTCAAGGTTTCTTAATAGCATAACACATTTTTATCTAAAGCACTTTGACCATGAACTCCCAGGAACAATACTAAATTCTAAAAATAGGAAAAATTATAAATGCATAATCTGTCAAATTCTTATCTCAGAAAAATATTGATTTTTGAGGACTTGTCCATAAAATATTTCTCAAGGTACACTATTAAGGTTTAAGTGCAGACCTCTTTCAGTCTTATTTGCATTTTAATAAGGGACCAAAATTCAGTCTCCTAAAATTTGTTAGACTAATGCATGCATTCTCATATTATTTATTATTGTGTATGCTTCCTCTCTCCTTAGCTATATTATATATGCTTCTCTAAGTGTAGGAGTCTCTTCATCAAACCTTTCTTATATTCTTTCCTGTACCCAACACTGGGTTTGTCACACAGTCAGCATTCCATACCTAGTTCTTGTAAAAACAGATGTATTACTTATCTCCAATATAATGGCTATATAGTGTTTCTGAAGTACACAGGCTTCTGACATAGACAATTTTGGATAGGAAGATACAAATTCAACAGCTGTGGGATCTTGCAGAAATTACTTGACAAGGCAGACCCTTAATTTCTCACCTGTAATACTGAGAAAAGTATCAATGATTCTATTACCTCATAAACTTGTTATGAAACGAAGTAACATTTGTGAACTATCTAGCACAGTTCTTGCTTTTCACAATGGACGAAACAATAAATGTTCAGTCCCTTTTCTCTCTTTTTGATTAGAATCAAGTAATTACAGAAATAACCTGAAAAGATCCCAAACCAGAAAAAAAAATTCATGCCATGGAATTACACAGAACAAGTTACTTCAGTTCATTATTTAGAAAATGATAGTATTATTCTCACAAAGCTAGCGGGAAGATTAAGTGAGAATAACGTAAGTAAAGTGATTACTATAGTGCCTAGTTCAAAGTGCATGTTCAACATGTGATATTTATTGTTGGAATATTTTGTTCAACCAAAGTTCTTTATTAGTATGAGCTCAATTTTTAATACATTCATCAGTTCTAAAGTTTTAATTAATAGGTAATATCAGCTAACTGTATTTATGATATATCATGGCAGTATCTGTAGACCCTTTTACATAATGTATTTATGGATGGCTTTCAGATTTATTCAGTCTATATTAGCGTGTCTTTTGGACTGCTGTTCAATGGAGACAAAAGCCATTGCTAAATACACTGCTGAGGGACAAGGAGGGACACAGTGCTGGAGCCACACAAAGAAAAAAGGGAAACATTGGGAACAAGAAAACTAAGCCTCTATCTTTCTAAATATACACAAAAGCAGAGAGAATCATGTAATGAACTCCTATGTCCACATTACACAGTTTCAACCATCATCAGAATTTTGTCAATTTTGTTTCCTCTATAGTCCTAACTGTATGTGTAGGAGTTGGAGTATTTCAAAGATAATACCAGATATCATATCATTCCACCCATGAATACTTTAGTATGCATGATAAAGATTTTTTACCAACATAGACATCATGCTATTATCACACACCCCAAAACTGATGCTAATACCATTCTATCATCTAATCCTCAGTCCATACTTAAATTGATCTGATATTCTCAAAGCATTTTTAGTTATTTTGTTCCAGTCTGGATTTCAACATAATCTATACATTATATTTAGTTGTTATTTCTGTTATGTCTGTTTTATTCTGAAAGAGTCACTTCCTTTTCTTTGCCGATCTGAGTTATAATGTGAGTAAGTTTGTGACCATAATTCAGAGATTTTGCTTAGAAATGGAAAGGTAGAGAACAAGTTAGAATGGATCATTACAGATGCTCAGATTTGTTGACCATTATCAGTGACATTATTCAGTGAATACTAAGAAACACTAAAAATAATTTGATTAATTTTTCATTAGTCAATAATTACACTAACAATTTAATACTTTAAAAAACTGCTATGAATATAAGATACTCTTTAAAACAAAAGAACAGAAAAATGAATTAAAAGCCATCTTATTTTTGTTGCTAACTGTACTCTTGTGTGTCATTTGTTGCTTTTCTGTTAGGCTTCACTTTTCAGAAGGTAAATTAGATTTTCTATAGTCATACAGGGTATACCATTGATATGGTTAATGCACTAGTGATAAAAAAATTTTTTCAGTTTATTTCCTTCCTCCAGAACTACCCTCTGGAGAAACTCTGTTCCATGCTTTTATTCTGCAGCAGGATTCAGAACTTGCTCTTCCATGAAAATTTTAGTTTCAAAGTGAATTTAGCTAATAAAACCTAAAATGATCTGTACTTTTCACTGTTAACCCATTAGAACATTTTCCTTAACCATTCTTCATTGTTCTTTTGCTTCTACAGGCTTGGTAATGCCCTAGATGTTATTATTTATCTGAATCATGCAGTTTGCTGCAAAATGAGGCAATAGTCATTGAATTCCTAGCTCCATATAGGAGCGGATTCTTCAAGTTAAACAAAATTCATCCCTAGAAGAGCAGCTGCTCTTGGACCAGTAGCATATCACTTAGCACAGAAATTTATTCTAGAATTTACATTTTAAATATCCAAACAAGCATTTTATAGTCTCTTAGTTTATCTCCTTTATCCAATGTGTCTTACTTCTTCATCAAGTATACTTTGTAGGTTTAGTCTCCTCATCTGGGTATTAAAAGTTCCCAAAAATCTACCCAGAAGTGGAATTTATGAGAAGTTAACAGAACTTAATCTTAGGGTCCCTCACTTGCATGGGTCCAAGACCCTGGCAGGGCCTTAGCAAGGTTTTCACATGGCCATGCATTTCTGAAAATTTTGCGAAAGTATCATGCTATGACTATATTAAGACCATGGTCTCATTCCACTGTGATTTTGCCTCATGGCACATGGCAATGGAGGGATCATGCTCATAGGTCTTTTTGCAATCTGAGTAAAAACAAGTTGAAAAGTTATCTGACACTCACAAAGATAACATAAAACTCATAATTTGCTATTATAATGAGGACATTGAGAACACATTCGTTAATGAGTGCCATCAATTCAAAGAGTGTCTAAGATTAGTCATTGCCCAAGAAAATTTGAAGTATTAAGGAAGGAATCCTTCAACTTACATATGAAAGAAATTTGATAACAGTTTCATCAAATTTGATAACAATCCCCCAAATTTACATGAAATTATTTATAATGGTGAAGCTGAGAGAACCTGTTTTAAGCTAGCAATGATAAATATAAATTTCCATCTGTCACACTACACGTAAAAAGCAATTATCTCTCTATTCTTTCTATAGATATTCACATTATAAAACCTTATGTCTTATGAAGGGCAATCAACAAGTACCAGGCAAAACTTGTATGAAGAAAAGTAGAGAAGTTCAAGCCATGATTTAATTAAAAATGTTATTTGTCTAGATTTAAAAAATGTCTTTAAAAACCTTTCTAAAATTTGAAGTTTGCTGAGATTCCTTCCCTCTCTAAATATTTTCATTCATATCGAATATTGCATTCAAAATCTGACAGTATTTCTCTTTAAGAGGGACCCGAATTATATAAGCTTTATAACCCACTAAACCTAGATGCGCCCCTGATCGGACCAATCATTACCATGTTGAAATCATCTCCCTGGACTTTCAATATGAACTTTCCATATTAAATGAGCCAGCTTCCATTCATGCTGATCAAGTCAGTTTCCTTTTCATCCTTCATACCATGTTGAAACCTGCCTCTACTTAAATTCAGCTTAGCTTGTCATACACCCTTAGGTGACCCAACTATGCAAATATTCTTCTTCATCCTTAAAAGTTAACTCAAGAGTCATCAGATGTAGGAAGTTTTTCTTGATTTGATCATCCCTCCTCAGACACAACTGGTCACTGTTTCCTCTAAATCAGCTTTCAATTTATATTCATGTATATAGGAGTTAAGCACTATGTCAATCCCTCAGTAGATTGTGATTGTTCTCAGTGTAGCAGGAAGCTCCTTGAGGTTAGTCTCTGCCAGAATGCCTAATACATTCTTTTCCTCACTGTGGGCTTTCAGTTGATCTTTGTTGAATCAGGAGGTGGATGTGTAGTGGAATCCTATTTAGAACACAACTGAACTGTTGTGAAATCCACCTTTATGAAGCTATTTTTTCCTGTCTACGCAAGCCCAAATTGATTTCTCCTTTTTAAAAAACATTTTTGGATTATGATCTGCATCTTGATTATTTATCATCACATTATGATGATATAACAACATCGATTATTATATGTTATCTTCTCATTTGACTTGAGAGTAAGAACCATGTCATAGACTTCTTTGGGAGCTCTCCTAGAACCCTGCTATTCAACTGAATTGTTGAACTGCATTTTTAAGCACATTTTATTTATTTCTCCACTATGAAATATTCTTCTCCCTATTTCCATTAATGATTGAATATAACATTCACAATCATTGTCATAACTTCCCAACACCTATGCACTCATTTACTTAATATTTTCTCCCAACACACTCATTAAAAATATATATATATATATATATATATATTGTTAAAAAGGAAAGAGCTTAAATATAAAGTCAGGATTGCTAGTCGTAAATGGTAATTATAATTTCTAGCTTCTGTCAAATGTTCTGATCCCCAGACTTCTTTCTTTTTATTAAATGGAAAGATTACCAAATATTAGAAATATGTTAAAGACTCATTTGCACCAAACTGAGACTTTCTCCTTAACATAATTCATTCATATAATTGATATTTGTTGTCTTTCTAGTATGTGCCTGGATACTCAAGATATCTGGTCTCATTGGGATCCTATTGGGAGAAGATGGAGGAAAAGCAATCAATACAAATAAGTACACAAGTTAATTTGAGCTGGAACAAATTCATTTCAGAAAATAAAATGGTGTAATATGAAAGAGAGTGATGAAGAAGATGCGAGTCATTTTTGATTGGGCAGTCAGAAAAAATAAAAATATTTTTAAGAAAATAGGTTTCTCACTGAGTTATTATTTTTAAAGCCTAGGTGTGTGTATCACCTGAAAAATTCATGTATACCACCAAGGTACATGTCTTACATTTTGGCAAACACTAGACCATATTTACATTTTGAAGTAGATAGATCTGGATAAAAGTCTCAGCTCGACCAGTTACCAGCTGTGAAATCTTGGTCAAGTTACCTAATATCTCCAAACCTCAGTTTCCTTCTCAGAAAAATGAGGACAATCAAAATAAATAAAATAAAAATAAAAGCCATAGGATTTCTATAAAGATTAAATAAGAAAAAGTGGTAGGATACTTAGCAGAACGCTTGGCATATCATTAGAAGTCTTGCAAAAGTCTTATGTCAATTTTACCATTTGGCAACCTCCAGGTCTTTTTGGTAAATAAAGGGAGACTTGGTAGTTAGAAATTGGCAGAGGCTATACATTTCTACCCCAAAAGTTCATCACCAGGTGGTATGATCATTGAAATTAGGTCTTTGACCAAATTCTGCCATATGTACAAATATTTATAAGCATAAAAACATTCATAACTGCATGTAGCTCAGGTTAATGCCCATTCTGCACTGAGACACACAGACTGACACTCTGCAGAAACTATTTACTCTCGAGCAGATGCAATGATATTCTATAGCAGGAACAGCTAACATGGTAGTCTCATCAGGTGGCAGAGTCCTCTGAAGTGGAGGGATACAGAATCAAGGGAATTCTATTATCTTCCTAACCACTCATCTCTCTTGAACACCACTAGAGAAACAAATTTCTAACATCTCTTATTCTAATTACAAAACCTCTGGTGTAGGTTTTGATAATAACATTGGAAATGCCATATAACTATTTCTGTTCTGTAGATTACAACTTAAGGTACTTCACCTATTAACTGCCCCTAGAGTGAAGATGTCTAATTTTTACACAAATTTATATCATACTGTATATACTGTAGTATTTTTAAAGTAAAATACTTCGCCATACAAAAACTCAATAACATCAGCTGTTACTTTCAGTATAATAAATGCAGGTAGAACCTCTGTTGTGACAATTAGAATAGTTTAAAAGGAAAATCCAGTTATCCTATTATTGAATAATTATCTATTCTTCCCATCCTTCATGACTCTGAAAGTAAACAAGGCTTTTACCAGATTAACTCTTTCTGGTCACTAGTTAACCAGAGTATTAGCCTTCATGAACATGAAAGCCATGCTGGATGAAACAGTATGTGTTTAATACATTCTTACTTTTGAATAGATGAGAATTGTCCAAAAATATTGACTATTGATATTTTTATGACTGCTATTATTTTAAATCAAAAGAGAAAATGGAAATTAATAGTTCTCTTCCGTAATTTTTCCTCCAGGTTTACTTGTGTGTAGTAGAAGCAACATGATGTACAACAGAAACATGAAAAGTACTCAACCCAGCTCTGCCACTAATTAGCTGTATGACTATGCACAACTTACAGCTTCTGCATTTCAATTTCTTCATCTATAAAATGTGGATCATACCCACTCTCCCTAACTGGCAGAGCTGTTTTGAAAAGAGAATGAAGTTGATAGATGGAGACAAGCATTGAAAAATTTAAAAGCACTACACTAATATAGACGGTTATTATTGTTAATACTTTTCTTTTGCCTTAATTCCTAATCAGAGAGCATAATAATATAGGACTCAGTGATAATAGCATTAGTGACAATAGTCCAATTAGACATCAGTGAAAGGCAGAAGGTAGACTATAAAAATATATCAGCATATATAGAAGTCATTCATTTTTCATAAATGCCAAAGTGAAAGAAACCTTTTTTTCAACTGAGAAGCTAACACTATTATTTATAGAACTGCAGAAGCTATTCACTTGTTTTCCATCTCCAGTTTTTTTATATTTATGGTCAAAATATAAGTCTAGCAGATACTGATATTTTTGAGTTGTATTTGAGTACACCCTCAGGTCCACTCCTGTAGGACAGGTAGCTGCCTATAAACTGCGCTTTCAAAAGCTCAAAAGGTCCTTCCACTCTTACTTCCACATTCCTGGAAAAGCCAAGGCCACATGCATCAACTTTTGTGAGTTTTCTTAAGAAGATCTTGAGGTGCTCTCTTACATCAGAGGAGAAATATATTAGTAATCATACTGTAGGAATTTGTTTTATTGTTGATTTAATATCCCTGTCTAGAAAGCAACTGTCCTGAGGTATTGATGATAATGGAATGGGTGAAACAGAGAAAAAGCTCTAAATAATTTTGTCTTGTTCGAGTAAGTGTCAGGAAGGCAGAGAGAGAAGGGACAGCAGAGGACTACTTGAGGACACTGACAGAAGGGTAGAGAGATGGGATAAACAGAAGACCAACTTGACATCCTTTACTATTTTGCTTGAGATAAACTTTGAAATCAGAGTTGAGTTGCCAATAGAGTTGGACAAAAAACTCAATTTGCCTCCATTCCCTAAGTGGGGCACTGTCTTGAGACTCCTCAAGCATCCAGACATAGGCAGTCAATGTCAAATCAAGAAAAAGCTCCAAAGGCAAATTTTACCTCATTTACAATTTGGCCTCTAGCCATCCTTGTAAACAAGTATAGTAGAGTGTGTTTGGGGCCTTGGAGAACTTTCCACATACTGCTAATCACCTTGTCTATATTTCCATCTGCCAGTAGTCTTGCTCAAAATTGAACATATCACCTACAAACACAGTGTTGAAATTACCAATAAATGAGAAATTGCCAATCACCACTTTCTGAAGCCTCCAGTTTCTGTGACCTTACACACCAGATCTGATTCACAAGAACATTGCCAGCCAAGATGAAGCACAAGTTAACCACATTTAACTGAATACTCTAATTTAAACTATTGATTATCCCTCTCAGGAATTAGTTTATGGTGATGTCAGGAAATCCTCCCCATTCTACCTGTTTACCTATCCTCTCCCCACTAGCTTTGAAGTTAAGCCTACCTGGGTCATTGCAGTCACCTTAACAGTCATTTTCCTAAACATAATCATGATATATACATACATTTTCTACTGTGCTTTATCTGCTCTTACAACCTAAAAGTATAAATTACTTTCATTTTCTCCACATCATCAAATCAGAAGATGAATATGATGGAATAACCATCTGTTAATTGCAAGAAATACCTACAATGAATTTACTGATAATCATAAAGAAAATGAGAAGGAAGGATGGAGGTAAGGAGAGAAAGAAAGAAAGAGAACTCATTAGGTACAGTGAAAAACAGTATTTTGGCTTGCTGGCTTGAATTTCCATGTATATTTCAAATGGAAAATAAAAATCTACAATTTGTGACACTAATGTGGAAATTTCTCCCTTGATGGAAACTCTCTTTGATATCTGTCAGCTGGAACTAAAAAAACGCACTGCTCCCTCACCGTTTAAGGAACGTACTTATGTTAAGTAAGTCACCATTAATGCACAAATAACAATCTTTAACATTAAAATTTTATATTTGTGATTTATGTTAATTTCCACAGCATAGTACTTGGCATTGTTTGCTCTTATGATTAAATCACTTATCGTACAAACACTGCCCTAGATGGAAGAGGAGAAAAGGCTACACAAGTAAGAACACAAAACATGAAGGTGTAAATTGCCTTCAAAAGTCATGTCTTCTATAAAAGGTTAGAAAACAAATTTCATATTCCTGTTTAGAATCCAAACTGAAGTGTAACTGTAAGATAATGAAAGTTATTTTCTTGTGTGATATATCAACAGGCTATGACAGTAGTTCCCAAAGTTGGAATCTGTTCAGATTTGCAGGAGTATCAGTGTTAGTCTACGTGTATACTTTTACAAGGTGACTGTGTGAAATGAACAACATATTTGTTTTGGGTACGAGTTCCAATTATATTGGTTTACTAAACATCACTCCAAAAACCACTGAATAATGTAAACAGAGAAAGCATTCATGGACAAGAATACAAGCTTCTACTCTCATATAAAATTGTGGAAAATATCAATTTAAAAGCAGTATAAAAATTAGGGAAGTTTCACAAGAAAAATAAATCATGAGAATAAATAATTCACATTTCCTTTTATCATGCATTTTTAGTTTTTCTCCTTAGAACTACTTAGTATGAACTAAAGTAAGGATAGTATGTAAAAGCAACACTCAGAGATGGGAACTACTATTTTAAGGTGGTAGTCAAGAAAGCTTTACTTTCTCTATAGACAAAAGACCAATTATAACCATAAAATAACCAAAGTAAAGAATTATGTAAGAAAGTGGTAAAAATTCAAGAAAAAACACATGAAAGAAAGTGGTATAAATTGTTTTATAATATCCCTTCTCAAAAAAGGACAAGAAAAGGGTAAAAAAAATTAAAGTGTCATTGAAATTAAGATAATATCCCAGGAACACAATACAATTCTGAGGAATACCATCCAGATATAAAGCATTCAGAATGAAATTAAAATCATACACTAAGAGTCAATTATAGAGAGACCAATGTAATTTTGTGGGATATAAGCCAAAGAAAATGCGGAAATGCTTGCTGCCATTTCTCACTGAATGGATACTCAAGAGTATATGTCAGCCATGAAACAAATTGAGGAAATATAACAGTATCACCTATTGTTAAAATGCAATTAAGATAGAAAATTGCTGATTTTTTATCAGTAAAAGCTAGGTCACAGGTATGGAATATAGGAGTGAGTTGTTAACAGATAATTCCAAAAAGGACAGAAAAAAAGAAAACCCATTAAGAAAAAAACGGGTAAGTATTCATGAAATGGGGATTCCAAATCTGGGTAACTGACATGCGTGATGAAAAGAAAAAAAACCACACAAATATAGCAACAACAAAATATTTCCAAGTACGAAAGAAGGAAATCTTCCAAAAGTGACAGAAGTACTGAGTCTCCAAATCAAATGGCTTCACTGTTCCAAGAAAAGTTTATAATGGCAAAAAACAGAGATATTTCTGATTATTTCACTTTTTGAAATGGAGAAGGACTATTAAAGATGCTCAGATAAAGAAGTTCCCTGTAGCAGTAAGATATTTTTGGCTACAAGGAAAAAAATAAGTGGTTTAAAAATAGATGTTTTATTTTTTATTGGCTTGTCATTTTGTTTCTGTTTTTATTTTCCTCACATTACAAGAAATCTGAAAGAGGCTCTTCCAGAGTTGGTACAATGGCTTAGTGATATCCACAGGGATCTGAGCCCTCTCTTTCTTTTCACATCACCATACTCCATATGGAGACTTCCATCTTCAGTTTTGTTCTCCAATGGTCACATGACTATTACATCATCTCCCATCACGTTTTTTTACACAGCCATACCTAAAAGCAGGAATGGGGATAGAGACCTTCTCATTTGTTTGGTCTTTTCCTTCTCTCCCCTCCTCCCTCCTACCCTCCTTCCCTTCTTTTCTATACATTTTTATTTGAATAGATGTTTTAGAGGAGTAAAGGATGGAGGGCTGATGGTATTCCTCATTTTTACTTAAGGTTTGTTTTATTTAAGCTTAATGTTAATTCCATGCTGTTTCAGTAAGACAATACAGATTCTGTATCTGTGGCTCCAGTTAGATATCCAGTAGTACAAATTAGCTTCAAGTTACAATACTGAACAAAAGAAATCGACTGAATGAAGGGGGGGGGTGGGCACACCCAGGGGAGAGGGAAGGCAATGAAACAAAAAATTGAACATGCATGATGAGTTTTCCATACACCCTTCAATGCCTACCTGTTTAAGAGGGAGAGTAAAAGTAGGCAAGAATGAGCAGCCACAGATTATTGAACTGTTATTGGCATCATGCTTTTCAGCAACATTTCAGCAGAGTTTGAAGCACTTTTTGCAGGAAAACTATTACAACAAACTCCCCAAACAAGTTTTGACCCATTCTAGCTAACATCCAATTAATTTCAAACATTTGTATAAAATTTGATTTAAACAATTAGAAAAAGGAAAATGATACATTTATGCCTCCACAGTATAATTAACCTCTCTCACAGATGCTTGCACCACTTAGAAATCTGAGGGCTTTCAGATGTAATTTCCATTTCTAATGGTGATCTTGCCACAATTGGCAGGAGATAATACAGTAATACTGAAAAAGTGTCTATGCAGTCTTGTTAAATGTCTTAAGGAACCTAAAGCTTGAACCAGTAAAATCCACAGAAATTTGCTCTTGCCTTTTATGAACTTTGAAAAACTGTTAAAAAAAAAAAAAGAGCAGGAACCTAAATTCTGAGACCAAATGTAAAAGCTAGATTTGGTGGTTCTCAGTGACAATAGGAAATTTCCAGAGGGGTGGGATGGGAAGGAGTAGGTGCTTGGAGATGGTTCTCTTGTTGGCTTTTAGGTCTCATTGATTTTCATCTTCCACATCCTGCAAAAATTGTTTATTCGCTTTTCACCATCACTCTGCATGTCTGGAATCCACAGTGTCAGATTATCACATGACAACTGCATGATAAGTATAGAGTCCTTACAGCTTTCTTCACTTAGCATATCCATTTCTGCAGTTGCATCATCAAAAGCTGCTTTTGCCAACCTCCAGGCACATTTAGGTGAATTAAGAATTTCATAGTTGAATACGTGAAAATTGAGAATAAGACCTAAGTGAATGGGATGCATTAGTGGAAGTTCTATCACTGCAGTATTATTAGAAGCTTTAAAGCCACTGGGCTGTTCTCTTCAACCTCCTTTCTGGGGCAAATTCAGCCAGATGTCTGTGATAATCCCCTTATATTTTCTCCCCTTTTTCTACATTTTTAAATTTTATTTATTAATTTATTTTTATTTTGGTATTATTAATGTACAATTACATGAGCAACATTATGGGTACTAGACTCCCCCTATTATCAAGTCTCCACCACCAACCCCATTACAGTCACTGTCCATCAGCATAGTAAGATGCTATAGAATCACCACTTGTCTTCTCTGTGCTATACTGCCTTCCCCGTATCCCACTCTCCGGCTATATTATGTGTGCTAATCGTAAAACCCATTTTTCCCCCTTGTCCCTCCCTTCCCACCCTCCTCTTACATTTTTTAATAGAAAACCGTGGACTGGCCAGTGTTAACTGCTGGAATGAGGTATTTGTCCAGTACAATGAAACTGTCACAAACAGATTAAGTTTTTAGCTCAATCACAACCATTTGCCAAATATTCCCAAACCATTTTTAGCTTGCTCCTCCCTTATTTTCTTCTTTCTGTTCAATGCTGCTGACTATTCTACAGGAGGATCTTTTAGCTCTGGTCACATTTGTATATGCAATGGATAGGAGGCTTCCTTTATCAGCAATCAACTCCACATCCATTCGTGCTACTTTCTCATTAATTCCACCCGTTTGTCCTATCCCTCAGCCTGCTCAGACAACTTCACCTAGTATAACACATCCTCCTGATCACCCATAGCAGCAGTACGGTAGGGTCTGCACAATAGATGGAAGCAAATAGTATCTCTGATCATATCAGCATCTTGCTTCATGTCTGATCAGTCCATTTATCTTTATTAGTGAGGAAAATATTTCTTAGAACACTCTAGCAAAATTTTCCATACATCTCTTCATCTAGAACAAGGTCACATTACACTCTAGCTCTAATGGAGGCTGGGAAGTGAGTACCTGACATTTTCATGTTTTATTACCACAGATGAACTCATGGCAAGTAAGAAGTGAAAGGGAATTGGCTAATGGGTAGGTCACTAAAAGTGCTATAGTAAACTACCAAGGGGAAAAAACAATTGGACCATTGTTAAATTTTCAACACCACTAGATGCCAAATGTAGGAATAATATTAGAGGAATTTTTATAGACTATATATATATATATATTCATATGTATATATACACAGGTATACACATACATATATATATTTATATATGTACTTAAAAGTACACAGTTCATGCCTATATAATTTAATGAACTTTTACACAATGAACATACTCATGAAGTCTGCACCCAGATTAAGAAACAGAATATTACCAGCACTCCAAAATACCCTGTGGTATGTACTGTTGTCTTTTTTTAGTGGACAAATATACATAGGTTCATTTATAGATTGTTTTGTGTCACTTGTCTATTTGTGGTTTTTTTCACTAACACTAAAGTGGTTTAATTCCTGTAGTTTGATATAAACTTTAATATTCCACAGAGTATGTGCTCAAACTTTTTTCCCTTAAGATTTTAGCTTTTTTTTTTACTTTTGCATTTCCATGTCATTTTTAGATGTTATTTCCATATCCACATGTAAAAGTAACTTTTATGATCTTAATTAGAATTGCACTGAAATTATAGATTTTTTACCAATTGACATTTTTACACTGAGTTTACCAATCCAAGAGCAAGAATTATGCCTGTATATATGTGTTCTTCATTTTGCCTAACATTCCACATTTCTTTGTGTTGATGTTGTGCAGAATTTTTGTAAAATTTATTTCTACCATTTGATTTTTAGTACAATTTTAAGTAAATTTAATTTTTTCCAGTTTTTGTGTGTTTGTGTGTGCTTATATTGATCCTTCATCCAGTGACCCTCATGAATCATTTGTCAATATTTTATTTTATCTATGTAGTATACATTCTTGCAATGGATTTTCTTAGTTTTTTGTTATCTAAAAACAATGTTCATTTCTCCTTTATTTGCGAAAGATATCTCACTTGGTATAGAATTCTTGATTGGCATTTTTTTCTTGTTCATCATTTTACAAATGTCTCTAGCCCTGCAAAGTTTGCACTTAGAAATCTGATATATCATTATTCTCCTCTGTATGTAAAATATCTTTCTTCCCCTGGCTGCCTTCATGGTTTTCTCTTTATCTTTGATTTTTGACAGTTTAATTATGATGTGTCCAATGTGTCTAGGTGTGTTTTTTTGTTGCTTCCTGTTCTATGAGTTTCTTGGATGTGTAGACCTGTATTTTTATTTTTTGGAAACACTTGGCCATTATTTCTTCAAATATTTCTTCTGCTACATTCTCTCTCATTTCTCCTTCCAAGATTCCAATTGTTGATATGTTAGATCATTTGATATTGTCCCCTTCTCCTAGAACTCCTGGATGCTGTGTGGTATTTTTATTTCCTTGGTTGTTGTAACTTTTTTTCTCTTTGGTGGACCTACCTTCAAGTTCAGTGACACCCTGAATTGTGGCCAATGTACTGATGAGAGTATTGAAGGTATTTTTTTCTCCTTGTATTTTTTATTTGATCCTTTTTTATAGTTTCTATCTCTGCCCAAATCCTCCATCTGTTCCTATATGTCATATATCTTTTCCACTAGAGTAGGAATTGTAAAACTACAGCTAACAACCTGTTTTTGTAAATAAAATTTTATGGAAACACAGCCATACTTTTTTGTTTGCATATTGTCTATGGCTGTTTTTGTGCTACAATGACAGAATTGAGCAGTTGTGACAGAGACCATATGGCCAGTGAGGCCTAAAATACTTAGTATATGGTATTTTAAAGAAAAAGTTTCTAACTCCTGGACTAGAGAATTTAATATGTTAATCATAGGTATTTTAAATTCCTTGTCTTTTGGCTCCAATATCTGAGTCACATTGGCATCTTATTCTGTTGATTACTTTGTCTTTGACAGTGTGTTTTCCATATTTTTTCTTTCTATGTTATATACATATTTTGTTGAAAACCAGACATCTGTGTGAAACAGTAGACACAGGGATAAACATACTTATGCCTTAAAGTGAGCATGCTTATTACTTTTCTAGGCCATTTGTTGTGCTGACTTTGGGTTTTACCATTGTTTACACTCACTGTAGCAATTTCCAAATCCTTCTACTGTTACCTTCTGCTTAGCATGGGGCTGCTTAAATTTTTTTTCAATATTTGTTCCACTCTCAAGTTTATATTTTCCATTTGTACCTGTACCTCAGAGAAGGTGTCTTTTCTGCTCTCATCTCTATAATAACACACAATTGCTATTACTAGTTACTCAACACTGGGGAGACTGGGTTACAGCTAAGGGTACACTCTAGTCTGTCCTCAATCTTAGATACTTTATTCCTGGCCTTTGGAGATGTTTTTTTTCAGTGACCCTGTCTCTTCTGCCGGTATCGGGTTATGTGTAATAATTTAGGCCCAGGATGTGTCTTTACCCCTAGAACTAAGGTAACTTTTTTTTTCTGTTCCATTTCCTGATGCACAACCGGTCTTCAACTATGGCATGAGGGTGACAGGGTTTATTTGGTGCCCTTTATTTATTGGCTTAAGGGAAAATAGAAGAGAAGGCTCCAGGTAGGACCTCATATCTTCCCTCAACAACTGCTATTCCCTTCCCCAAGCTTTTGTACCCAGAAACTAAAATGTATTTTAATGTATTCTAATCTGAGAATCTTCCTTATAAGGGTAAATTACATGAAAATAGTTAAACATTGCTTTGCCACAAAATAAGCTAGTTATTCCCTTATGAAAAGTAGTACAATTAAGATTTTAGAATAATTTACTATTAATATTATGAAAGTAACACACAAAAGTGTTACATGTTCAAACAGTTTGAAAGAGTACACAATAAAAATGAGTTTCCTTCCTACTCCAGAATTCCAGTGCCAGAAGTAACCACCATCACCCCAAACAGGAGCAAACACTTACATGTATCTTTTTCATGCTCATTATAGATACTTGTCATTTAGTACTGTATCATAGAAATTGGCTTTGAATAAGATATTTGGGCATTCCTGTATTTCAAGAAAGTTTGTTTATACTATTACCTTTTAATTTTTAATATAATTTTGTTCTCTTCAGGTACAAAAATTAGGCATATATCAGAACTCCATTATCCCAATTAGCTATCATGTCCTATAGAAACTTTAAAAATCTTTTCTTCTTTTGAATTTTATTTTGTTCATTCTCTTTATAATAGTCTTCCATATCCTTAACTCTATTTTCAATTATATCTGCTATTGTTTCCTGGTTGTTATCCACCTTTTTTTTAATTTTGGTATCATTAATCTATGATTACATGAGCAACATTATGTTTACTAGACTCCCCCCATCATCAAGTCCCCACCACATACCCCATTACAGTCACCGCCCATCAGCGTAGTGAGATGCTATAGAATCACTACTTGTCTTCTTTGAGTTGTACAGCCCTCCCCGTGCCCCCTCCCCTACATTATGTCTGCTAATCGTAATGCCCTTTTGTTTCCCTTTATCCCTCCCTTCCCATACATCCTCCCCAGTCCCTTTCCCTGTGGTAACCGTTAGTCCATTCTTGGGTTCTGTGAGTCTGCTGCTGTTTTGTTCCTTCAGATTTTTCTTTGTTCTTATACTCCACAGATGAGTGAAATCATTTGATACTTGTCTTTTTCAGCTTGGCTTATTACACTGAGCATAATACCCTCTAGCTCCATCCATGTTGTTGCAAATGGTAGGATTTGTTTTCTTCTTATGGCTGAATAATATTCCATTGTGTATATGTACCACTTCTTCTTTATCCATTCATTTACTGATGGACACTTAGGTTGCTTCCATTTCTTGGCTATTGTAAATAGTGCTGTGATAAAGATAGGGGTGCATATGTCTTTTTCAAACTGGGCTGCTGCATTCTTAGGGTAAATTCCTAGGAGTGGAATTCCTGGGTCAAATGGTATTTCTATTTTGAGTTTTTTGAGGAACCTCCATACTGCTTTCCACAATGGTTGAACTAATTTACATTCCCACCAGCAGTGAAGGACTGTTCCCCTTTCTCCACATCCTTGCCAACATTTGTTGTTGTTTGTGTTTTGGATGTGAGCCATCTTTACTGGTGTGAGGTGATAGCTCATTGTGGTTTTAATTTGCATTTCTCCGATGATTAGTGATGTGGAGCATGTTTCCATGTGCCTGTTGGCCATCTGAATTTCTTCTTTGGAGAAGTGTCTGTTCAGCTCCTCTGCCCATTTTTTAATTGGCTTATTTGCTTTTTGTTTGTTGAGATGCATGAGCTCTTTATATATTTTGGATGTCAACCATTTATGGGAAATGTCATTTATGAATATATTCTCCCATACTGTATGATCCCTTTTTGTTCTATTGTTGGTGTACTTTGTTGTACAGAATGTTTTCATCTTGATATAGTCCCACTTGTTCATTTTTGCTTTTGTTTTCCTTGCCGAGGGAGATATGTTCATGAAGAAGTTGCTCATGTTTATGTCTAAGAGATTTTTACCTATGTTTTTTTCTAAGAGTTTTATGGTTTCATGACTTACATTCAGGTATTTGATCCATTTCGAGTTTACTTTTGTGTATGGGGTTAGACAATGATCCAGTTTCATTCTCTTACATGTAGCTGTCCAGTTTTGCCAGCACCAGCTGTTAAAGAGGCTGTCATTTCCCCATTGTATATCCATGGCTCCTTTATCATATATTAATTGACTGCACATGTTTGGGTTAATATCTGTATTCTCTATTCTGTTCTGCTGGTCTGTGGGTATGTTTTTGTGCCAGTACCAAATTGTCTGGATTACTGTCACTTTGTAGTAGAGCTTGAAGTTGGGAAGCGAGATCTCCCCTCCTTTAGTCTTCCTTCTCAGAATTGCTTTGGCTATTCAGGGTCTTTTGTGGTTCCATATGAATTTTAGAAATATTTGTTCCAGTTTGTTTAAGAATGCTGTTGGTATTTTGATAGGGATTGCATTGAATCTGTACATTGCTTTAGGCAGGATGGCCATTTTGACAATATTATTTCTTTCTAGGCAAGAGCATGGATTCTGTTTCCATTTGTTACTGTCCTCTTTAATTTCTCATAAGAGTGTCTTGTAGTTTTCAGGGTATAGGTCCTACATTTCCTTGGTTACGTTTACTCCTAGGTATTTTATTATTTTTGATGCAATTGTGATTGGAATTGTCTTCCTGATTTCTCTTTCTGCAAGATCATCATTAGTGCATAGGAAAGCAACAGATTTCTGTGTATTAATTTTGTATTTTGCAACTTTGCTGGATTCAGATATTAGTTCTAGTAGTTTGGGAGTGGAGTCTTTAGTGTTTTTTATGTACAATATCATGTCATCTGCAAATAGTGACAGTTTTATTTCTTCCTTACCAATCTGGATGCCTTGTATGTCTTTGTTTTGTCTGATTGCCGTGGCTAGGATCTCCAGTACTATGTTGAACAAAAGTGGGGAGAGTAGCCATTCCTGTCTTGTTCCTGATCTTAGGTGAAAAGCTTTCAGCTTCTCGCTGTTAAGTATGATGTTGGCTGTGGGTTTGTCATATATGGCCTTTGTTATGTTGAGGTACTTGCCCTGTATACCCATTTTGTTGAGTGTTTTTATCATGAATGGATGTTGAATTTTGTCGAATGCTTTTTCGGCATCTATGGAGATGGTCATGTGGTTTTTGTTCTTCTTTTTGTTGATGTGGTGGATGATGTTGATGGATTTTCGAATGTTGTACCATCCTTGCATCCCTGAGATGAATCCCACTTGATCATGGTTTATGATCCTCTTGATGTATTTTTGAATATTGTTTGCTAATATTTTGTTTAGTATTTTTGCATCTGTGTTCATCGGGGATATTGGTTGGTAATTTTCTTTTTTTGTGGGGTCTTTTCCTAGTTTTGGTCTTAGAGTGATGCTGGCTTCATAGAATGAGTTTGGAAGTAATCCCTTGTCTTCTATTTTTTTGGAAAACTTTAAGAAGAATGGTATTATGTCTTCTGTAAATTTCTGATAAAATTCAGTGGTGAATCCATCTGGTCCGGGGGTTTTGTTCTTGGGTAGTTTTTTGATTCCAGATTCCATTTCATTGCTGGTAATTTGTCTGTTTACATTTTCTGTTTCTTCCTTGGTCAGTCTTGGACAGTTGTATTTTTCTAGGAAGTTGTCCATGTCATCTAGGTTATCCAGTTTGTTAGCATGTAGATTTTGATAATATTTTCTAATAATTCTTTGTATTTTTGTGGGGACCGTCATGATTTTCCTTTCTCATTTCTGATTCTGTTTATGTGTGTAGATTCTCTTTTTCTCTTAATGAGTCTGGCTAGAGGTTTATCTATTTTGTTTATTTTTTCAAAGAACCAGCTCTTGGTTTCATTGATTTTTTTCTATTGTTTCATTCTTCTCAATTTTATTTATTTCTTCTCTGATCTTTATTATGTCCCTCCTTCTGGTGACTTTGGGCCTCATTTATTCTTCGTTTTCCAATTTCAGTAATTCTGTCTTTAGACTGTTCACTTGGGAATTTTCTTCCTTCTTTAAATAGGCCTGGATTGCAATATACTTTCCTCTTGAAGTGCCTTTGCTGCGTCCCACAAAGAAGTTGTGGGTTTGTGTTGTTGTTGTCATTAGTCTCCATATATTCTTTCAATTCTGTTTTGATTTGGTCGTTAATCCATTGATTAATTAGGAGAATGTTGTTAAGTCTCCATGTATTTGTGAGCCTTTTCGATTTCTTTCTGAAATTTATTTCTAGTTTTATACCTTTGTGATTTGAGAAGTTGGTTGGTAGGATTTCAATATTTTTTAATTTACTGAGGCTCTTTTTGTGGCCTAGTATGTGGTCTATTCTGGAAAATGTTGCATATGCACTTGAGAAGAATGTGTATCCTGCTGCTTTTGGGTGTAGAGTTCTGTAGCTGTCTGTTAGGTCCATCTGTTCTACTGTGTTGTTCAGTGCCTCTGTGTCTTTACTTATTTTCTCTCTGGTTGATCTGTCCTTTGGAGTGAGTGGTGTGTTGCAGTCTCTTAGAATGAATGCACTGCGTTCTATTTCTTCCTTTAATTCTGTTAGTGGTTGGTTCACATATGATGGCTCTCCTGTGTTGGGTGCATATATATTTATAATGGTCATATCCTCTTGTTGGACTGTCCCCTTTATCATTATATAGTGTCCTTCTTTATCTCATTACTCTCTTTGTTTTTAAGTCTATTTTGTCTGATACAAGTACTACAACACAACACCTGCTTTATTCTCCCTATTGTTTGCATGAAATATCTTTTTCCATCCCTTCACTTTTAGTCTGTGTATGTCTTTGGGTTTGAGGTGAGTCTCTTGTAAGCAGCATATAGATGGGTCTTGCTTTTTTATCCATTCTATTATTCTGTGTCTTTTGATTGGTGCATTCAGTCCATTTACATTTAGGGTGATTATCAAAAGATATGTACTTATTGCCATTGCAGGCTTTAGATTCGTGGTTACCAAAGGTTCAAGGGTAGCTTCTTTACTATCTAACCGTCTAACTTAACTCTCTTATTAAGCTATTATAAACACAGTCTGATGATTCTTTATTTCTCTTCCTTCTTATTCTTCCTCCTCCATTCTTTATATGTTAGGTTTTTTATTATGTACTCTTTTGTGCTTCCTTTGACTGCTTTGTGGATAGTTGATTTTATGTTTTGCCTTCAGTTAGTATTTGGTTGGTCTGCTTTCTTTGCTGTGATTTTATTTTCCCTGGTGACATCTATTTAGTCTTAAGAGTGATTCCATCTAGAGCAGTTCCTTTAAAATATTCTGTAGAAGTGGTTTGTGGGAGGCAAATTCTCTCAACTTTTTCTTGTCTAATTAAGATCAGAAAAGTTATTTTTACATATGGATATGGAAAAAAAAATTTAAAAATGACATGGAAATGCAAAAGTCAAAAGAATTGCTAAAATCTTAAGGGAAAAAAGTTTGAGCACATACTCTGTGGAATATTAAAGTTTATATCAAACTACAGGAATTAAACCACTTTAGTGTTAGTGAAAAAAAACACAAATAGACCACTGACACGAAACAATATATAAATGAACCTATGTATATTTGTCCACTTAAAAAAGACCACAGTACATATCACAGGTTATTTTGGGGTGCTGGTAATATTCTGTTTCTTAATCTGGGTGGAGACTTCATGAGTATGTTCATTGTGTAAAAGTTAATTAAATTATATAGGCATGAACTGTGTACTTTTAAGTACATAAATAAATATATATATGTGTATGTATACCTGTGTATATATGTGTATGAATATATATATATATATATAGTTATAAAAATTCCTCTGATATTATTTCTACATTTGGCATCTGGTGGCGGTGAAAATGTAACAATGACCCAATTGAATTCAACAGCACATTAAAAGATCATACATCATCATCAAGTAGAATTTATCCCTGGGATGCTAGGATGGTACAACATACACAAATCAATAAATGTGATACACTGCAGTATTAGAATGAAAGATATAAATCATATGATCATTTCAAAGATGGAGAATAATCATTTGACAAAATACAACATACTTTATGACAAAAACCCTCAAGAAATTGGGTATAAGAGAACATTAAAGGCATATTCAACAAACCCCACAAAATATTATATGGAACAGTGAAAGGTTGATAGTTTTTCTTCTAAGATCAAGAACGAGACAAGGATGCCTATTTTCCCCAATCTTTTCAACATAATATGGGATGTTCTAACCAGAGAAATTAGGCAAGAAAAATAAATAAAAGGCAACCAAATTGGAAAGGAAGAAGTAAAATTATCTCTGTTTATAGACAACATTGTATTATATGTAGAAACTCCTACAGATTCCACAAAAAAAACCTGATATACTAAAAAACAAATTCAGTAATGTTGAGGGATACCAAATCAACACACTAAAATTAGGTGCACTGCTATATACTAGCAATGAACTATCTGAAAAGGAAATTAAGAAAACATTCCATTTGCTATAGCATAAAACACATAATACTTAGTGATAAAATTAACCAAGAGACAAAAGACATGTAAACTGAAAATTACAAAACATGGACACATGAACTTAAAAGGAAATAAATAAATGAAAAAACATAGAGTGTTCATGGATTGGAAGACTTAATATTAAGGTCTATATTACCTAAAACAATCTATAAATTGAATGTAATCCCTATCAAATTCCTAACACCTTTTTTAGCATAAACAGAAAAATGCACTCTAAAATTCATATGAAATATAAAATCTCTGAATAGTCAACACAACCTTGAAAAAGAAGAATTAAGTTGGCAGATTCATAATTCCTTACTACAGAGATTTAGTAATCAAAACATTGTGGTACTGGCATAAAGACAGTCATAAAGATCAATAGAATAGAATAAAAAGCCTTGAAAATAAACCCTTGCATATATGATCAAATGATTTTTGACAAAGTTTCCATGACCATTCAGAGGGAGAAAGGACAGTCTTTTCAACAAACAGTGTTGGGATAACTGGATATTTACACATAAACAAATGAAGTTGGTCTCCTACCTCATACCATACACAAAAATTAACTCAAAATGTATCAAAAACCTAAATGTAAGAGCTATAATATGCTTAGAAGAAATCACAGGGAAATGATTCAGGGCATTGGATTTGGTGATGATATTTTGGATATGACACCAAAAGCACAGGCAATAACAAAAAATAAATAAATTTAGACTTCATCAACTGTAAAAACTCTTTTGCATCAAGAGGCTTATCAAGAAAGTGAAAAGATAATCCATACAATAAGGAAAATATTTGTGAACTATATATCTGTTAAAGGTCTATATATCCATAATATATAAAGTATTAATTACTCAGAATATATAAAGAACCCTTGCATCTCAACACCCAAAAGATAAGCAACCAATAAATGGGAAAGGACTAGAATAAACATTTCCCCAAAGAAGATATACAAATATCCAGTAAGTACATGAAAAAATGCCCAGTATCACCAATTATTACAGAATATAAATCAACACACAATGAGACAGCCCTTCACACCCATTAGAACAGCTACTATTTAAAAAAAAAAACAGAAAATCGCAAGTGTTAACAAGGATGTAGAGAAATTGGGATGCTTGTACATTGCTGGTGGGAATATAAAATAGTGCAGTCACCATGGAAAACAGTACGGTGTTTCATCCAAAAATTATAGAATTACTACATAATGCAGGAATTTCATTTCTGGGTATATATCCAAAAAAAGTGAAAACAGCTATTCAAACAGATATTTGTACATGCATACTTATAGCATCATTACTCTCAGTAGCCAAAATTTAGAAGAAACCAAATGTCCAACAATGAATGAATGGATAAATAAAAGGTGGTATACCATAATATTGCACATGTAATTGTAGGTTAAAGATACCAAAATAAATTGTAAAAAAAAAAAAAAAAAAAAGAATAACAGAAAAAAAATAAAAGGTGGTATATACATGCAGTGGAATATTTAGATTTTAAAAGGGCTGAAATTTTGACACATACTACAACATGAATGACGCTTGAAAACATTATGCTAAGTGAAATAAGGCAGACACAGAAGGACAAATACTGTATTATTCTAGTAATAGAGGTACCTATAATAGTCCAATTTATAGAGAAAGGAAATAGAATAGCGGTTGCCAGGTGCTGAGGGGAGGAAGAAATAGCAAGTTATTGCTTAATAGGTACAGAGTTTCAGTTTAGGATGATGAAAATGTTCTAGAGATGGATAGTGGTGATAGTTTGTACAACAAAGTGAATGTACTTAATGCCCTTGACTATATACTTAAATGTGACTAAAATCATAAATTGTAGGTTATGTATAGTTTACCACAATAATAAAAGTCAGTCTTTATCCAAACCAAGATTACAATCATGAATTATGATTGGCATTAGAAGTAGTGGTGAGAAAGATTCTCTCTCTGGCCAAATTCTACTCAGACTCCTCTGAGCCCTCTTTTTTATGAGGCCTCAAACTTAACTTACAAAAACTGTACAACTTATTTCATCCATCCCTTCCACATATTAAAAAAGACATGAAGAAACACTAGTTACTGGTTTTTAGAATAGTTTCTAACAGCTCAAGGCTGTATCTCTAGGATGATGACTCCAACCCCCCTTAAGTTCCTGTCTGAGGGCTGCCGGAATTTACTGTTTGTTACAGTGAGCACCTGAAGATAGGGCTCCTATCTCCCAATCTCTGTAGGAGGGTAGGAGCCTAACTTTGATAAGTACCAATTAACAAACCCAGATAATATAATTACATTAACTAACCCCTCTTTCCTTTTTGTACATCTCCATTTCCTTGACTCTGTTCAAGCCTCCACCATGTTTCCTCCCCATTGCCTCAATAATTCCTTTAAAATGCCCACTCAGTGTTACACAAAGTTGAATTCAGTTGATGCTGAAATATTTTCCTTATTGTAATAGTATTACTCAATAAAGTCTATCCTTATCACTTTAACTACCATCTGGATTTGTTTACCTTTGATAGTGATTAAAAGCATGGAGTACAGACTACATGGTTTCAAATCCCAGCAGAGCCACTGGTTGTACAACCTTGGCCAAGTCACATACCATCTTTGTATCTCAGTTTCCTAATCTGAAAACAGGAATAATAATAGTGGGCTTGCACAAAGGACTACATGAGATAATCCATGTAATAAACTTAGAACAGTGCCTGGGACATAGTGAAGGCTACATAATGGTTTTACTTAATCACTATCAGTGTTCCTCAGCAACATGTTTCGTAGAAATTGGTGAAAAACTGAAATGGGTGAAATATTTATGTCAAACAGTGGGTATATATAAAGATAGTTCTTATAAATGAATAAAAAGTAAATGAATTTTCTGATAGAAATATTTGCAAAAAGCAGGAACACACAATTCATAAAAAAAAACAAAAATCTGTCAATAAATACATGAAAAAACCTTTGATCAAACAAAGAAATACAAAAACAAACCAAACCAAAAGAAAAAAAAGCAATGAGATACTTTTGTCCTTTGTGAGTCTGGCAAAGATAAAAGAATAATAGAGAAAATTAAAATATCCAGCACTGGTGAGCAAATAGGAAAATGAACATTCATTCTTGGTCTCTTAAAGTCATGCAATAGTAAAATTTTCCAGAAAGCAATCTGCCAAGAAGTATAAAACTTCTATGTGTACATGTACTCCAAGAAATTCCCCTACTAGGAAATATCTTTAGGAAATTATCTGGAAAAAGGAAAAACATGTGTAAAAATAGTGGCCTTTGCATTACCTATAAATGCAAAAAAAAATTGGGAATAACAAAGCTTATCTTTTGGGAATTAAATAGATCATAATTCCACATAAGAGAATGTTATCAAGCTATTTACAAATGATGCTAATTTTGTTTACTGAATAAACTTAATTGACTAGAAAAAATGTCCACAATACGATGATGCATGAAAAAAGCAGATTGTGCAACAGAATATAAAAGGTAGTTATATGTCTGGTTGGCAGCATTGCACTGGTTTAAAAACAGTTCCAGTTTTTTGTATTATTTAAATTGTACAAGCATTTACTTTTGTAACCTGAAAAAATATTGAAAATGACAAAATCAGCTTAGTCTTAAGTAGTGGGTAAAGAGTGAATATGGAATTCTTAGGACAAAAGCAGTGAGATTAAAGCAAGTACCTGCAAAAAATCTTACTCCCCCAGCATTATATAGTAGGAACATTGTCAGGGAACATTCTACCAGAGTTCAGTTAAAAATTTATCTGTGGCCTTAGGAAAATTTGGAAAGCCATGGGACTGGTCAAAAACATAACTTGGTTTTTTACTGGGGCTAGGGACTAAAATAAAAGAGGATGAAGAGAAGGCTCTTCCACCTCAAGTGATGCCACGAGAAAATATAGACCGAATGATTTGAGGAGAAGATGTCTGAGAAGTAAATGAAGAAAACAGTGCATTAATGTATTTCATCTTTACAATAACCCTGTGATGTAAGGACTCTGATTTTTCCTACTTTGCAGATAAGGAAACTGAAGTACAGAGAGGACAGGTACTAGGTAGTTGCCCAACATCATACAATTACTTATTAAATTATTTATTACTTATTAAACACCCTAGTCTGAGGTGACTAGGAGATTTTATAGATACACACGCACACACACCACTCCCCAGTGCTTCTCAAATTTAATCTGTAACATGTGGAAGCATAGGAATACTGGCAGAAGTCAGAAACAGGTGGTCCGCAGGCAGATCCAGCTTGCAGATTACTTTGTTTGGCAAGTACAGTGTTTTCTGTTTGCTCATTTATTTCATTTTGTTTTAAAAATATGATAGATATTTTAAAATCAGAAAAGTCCACATAAAATTTCAGATTACCAGTTGTTGTTGTTGTTGTTTTGAAAAAAAAAGATCAAAAACCCTGACAATACTTGCTTCTGTTCTGTAGTCCTCTGTCAGGTCTGAGGAGTGGAAGCAGTCCCCTTTAGAAAAGGCATGAACCCACCACTCAGCCTGCCTCACTCCTTTATATCACCTGCTAGGCCATATTGGCATTTGTGGCATCTGCTACAGAATATCCAAAGACCTTTAAAAGTACCCGTAATGGTTTGAAAAGGCTAAGAGATGGCAATTTACTCTTTTTGTAACCAGATAAGACTGGTGTCTGGTGAGGACAGAAACAATTCCAACTAACCCTAATACATCCTGTCATTTATATATCCTGACAAAGAAACTCCACACTATTAGCAGTATTAAGAAACTGATATTTTGCTAATTATTTGTTAGGGAAGAGACGGTCAGTGTTACATCACACCCTAAAAGCAAAAGAGGAAAGTATCAATGTGATATCTCTGTTGTTCCCCCAAACTTCTTCAACCACCAGCACCCGCATCACCCAGACCTGGAAATCAGTTGGTCAGCTCTACTGGCTTTGGCTTCTCAAGTCATGAACACTTCGCCTCCAACATTTCTCCCTTTTCTTACCTACTTATTTATTTATTTATTTTGCTAGCATTAATATACAATTACATGAGCAACATTACGGTTATTAGACTCTCCCTATTATAAAGTCCCACCACATACCCCATTGCAGTCACTGTCCATCAGCATAGTAGAATGTTATAGAATCACTACTTGTCTTCTCTGTGTTTTAATGCCTTCCCCGTATCCCCCGACCCCACCCCACCCCCACCCCTGCTACATTATGTGTGCTAATTGTAATAGCCCTTTTTCCCCCTTATCCCTCCCTTCCCACCCATCTTCCCCAGTCCCTTTCCCTTTAGTAACTGTTAGTCCATTCTTGGGTTCTGTGAGTCTGCTGCTGTTTTGTTCCTTCAGTTTTTGCTTTGTTCTTATACTCCACAGATGAGTGAAATCATTTGATACTTGTCTTTCTCTGCCTGGCTTATTTCACTGAGCATAATAGCTTCTAGCTCCATCCATGTTGTTGCAAATGGTAGGATATGTCTTCTTCTTATGACTGAATAATATTCCATGTGTATATGTACCACCTCTTCTTTATCCATTCATCTACTGATGGACACTTAGTTTGCTTCCGTTTCTTGTCTATTGTAAATAGTGCTGCTATAAACATAGGGCTGCATATGTCTTTTTCAAACTGGGCTGCTGCATTCTTTGGGTAAATTCCTAGGAGTGGAATTCCTGGGTCAAATGGTATTTCTATTTTGAGTTTTTTGAGGAACCTCCATACTGCTTTCCACAATGGATGAACTAATTTGCATTCCCACCAGCAGTGTAGGAGCGTTCCCTTTTCTCCACATCCTCGCCAACATTTGATGTTGTTTGTGTTTTGGATATTAGCCATCCTCACTGGTGTGAGGTGATATCTCATTGTGGCTTTAATCTGCATTTCTCTGATGTTTAGTGATGTGGAGCATGTTTTCATGTGCCTGTTGGCCATCTGAATTTCTTCTTTAGAGAAGTGTCTATTCATGTCCTCTGCCCATTTCCTTAATTGGATTATTTGCTTTTTGTTTGTTAAGGTGCGTGAGTTCTTTATATATTTTGGATGTCAACCCTTTATCAGATATGTCATTTGTGAATATATTTTCCCATACTGTAGGATGTCTTTTTGTTCTACTGATGGTATCCTTTGCTGTACAGAAGCTTTTCAACTTGATATAGTCCCACTTGTTCATTTTTCTTTTGTTTCCCTTGCCCGGGGAGATATGTTCATGAAGAAGTTGCTCATGTTTATGTCCAAGAGATTTTTGCCTATATTTTTTCTAAGAGTTTTATGGTTTTATGACTTACATTACGGTCTTTGATCCATTTTGAGTTTATTTTTGTGTATGGGGTTAGACAGTAATCTGGTTTCATTCTCTTACATGTAGCTGTCCAGTTTTGCCAGTACCAGCTGTTAAAGAGGCTGTCATTTCCCCATTATATATCCATGGCTCCTTTATCATATATTAATTGACTGTATATGTTTGGGTTAATGTCTGGACTTTCTATTCTGTTCCACTGGTCTGTGGGTCTGTTCTTGTGCCAATACCACATTTTCTTGATTACTGTGGCTTTGTAGTAGAGCTTGAAGTATGGAAGTGTAATTCCCCGTTTTACTCTTCCTTCTCAGGATTGCTTTGGCTATTCAGGGTCTTTTGTGCTTCTGTATTAATTTTAGAACTATTTTTTCCAGTTCATTGAAGAATGCTATTGGTATTTTGATTGGGATTGCATTGAATCTGTAAATTGCTTCAGGCAGGATGGTTATTTTGACAGTATTAATTCTTCCTAGCCAAGAGCATGGGATGAATTTGCATTTATTAGTGTCCTCTTTAATTTCTCTTAAGAGTGTCTTGCAATTTTCAGGGTATAGGTTTCATTTCCTTGGTTAGGCTTATTACTAGGTATTTTATTCGTTTGGATGCGATTGTGAATGGAATTGTTTTCCTCATTTCTCTTTCTGCCAGTACATTGTTAGTGTATAGGAATGCAACAGATTTCTGTGTATTAATTTTGTATCCCACAACTTTGCTGAATTCAGATATTAGATCTAATAGTTTTGGAGTGGATTCTTTAGGGTTTTTTATGTACAATATCAAGCCATCTGCAAAGAGGGACAGTTTGGGTTCTTCCTTGCCAATCTGGATGCCTTTTATTTCTTTGTGTTGTCTGATTGCTGTGGCTAGGACCTCCAGAACTATGTTGAATAAAAGTGGGGAGAGTGGGCATCCTTGTCTTGTCCCGATCATAAAAGAAAAGCTTTCAGCTTCTCGCTGTTAAGTATAATGTTGGCTGTGGGTTTGCGATATATGGTCTTTATTATGTTGAGGTACTTACACTCTATACCCATTTTGTTGAGAGTTTTTATCATGAGTGAATGTTGAATTTTGTCCAATACTTTTCAGCATCTATGGAGATGATCATGTGATTTTTGTCCTTCTTTTTGTTGATGTAGTGGATGATGTTAATGGATTTTGGAATGTTGTACCATCCTTGCATCCCTGGGATGAATCCCACTTGATCATGATAGATGATCTTTTTGATGTTTTTTTGAATTCGGTTTGCTTATATTGTGTTGAGTATTTTTGCATCTATGTTCATCAGGGATATTGGTCTGTAATTTTCTTTTTTTGTGGTGTCTTTGTCTGGTTTTGGTATTAGAGTGATGTTGGGCTCATAGAATGAGTTTGGGAGTATTCCCTCATCTTATACTTTTTGGAAAACTTTAATGAGGATGCGTATTAAGTCTTCACTAAATATTTGATAAAGTTCAGCAGTGAAACCATCTGACCCAGGTTTTTGTTCTAAGGTAGTTTTTTGATTACCATTTCAATTCCTTTGCTTGTAATTGGTCTATTCATATTTTCTGTTTCTTTCTCCGTCAGCCTTGGAAGGTTGTATTTTCCTAGAAAATTGCCCATTTCTTCTAGGTTATCCAGTTTGTTACCATATAATTTTTCATACTGTTCTCTCATAATTCTTTGTATTTCTGTGGTGTCCATAGTGATTTTTCCTTTCTCATTTCTGATTCTGTTTATGTGTGTAGACTCTCTTTTTTTCTTGATAAGTCTGGCTAGGGTTTATCTATTTTGTTTATTTTCTCAAAGAAGCAGCTTCTGCTTTCATTGATTCTTTCTATTGTTTTATTCTTCTCAATTTTATTTATTTATGCTTTAGTCTTTATTATGTCCCTCCTTCTACTGACTTTGGGCCTCATTTGTTCTTCCTTTTCTAATTTCATTAATTGTGAGTTTAGACTGTTCATTTGGGATTGTTCTTCTTTCCTGAGACAGGCCTGTATTCCAATATATTTCCCTCTTCACATGGCCTTCGCAGCATCCCACAGATTTTGTGGTGTTGAATTATTATTTTCATTTGTCTCCATATATTGATTGATCTCTGTGTTTATTTGGTCATTGATCCATTGATTATTTAGGAGCATGTTATTAAGCCTCCATGTATTTTTGGGCTTTTTCATTTTCTTTGTGTAGTTTATTTCTACTTTCATTGCTTTGTGATCTGCAAAGCTGGTTGGTACAATTTCAATCCTTTTTATTTACTGATGTTCTTTTTGTGGCCTAATATATGATCAATTCTTGAAAATATTCCACGTGCACTTGAGAAGAATGTGTATCCTGTAGATTTCTGTTAGGTCCATCTGTTCTAATCTGTTGTTCAGTGCATCTTTCTCTTTACTTATTTTCTGTCTGGCTGATCTGTCCTTTGGAGTGAGTGGTGTGTTGAAGTCTCCTAAAGTGAATGCATTGCATTCTATTCCCCCTTTTATTCTGTTAGTATTTGTTTCACATATTAGGTGATCCTGTGTTGGGTGCATAGATATTTATTATAGTTATAGCCTCTTGTTGCACTGACCCTTTTATCATTATGTAATACCCTTCTTTGTCTCTTTTGAAGTCTATTTTGTCTGATACAAGTCCTGCAACTGTTACTTTTTTGTCACTATTAGTTGAATGAAATATCTTTTTCCATCCCTTTACTTTCAGTCTGTGTATGTCTTTGGGTTTGAAGTGAGTCTCTTGTAGGCAGCTTATAGATGGGTCTTGTTTTTTTACCCATTCACTAACTCTATGTCTTTTGATCGGTGCATTCACACCATTTACATTTAGGGTGATTATCAATAGGTATGTACTTATTGCCAGTGCAGGGTTTAGATTCGTGGTTACCAAATGTTCAAGGGCTATTCCCTTACTATCTGTCTAATTTAACTTACTTCATATACTATTACAAACACAACCTAAAGGTTTTTTTTCTTTCCTCCTTTTTCCTCCTCCTCCATTCTTTGTATATTATGAATCATATTCTGTACTCTTTGTCTCCCCTTGGGTGTCATCTATTTAGCCTTAGGAATACTTCCATCTATAGGAGTCCCTCCAAAATGCACTGTAGAGGTGGTTTATGGGAGGTAAATTCTCTCAGCTTTTGCTTATCTGAAAATGGTTTAATCCCTCATTCAAATTTAAATGATAACCTTGCTGGGTAAAGTATTCTTGGTTCAAGGCCATTCTGCTTCATTGCATTAAGTATATAATGCCACTCCCTTCTGGCCTGTAAGATTTCTGTTGAGAAGTCTGATGATAGCCTGATGGGTTTTCCTTTGTATGTGATCTTTTTTCTCTCTCTAGCTGCTTTTAAAAGTCTGTCTTTATGCTTGATCTTTGCCATTTTAATTATTATATGTCTTGACATTGTCTTCCTTGGGTCCCTTGTGTTGGGAGATCTGTGCACCTCCATGGTTTGAGAGACTATCTCCTTCCCAAGATTGGGGAAGTTTTCAGCAATTACCTCCTCAATGACACTTTCTATCCCTTTTTCTCTCTCTTCCTCTTCTGGTACCCCTATAATGGGAATATTGTTCCGTTTGGATTGGTTACACAGTTGTCTCAATATTCTTTTATTCTTAGAGATCCTTTTTCCTTTCTGTGCCTCAGCTTCTTTATATTCCTCTTCTCTAATTTCTATTCCATTTACCGTCTCTTCTACTACATCTAATCTGCTTTTAAATCCCTCCATTGTATGTTGCATTTCAGATATGGAATTTCTTAATGATTGAATCTACAACTTAAATTCGTTCCTGAGGTCTTGAATATTTTTCTGTACCTCCATAAGCATGTTTATAATTTTTATTTTGAACTCTCTTTCAGGAAGATTGGTGAGTTCGGTTTCATTTGGTCCTCTTTCTGGGGTTTGTGAGATTTTGGTCTGAACCATGTTCTTTTGGCGTTTCACATTTCTGTGTGGTGCCCACTAGTGCACAGAAACTTTAGTCTCTGGAGCTGCTCAGCCCCTAGAATGAGGTTGGGGGTCATAGGGGAGTGGAGCTGGTGCCTTGGAGGAGGAAAGATCTATTTCCTGATTCCTGTCTGCGGTGCCTGTCTCCAGTCTCAGATCCAGTGGGCCAAGCACACACGTGTAATCCTCTGTACTTTTCATCTCTAGCTGTTGTAGGTGGGGCCTCCCTCTGGCTGGCCTGATGCCTGTGCAGTGACTGCCGGTTTGTGATCAGGTTCCTACAGGCCAGTAGGAAGGCTTGGAAGGCTGTGTGTCACAGTGGGGGGCCTCGGAGCTGAATAGGCAGCCAGGGGATGGAGCACCTGAATCTCCCCAAAGTTCCCAACCAGTTGGGCAGAGCCTGCCCAGACAACCTTTTCCAGCTCTCCCTTCCCCTGCACAGCAAACTCCATGAAAATCCCGCCCCTTCAGCAGCCCTCCGACTGCTTGGAATCCTCTCAGACTCCCTGCCTTTCCTCTGACACAGAGCAGCTGGGTGTGGATCCCGTCCTCCACAAATGGCCAGAATGTCAATTTCTCAAGCACTCCACCTGTCTGAGTTCCCAACGTCCAGAGCACCACACACTTTAGGATTCTGCTCACAAAGCTGATCTCCAGGGCTAGGTGTTCAGAAGTCCCAGTATTCCACCCCCTCTCCTGCTGTTTCTCTTACTCCCACAGGTGAGCTGGGGTGGGGGAAGGGCTTGGGTCCCATTGGATTAAGGCTTTCCTATGTTACCCTGTTTCTTGAGGTCTGCTCTGTTTGTGAGGTCTGTTTGCAGTCTGGTTCAGCCTTCTTTCTTGTTGCTGTTTTAAGGTTAGTTGTATTACTTAACTATATTTTTGTACTGTTTGTGGTTTGGGAAGGAGCTCTCCATCTCATCTCTCATGCTGCCATCTTGAATTCAGTTCTCCCTTTTCTTATGCAAAGCCATGTAGCTATTTCTCATTCTTTTAGATTCATAGTTGTATTATAACTCTGTTAACAAAGAGCTAACTTAGGGAGGGATTCTGGGAAGATGGCGGCGTGAGCGGGGCGGTGGAAATCTCCTCCCAAAACCGTATATAGTTTTGAAAATACAACAAATACAACTTCCTAAAAAAGAGACCAGAAGATACAGTACAACAGCCAGGCGACAACTACACCTGCGAGAAGTCAGTGCCTCACCAAGCGGGTAAGATACAAAGCCATTACCCGGTGGTACCCGAACACTCCCCGACCCCAGCACACAGGCGGGAGGAAAAGATTCAGAGCAGAGAGGGAGGGGAAGCACAGGCCGACCAAATACCCAGCCCTGGTGAAATGCGCCGGGAGCACTGACACACGTGTGGTGTATCAGAGATTAGAGAAACAGAAGTGCAGGATCCGAGTTGGAGACAACAAGCGGGTCCCCTCAGCCACATCCCCAGGACAAAACAAAAATGGGCGCTTTGTCTGTTGTTATTTTTTTCTTTTTTTTTTTAATTTGGATAAAGTCTTAAAGAGACAAGGGCCCAACAGCAGAACAAAATCATCCCAGTGCACTCAGCCCAGCAGGCTGGGAGTCTTGGGGAATTTCGTACCACGTGGCCAGCGGCTGGGCATGGCAGCTACACCGAGGCTTCCCACAGTGGTCAGCAGCATGCCATTCATTCCCCCTGACACTGGCCAGTGCTGCAAAGGGTCTGGGAGCCTCCACTGCTGCGGAACAGCAGAGGAGCAGCCCCGCCCACAGCATCTTCACAGAATCTACTTCCGGCAGGCACACAGCTAAGTGGGAAAGACTCCAGAACCCACATCAAGGGCTGGAAAGCACCAAGGGGACCAGAAGGCACCCAGCGAGATGTCAAACCCCAACAGTGCTATAGGCTAAGCTGGGGGCGACCCGGCACACAGGCAGCTCCGGAGATTATACCAAATACTGCCTCCTGGTGGGCAAGAAACCAGCTCAGGCCCCAGAGAATGGAAAGGAGAACAAGTAGGAAGCGACTTTGTTCTCCCAGCTGACACATGTGGCACCTACCAGCGACCACTTCTATCACCATGAAAAGACAGAGGAATATGGTACAGACAAAGATTACCCAGACAACCCCAGAGAGAGGGATTGATGGGACAGATTTATACAATATTCCTGAAAAAGAACTCAGAATAAAAGTCATAACCATGGTGATGGATCTACAGAGAAATATACAAGAGCTAAGGGAGGAAGTGAGGAAAGACAATGCAGAAATCAGACAAGCGATTGATGGGCTTAAGAGCAGAATGGACGAGGTGCAAGGACTGTTAATGGAATATAAATCAGAGAACAGGAATACAAAGAAGCTGAGGCAGAGAGAGATAAAAAGATCTCTAAGAATGAAAGAATATTAAGAGATGTGTGTGACCAATCCAAACAGAACAAATTCACATTATAGGAGTACCAGAAGAAGAAGAGAAATAAAAAAGGATAGAAAGTGTCTTTGAAGAAATACTTGCTGAAAACTTCCCCACGCTGGGGAAGGAAATAGTTTCTCAGTCCATGGAAGCCCACACATCTTCCAACACAAGGGACTCAAGGAAGACAACACCAAGACACATAATAATTAAAATGGCAAAGATCAAAGATAAGGACAGAGTATTAAAGGCAGCCAGAGAGAGAAAAAAGATCACCTACAAAGGAAAACCCATCAGACTATCATCAGGCTTCTCAACAGAAACCTTACAGGCCAGAAGAGAATGGCATGATATATTTAACATAAGGAAACAGAAGGGGCTTGAACCAAGAATACTGTATCCAGCACGATTATCATTTAAGTTTGAGGAAGGGATTAAACAATTCCCAAAGAAGCAAAAGCTGAGGGAATTTGCCTCCCAGAAACCACGTCTACAGGATATCTTAGAGGAACTGCTCTAGATGGAAACATACCTAAGGCTAAAAAGATGTCACCAGAGAAAATAAAATCATACCAAAGAAGGCAGACCATCCAAATACTAACTAAAGGCAAAAAAAAATCAACTATCCACAAAAACAGTCAAAGGAAATGTAAAAGAGTGCAGAATAAAACACCTAGCATATAAAGAATGGAGGAGTAAGAAGAAGAAGAGAGAGAAATAAAGAACCATCAGACTGTGTTTACAATAGCTTAACAAGAGAGTTAAGTTAGACTGTTAGATAGTAAAGAAGCTACCCTTGAGCCATTGGAAACCACGAATCTAAAGCCAGCAATGACAATGAGTACATATCTACCAATAATCACCCTAAATGTAAATGGATTGAATGCACCAATGAAAAGACACAGAGTAATAGAATGGATAAAAAAATCAAGACCCATCTATATGCTGTTTACAAGAGACTCACCTCAAACCAATGATATACACAGACTAAAAGTGAAGGGATGGAAAAAGATATTTCACACAAACAACAAGGACAAAAAAGCAGGTGTTGCAGTACTTGTATTGGACAAAATAGACTTCAAAACTAAGAAAGAAGCAAGAGATAAAGGACATTATATAATGGTAAAGTGGTCAGTCCTACAAGAGCATATAACCATTATAAATATATATGCAACCCAACACAGGAGCACCGACATATGTGAAACAAATACTAACAGAATTAAAAGAGGAAATAGAAAGCAATGCATTCATTTTAGGAGACTTCAACACACCATTCATTCCAAAGGACAGATCAACAAGACAGAAAATAAGTAAAGACACAGAAGCACTGAACAACACACTAGAACAGATGGACCTAACAGACATCTACAGAATTCTACACCCAAAATTAGCAAGATACACAATCTTCTCAAGTGTACATGGAACATTTTCCAGAATACACCATATAATAAGCCACAAAAAGAACCTAAGTAAATTCAAATATATTGAAATTCTACCAACCAACTTCTCAGATCACAAAGGTATAAAACTAGAAATAAATTGTACAAAGAAAACAAAAAGGCTCACAAATCCATGGAGGCTTAATAACATGCTCCTAAATAATCAATGGGTCAATGACCAAATGAAAACAGAGATCAAGCAATATATGGAGACAAATGACAACAACAGCACAAAGCCCCAACTTCTGTGGGATACAGCAAAGGCAGTTCTAAGAGTAAAGTATATTGCAATCCAGGCCTATTTAAAGAAGGAAGAACAATCCCAAATGAATAGTCTAAAGACACAATTATTGAAATTGGAAAAAGAAGAACAAATGAGGCTCAAAGTCACCAGAAGGAGAGACATAATAAAGATTAGAGAAGAAATAAATAAAATTGAGAAGAATAAAACAATAGAAAAAATCAATGAAACCAAGAGCTGGTTTTTTGAAAAAAATAAACAAAATAGATAAACCCCTATCCAGAATTATAAGAGAAAAAGGGAATTTACACACATAAACAGAATCAGAAATGAGAAAGGAAAAATCACGATGGACCCCACAGAAATACAAAAAATTGTAAGAGAATACTATGAAAATCTACATGCTAACAAGCTGGAAAACCTAGAAGAAATGGACAACTTCTTAGAAAAATACAACCTTCCAAGACTGACCAAGCAAGAAACAGAAAAATTAAACAGACCAATTACCAGCAAATAAATTGAATTGGTAATCAAAAAACTACCTAAGAACAAAACCCCCAGGCCAGATGGATTCACCTCTGAATTTCACCAGACATATAGAGAAGAAATAACACCCATTCTCCTTAATATTTTTCAAAAAATAGGAATGGAGGGAATACTTCCAAACTCATTCTATGAATCCAGCATCATGCTAATACCAAAACCAGGCAAAGACCTCACCAAAAAAGAAAATTACAGACCAATACCCTGATGAACATAGATGCAAAAATACTGAACAAAATATAAGCAAACTGAATTCAAAAATACATCAAGAATATCATGCACCATGATCAAGTGGGATTCATCTCAGGAATGCAAGGATGGTACAACATTCGAAAATCCATCACCATCATCCACCACATCAACAAAAAGAAGAAGAAAAACCGCATCATCATCTCCATAGGTGCTGAAAAAGTATTTGACAAAATTCCGTATCCATTCATGATTAAAACTCTCAACAAAATGGGTATAGAGGGCAAGCACCTTAATATAATGAAGGCCATATATGACAAACCCACAGCCAACATCATACATAACAAGGAAAAGCTGAAAGCTTTTCATCTAAGATCGGTAACAAGACAGGGATGCCCACTCTCCCCACTGTTATTCAACATAGTACTGGAGGTCCTATCCACAGAAATCACACAACACAAAGAAATAAGTCATCCAGATTTTTAGTGAAGAAATTAAACGGTCCCTGTTTGCAGATGACATGATATTGTACATAAAAACCCTAAAGAATCCACTCCAAAACTACTAGAACTAATATCTGAATTCTGCAAAGTTGCAAGATAGAAAATTAGTAACAAGAAATCTGTTGCATTCCTATATACTAACGATGAACTAGCAGAAAGTGAAATCAGGAGAACAATTCCATTCACAATAGCATCAAAAAGAATAAAATACCTATGAATAAACCTAACAAAGGAAGTGAAAGACATATACCTTGAAAACTACAAGACACTCCCAAGAGAAATTAAAGAGGACACTAATAAATTAAAATTCATCCCATGCTCTTGGCTAGGAAGAATAAATATTGTCAAAATGGCTATACTACCTAAAGCAATCTACAGATTCAATGCAATACCTATAAAAATACTAACAGCATTCTTCAGTGAACTGGAAGAAATAGTTCTAAAATTCATATGGAACCACAAAAGACCCTGAATAACCAAAGCAATCCTGAGAAGGAAGAATAAAACAGGGGGAATTATGTTCCCAGACTTTAAGCTCTTCTGCAAAGCTTCAGTAATCAAGACCATTTTGTAATAGCACAAGAACAGACCCACAGACCTGTGGAACAGAATAGAATATGCAAATATTAACCCAAACATATACGGTTAACTAATATATGATAAAGGAGCCTTGAATATACAATAGGGAGATGACAGCCTCTTCAACAGTTGGTGTTGGCAAAACTTCACAGCTACATGTAAGAGAATGAAACTGGACTACTTTCTAACCCCATACACAAAAGAAAACTCAAAATTGATCAAAGACCTTAATGTAAGTCATGAAACCATAAAACTCTTAGAAAAAAATATAGGTAAAAATCTCTTGGACATAAACATGAGTGACTTCTTCATGAACATATCTCTCCGGGCAAGGGAAACAAAAGCAAAAATGAACAAGTGGGACTATATCAAGCTGAAAACCTTCTGCACAGCAAAGGAAACCATCAGTAGAAGAAAAAGACATCCTACAGTATGGGAGAATATATTCATAAATGACATATTTGACAAGGGGTTGACATCCAAAATATATAAAAACTCACGCACCTCAACAAACAAAAAGCAAATAATCCAACTAAGAAATGAGCAGAGGACATGAATAGACACTTCTCCAATGAAGAAATTCAAATGGCCAACAGGCACATGAAACGATGCTACACATTGCTAATCATCAGAGAAATGCAAATTAAAACCACAATGAGATATCACCTCACACCAGTAAGGATGGCCACCATCTAAAACACAAACAACAACAAATGTTGGCGAGGATGTGGACAAAAGGGAACCCTCCTACACTGCTGGTAGGAATGCAAATTAGTTCAACCATTGTGGAAAGCAGTATGGAGGTTCCTCAAAAAACTCAAAATAGAAATACCATTTGACCCAGGAATCCCACTCCTAGGAATTTACCCTAAGAATGCAGCAGCCCAGTTTCAAAAAGACAGATGCACCCCTATGTTTATCACAGCACTATTTATAATAGCCAAGAAATGGAAGCAACTTAAGTGTCCATCAGTAGATGAACGGATTAAGAAGAGGTGGTTCATATACACAATGGAATATTATTCAGCCATAAGAAGAAAACAAATCCTCCCATTTGCAATAACATGGATGGAGCTAGAGAGCATTATGCTCAGTGAAATAAGCCAGGTGGAAAAAGACAAGTATCAAATGATTTCATTCATATGTGGAGCATAAGAGCAAAGAAAAAAACTGAAAGAAAAAAATAGCAGCGGACTCACAGAACCCAAGAATGGACTAACAGTTCCCAAAGGGAAAAGGACTGGGGATGCTGGGTGGGAAGGGAGGGACAAGGGGGAAAAAGGGGCATTACGATTAGCAGACATAATGTTGGGGGGGTACTGGGAGGGCTGTACAAGTGAGAGAAGACAAGTAGTGATTCTATAGCATCTCACTACGCTGATGGACAGTGACTGTAATGGGGTAAGTGGGCGGGACCTGATGAAGTGGGGAGTTTAGTAACCTTAATGTTGCACATGTAACTGTAGATTAATGACACACACACAAAAAAAGAGCTAACTTAGGATCAATTCTTCTTAAGAATTGCAGAGTGATAATAAATCTATTTCCAGTTACAATTATTTTTTCCCTTTACACTTGTGTTTTAATTCCTCTGAACTCATTGCTATTCTATACCGTTGAGGAAGCGGTAGACTGGGAAGAAAGAGAATCGCATTTTAGCCCTGTCTTTGCCACTTGCTAACTGGATTACTTTGGGTAAGTTGCATACATATTGGGTTCTCAGGCTTTTCATTTTCGAAATAAGAATAAATACACTCCTATCAGACTGACTATTAATGTAAAATACAGTTTATAACCAGAAAACATGTAGAACATGAAAATTGTAATCTTTTTAAAGGCACATTTAAAAATGTTCTAGAAGTTAGGTTTTTCATATAATGATCTAGGCACCTTTTCTTGAACACCTAGGGCGTGCCAAGCGCTGTGCTGGATATTTTTCGAACTTTCTATTTTAATCTTCTCTCCAACACTTTGAAGTAGCAGTGATTCATTTTTCACGTAAAGAAACAGAAACACACAGTATGGGAAAATATATTCATAAATGATGCATATGATAAGGGGTTGACATCCAAAATATATAAAGAACTCACACACCTTAACAAACAAAAAGCAAATAATCCAATTAAGAAACGGGCAGAGGACATGAATAGACGCTTCTCTAAAGAAGAAATTCAGATGGCCAACAGGCACATGAAAAGATGCTCCACATCACTGGGCATCAGAGAAATGCAGATTAAAACCACAATGAGATATCACCTCTCACCATCTCACCAGTGAGGATGGCCAACATCCAAAACACAAACAACAACAAATGTTGGCGAGGATGTGGAGAAAAGGGAAACCTCCTACACTGCTGGTGGGAATGCAAATTAGTTCAGCTATTGTGGAAAGCAGTATGGAGGTTCCTCAAAAAACTCAAAATAGAAATACCATCTGACCCAGGAATCCCACTCCTAGGAATTTACCCTAAGAATGCAGCAGCCCAGTTTGAAAAAGACAGATGCACCCCTATGTTTACTACAGCACTATTTACAATAGCCAAGAAATGGAAGCAACCTAAGTGTCCATCAGTAGATGAATGGATTAAGAAGATGTGGTACATATGCACAATGGAATATTATTCAGCCATAAGAAGAAAACAAATCCTACCATTTGCAACAACATGGATGGAGTTAGAGGGTATAATGCTCAGTGAAATAAGCCAAGCCGAAAAAGACAAGTATCAAATGACTTCACTCATTTGTGGAGTATAAGAACAAAGAAAAAAACTAAAGGAACAAAACAGCAGCAGACTCACAGAACCCAAGAATGGACTAATAGTTACCAAAGGGAAAGGGACTGGGGAAGATGGGTGGGAAAGGAGGGATAAGGGGGAAAATGGGGCATTACGATTAGCAGATGTAGTGTTGGGGGGGCACGGGGAGGGCTGTACAACTCAGACAAGTAGTGATTCTATAGCATCTCACTACACTGATGGACAGTGACTGTAATGGGGTTGGTGGGGGGTAACCTGATGAAGGGGGTAGTTTAATCACCATAATATTGCACATGTAATTGTAGGTTAATGATACCAAAATAAATTGTAAAGAAAAATAAATAAATAAATAAATAATAAATAAAATTTAAAAAAAGAAACTGAAACCAGATGAGTTGAGGAAAATGCCAAAGGTTATCTGAGTCAAAAGTCCATATTCTTTCGATGATACCACACTGTCATCCGCCCATTAATTTGGTAATCTCTGGATGTGTCTAGGGAGAATTACAAAATTACACGACCTTGCAAAAGCATTTTTAGATACTCATGTACACAGTCTCAGGGTTAGAAACACTATGCAACCTGAGAATATTTTATATCAACAACTTAGTTTTTGAGTACAGTGTTTTGGAAAGAAGTATGGTATTTATATAGCAATCAATTCTACTGGCACTTCAGTCTTACATCTCTCAGTCAGTTCTGGCTTCTTGCAAACTAGGGAGCAAACACAGAAAATTAGGTTCCAGAGGGTAAGAACAAACTGTCATTTATGTGTGATTGTTTTAATGTGCTGGAACAACACATTGTGAACAAAAAAACTGATGAAACTAAGGTAGAAACAAAGCATTTGGAGCCTCCTAATGACCATGAGCACACCAATCCTATCTTTGGTTTTCATTTTCAAAGGATCTTGAGCTAACATAGCAACACAGTCTCAGAGTATACCCTCTTTTGCTCTCCTCTTCTTTGAAGAGGTTCTTTGCAATGCTCTTTTTGTGGCAGCATTATAAGAGGATAGAGTGATTTAGCAAAAAGAACTAAAAGAATTCTATTGTTTTTTTTCCAAAGTTAGAGGAAAGTTTTGCAGAAAATAAATTTTATTTTCATTTCTACTTACTGAGGACTGAGTTTCCAATTTGATTGGCAATGTGATATCACAATAAAATTAAGTTTGTATGCCAATAAGATACATTTCAAATTTCATTCTTGTAGTAACACTTGTAGGCCTTTCAATTCTATTTTGGTGGAAAGTAATAACATAATTAAATAATAATTTGATTTTGCCCACTCCCTTATACCCAGCCATCTATTTTCTAAGGTACTCATCATTTGGATATAAACTAAATCTCTTCCATTTTAAGAAGACTTGAGAGGATAGTATCTTTGATCAACCTGCTGGTGCTGTGAATTCACTTGTGAAAAGTAGCCCTTTATTCAAGATGAACCTGGGAAAACTCCCAAACATCCACTCATTCAGTAGTTACCGGGCTGGATGGTCCTGAGAGGCCTGTGAATTTGGCAAGCGTAAGGAAGGTAGAAGCAGGCCCAGATGCTTTCTTCTGGCCTGTGAATTTTCAGCCATCCTTCCCCTACCTCCCTCAGGCTTGAGGCTAGTATATAGTTGGAGAAAGGGATGAGCAGGATCAGCAGCCGTGACTTCAACTTGTTGAAAATAGGAAATCTAGTGCTTCACACGGCACTACCAGGGCACACGGAGAAGCAAGAACTCCTGAGAGGCAAAAATATATAATATGCTGCTGAGAACAAGAAAGTTGTGACCTCTAATATAAGAAAGAGAAAAGAGTTGCAGATGTTTTTATTTTCTTAAAAAATACAGTAGTTCAAAAAGAAGTACTGTCACAGGGATAATGGTGTCCTGTAGCTCTTGTAAATGGCAAGGGGAAATTAGGATACCTACTTCCTGAAAAAATTGGATTGATCCTTGTGAAACTTCAGGGCCAGAGATCACTATTATGCCAAATTATAGATATGCAGCAAGCTATTTTGACTAATATGTAGAGATGTGGTTGAATAACAACTGTTTCATAGTCTATTAGTAATTACCCTTTTCAAATACAGATGAACAAGTAATCAATACCTGCTGTGGCAATCAATCAACTCAAGGGAAGAAAAACAACAGATTCAGTTTATTATTATTCTCTTTTTATGGAACCTTACACATATTAATAAAAGGTACGACTGTAAAAGAGCAAGACTAGTGTTTAAATAAACATACAGGCTTTGTTACATTTCAGTGAATGTTGTCTTCTTCAAAGTAATCATCTTGGCTATACACATGATAACTATCAGTTCCAAATTACCCAGGACACAATCCAGACATTCTGTAATTTTATTATTTTTAATAAAGGGATTAATTAAAAGTAGAATTCCATATTACTTAATCTGAAAATTTTTGAAAGAGTTTCACAAATATGTATAAATCGGGAAAAATCCTTGGTTGAACCTTGTGTTGTGATTTGGTGTTCAGTAAATATCGTCATAGAAGCCATGTAGTTATTCTAGTAATGTGTTGAACTCTTTCTGGCATCTGCTACCAGAATCAGCTCATAAGTCACACAAGGTAATCACTATTATTACTTTATCTCACTGTGAGATATATTCCTACAGCTGAGCATAAAGGCATCTCAGCATCCCATTTTCTTTGTACAGGTTTCCTAAGCTGACTTCTGAGTATACTGCTTCCCTAATAAACTAAAATGTTGAAAAGAATATGACTTCTATTCTTAGAGGATTCATAACTAAAATGCTGAAAATGTTGAATTCTGAGGACAGTACTATGACAAGGTATAGTGCAATACATTGAATGCAATGGAAGCTTTTATCCTAGGGATATAAAATACCCTCACCATTTCCACAGATAACTTCTCTAGGGATCAATCCAATAATCTACAGATATTAATGAGTGATCTATTTGTGCCTAGTGCTGCAGTAGGTGCAGGCAACTAGTGTGCAGAAGGCATTGTCAGCTCCAATTTTAATAATGAGAAATAGATGAAGAAATTAAGTCATTAGCCTGAGTTCACATAATAACACACCGTAGTCCCGGCAAAGAAAGCCAGCTTTCTTAATCCTGGCCCAGTGATCTTTCATGAGTAACTCTTTTTTTTTCTCTTTCTCTCACCATACACACAGACAAACACACACACATCCCACTCTGTAGATTTCTTTCTAAAATATTCAAAAACCATGGCAGTTAATGATTTTTGTTCTGACCATGTTTTATCTACTTAAGGATGTTCAGAGTATGGTATGGGGGATGTGAGATGTGGGGAAAGACGGTGAAATCATAGCATGACTTATTCTAGTGTGTTAAAGGAAATGTAAAATGATTGCAAATCCACAAATGACTCTACTAGGCTCACCGACTTGAAAGAATAAGGCCCTTTCTACCTGAGTTGGGATAGGAAGACAGAGAGTTATCCACAGAAAGAAGCTATAGATTGATCAGGAGAGAAAAAGGAAAAGGCAAGAATTTAAAAATGTAAGTTTGTATTTTGCTTACCTATGACTAAAAGGCACCCTGATATATCTCGCCCTTATATTATATTCTGAATTCCTGGCTGAGTGAGCTATTACATAGATCAGTGAGGAAAGGTAGGGAGAAGGGTTGGGGTAAGAGCTGCAGTTCTATAGTGTCAGCCTAATGAAAAAAAAACAAATAATCCTGAGGACATAGGTAGTAATTATAAAATTTTCTGACAAGATGCCATAGACAATGTTTCATACCTTTTTCAATCTATAGCTGTCCTTATCTTTGTGATCCTTGGATGCCAACAAAAATGTTTATTTATTTGGAGTAAATGGTCATAATGGGCTGTTAACAAGCTGAATTTATTGCCCCTTATGTACAGGCCCTCGTTGTTTATTTTAAAGGCATTATATCAATTCATGCTCACAATATTCTTCTGAAGTAGGTGTTATTATTATTCCTTTTCTAGATAAGGAAATTCAAACTCAGTGAGTTTAAGCAACATGTCCTTGATCACACTACAAAATAATGATGGAACCAGACATCTCAGTTAGACTTAGTTGGTCTGACTCCATTTGGTCCTCATAATAACCCTGTAAGAAGAGTAGATAAATTGAGTCTCTTGCTAGTTTATTTTTCATTCATTCTTTCATTTAACAACTATTTGACTTATATTCTGGACTGGTCACTGTATATGCACTGAGAATACAGTGATAAACAAATAGACCTCATCACTGCTCTCATGGAGAAACCTCTCCACAAAGGTATCAGACAAAGAAAGCAATTTTATTATTGAATAAACAATAAATCAGAATGCAATGTGCATCACAAGCAATTCACTAAAAAGATTTCAAGGACAGAAAGAAATCTCTTTTATACAGCTAAATAGATACAACACATTAAATTAATGTTTTCAAGATAAAATTGCTAATTTTCTGCTCTCTTTATGATTGGAGGTAGGTTTTGCCCTTTGGAGTCAGATGCCAGGTGAATTTAGGCTTATGTACTCCCAGGAAACTAGAGATAGGGCATTATATTCTTTGATGAACACATTTCAAAGAGATGACTCTCAGGACTTGAGGAAATATTCCTGACTTATGAGATGGGCAAGAGGTGTATTTAGTCATTAAAATGACTTACATGCATTTGAAAGGACAGGGAAAAATTTCTGAAAGAGAAAAAGGGGAGGGGAGTCTCTTCCTTATTTTCAATAGGGAGAATTGTAGTCACTTATTTTAATTTGTATTTGCTCTTACACCATTAAGGAGGCAAAGATAAATAATAAACAAAAACCTACATAAGTACATAATTATACATCTTGATAAATTCTATGAATGCAGCATGCTATAAGAGAAAATAATAAAGGAGGGACCTTAATCTAGTCTAGGAATTGCTCTCTAGAAGAGTTATTTTTAAGACTCATCCTGAACAGTAAGCAGAAATTAGTTTCTTAAATGGGAAGAAGAGCTTTCCAGGAAAAGGTAACATGTATGAAAACCCTCAGATACGACAGAGCACCTTGTCCTCAAGTAACTAAAAGAAGGCTATTGAGAAAACAAAATGAACTAGAGAACAAGTGACATGAGGATTTCATTCATTGCTAGAATTATAGTGACCTATATCTCAAGGGAAATGTAGAAATAAGGGAAACATGAATGACCTCTGAGACTGAAGTTTTAAACACATAAACAATGAGAGCAGAAAGTTGTTCAGGTAAATGAAAGAAAGAAAATGCCAGACATTCAAGCCTTGACAGGCACTTAATGGCAATCAAAATATCCAAAGAAAAGAATTAGTTAAGAACAAAAAAAGGATTGTTAACAATATGGTATCACGCACTTAAAAATGTGCTAAGGAGCTAGGAAGGGGCTTAAAGATGGCAGCATGAGAGGAGAGACAGAAACCTCCTCCAAACCACCTACATTATAAAAATATAGCAAATACAACTAATCCTGAATGAGTAACAGGAAAGAACATTGCAACAGACTGCCTACACCTGTGGAAAACAGCAGACCTCATGGAAAAGGGTAAAGTAAAAAAGCCATGATCTGGCGAACCCAAGCCCTTCTCCTACCCCAGATCACCAGTGGGAGGAAGAGAAATGGAGCAGGGAGAGGATGGAGGCCTAGAACTGCTTAAGATTCAACCCTGGAGATCTACTCTGGGAGCACGAACCTACATTACATGATGCTCTGGAGATTAGTGGGGTTGGAAAGCTAAGACAGGCAGACTACTCAGAGAGACTGAGATTCCAGCTGCTTATGGAGAACAGGTACCCACAATGAGTTGCTCTGGGACAAAAGAAAGGCAGTCACTCTGAGAGACTTCTGACCAGTTAGAGGGCTGTAAAGGGGTAAGGACTGCACAGAGCTTGCTGCTAAGGGATAGGACAGGTGGACAGAATTGTCCCAGCAAACTCAGCACAAAAGTTGAGAACTTTCAAGAGCTTCAGGAGCTCCATCTCCCTGATAGCAACAGAGCTCTGAGACTCCCAACTGTGATATGCAGTCTGCTGCTCCTTTTCCCTGGCCAGCACTGGCTTGAAAACCAGCTGCCCTGCCATTGTGGAGGCCAAGCCAGAGGGTGGCCCTGTCTATGGCAGCTACAAGGGCATAGCATAGAGGCTCCTCCAAGTGCACTGGGGCTACCTCCCTGGCAGTGAATGCATGCACAGCATCCAGGAAGCAGGGAAGAGGCTCTTTCCTCCCAGCAGGCATGAGCACTGCTCACCTGAGACCCCTGCCATCACTCCAGGGGCTGAGCAGCTCCAGAGAGTAGAGCTTCTGGGCACTAGACGGTGCCACATACAAATATGAAACATCAAAGGAACCTGGTTCAAACAAAAATCCCACAAACACCAGAAAGAGGATCAAGTGAAAATGAACTCATCAAACTTCCTGAAAAAGATTTCAAAATAAAAATTATAAACATGCGCATGGAGCTACAGAAAAATAGTCAAGGCTAAACAAATGTCACCAGAGAAAATAAAACCACAAAAAAGGAAGTAGAGCAATTAATCACTAAGCAAATGCAAAATTAAATAAACTACCCCCAAAGTCAGTCAAGGGATAGACAAAGAATACCGAATATGATATCGAATATATAAAGAATGGGAAAGGAAGAAAAAGGAGGAAAAAAAAGAACTTTTAGATTGTGTTTGTAATAGTATACTAAGTGAGTTAAGTTAGACTGTTAGATAGTAAAGAAGTTACCCTTGAAACTTTGGTCACCACGAATCTAAAGACTAAAATGGCAATAAGTACATATCTATTGATAATCACCCTAAATGTAAATGGTCTGAATGCACCAATCAAAAGACACAGAGTTACTGAACGGATAAAAAAACAAGACCCATCTATATGCTGCCTACAAGAGACTCACTTCAAACCCAAACACATAGACAGACTGAAAGTGAAGGGATGGAAAAAGATATTTCATGAAAATAATAGGGGACAAAAAGCAGGAATTGCAGTACTTGTATCAGACAAAATAGACTTCAAAACAAAGAAAGTAAGAAGAGACAAAGAAAGACATTACATAATGATAAAGGGGTGAGTCCAACAAGAGGATATAACTGTTATAAATATCTATGCACTCAACACAGGAGCACCTACAAATGTGAAACAAATACTAACAGAATTAAAGGGGGAAATAGAATGCAATGCATACATTTAAGGAGACCTAAGAAGCTAGAAAGGGGCTAAAGATGGTGGCATGAGAGGAGAAACAGAAACCTCCTCCCAAACCACAAATATTATAAAAATATGCAAATACAATCAAAATACACAATCAAATTCACTCCATTTCACTCCATTCACTCCAAAGGACATATCAATCAGACAGAAAATAAGGAAGGAGAGAGAAGCACTGAGCAACACATTAGAACACATGGACCTAACAGACATCTACAGAACACTCCAACCAGAAGCAAGAGGACACATATTCTTCTCAAGTGCACATGGATAATTTTCCAGAATAGATCACAAACTAGGCCACAAAAAGAGCCTCAGTAAATTCAGAAGGATTGAAATAGTACCAACAAGTTTCTCAGACCACAAAGGTATGAAACTAGAAATAAATTATGCAAAGAAAACAGAAAAGCCCACAAACACATGGAGGCTTAACAATATGCTCCTAAATAATCAGTGGATTAATGACCAAACAAAAACAGAGACCAAGCAGTATAGGGAGACAAATGACAACAATAACTCAACCTTGAAAAATCTGTGAGACGCAGTATAAAGGCCATGCTAAGAAGGAAGTATATTGCAATACAGGCCTACCTCAGGAAAGAAGAACATTCTCAAATGAACAGTCTAACCACACAAATAATGAAACTAGAAAAAGAAGAACAAATGATGCCCAAAGACAGTAGAAGGAGGGACATAATAAATATCAGAGCATAAATAAATAAAATCGAGAGGAATTAAACAACAGAAATAATCAATAACAGGAGGAGCTGGTTCTTCAAAAAAATTAATGAAATTGATAAACCCCTAGCCAGACTTATCAAGAAAAAAAGAGTGTACACACATAAACAGAATCAGAAATGAGAAAGGAAAAATCACTATGGACACCACAGAAATACAAAGAATTATTAGAGAATACTATGAAAAATTATATGCTAACAAATTGGATAACCTAGGAGAAATGAACAACTTTCTAGAAAAATACAACCTTCCAAGACTGACCCAGGAAGAAACAGAAAATCTGAACAGACCAATTACCAGCAAAGAAATTGAATTGGTAATCAAAAAACTACAAAAGAACAAAACTCCTGCACCAGATGGCTTCACTGCTGAATTTCATCAAACATTTAGTGAAAACCTAATACCCATCCTCATAGTTTTCCAAAAAGTAGGAGGGAATACTTCCAAACTAATTCTATGAGGCCAGCATCACTCTAACACCAAAATCAGGCAAAGACACCATGAAAAAGAAAAATAAATTACACAGCAATATCCCTGATGAACATAGATGCAAAAATACTCAACAAAATATTAGCAAACCAAATTCAGAAATATATAAAAAAGATCATCCACCATGATCAAGTAGAATTTATTCCAGGGATGCAAGGATGTTGTAACATTTGAAAATCCATCAACATCATCCACCACATCAACAAAAAGAAGGACAAAAATCACATGAACATCTTCATAAATGCCGAAAAAGCATTTGACAAAATTCAACATCCATTCATGATAAAAACCCTCAACAAAATGGGTATAGGGGGCAAGTACTTCAAATAATAAAGGCCATATATGACAAACCCACAGCGAACTTTATACTTAACAGTGAGAAGTGCAAAACTTTTCCTTTAAGATTGGGAATAAGACAAGGATGCCCACACTCCCCACTTTTATTCAACATAGTACTGGAGGTTCTAGCCACGGCAATCAGACAACACAAAGAAATAAAATGCATCCAGATTGGTAAGGAAAAGTCAAACTCTCAGTGTTTGCAGATGACATGATATTGCACATAAAAAACCCCAAAGAATCCACCCCAAAATTATTAGAAATAAAAACTGAACTCAACAAAGTTGCAGGATACAAAATCAACACACAGAAATCTGTTGCATTCCTATATACTAATGGTGAACTAACAGAAAGAGAAATTAGGAAATGAATTCCATTCACAACTGCATCGAAAAGAATAAAATACCTAGGAATAAACTTAACCAAGGAGGTGAAAGTATTATACACTGAAAACTACAAGACACTCATGAGAGAAATTAAATAAGATGCCAATAAATGGAAATATATACCATGCTCATGCATAGGAGAAATTAATATTGTCAAAATGGCCATCCTGCCTAGAGCAATGTACAAATTCAATGCAATCCCTATCAAAATACCAACAGCATTCTTCAGCAAACTAGAACAAATAGTTCTAAAATTCACATGGAACCACAATAGACCCAGAATAGCCAAAGCAAACCTGAGAAGGAAGACTAAAGCTGGTGTGATTATGCTCCCCAACTTCAAGCTCTACTACAAAGCCACAGTTATCAAGACTATTTGGTACTGGCACAAGAACAGACCCACAGACCAGTGGAACAGAATAGAGAGGCCAGATATTAACCAAAACATATATGGTCAATTAATATATGATAAAGGAGCCATGGATATACAATGGGGAAATGACAGCCTCTTCAACAGCTGGTGTTGGCAAAACTGGACAGCTACATGTAAGAGAATGAAACTGGATTATTGTCTAACCCCATACACAAAAGTAAACTCAAAATGGATCAAAGACCTGAATGTAAGTCATGAAACCATAAAACTTGTAGAAGGAAACATGGGCAAAAATCTCCTGAATATAAACATGAGCAACTTTTTAATGAAAGCATCTCCTCGAGCAAGGGAAACAAAAAGCAAAAATGAACTCATGGGACTACATCAAACTAAAAAGCTTCTGTACAGCAAAGGACACCATTAACAGAACAAAAAGGCATCCCACAGTATGGGAAAATATATTCAAAAACGACATATCCAACAAGGGGTTCACATCCAAAATACATAAAGAACTCACATGCCTCAACACTCTAAAAGCAAATAACCTGATTAAAAAAATTGGCAAAATATATGAACAGATACTTCTCCAAAGAAGAAATTCAGATGGCCAACAGGCACATGAAAAGATGCTCCACATTGCTAATTATTAGGGAAATGCAAATTAAAACCACAATGAGATATCACCTTACACCGGTGAGGATGGCCAACATCCAATACACAAACAACAACAAATGTTGGTGAGGATGTGGAGAAAAGGGAACCCTCCTACACTGCTGGTGGGAATGCAAATTAGTTCAGCCATTGTGGAAAGCAGTATGGAGGTTCCTCAAAAAACTCAAAATAGAAATACCATTCGACCCAGGAATCCCACTCCTAGGAATTTACCCTAAGAATGCAGCAGCCCAGTTTGAAAAAGACATATGCACCCCTATGTTTATCGCAGCACTATTTACAATAGCCAAGAAATGGAAGCAACCTAAGTGTCCATCAGTAGATGAATGGGTAAAGAAGAGGTGGTACATATACACAATGGAATATTATTCAGCCATAAGAAGAAAACAAATCCTACCATTTGCAACAACGTGGATGGAGCTAGAGGGTATTACGCTTAGTGAAATAAGCCAGGTGGAGAAAGACAACTACCAAATGATTTCACTCATGTGTGTAGTATGACAACGAAGAACAACTGAAGGAACAAAACAGCGGCAGATTCACAGACTCCAGGAAGCGACTAGTGGTTGCCAAAGGGAGGGTGGGTGGGGAGGGAAGGAGAAGGGGATTGGCAAGTATTATGATTGGTACACATGGTGTGGGGGGTGTCACGGGGAAGACAGTGTATCATGAAGACTGCAAATAGTGACTCTGTGGCATCTTACTACACTGATGGACATTGACTGCAGTGGGGTGTGTGAGGGACTTGATAATATGGGTGAATGTAGTAACCATAATGTTTTTCATGTGAAACCTTCATAAGAGTGTATATCAGTGATACCTTAATAAAAAATGCTACTCTCTTTATTACTTGGGTTCTATAGGATAATTAGCTATAATTTACCGATGTACTATGACGAAATCAGTTTTGCCTAGGCCATTCAATCACAATACTGGCAAGAAAGGAGGTAGTTTGAGAGGGGAGATGCAAAGCCAAATTTGGGAACAGAATTTATACGAGGTGGTGGAAGCATTTCCAAAGAGAGGTAACCTGGCAGAAGTAGAAAGCCAGCAAGTGGAGTGCTGGTGGGAATGCTCGGCTGGGGAGCAAATCGGAGGGTAATCTGCAGAGACTGGACAGTCAAAACGCAGGGAATTAAGGTAGATAAAAACATATCCTGGGGGAATGATGGGAATTATGGGCTGAGAGGAGGAAATGGAGCTATCAAAAAAAGGAAGAATGAGCAATCAAATGACAGTTTGGACACATACTCTATACCTGGTATTATGCTAACTGCTGGTGTTGCAAAGATGACTAAAATATGGTCTCTGCCCTCAAGCTCACAGTTTAGTCCAGGGAGACAGATATTCTGGCAACTACTTATAATAAAATTGATAACAGATGTTTATAACAAGCACAGAGTGGACACACAGAAAGAACCAATTATGTACGTGGAAAGGATAAAAAAAGCACACGTGGAACATTTGATATCTGCTTAGCAATATTTAAAGGCTTTGCATAATTATTTATTAAATTCAAGTCCATTATGACATAGATTCTAATATGCTCACTTTACAGATGAGGAAACTGAGGCACTGGGAGCTTTAGTGACTTGCCCAAGATCTTACAGCACTGAAGTAGCAGAGCTGGCAGGAAGGTTGACTCCAGAAGCTTTATGCATTCCCACCACTTTAAAAGAAAAAAATTAGACCATGAGATGCTCGGCTTGGTATTGAGGAGTGTGTTAGACATTTATCAGGTATTCAAGGTTGGAAAAAGGCATTCTAGACAAAGAGAAAGGCATAAGCACAGAGCCATGGCATGACATATTCTTTAAATAAGTCAGTACAAGCTGGCTATTAACACAGTATCCTGACTTGGAATCTAGCCTCAATGTTGCCTAATGAAATGCTGCTTTCTGCTGTTGTACAGTTTATAGTTTGTTAAGTTATCAAAATTATTTTCTATTTTCCTCCACTGGTCTCATTTTTAACTAAGTGCTATATAAAACTATTTTCTCTGTCCTAGATATTTTAGAAAGTTATCTCAAAATAAAAAAGTAGAGAAGCAAAATCTAGAATACAAAAAATTCTAAAGAATCCAAAGTAGCTTGGTTTACTTCGATTTGTAAATCACCTGCCGAAGCCCAAAGGCTCTGCCAAGCTTTGTAGGCTCTGCCAAAGCACAGATAAGATTTATTTTTTACTCTAATTCAACTTTTAGCTGGTGTTCCTGTCTTATAACCTTTACACACCAATTATCACTCCCATCTTTCCCTCTTGGATCATCACTTTGCACCCTCCCTGGCCAGCCCTGTCATCTCTTCCCTTTCCTCTTCATATTTGCCCAGTTTCCTTTTGTTAAGTAATTGTTCCAAATTTTTCAGTCCATTCTTGATAACAACCAACAGCACCAGCATCATAAGGCAGAGAACACAAAACTGGCAAGCTGCTTTCTACGCTGATATGTGACAGAGCAATTATTACACTTCACTTAGCTGACTAGTCCAGAGATTAGGTTAGAGATTGGCTGTCATACCAAAGTTTAGATTCTGAAATATTTTCTATTATAGGAATATTTTACCTGAATTTCTCTTTGATCTTTTCCTTCTTTTTTTTTTTTCAAAGAAAAGGCTGTAGAATGAAATTATCCTGCTGCATTTTTAAGATTTTCCTTCCTTTTCTGCTTCAACAGTCTTGTTTCAACAAATTGAATTAGAGATCAATTTGTTGTGTTTGTCTATGGAAAAACATTCCTTTATAGAAGTGGCAATTGTCAAGAGATGAGAAAGAAAAGACTTCACGAATATTTATTATACTTCAAAATAACTCATATGCTAATAAACCAAATGCCTTAGGAGCAGTTGAGAACCTTATGCACAGATTAGAAAAGGATTAAGAGCAGCAATTAATTTAGTAACAAGGATAAGTGAAATGGGAGTTTTTCTTGAGGGAATTGTTTTTAGAAAGTGTATTCAATTTATTCCCAGTTTCAGGTTTTATTTTGTTTCTTTTACCTGTTAACTTTTAAAAATTCAGAATAAAATACTTGTGCTCTTATATTCAGTTCACCTTATCCCTATGCTACATATGTTCAAGTCAAGAGAGACATTGTTCCTATTCTCAAGAAGGTTACAGTCTCATGAAAGTGACATCACATCATATTATAACTGCCTGTTTAGTTGTTGAAAAGAGCAACAGGATACAGTATGTTTCTGTAGGGCATAGGAAGACTACCTAATGTGTCTTGTGTAAGCCAAGCTTCCTCTAAGCATCTGCAAGGAAGTAACTTCTAAGAGAAAACTTGAAGAATGACCCTGAGTTAGCCAAGAGAAGTGCAGAGCAGTGGTTAAAATGTATGCTTTAGGGAAAAGTAGAGAGGACCTTAGTCAACACAACCTTCTATCAAAGTAACAAAGACACTGGAAAATGGTCAAAATCAACTTTTTCAAAATTGTAGAAATTAACCAAATGCTTGCAACAATCCACGGAGCATTAAAGAAAAACTGCTGAATATTGGTAAGAACATCAGCATTTGTGGTAACTTAACTAACCTACATTCATCTCATTTTTATGATAGCCTTGAAAACTAGTAACTTCACAAACTTGGTAGGTAAGAACCAACAGCCTTGCATCCACCAGAGGAAGTAGACAAGATCTGGACCTCTTCAAAAAGTGTCATCTCTAGACCATTTTCCCTATTTGACCTGATGGCAGCTCCGTGGAAAAAACCTATTCACAGTGTGCTATTATGTGACTTGACCTCCAAGATTTAGCTCCCTCCATTGGAAAAATTTTATCCCCAGGAAATTAACATTTCAGCTGCTCAAGGTACAAATATATGTTGAGGCAAATGAAGGACTGGCCAAAAACTTAAAAAAGATCTGGGGAATGAAGAAGTCTGTAGGAGACTTTGAAAAGCTCTGGCACATCACTGGAGATTTATAAGGCTATGTGCATGTGTAGCACTGTGGGCATGTCCATGAAAGAATTAAGAAGGCACTCAGTCTTTTCTTTCTCAGCTCTTGACAGTTGCCACTACTATAAAGGAATGTTCAAGGACTTCTGATCAATAGCTGATCATTAAGCTAACCATGCAGAATTAAGTGGCTGGAAAAGACATGGACTACAAACATTAACAAATTAGTCCAGAAAAATCGCTAAACAAACAAATAGCAACAATAAACCCCCTGGGGAGAGGTAAGTCATCTGAGTTCTAGAGTTATCACATTATATTACCTGAAATGTCCAGTTTTCAACATTAAATATTGCAAGATATACAAAGAAGCAACAAAGTATGGGAAAAAACAGTCAATAGAAACTCTTCCTAAGGTGGTCAAGACATTTGACTTACTAGAAAAAGACTTTAAATCAGTTTTTATAAATATGCTGAAAGAGCTAAAAAAGAATGTCTCTAAAGAATTAAAGGAAATATGATCACAGTGCCTCATCAAATATCAATAAAGATGTATAAATTATAAAAAATAAAAAAGAAATTCTGGAATTGAAATTACAGTAACTGAAATGAAAAAAAATCTACTACAGGGTATCAATAGCAGATCTGAGCAGGCAAAGGAATCAGCACGCTTAAGGACAGGTCAATTGAGAATATCAGATCCAGTCTAAGCAACAAAAACAAAAAAGACTAAGAAATATGAACAAAGCCTCAGGGACCTGTGGGATATCTTAAAGTATACTTACATATGCATCAAAAGGAGAGAAATGTCAGAAAGAATATTTGAAGAAATACTGGCTGAAATTTTGCCAAATTTGATGGATAACATTAATCTACACATCCAAGAAGCTCAATAAATTCTACGTAGGATGAACTCCTTGAGTTCCATGTGGACACATAGACTGACTGCTAAATCTGAAAACAAACAGAGATTTATGAAAATAGTAAGATGTTAACCACTCATTCTGAACGAGGGATCATCAGTAAGATAAAAAGCTGACTTTTCATCAGAATCCATGAGACCAGAAGGCAGTGGAGGACACATTCAAAGTGCTGAAAGAAAGACCAGCAAAGAAATCCAGCCCCCCAAAAAATCTATATCCAGCAAAAATATTCTTCAAAAACAAAGGAGAAATTAATACATTTTCAGATAAGCAGAAACTGAGAAATGCATTACTATCTGACCTTCTCTAGAAGAAACACTGAAGGGAATCCTGAAGGCTGAGGTGAAACGACATGATAGTCACTTGAATCCACATGAGGAGATAAAGACTGCCGGTCACACACAAACTATCACACACAAGAGCTCATATGAAGTCCTCTCTGTTTAGTTTTCTTTTTGGAATTGATTTCTACCTTTATTGAAACATGTTCAGAAAATATGGTATAATATTAATTGCTTTAAATTTGTTAAAGATTCTACAGGTTAATATGGTAGTCAATAATATTTAAATTGTCTATGTATACTTGAAAAAATATGTATGACTTCAAACAGGATGGAGGGGTTGGGGGAAAGACTCTTCTCATGCCTTCTCTTCTTTTACTAAAGAGAAAAAATGAATTTGAGGTAACTGTGGAGTACTCAGATGGAAATAACCGGAAGGCAGGATGTGAGTACTTTTGACAGGGATAGGGGTTTGGAGGTCATCAGCAAAGGAGTGTGATAATGGACAGAGACGTGTTCCAAGACTATGCCAGTTGAGTGGGTTTAGATTTGCTTGTGATCAGAAATTATATTTCATTATAGACTCCTGGGCAGGGCAATGACATTCACCATAACCCTGCCAGCATTGTGCAGGCACCATGCTAAAATTGCCAAGGAAGAATAGGGCTCTTTGATGAGCTTATGGTATACAAGGGAAATTCAAAAATTACCAAAAATGTTTACCTTTGCTGTTGCCTATTTAAAAACTTGCTATCTAGTTAACGATTCTTTATATTATATTCTCTCTGTTCAATGACAGATTTTATTATTTAATAGAAAGACTGATATTTTTATACAAAGCAACTCAATATTTAATGTTATTAAATGCATATAATTTAAAATTTTTTCACTGGTTAGTATATTAGAAAACCAGATTTGGTTTTGGTTAGGCATTTCCTGTCAGAACTCATATACTTTGCTGAGTTTTTTGTTTGCTTTGCTTTAGTTTTACAGTTTGTTTTTGCTCTTCTGTAATAGTACTGTTGAGTTATCAATTAAACTTTACAAATTATTCAATTACAATGTGAGTCATTAAATAATAAGTAATATGAATATCATTAATTATAGTAGTTTATTATTATAACAAATGTATGCTTGTTCCTGGAGTTTTCTCAGCATGAAAACTTACTAGGGCTCAAATATAGCAGAATTATATGCATATTACATAATAGAGAATTATAAGTTATATCAGTTATTCCAGATATCAGAAAGAAAACCAATGAAATTATCAGCACCCAAAAATACAAAATATAAAGCCATTAAACAAGAAAATTAAATAAAATTATTTGCATGATTAAACCCATTTTTGAAAAACAGAAAAAAGGTTTCAAAAAATTCTAACCTCACGAGACTGTAGCATGGATAGAATACAAACAAAGCAGATCGAGGATTTACTTTATCTTCCATGTCCATGATAACTGAATAGTATTTTTAAAACTATAAAATAAAATTAAGTGAACAGTTATTAACCAAATGTATTTTCTGCCAATTCAGGCAACTAGAAGTATAATTTGAATATTAAACAATGGACACTCTTGTTGAAAAATGGCATGGTTTGAAGTTTTATGAAACTTATTCTACACACTCTCCTTAATGGCAAAAATTACTCGATTCTGTTTATTATTCTACCTGAAATAATTCCATAATTTTTTCAATGTTCTAAACTCTTAAGATAGAAAAAAAATCAGCTGAATAAAGGAGCACAGAGATTGGCAGGATGGGTCAATGCTTATTAAAGAAAGTGAAAAGCACATTAGCAATAGTCTTAGGTACTCAAAACTTAAATCCCATTTGAAAAACAAGCAATTGTCATGTTATAGACCATTAAAAATATGAAAATAAGAAAAATAGTGTCATGGCTTAGTGAATGCATAATATACAGGCTTCTACATTTGGCAAAACAATAACAAGCACTCAGGCTAAGATTATCCAAGAAACTGTATGAGTATGATAATGGCAATTTTATTCATTTAGTAGAAGCAAACATATTTGATAACATTTATGCTAAACATTTATGCAAAATAAAATGACACAGACTACTATTGAGGATTTGAGGGAATGAAATCCAAAGCCGACTAATTAAAATTATAATAGATGTGGTGAATGAAATAACTTTAAATAAGGTAAAAAGTTCTAAATATTATTTGATTATTTTAGTATAACAAAAGGGCAATGCACAGGAAAGTGACACAAAATGGAATGAAAATGGAAAGAAATAAACCTAACTATATTTCTAATAAAGAATATCATCACATGGAAGTACTTTTGAACAGAGTATTTTGATATTCTGCTCTCAGAACAAAGATAATTAGAACTGTAAACAAACAGTACTTACTCTAATTGGTTAACTCTGGTTTGTTTTCCCAGTGGATTGAGTTAGCAATTTTGAAACTACTTTATGTATATTGTACAACTGATCAAATAAGTAAGTATATTGTGGACAATTAGAACCAGGTTTTCCACTGTTGGAGAAAAGAGTTAAAAATATAGAAATAGGAAAGCAAGAATAAACGCTGTGTTGTTTACTGGATTTGAAAGTATCATTAATATACATTAATTATATATATATATATATGTGTTAAACCTAGAATCAATAACACACAAATAGCAATCAATGAGCATACCTAGCATTCAGATTTTGGTTTCTAAATGCAGTTTTCCACTAATGGAAACTAGGTAAATGGGAGGGTTTGGAGCAGAGAAAGAACAAGATAAGCCTGAAAGAACTTATGTGAAAAAATGAGGGAATGCTCAAGTAATGATTAAGACACATTAAAAGGACACAGAATTCAGCTTGAGGGGGCTAACAATGGCCAAATCAGCAATAATTTAAGAATCACAATAAATGATGCAGCAACAGATAATCCATAGAATAAGAAACCATTAGCCATTTTAATATATGAATATATGTATGTATGTATGTGTGTGTAAATGAATACAAATAAATAAATAGGGGAAAAGGGAAAACTCATCCTTACAAACAATACCAACTAGTAGAAAAGGAACAAAGAAATTAGAAAAAACACCATGTGCCACTACCATAGCAATAATTGCTTTAGACAAGGATCATCAGTGGACACCAAAGCTGCTGAAAGATGGGAAATAAATTATTTAATTAGTCTCAAAATATCTCTCCAAAAGGTACATATTAATTACAAATGGAAAACTAGTAACTTTATAGTGGAGAAACCTGGCAGACACCCCTTTAACCAAATAATCAAAGTTAATGTCACCAGTAATGGGACAAATTGCCATCATGGACCTCATCATTTGTGATAAGAACCAAAATTAATTCTTTGAAATTCTTGTCAAAAATGTGTAAATTGAATTTAATCAAAAGGAAACACTAGGCAAACCTAAACTGAGGGACATTTGTGAAAAAGAAAAAGAAAGACTTCAAAAAATGCCTCAGAATAAAGGAGACTAAAGTGATATGAAAACAAAATGCAATGTGTGAATCCAGGAAAGGATCTGGACCAGTATTTTATTTTTATTTTTTCTCTCCCCATGAAGAATGTTAGTATTAGAGTTGGTGAAACTGAATAGGACTGAAAATTACATAACATATTTTCATCTTTTTTTAAATTCTTTTTTAATTTTGGTATCGTTAATGTACAATCACTTGAACAACATTATGGTTACTAGCCCCCCTATTATCAAGTCCCACCCACATACCCCACTACAGTCACTGCCCATCAGCACAGTAAGATGCTATAGAATCATTACTTGTCTTCTCTACAATTACGGCCTTTCCTGTGTCCCTCGCTGCTGCATTACGTGTGCTAATCGTAATCCCCTTTTCCCCCCCATCCCTCACTTCCTACCCATCTTACCCAGTCCCTTTCCCTTTGTGAACTGTTAGTCCATTCTTGGGTTCTGTGAGTCTGCTGCTGTTTTGTTCCTTCGGTTTTGTCTTTGTTCTTATACTCCACAGATGAGTGAAATCGTTTGATACTTGCCTTTCTCCACCTGGCTTATTTCACTGAGCATAATACCCTCTAGTTCCATCCATGTTGTTGCAAATGGTAGGATTGGTTTTTTTCTTATGTCTGAATAATATTCCATTGTGTATATGTACCACCTCTTCTTTATCCATTCATCTACTGATGGACACTTAGGTTGCTTCCATTTCTTGGCTATTGTAAATAGTGCTGCGATAAACATAGGGGTGCATATGTCTTTTTCAAACTGGGCTCCTGCATTCTTAGGGTAAATTCCTAGGAGTGGAATTCCTGGGTCAAATGGTATTTCTATTTTGAGTTTTTTGAGGAACCTCCATACTGCTTTCCGCAATGGTTGAACTAATTTACATTCCCACCAGCAGTGTAGGAGGGTTCCCCTTTCTCCACATCCTCGCCAACATTTGTTGTTGTTTCTGTTTTGGATGGTGACCATCCTTACTGGTGTGAGGTGATATCTCACTGTGGTTTTAATTTGCATTTCTCTGATGATTGGCGATGTGGAGCATCTTTTCATGTGCTTGTTGGCCATGTAAATTTCTTCTTTGGAGAAGTGTCTATTCATGACCTCTGCCCATTTTTTAATTGGCTTATTTGCTTTTTGTTTGTTGAGGTGCATGAGCTCTTTATATAATTTGGATGTGAAACCCTTATCAGATATGTCATTTATGAATATATTCTCCCATACTGTAGGATGTCTTTTTATTTTACTGATGGTATCCGTTGCTGTACAGAAGCTTTTTAGTTTGATATAGTCTCAGTTGTTCATTTTTGCTTTTGTTTCCCTTGCCCAGGGAGATATGTTCATGAAGAAGTTGCTCATGTTTATGTCCAAGAGATTTTTTCCTATATTTTTTTCTAAGAGTTTTATGGTTTTATGACTTACATTAAGGTCTTTGATCCATTTTGAGTTTACTTTTGTGTATGGGGTTAGACAGTAATCAAGTTTCATTCTCTTACATGTAGCTGTCCAGTTTTGCCAACACCAGATGTTGAAGAGGCTGTCATTTCTCCATTGTATATCTATGGCTCCTTTATCATATATTAATTGACCATATATGTTTGGATTAATATCTGGACTCTCTATTCTGTTCCACTGGTCTATGGGTCTGTTTTTGTGCCAATACCAAATAGTCTTGATTACTGTGGCTTTGTAGTAGAGCTTGAAGTCAGGGAGCATAATTGCCCCTGCCTTATTCTTTCTTCTCAGGATTGCTTTGGCTATTCGGGGTCTTTTGTGGTTCCATACAAATTTTAGAACTATTTGCTCTAGTTCATTGAAGAATGCTGTTGGTATTTTGATAGGGATTGCACTGAATCTGTAGATTGCTTTAGGCAGGATGGCCATTTTGACAATATTAATTCTTTCTAGCAAAGAGCATGGGATGAATTTCTATTTATTAGGGTCCTCTTTAATTTCTCTTAAAGTGTCTTGTAGTTTTCAGGGTATACGTCTTTCACTTCCTTGCTTAGGTTTATTCCTAGGTATTTTATTCTTTTTGATGGAATTGTGTATGGAATTGTTTTCCTGATTTCTCTTTCTGCTAATTCATCTTTAGTGTATAGGAATGCAACAGATTTCTGTGTGTTAATTTTGTATCCTGCAACTTTGCTGAATTCAGATATTAGATCTAGTAGTTTTGGAGTGGATTCTTTAGGGATTTTTATGTACAATATCATGTCATCTGCAAACAGGGCAGTTTGACTTCCTCCTTACCAATCTGGATGCCTTTTATTTTTTTGTGTTGTCTGACTGCCGTGGTTAGGAGCTCCAGAACTTTCTTGAATAAAAGTGGGGAGAGTGGGGCATCGTTGTCTTGTTCCCGATCTTAAAGGAAAAGCTTACAGCTTCTCACTGTTAAGTATAATGTTGGCTGTGGGTTTGTCATATATGGCCTTTATTATGTTGAGGTACTTGTGCTCTATACCCATTTTGTTGAGAGTTTTTATATTGAATAGATGTTGAATTTTGTCAAATGTTTTTTGAGTATCTATGGAGGTGATCATGTGGTTTTTGTCCTTCTTTTTGTTGATATAGTGAATGATGTTGATGGAATTTTCGAATGTTGTACCATTCTTGCATCCCTGGGATGAATCCCATTTGATCATGATGGATGATCTTTTTGATGTATTTTTTAATTTGGTTTGCTTATATTTTGTTGAGTATTTTTGCATCTATGTTCATCAGGGATATTGGTGTGTAATTTTCTTTTTCTGTGGTGTCTTTGCCTGGTTTTGGTATTAGAGTGATGTTGGGCTCATAAAATGAGTTTGGGAGTATTCCCTCCTCTTATACTTTTTGGAAAACTTTAATGAGGATGGGTATTAAGTCTTCACTGAATGTTTGATAAAATTCAACAGTGAAACCATCTGGTGCAGGGGTTTTGTTCTTAGGTAGTTTTTTGATTACCAATTCAATATCGTTGCTAGTAATTCAGCTATTCAGATTTTCTGTTTCTTCCTGGGTCACCCTTGGAAGATTTTATTTTTGTAGAAAGTTGTCCATTTCTTCTAGGCAATTCAGTTTGTTACCATATAATTTTTCATAGTATTCTCTCATTATTCTTTGTATTTCTGTGGTGTCCGTAGTGATTTTTCCTTTCTCATTTCTGATTCTGTTTATGTGTGTAGACTCTCTATTTTTCTTGATAAGTCTGGCTAAGGGTTTATCTATTTTGTTTATTTTCTCAAAGAACCAGCTCCTGCTTTGATTCTTTCCATTGTTTTATTCTTCTCAATGTTATTCATTTCTGCTTTAATCTTTATTATGTCCCTCCTTCTACTGACTTTGGGCCTCATTTGTTCTTCTTTTTCTAGTTTCCTTAGATTAGGAGCATGTTATTAAACCTCCATATGTTTGTGGGTTTTTTCATTTTCTTTGAGTCATTTATTTCTAGTTTCATAGCTTTGTGATTTGAGAAGCTGGTTGGTACAATTTCAATCTTTTTGAATTTACTGAAGTTCTTTTTTTGGCCTAGTATATGATCTATTCTTGAAAATGTTCCATGTGCACTTGGGAAGAATGTGTATCCTGATGCTTTTGGATGGAGTGTTCTGTAGATGTCCGTTAGGTCCATCTGTTCTAATATGTTGTTCAGTGCCTCTGTCTGTTTACTTATTTTCTGTCTGGTTGATCTGTCCTTTGGAGTGAGTGGTGTGTTGAAGTCTCCCAAAATGAATGCACTGCAGTGTATTTCCCCCTTTAATTCTGTTAGTATTTGTTTCACATATGAAGGTGATCCTGTGTCGGGTGCATAGATATTTATAATAGTTATATCCTCTTGTTGGACGACCCTTTTATCATTATGTACTGTCCTTTTTTATCTCTTGTGACTTTCTTTGTTTTGAAGTCTATATTGTCTGATACAAGTACTGCAACTCCTTCTTTTTTCTCCTTATTAGTTACATGAAATACCTTTTTCCATCCCATTACCTTCAGTCTGTGTATGTCTTTGGGTTTGAAGTGAGTCTCTTGTAGGCAGCTTATAGATGGGTCTTGTTTTTTTATCTATTCACTAACTCTATGTCTTTTGATCGGTGCATTCACACCTTTTACATTTAGGGTAATTATCGATACGTATGTACTTATTGCCAGTGCAGGGTTTAGATTCGTGGTTACCAAATGTTCAAGGGCTATTCCTTTACTATCTGTCTAATTTAACTTACTTTATATACTATTACAAACACAACCTAAAGGTTCTTTTTTTCCTTTCCTCTTTTTTCTTCCTCCTCCATTCTTTGTATGTTATGAATCATATTCTGTACTCTTTGTCTCCCCTTGAGTGTCATCTATTTAGCCTTAGGAATACTTCCATCTATTGGATTCCCCCCAAAATGCACTGTAGAGGTGGTTTGTGGGAGGTAAATTCTCTCAGCTTTTGCTTATCTGAAAATTGTTTAATCCTTCCTTCAAATTTAAATGATAACCTTGCTGGATAAAGTATTCTTGGTTCAAGGCCCTTCTGCTTCATTGCATTAAATAGATCATGCCACTCCCTTCTGGCCTATAAGGTTTCTGTTGAGAAGTCTGATGATACACTGATGGATTTTCCTTTGTATGTGATCTTTTTTCTCCCTCTAGCTACTTTTAATAGTGTCTTTATCCTTGATCTTTGCCATTTTAATTATTATATTTCTTGATGTTGTCTTCCTTGGATCCCTTGTGTTGCAAGATCTGTGCATCTCGATGGCTTGAGAGACTATCTCCTTCCCCAGATTGGGGAAGTTTTCAGCAATTACCTCCTCAATAACACTTTCTATCACCTTTTCTCTCTCTTCTTGTGGTACCTCTATAATGCGAATATTTTTTCTTTTGGATTGGTCACACAGTTGTGTCAATATTCTTTCATTCTTAGATTCTTTTTTCTCTCTGTGCCTCAGCTCTTTGTTTTCCTCTTCTCTAATTTCTATTCCATTTACCGTCTCTTCTACTATGTATAATCTGCTTTTAAATCTCTCCCTTGTATGTTTCATTTCAGATATGGAATTTCTTAATGATTGAATCTCCAACTTAAATTCGTTCCTGAGTTCTTGAATATTTTTCTGTACCTCCATAAGCGTGTTTATGATTTTTATTTTGAACTCTCAGGAAGATTGGTGAGTTCAGTTTCATTTGGCCCTCTTTCTGGGGTTTGTGAGATTTTGGTCTGAACCATGTTCTTTTAGCATTTCATATTTCTGTGTGGTGCTTAATAGTGTGCAGGAATTCTAGTCTCTGGAGCTGCTCAGCCCCTAGAGTGAGGTTGGGTGTTGTAGGGGAGCAGCGCTGGTGCCTGGGGGAAGGAAAGATCTGTTTCCTGATTCCTGTCTGCGGTGCCTGTCTCCAGTGTCATAGCCAGTGGGCCAAGCACACACGTGTAAGCCTGTATGCTTTGGGTCTCTAGCTGTTATAGGCAGGGCCTCCCTCTGGCTGGCCTGATGCCAGCACAGTGACTCCCGGTTTTCGAGCATGTGCTACAGGTCAGTAGGAAGGCTTGGCAGGCTGTGTGTCACAGTGGGGGGCCTCAGAGCTGAATAGGCAGCCAGGGGGGTGGAGCACCTGAAGCTCTTCATAGTTCCCAACTAGCTGGGTCGAGCGCACCTAGACAACCTTGTCCAGCTCTCCCTTCTCCCACACAGCAAGCTCTGTGCAAACCCTGCCCCTTCAGCAGCCCTCTCACTGCAAGGAATACTCTCAGACTGCCTGCCCTTCCTCTGACACAAAGCAGCCGGGTGTGGATCCCATCCTCCACCAACAGCCAGAATGTCAGTCTCCCAGTCTCTCCACCCATATGAACCCCCCAACGTCCAGAGCACCACACAGTATTGACTTCTGCTCACAAAGCAGATCTCCAGGGCTAGGTGTTCTGTAGTCCCAGGCTTCCACCCCCTCCCCACTCTTTCTCTTCCTCCCTCTAGTGAGCTGAGGTGGGGGAAGGGCCTGGGTCCCGCTAGATTAAGGCTTTCATATGTTACCCTGCTTCATGAGGTCTGCTGTGTTTATGAGGTCTGTATGCAGTCTGGTTCAGCCTTCTTTCTTCTTGCTGTTTTAGGGTTAGTTGTATTAATTATATTTTTGGACTATTTGTGGTTTTGGGAGGAGTTCTCCATGTCACCTCTCACACCACCATCCTGAATCTCTATTTTATCATTTTTAAGTTCCTCATTTTGATAAATAAACTGTGCTTATACAGTGAACATATGTTTTAAGGAAATGCATATTAGGATATTTAGAGACAGGGAGAATTGTATCTCCAACTTTTCCCTCAGTTAGTTCTGAAAAAATTACATATATAAGAGAGGAGGGAGACACAGAATGAGAGAGAAAGACAGGTAGCACATGTGGGAAGGTAAAACTTTAACATTTGGGGAATCTTAGTGAGGAGTATTTATAATTTATGATTTTTACAGTATTTCTATAATTCTGGACATTATTTCAAAATAAAAAGTTAAAGAAAAGAAAAAAAGAGAAAAGAGAATTTTACCACTCAGTTTTTAAGGTACAAATGTATGAACTAGCTAAAACAGATAACAATAGATTTTTGAATTTCTGAAATATAAATGACTTAATATAAAATATTTGTGGGTATATTCTCCAGCAGATGTTACAGATTATACATGATTTTAGTAGTTTTTCAAAAACCAAATCTTAAGAAAAACAGCTTAAGAGGCCATGAATTCTATAATTCCATAAGTATTTATTGAAAGCACACAATTTTCAATGGTATTCTATTCCCAGGTATTCTATTTCCCTTTTTCTGTAAATTATTTAAACTTAGTAGTGAATGATACAGAAGACACCACTTCTGACATCACTAGAAATTTTATCATCCATGAACTATACAGCCAGTTTTTTGCGTCAACAAAGCATGGGAATATATTGAAATACATTACCAAGCAATTTAAAACCATTCCTAATAAAAACTAAGTTCATACCATCATGCCACAAGAAATGTAATTAGTGATAATGGAATTCTCTTCAGATATTCTTGATATTAATAAATACATAGATTCAAGAATGGAAGTCAATTGTTTACCTCCAAAATATTACCTGAAAATGTTTTTTCTCAATACTAATTTAACTCAATGAAGCTGTAGGAGACCCTGCACTATTTTAATGAACCAGGTATATGCACAAACAATGAGGAAAGCAAGCCAATTCAAATACCACTTTCTTAAGAGGTATTAACCATACCCAAGATATGAGGCTTTGGTTCCGCTGCACCTGACAACCAACAGCCCTCACCCCCACCCCTCCACTATACACAGAAAGCAAATGCCTCAGGTCTCCCTGGAGCTACAGAGTTTTTGTTCTTTAAGAATGTCAGCAGCTACCGACTTCTCAATTTGTGGTAGATTGCCAGTTACAGTGAACACGTACCACTCTCCTCACTGTTGACACTTAGATAATTGCCCTGTTGCATCACTGGCCATAGAATATCTTTTAACACTGAGGTCTTAGTTTCCTAGGGCTGCTGTAACAAAGTATCACAAACTGGGTGGCTGAAACAACAAAAATTTATTGACTCATAGTTCTGGACGCTACAAGTCCAAGATCATTGTGTTGGCAGGATTGGTACCTTCCAAGGGTTTTGAGAAAGAATCTGTTCTGTGTCTTTCTCCTAGTTTCTAGTGCTTTGCTGGCAATTTTTGGCATTTCTTGGTTTATAGAAGCATCACCCTAATCTCTGCCTTTACCTTGACATGTCATTCTCCCTATGTTCATGTCTCTGTGTCCAAATTTCCCCTTTTCATAAAGACACCAGTCATTCTAGATTAGGGTCCACCCGAATGACCACATCTTAACTAATTACATCTGCAACAACCACATTTCCAAATAAAGTCACATTCTGAGGTACTGGGGGTTCAGAGTTGAACACATGAATTTTGAGGGGACACAATCCAACTCAGAGGCATTAATTACTTCTCATTCAAAAATAGTATTATTTCCAGTGAGCTTGGCATGGTTAATGAGGAAGTTCTTTTTCTCATTTTGGGAGTTTGCTTATTGTTCCTGAAATTTGGAAGAACCATAACAAATGCTGATGTTCTCACTCAAGGTTATGTTATGCCTTCTCCATTGGATGTTCTGATGAGATGCTCTCTATGACCTCACTCTTCAGATTTATAATTGGCCTGATTTTAAACTGGATGTGGATATTTGTGCCAAAGGAGAAATTCATTGAATGGAATCCTTTGACAAACCATTAATAAGTTATCTACCCATTGAAGATACATTTTTATAGAGAAATGTAGTCTTGTGCCATAGAGTAAATTTCATGTTTTGCTGCCTGTTCTGCATTGCATATTTAGAAAAGTGAATGTGAAGGCACTGACTAGAAATCATGTCTCTTGGCATGAAAGTTTTATGCAAACTTTCATCATCTTTCATCACTTCTAAATAAATAGTTCTAGTGAAAAAAAATAGTGCAGATAAACAAGAATGCTAAAGAAAAGATTATTTTAGAAGAAACTGAACACTGTGGCAGAAATAGCCAGCTGTCACCAAAGATTCTCACTCCTTAGCCATACTGTAAATTAATGGCTGGGTTGTGGCCATTTAGTCAAAGACATTTTTCAGTCTGTCTTGGAATTAGATAGGGGTATGTGATTGAATTCTGGTTAATGGAAATAAAGTTAAAGCAATTTGTTATTTCCAGATATGGTCCATGGTTCACAAGAACTTCCTGTGCAATAGTATACTTTCTTTCCCCCCATATTCCAACAGGATGCTGAATTCTGGGGTGACATTGAAGCTGCATATTGAAGATGAAAGTGCCTTTGACATCCTGAGTCCCAGGCATATCTTTCCACCATTACCAAAAAGACTTTATATGAGTAAGAAATAAACTTAATTATTTGAGTCCACTGATGGTTTTCAGTTTAATCTTCTATCACCAAAACTAGCATTGACTTTTGCCAATGCAGACACAAACTCTATCATGTTTCTCATTGCTCAATGTGTCATATCTTTTTTGGCAACCAAATTAAGTCTTTATTTACTTTGCAGTTTGGCTTAAAAATTATGTCTCAAGTTTAGAAAGACCTTTTTCCTTTTCTTGTTTCCATTTCTTTTCTGTTTTTAATAAATGATAATCTTTCTACAAACTATGGAGTGAAACCAAGGAGCTAGTGATATTATAATTGGAACCAAAGGCCTGTGTTACCTATTTCCAGGTTGTCGTATGTTGAGAAGTGAAAGGCAGTGAGGAGGTGAGACAAAGATTGTACTCTTCAAGGACAATGTCAATGGATTACTCAAATTGATAAGTTTAGCATCTACTACATGGTAGATATTCAGTAGGGTTCTTGAGGAGTTAGAGAGCAAAAGGGTAAGTAGCCTTTTCTCTGTGTGATCCCTCAAGGGGATTTATCAGATCAAAGTGCCAACACCAGGTAATTCCAGACATTTTCTTTGAACATGAAGAGATGATCACAAAATAATACTTTATGTTAGCTTAGAGAAGAAAGTTGGAGTTTCTATGATTCAATGTTGATTCTTTTGTCTGCTGAACTAGGCATAGCTTAGAATAATTTTGTACTAAAACAAATATTTTTGAAGCATGATTTGCTCTTTGCTTAAATTTTGCTATCAATACATCATACCTAAATTGACCTAACTCACATCCTATAAAGCATGCAATGGACCTTTCCATTTCCCTATTTTCCTCTGTTCTTCCTGCCTGCATATGTCCCTCTCTGTTTTACTGTATCTAAATTCTGCCTTCATTTCAAAGACTAGCTCAAATCATATCACTTTCCCCAAACCATTTCGAACCCAAATGATGTTTTCCTTCCCTAAGTTCTCAGACTCTGCATTTCATTTATCACCCACAAGCTGTAAATTATAAAGTACTTTGTTTCTTTTTCTTTATGAGTGTACATTTTACTTCAGTTACATGAAAAATGCCTTAAGAGTACAATCCCTTCTTAGACTACTTTGCGAACCCAAACCAAAGATAGTACCCTTGCCTTACACTAGTTAAGTATCAAATAAATGTTTAAAGAGAAGCAGACATGAGGCAGTGGAAAAAATACTCTTACTGGAAGCAAAAGATGTAAATTTGAGGCCAGATCCTGATGTTTATTAGCTTAGTAAACTTGGATAGGCATTCAAGTTCATTGGCTCTTTGTTTCCTCCTCTGTGAAATGGTCATTAAAATATCTGTTCAACCTACTTCATAGATTGGTTCTAGAGATCCAGTGGGGCAGAATTTATCTGAAAGTGCTTTGTATACTCAAAAGTGGTAAAGTGGTATGCAGAATTACTTTTTCATGAGGGATGGTATGGGATGGTATCCCCATAATGCCTGTTATGTATTCAGCTCTCAAGGAAATGAAAGCATGGACAGATAAATTATCTAATTAAAGCATTGCTAATAATGTAAATAATATAAATGATGAAAATAGTTATTGCCATTTAAGATCCCTGAAACATCCATTGGTTATTCCAATTTTTATTTTTCCTCACTAGAGAACAAATAGCCTAGCTGGCTCTTCATCTCTCCTCACTCAAATGTTCTAACAGGGGGAATACATTGGCTCCCATCAAATATTACCTCTCTGCACACGTTCTGTTCTTCCAAGCTAATTTTCTTTCTTTTTAAAAATCTTGTCAGTCAATATAGAGGTACCTTTTTCTAAGCTAACAAGTGCTTCTAGCTATCATAAATCTCATTTTCAAAGACTCTTAGAAATTTACTGTTACTACAACTTTTTGAAATCGACAAAAATGCAGTGCTTCAGTGTCTAAACTCTGGAGTCTAGATTGCCTTGTTTCACATGTTTCATAACTGCCAATGAATAATTGTGTGACTTTGGCCAAGATGTTTAACCTCTGTGCCTCAGTTTCCTCAACCCTAAACTTGGGGATAATAATATCTACTTTGTAGAGCTACCATGAGATTAAAATTAAATAATACATATAAAAGACCTTAACACACTGCCAGACTGATGGTAAATGCTCAATAAATGACAACCACTATTATAAAATAAAGTAGAAGAGCTTTAAACAAGCTCTACTTCCATATATTCTTAAGAAAGATTTCCTACTATACTGAATCTTGAAGACAATATACTCTTTTCTCTCTGTCCTCTTTCCTTGTTCTCTGCCTGTCTGTGCCCCTCTCTTGCCTTTCTACTTTAATATGGTGAAGTAGAATTGCTTATTAGTTAGAAACAGTCTTTGAGAAAGGGACAGACCTGTGTTTTAAATCCTGACATTACTGTGCTGTCTGACCTTGGAAAACCTCTTTAAGCCCCAGTTATTTCATCCTTCATATGGTGATACTACTACATCTCATAAGGTTGTACTAAGGATTAATGGTATTTTTATTAAAAACAACAACATGTGTTTTAAATAAATTACCCAGTGGCTGGCACATGGTAAATGCTGAAAAATGATAACTACTGATATTAAATATAGCAATTTTAAACCATCTTCTGAAACTTTTTCACAGTAATATCTCAGTGCATATTTATTACACCTTACACAGTAAAGGTAGCACTTGATTTGGACAGGAAAACAGATATAGCAAAATAATTTGATATAATTCTCTGCATTATCCATGAATTAAAAATTACTGCCATCTACTATTAGACTAATTTGATCATATTTAAATTGAGCTGGTGTGTGTTCTGGTAGGTGTAATTGGTAGGTAATTTGATTATACCATATGTATACTTACCGCAATGATATTAAAATAGAAGAATGTGGATATTCCCTTTTAAGTTCACTGTAACACGACTTGAAGTATTAATTAACTAAGCCAGTATTTATTGAGTTCAAATATATTCCAAGTATTGAATTGATGCTTGCTATACAGTGGCAAATAAAGCAGACATGCTTACTTTCACACTAGTTTATAAGTTCTATATAAACCACATTTCACTTTAATGGATCATGGGGGAAAATGAAAACTGTTAATGTAGTAAAATCATTTTCTATAGTAAACCTCTATACATTCTTTTTAAAAAAAATACTCCATAAGCTATTATGTAATAACTATGAAAACTTTTCCCTGCTTCAGAAACTATGATGTAATAAAGAAAAAACTAGTATCTTCAAAGGTTACTGTTGGCTTACAAATATGGAAAATTGAATTTAATCATTTAAAACCATAATACAACTGAAATTCAATATTGTAAATAACATTTGATTATTAAGACATAATTCTCACTTAAAGATTGAATGGAAATTACGTTGTAAAATATGTTTCTAAAGTATACATACCCAGGAAGTATGCTGTCTCGCGAATGGGTTTCAGCCCCAGGGAAGCTCACTCTTGATTCGGTGAGACCGATGACAATGGAATGTTCTTGGGGTCAAAGGGTTTATACCCAACTGTATTCCCACAGTGGCAGGTCAGTCACCAGAATACCATCTACTCAGAGCGAGTCTGCATGCAACAGGCCAGTCTCTGCCTCTGGGCCTCTCTGCCCTGGCAGCCATCTCAGTCTCTGTCCTCGGCACTGCCACCACTCCAGCCCCTGCTCTCCTGCAACCGTGCAGCCCAGAGCAGTGGGCGGAGCTCCTTATATAGAGTCAATAACAACGTATTGCCCACACATGCATAGTGAGCAAGTGGGCCAGGGCCAGGTGAGAGCTTTCACTTTCTCCACATATGCCTTCTAAAAATATTAAATCTTACAGAACAAAATATCAATACGGACATTAGTTCTAGTGGCATCTAGTTACCAACTCCACTCTTTGTCTGGTTCACTACCTTCCACAGATTTTCACTTAATTAAGCTTTAAATATAGGCTTCCTTTGCAGTCTGATGGAGAAAAACTAGTCTTTCTTCAGCTTTACAACCAAACTCCATCTGTATGTATTCCAACTACACTACCATGTATGTGATCTACAATGGCAGGCAGAACAGCAGAATTCCCCTAATATCAACATGGTAACACAACTACATTCAAATATTTTCTTACCATCAATTTGAAAATTTGATTCGAAAATCAAAATAAAAAAGTATACGGTATTATTTCCACTTGTAGGAATTATTGCTACATGTAAGCAAGGAAATGTGTACAAGAATACTGTCTGTATAATTTCTTTATAAAAACTAAAGACTGGAAACAAGTTAAATGCTTATCAACGGAGTATTGGTGAAATGAATTATGCTACATCCACACAATGGAGTATTTTGCAGCAATTCAAAAGAAGAAGTCTACTCTATGCATGCAGGGAAGTGTCTGCAAAATATATATTAAATGAAGAAAAATAGTGAGATAGTATGTGCAATAGTCTTTGTATAATAAAAGTTATGCTTGTATAGCCATAGAAATTTCAAGGAGGCTATACAAGAAAATGTTAACATTTGTTATTTCTGGGGATTAGAAAGGAAGGCAGAGATAATGCTGGTTCTTAAATTCACAGCAAGATTCCAGTTAAGTCATTTGCCTCATTGATTATAGGAATTAGGGACATGTCTATTTACATAGTTAATTGACATCTACCTCTCCACAACGTGATAGTCAACAGGTACAGGCAAGAGCACTAGCCAGTCAGAAGAGATCAAAAACCTGCAGATCAGGAGAGCACCTGCTGAATACCGGTCCTGCTTCTCAACTGATTTACTATGTCAGTTGGATTGGTAGTAAATTAAATTTTAAAATTACACTAAAAAATGGCTCCTCATAAAAATGTAAAAGCTAAGCACCTTTGCTAATGAAATTGCTGAAATACTGAACTGATGATAAGCAAAGCCGTCTTTTGACATTTAAGACGTCTGTCATTATTCACAAGTCCATCCTCTATTCCCACCCCTGCCACTGGTTAACAAATTATAAGCATAACATCCAAACAGTTCAGTGAAGAGAACATCTACTGAGGGATTCCTATTATAAAGGAAACCACGTTTATCCTCTTTGTTTTGACAGCAAACGAGACTGAACACAATTCTGGAAAACCGGTAGTTTTTTTCCAAGCCAAAGGAAAAAATATCGCAATGGCCACTAGATGGCCCCCATATATTTTTCCCATTATTATAATAAGAACATGAAAGAAACAGAACAGGTAAATGAGAAAAATATAATAAAATAAGGTATGATTCTTAACCTTTTGCCTGAATATTCACATATATAAATTACGATTCCTCATTTACCACTTATTTAGCATACTTTCATATTGTGGAACTAGTGAAACTTGCCTACATTTTAACAGTATCATTTTCAATGGTTCTTATGAAAATAGTTTAAGAATTAAAAGTCCTAATGTTCAATTTCTTCTGGACAACACGGAAACTCTTCATCTAATTTTGTCCCTGATGGCTAGCAGTAGCAGTTGTTTGGTTTTCTTTCTTACTTTTGAGTTACTCCTATGATTCCCACAACTCCACTTCTCTATCTACTTTAAGTAAATCTTCCCTCTTTTTAAGCTTTATGAGTTTAATTTTTGAACATAAACAAGTCATTTACTTACAGGTGTGCATGACTTTCTTTCATTTATCATACTGTATGTATTAAAAACCAATCAATTTTTCATGTAAAAATGACAGATAACTTAAAATGTCAGCTGATTTGTATTTCATTTAGTTCATAACCCATTTAACAATCAGTTGCTTCTAAAGAGGTGCTTTCATTATTGTGCATTTATAATGGAAAGACCTGAGATTCCTAACAATAGTAAAGAATAAGTGATTGCCTTAATGATTCATTACCTGTAGTTTGGCTGGTTAGAGAATACCAATTTGTATCACATTTCACTAATGATCATTACCTTGATTTTTTCATTTTTTGCTTTCCATAAAGAAAGGGTTAATCAGTTCCATGCCCTGTGAAATTTTAAATAGAAAACAAATTTAACTTCCCCTTGCAAATTATATTTTCCCCATATGCTATCCACAGGCACTAAAGTCTGGTTCTGCACAGCCTAAATTCATGCATGCATATATAGATAGATAGATAGATATCTGTATCTCACCTGTTTAGAAAATCTTTAATTATGACTGCACATTTTTATGGAAAATTTCCTGTTAGATTCTGTTTCCTAAGGGCATTGGGCACTACTGAAAAGACCTGAAATGCTGCAGCCTGCAATTACCACTTCTTTCCCCACCTGGTGGTCAGGCTTGCTTCCTTTGTTAGCTCTTTTACTTATTTTCCTCAGCCCTTGGAATCTGCTTAATTATGAGGAGGTTTTAAGAGTTTGAGAATGAAAAAATCCTTGTACAGCATAAACACAACTCTAGGGTAGCCTTCTGTGGATAAAATGAGAGTTCCTGTGGTCAGGATTCTCACCTGGCCCTGGTTGATTAGCTCACTGCACACCTGTGGGGAATACATAGCTTTGACTCTATATAAAGAGCTCCGCCCAGTGCTCTAGGTGCGACAACAACGATGGTATGGCTGTAAGGCTGCAGGAGAGCCGAGCAGAGCACAGAGGCCCAGAGGATGGATGTGTGGGATGACTGTGCAGACAGAGGAGCCCAGAGGCAGAGACTAGCTTGCTGCATACAGACTCACTCTGAGTGAACGGGATTTTAGTGACTGACCTGCCACCTGGAAATAAAGTTGGGTATAACCCTTTCACCCCAAGAACAGTTTTGCTGTCAATGTCTTTGGTCACATTGAATCCATAGCGAACTTGCCCGGGGCTGAAACCCATTGGCAAGACACCTTCTTACCTGAACATTTGGTCTTTGGAAAAGGAGAAGCTGAAAAGTGACTGAAGCAGTTCTTCTAATCTATGAGTTTCCCTCTTCTATACTACTGTGGGTAAAATTGCAATATTTCCAGAATCTCTCGCCTGGCTTTAGTGTATCTCCATATCAATAGGTGTTCCAAGGGGTGGAAAGAAGTAGTCCATCTCCATATCAATATGTAATTACATGGGCGAGCAAAGGTTATCTAAGGACCTGAGAGGTTGAGAGGAGCTCTCTCTTCTTCTGCAGCTGGGTCGAGAGAGACATGGGATGACTGCTTGTAAGAAATAAATGGGTTTCTCCCACTTTATTTCTCCCTTTGACTGATTTCGGTTTCAAAGGTATTTTACCCCAGGATTTCCTCCCCGGAGTTACAACTACTAAAATGGCAATGTTTTTTTGCCACTACCAAATCAGCAGGTTTTTATTGCACTTAGATCTCTTTCCTCAAGAGAGAAGTATCACATGAAGATTTATACAAGCCCAATTTTGTTTCCTTGTTTGTTCTATGTGTTAAGAAGCCATTAAAGGCAACAAAACATGACTATGAAAAATATCATCTATGTATAAGGTAAATTTTGTGCTTTGTTTACATTCTCCAGCTATGTGTAAAAAAAGCTTCTTAAGTCTAGTGGGGCGCTGGGACTCATTGCCCTCCTGTCAGCTGCCAGGGTGATTTGTTGGTGCTTGGAATATAATAGTGTATTTTTCTATTCTCTTTATACTTTTGTGCTTTTTATTTTTCATTCCAGAGTCCTTCATTGAAAGGTTAAGAATAATATCTCCAAATAGGTGTTTCATCAGGGGAAAACTTTGTATAGAGTCATTTGAAGGACTCTTTCTCTTTGAATGGCTTATCAGAAACCATTCACAAAACACATTCCCTCAGGCAATTTCAATCTATTCAAATTCTCAATCTCAGAAAACTTAAAAAGGTAGTTCCTAAACTGTTTCACTGTGGAAGTCTTCTCAGATGGCCTTGGAGGAAAGGGATATTGAAGAGAAGAAAGGAGATGATTTCATGACCCCACCTTGACTTACAAAGACACCATCTGAGAAATGAACTTGCTTGTACATAGGCTGTATTTACCTGTAAATTTGAATTGTGAAATCAGAAACTTACAGGGTAAGGAAGCACTGTAAAATCATTTAGTGCTAATTCCTCTTTATAACATCTCTATCAAGTATTTCCCTGACTTCTATATAATCTTGCTCAATTACTTGGAACTAACCACCATGGAGGCATTTTTCAAAAGCTTATCTGAACTTCAAAGGCTAAAACCCCGTTATCCATGCCTCATCCTCCATTCTCTCTCAGTCCCCTATACAGAGGTAACCATTATTTAAACTTTCTTCTTTACTGTTTACTATGTTAATCATCATATTTAAGTAGTCATAAAGATATTCAATATAGGTTTTTTTCTTTGTCATTTTTATTAAATAATGTGGCTGAGAAAACTTTCCATGTCATATAGACATGCATCAGTCTTTTTAACTGCTGTATAGTAATCCATAATAGGAAACAGTTTATTTAACCATTCTCCTTTTAGGTTTTTACCATTATTAATAGTGCTACAAACATTCTTTCTCATGTCTCCTTCTGTGTATGTTCAAGTGTTTCTCTGGGCTAGATATGGAGATTTGTTTTTTGGCCAAGAATTGGGAAGATAAGTGACATTTACTACAGCATTTTCATTAAACAAATCCACTCAAGAAATATTTATTGAGGGCCTACTAAGTTCTAGATACTGTTCTTGGTACTAGGGATATAGCAAAGGAATAAGACAGACAAGGCCTCTCTTACCATTTTCTCATTTAATTGTCATTGAGACAGGGGAAGGATAGGGAGTAGCCCTGTCTAGTTAGAACAGGATAAGGGCCTCGGAAAGGACAAAGGATACCTGTGGACCTAAATAGAGATGACTTTTAATGAGAATGGTCGAACCTGGTGTTCTGGTGGGAACCAATAGAAAATAGACAACTCAGTTAAACCTAAGGTATATACCCCTAGGCAAGGCCCAGATATGGGCACTCTTGTCCCCTCCCAGCATGCACTGGGAGTTCTGTACCTTGCTTTCTCTCTCTCAATAAAAAGCTTCTTTCCTGCTTGCCTACCTTGAGTATTTGTGAAGTTCACTCTTCAACTCCATGAGCAAGAAACCCCATATCATCATAATTACCTAAAATGATTGCCCATTTCACAAGTGAGGAAATCAAAGCTCAAAAAAGCAACTTGCAAAGGAAAGAGTTTGAACTCAATATCTATCTGAATTGAGAGTGCAGGTCCTATACCTTCCCTCACATTCTAGAGAGCTCTTATTATTGAAGAGATTTTTTTTGTCTGTTGACATGCAATCACAACTCCTTATATATTTCTGATGTTTTCCTAGAACTTTTCTTGGTGGTTAAATCTAATTCCACTTTCACATTACAGTCCTTGAAAAAAATAATACCAGCTATTATGTTTTAAGTATTTACTATACACCAAGCCTAACAAGTACCTTATGTATACCAAGGCATTTAGTCCTAGCAAAACCTCTTCATGGTTTATTTTACAAACACTGATATCACAGTTTTGATATTGAGTGATATAGAGGAATTGTTTTCAGTACTTCAAAGATAATAATTCAGTACATCCACAAAATAGTTCTAAAGGATAGGTGCTTGTGGGTAAAATTGCAATATTTTCAGAATCTCTCACCTAGCTTTAGTGCATTTGCATATCAATAGGTGTTTCCAAGGGGTGGAGAGGATTAGTCCATCTACACATCAATAGGTAATTACAAGGGTGTGCGAGGGTTTATCTGGACTGGAGAGGTTGGGTGGAGTTCTCTTTTCTCTTCTGCAGCAGCCAGGTCAAGAGAGAGATGGGACCACTGCTTGTAAGAAATAAAAGGGTTTCTTAACTTTATTTCTCCCTTTGACTGATTTCGGTTTTAGAGGTATTTTGCCCCGAGATATTTCCCTCTGGAGTTACAGTGCTATTATTATCCAAATTTTACAGAAGAGGAAAATGAGACTTACAGAGAGATTAAGTAATTTGCTCAAAGTCACAAATGTGTTTAGTGCATGTCTCTACAACCTATTTTCTTACTATACTATGCTACCTTTCTTTAAAATATTTGAGGATGAGTGTGGGCTAAATTGCAAAATTTCCAGAATCTCTCACAGGACCTTAGTCCACTTATATATCAATAGGTGTTTACTGCTGCAGCTTCCTGCAGCCTCCAAGGTAAGGGATGGAGAGATAACAGCCTTTGTCTCCTCCCCTCCATTCCTGGTATGTAATTGGTTTGGCATCTGCCAATCACCAAGGACCTGCCTACAGAATTTCTCCAAGAAGGGGTGGACAGGGAAGTGAGCACAGACTGTGGCTTCAGAGACGAGAGTACCAAGTGGACTTTGCTAGCTGGGACCAGGGAGAAAGGGAAATAGAGAGCATGCTGAGAAGGCAGAGCATGAGACTTGGCCAGAGGGGAGAGATGGAGCTGGGCCTCACTGTGAGCAATAAAAGCGTTTCTCCCAACCTGCCTTTCCTTTGACTTATTTTGGTTCCACTGGTTTATTCGCCTCTGGCTGGGAACACCCTTCCCCCATGAGCTATAATGAGTGTCATGCAATCCCCTGTCTTTGCCATCTCCCAGTATTTCTTATGACAAGGATAATATTTCAAATGCCTTCTTTTGTTTTGCTATGTCTTCTGAAATTCCCTTATCTACAAACCAATAAATTCATTAAAGAGAAGATTGACTTACAGTGGTTTGTTTTTATAAAGGAGCTGGTCAGAAGTTACTTGGTTATCTTCTGTAAAGCCTATATATATTCTGTACTGTTTAGTAGCCATTCATTCACTTATTCCAAAAATTTTTACTGAGTACCTACTGAATGTCAGACACTTCTAGGTTCTGAGGATATAACAATGAATGAAACATAAAATTTCTTAACATCATAGATATCACATTATATTGTAAACAACCAGTGCCCTATAAAGGATAAAGAAGACCCATAGAGTTTATTTATATTGGAGAGTCAGATGCTAACTGCAGTTTACTGCTTGTTCCACAATGCTATGGCCTTCCATTTTGCAACTTCTATAGCTACAGACTGAGGGATGCTCTAGGGCCAGATGATTACTACTGGTCATAAAATGCCTTAGGGGTCTTGACTTCCAGCCTCCCAGACAGTATTTTAATCTCTTTTAGCACATCCTCCAAACTGTCTGCCCAACAATTTTATGATTACAAATCCTCAGACTTAATGGTATTAAAGGAATACTAGCTAGAATATAAAATGGGATTTAGACATGCTTGCAGTTTTCCAGGCCAAACAGGGTGAGGAGCTGCCAGACTTTTTGCATGGTGGACTAAGATATGTGTGCTACATAATCTTCATAATGAATCCATTTCATTGCCCTTTTCAGCTTCTAGAGGCCACTCATATCATATGGCTCATGGCACCTGCCTCCCTCTTCAAAACCAGCAACATCAGGTCAAGTACATCTCACATTAACATCACTCTGACCACTTCTGCTCACTCTTCCACTATGAAGGACCCTTGTGATTACATTAAACTCACTGGAACAATCTAGGGTAATCTCCCCATTTCAAGACCCTTAACTTAATCACATCTGCAAAGTGTCCTTTGCCATGTAAGCTAACATATTCACAGGTTTCAAAGATTAGGACATGGACATTTTGGGGGAGTTATTCTTTTGCCTACCACACACTCATTCTGGTCTGAGTTGTATTTTCTTTCTCTGTGAGTTATTTTTTTTCTTTTTTCTATTGAAATATCATTGATATACAATTTTATATTGGTTTCAAGTGTATAACACAATGGTTCAACAGTTACCTATATTATTAAATCCTCATCACCACTAGTGCAATTACTATTATAGGAAGATATTACAGAATCATTGACTGTATTCCCCATGGTGTACTACTATTCGCATGACCAACTTATGATTGAGAATTTTTGTGCACTTTTATCCCCCTCACCCTCCCTCTCTCTCTGTGAGTTAACTTCTTCACTATCTATGTGACAAAAATATTTGCTTGTCCTTTTTTTCTATTATTCCTGCCTTTTTGTGGACTTAGCACTACTCAGTGAGCTCAGATCGCTTCCTATTCCCTTTTCCTATTTTCACCTTTACACTTGCTCCACTGAAACTTTCCAGGGTTCTCTTAAGTCAGAAGGTCTATATCACTAATGAACAGGTAACTGACACTATGAACAGCCTTATTCCACCTCTCTTGATATGTTTACTTCCAAATTGTTTCTCACCATCATTAGTCTTGCCCTGCTTGACAAATAGGAGCATGAGGAATAGGAGAATGCTAGTAACATTGTGTCTAGTGACCTGATATATATCTAACCAAATAATTTGACTGTCAGTATTCATGGTACTTAGAAGGTATTCAATATTTTTTCACAGGTGGTGTGTGTATAAGAGAGAGAGAGAGAAAGAGAGCAGTAGAGAGAGAGAGAGAGGGTGTAAACAAGAGTGAGCAAGCCAGAGGGTGGGGGGAGATTGCTCATGTCTCTTCTTTTTGTAAGAACATGAATTCCATGATGAGGGCACCACCCTCATGACTCCATCTAAGCTTAAGTACCTCCCAAAGGCCCCAACTCTAAATGTTATCACGTCGAGAGTTAGGGCTTCAACATATGAATTTTGAGGGAATACAAACACAGTCTGTAATAACGTGGATATAAGTTAATAATAATATTTGGATGTTTGGTATATATTAAGAACTTTCTGAGTATTTCAAATACATTATCTCATTTCTCTAAATTTTAGCCCTGGGCTAATATGTCAAACCATGAAGAGTAATGAATTTTAAAATCCACAAAATATTTCCAATTATCTAGTGGGTTTAGTTGTCCCAAGGGGAGAGAATTAATATACAAAATCCACCTCCTTCATACATTCTTAAAAGGAAATAATATTTACTGGGAGCCTAATATATGTTAATCACTCTGCTAGGCAATTTACATATGTCATTTTATCAGTATGAGTGCCCAAATAAGATAGCATAGGAGAGGAAAAATATCTCCTTTACCCTCTTAGGGTCTCTAGCTGAGTCCAAGAATAAAACTGATATAAGAGATTAACAGGAGAAAAACATACAAGTTTTATTAAAATTTTACATGTATATGGGAGTCTTCACAAACAAACAAAACAAAAAACCTCCTGAAGTCCTGAAGAAGTGACCATAGAAGAAACCTTATATATCTTTTGGATAAAGAAATGATAAATTTGTGAATAAATGATAAGTCAAAGGGGTTTGGGCTATGGACAGTAGATTGTGGGGAATATGTGTGTGGAGGGTACTAGCAGAAGATATGGGTTATGTGGTAAGATTATCTGTACAGATCCATTTCAGAGTTGATTCCAAGTCTCTGGTGACAAGAATGTTCTTCTCTTCCTGGTACAGGGAGAGCACCTTTCTCATGGGAACTTTTATGGCCTGTTTTTTGGTAAAAGAAGTCAGCATATTTTGGGTGGCAGGTCCTGAACTCCTTTGCTAGGATGAGGTTGGGAAAGGAGTGTCATTCCAGGAAGAACAAACAAGAAATTTAAAAACAAGGCATGAATGAGATTGACTTTTTTTTAAAAGTTCTTTTGGATTTATTTTGTCTCTGGTTGAAAAGATTTATCTTAAGCTTTTTGTTAAAAGAATTAATTTTGGGAGGGGGTAATAGTATTATTGTTACACTCCTCTTTCCCCATCTTTTTCCCTTTAAGTTCTTCATTACCTCTAAGTAGCACTCAGTCCTTTACTGCTTCCCTACTTTCTAGGGTACATTCATAGCAACATAAAATACAAATGCCTCTTTACCATGACATAAAATGCCAATCTAATTTTATAGCAGTCATCTCTAGTCCCATTACTACTCCTGGGACACCCAAGAGCTTTCTTGATCACGGAGAAACAATATCTTTTCTGATTGGGTTCCAAAGCTGCCTCTTTGTTTTTCCTCAAAACTGGTGTATGGAAAATGGAAGTTCCATGGCCAGGATCCTCACCTGATCCTAGTCTACTCAATGTGTACATGCAATGATGTAATACTTAGTCTACTACACAGGTGCATGCTTGCATACCCATTGGTGATAAGCTATCATTGCCTGTGTTGCCATAAAAAGAGCTCTGCCTCATGCTAAGGGCAGATGAGAGCAGAGGCTGGAAGTGAGAACAGAGCCGAGAGTAGAGACAGAGCCTAGAATGGAGGCAGCACCTGAGGCAGAGGCTGGAGCAGTCACAGAGATAGAGATGGATTTGCTACTTGCAGACTGCTCTGGAGGCAGATGGGATTCTAGTGCTTGACCTGCTACCATGAGAATAAAGCTGGGTATAAACCTCTTTTTACTCCCAACATTCTGTTGTTATTTTTTGGTGTCAGCAAATCCAGAGTGAACTTGCCTGGAGCTGAAACCCCCTTTGCCCAGAGCTACAGTTAGTTTCTTTATGAAAAAAAATCTTGTCTTGGTGGGTTCCTGTGTCTCAACATAAAGTCTGCAGTGGAATATAAGTTTATGATGGTAGATATTTCAGTTGTTCTATTCATAGTGTCAGTTACACACACACACACACACCCCTTCCTTTACTTCAGTGTACTCTAGTTCTTTTACCTCCCTCATATCACAGAAATAACTCTCTCTTAACAAAACCCTACTGCATACTTTCTTACTACCTTCTTTATAGCTTCAAGTTAATAAGGGAAAGGAACACTGAAGTCAACCAAGTAATTTTTGTGTTATATAACCTATAAGACTATAAGCTTTCACACATAGCTTTCAGTTAGTATCTAATCATGTCATTAGGCCTATCTCATGCACTGTATTGTGCGGCAGATATGATACTAGTGCTCACAAAGATTTTTGGTCCTCCTCTACTCAAGCACATTCCCCCTCAAAGTTAGATATACACATGTGGTTTGCTTTGGCCAATCATCAGAAATGTCACTTCTGGGAAGAAACACTGAACATCTGATGCATAATTCTCCATGCTCTTTCTTCCCAGATTCTAGAAATCATAGAAGCATCTTTTGATAAGACAGCACAAGATTAAAGCAATCTGGCATACTGTGCTGCCATATGGAAGACAGGTCCCCTTGGGGACTTACCTGGACCTGAAGCACTTTGAATGAGTGAAGAATATACCTTTGATAACTGATAAAATTTTGGTGGTGTTGCTTCAGCATAATCTAGCTTATTCTGACTGATAAATAAATTGGATACAGATAAACAAAGAAGGAAATTCTACTCATTTGCAACAACATGGATGAACTTATGCTAGTTGAAATACGCCAGACATTGAATGACAAATATTGCATGATATCACTTATATGTGGAATCTAATATAGCCAAACTCATAGAATCAAAGAGGGAAATATTGGTTGTCAGGGGCTGGGTGGCAGATGAAAAAGGGAGATGCTGGTCAAGGGGTACAAACTTTATGAGTAAATTGTGGAGATCTAATGTACAACATGATGATTATAGTTAATAATACTGTATTGTATACTTGAAATTTCCTAAGAGGGTATAACTTAAGTGCTCTCACCACCAAAAAAAGAAAAAGAAAAGAAAGCAAAGGAAGAAAATGGCAAGTATGTGGAGGTGATGGAAATGTTAATTAACTTGATTGTTGTGATCATTTCACAATGTATACATCTATCAAAACCTTCCATTGTACAACTTAAATATATATGGTTTGTTAATTACATTTCAACAAATCTGTAGAAAAAAAATGTATACATATGAGTAGGGTGTTGCAAAAGCATTAACCCTCTGGAATTGGCTTAATGGTTGTGTTAAAGAACAAAAATTCAACTGAGTTAATTTGAAGATCTAGTTGGTTTTATTCAGCAATTCATGAATCGGGCAGCAACCCTCTAGCAAGTAGAGGGGATTGGCTCCTAAGGGTCTTACAAAATGTAAGGTTCTTTTTTAGTTAGGAGGTTGGGGCAATAACTTAATAGCAAAGAAAAGAAAGGATTGTTTCAAGCCAGGCCATCTTCTTTTTGGGGGGAAGGTATCAGCAGAATTTTTATCATGCAGATAACCTCACCACTGCCAATCAGGAAAATTCAAATTGTCTATTAAAACATCACATTCTTAGGATAAGTGGAAACTGTATTTAAGTCTTGGTTTGCTGTCAAAGGAGGCAAACAACTCCATTTGGGTCTTGTTTCTTTTTTTAAGAGTTGGAAGGGGTACAACTAGGAAACTGCATAGACTGTGATCTAGAATTTGAGAGTACTACTCTTATCCCGTGGTAACCAGCAAAGCAGATCATGTACCTGGTTCACTTGCACCTCTAAAAAAGGATGTTGGAAAATTGGAGGGGTTACAAGAAAGAGTTGAGATCAGGAAAACTGGCTAATTTGTAAGCTAATATGAAAAGGAATAGAGAGTTCAGAGATTCATATCTTTTTACAGTTGAATAAATAAAAGACAACTACTCAATTTTAAATCACTCAATTAAAAAAAAGATAAGATTGAGAGTTTTTTTTTTTAAGATTTATGCACTTTATTGTGTGTCGTTATAGCCCACTACAAATCAAAACAAAACAAAACGGTAATAGTCCCTATCTCCACAGTATTTGAAAAGAGGGGTGGCAAGGAAACGTGTTTGGGGTGAGGGTTTGCTGGGATGTCAGGGAGCCAAGAACTCACTCAGTGCACAGAGTTGCCCCTTATTGAACCCAGAAAAGTGCCAGGAAAATCAAGCATGGAGGGGGTGGCATCAGGGACCTAAAGGACAGATGGAGCTGGGGAGGGGCTGAGGGAAGTGAGAAGGTTGGATTCCTGAGAATAAAATGGAATCCAGTTCAATGACAACAAATTTGGTTTGGGCCAAAGAAAACAAAACTACCTTTTAATGTTTGTTATGAAGCAGCCCATAAAGAACACCATCAAATACTCCAAACCAGAGAACACCCTCAGGAACACCTTGACGTAATTCTGCAAGTATGAATTAGTTGCCTTCTATGTGTCCTAGTCTGTGCTAGGCACAAGGCCAGGAATATGTGACTCCAGGAAGATTCTGGGAAGTAAATGTGGGAGGAAGGGAAGAGATTGGCGGCTAGAGACACAAGGAAAACTGCATTCATTTAGGGAAAATCCCTAGCCTTGAGCCGGGGCTGAGGCTTAGAGAGCAGAGGATTGTGTGTGTGTTTGCAGGGGTGAGTAGGGGTCCTGGGGCTGCTGAGATGTTCTGGGGAGAGGGCAGTCCATACTGGCTTCTCAGATTCAGTAGTGACAGCTCTGGCTAGAAGAGAGGGATTCCTCTTCCCCATCCTGGCCGGGACCTGAGTTTGGCATAGCAGGAAAGAAAGAATAAGGCAACATCTATTCCCAGGGCTTTATCAAAATTCCACTCCAGTCAATGTTGAATCTGCCTTCGCCATGAAAGGAAGTTCAGGCCATGCTCCCCAAAATTCAGATGCAAAACCTAAGCTACGTTTGCAGGTATGAGGGATGGGGAGGTTGTCGAGGACCAGAAACTTAAATTTTTAGCAAGCTCTCAAATGATTCTGTTGCAAGGGGGTGGGAGGTGTGTGTGTGGAGGGGTGTTTCTTAAACTACAGTTGGAGATACATAAATATTGAAGATAATGCAGTTGGTATAGTTCCCTAAGGGGAATGATATTGAGAGAACTTTTAAAGAATAACTATTCAGTAGATGATTTCTCCCAAGTAAATTACCTCAGGGAAAATCAGTTATGAGTATGGGTACCCAGTAAATCTCTTCAGCTGAAGGAAATGACTCAAAATAAGAGCCAAAGTGAAGTAAGGCAGAGACATGGGACAATCACCATCATGATTAACTTTACCTGCCTATGATAAAAATGTCAAGATATAAACAGTATAGTAAGAACAGGAGGGACTCTATTTTAAGGCTAAGATTCCACTTTAAAAACCAGAGAGTTAGGAGGTAATATTCCTAACATAGTCTTTGGTAATCAGCCAACAACCTATCTTAAGGCAGGGCAAACAGTCTTGAGTGATATGTTCTCAGGGCTTGAGAGTAACCACTATCTTGGAGAGGAACTGGATCAATAAATTCCTCATGTTAAGCTTATCTTACAGAATTATCTAAAGGACTAACTACAGATAGTGACATAATGTTTCCCACTGGAGAGAGGCATCATGAGACCACATGTCAAGCCTCTGCCCCCCACCTCTGCCTTTTGCCCCATTCTTGAAAGCCTTAACAGACAGAGTCCTAAGCCCTTAAATGAACCTTCTCTCTGAGGTTGCCCTTGCTCCTCTTTCTTCAAGTGTGTACTTTTTGCCTTAAACAAATATTTCTCACTATTCAACTTACTGTGTTTTGTCTCTGCGCTCCTTCAGTGGTAAGTGCCCTTGTTACTTTGTTATTTTATTCTATTTTCTAGACTTAAGCACAACTCTTCACTCTGTCTCTGTCCTACTCCAGCTAAGTAAAGAGGGGCTGCTGAGAACTCTGATTTGGGCTTGCACATTCCCATCATCTAGGGGACTTGGACAGGATTGCAGCTGTAAGATCATGTTCTTTTATAGCCTGCCCCCAAATCTCCTTTCTCTGCTTTGGGAAGTTCTTAGAACATAATCTCACTCCATCCAGTGCTCTGTGGCTCCCCAAATTCTGGAGTGGTAGGGGCTTATTTCCCATGCCATGAACATTCAAGCAGACACTGGATGCCAGGTGACCCTGGCTTTAGGAGTTGGAAAGGGATCTACCGTATGCCCAGGAGGAGTTCAGTGGGTTTCCCTTTCCTCCCTTTGTCCTTCCTTGCTCTCTGCTGCCTGCAAGGCATCTGCCAGTCCCTGATGCTCTTGCTCCTTCCTTACCTACACTCGTCCAACCTGCTCAAGAATTCTTTCTCCTTCAGAGTCAAGAACCCTCCCCAATTTAGGTTGAGGTTTCATCAGAGAGAAACCTCTCCAGATGCAGCTGCAGGACAACAAAAGGGTATTTTTTTTTCCACTAAAGCCCTAGGCTCAATGCACGAGCCTTTAGGTCAAGACAGAGAGGTAAGGGGAAGAAAGCAAAGAAATATATCATTTTTGTGAATTTTATCTTGAAAATAACTGTTGTTTCTTACAACATGTTGACTGCAATCAAATCATTAAAGATCTACTATGTTTTCAAGAGATTTTTACTGCCAAGAAAACCATAGCTCTGGAATAAAAATGTCTGTGTAAGACTTAAAACAATCCTTGTACTTGTTTTCTTTCTAAAGTTCAGAAGTAAGCTGAAAAACCTGCTAGCCCCAAGTTATGCATATTTCTCAATATCCATTTACTTGGATTCAAAGTGAATAATAGAAAAGGAAGAACATCCCAGATGGCAGAGCCAAGATCTCTGGCTCTGAGGAGCTTCTTTCCAGTTTTAAATCATCACTTAATTCAAAGATTTGCCATCACCAGGGAATGGCTGCCCATTGGAATTTCAGAATAGCTAAAACCATTCATTGTTTTTTGCCTCTCATTCTTCCCCTTTCTGATGGGGATGCTAATTAAAATTATCTTGGCCTTGTCCCACCAGAGTATGGTGAATATGTCAGGAGCAGATAACTTGTCTTTTTAATTTTAGGAATCATCCTGGGCTTTGATGTAGGCAATTATTTACAGATCCTAGGCTTTATGTTCACTTCCCTTAAGGAATCCAACTTTTTCGTTTGCCTTCCTCAAAGGAGGAGGGAGTACGTTGTTTGCAAGAGGGAGAGTGAGCCAAATATTGAGCAGAAGTGTGAACTGTGGCAGACAGTCATGCTGCTTGACAAGTCAGCTCTCATTTCCTTTTACGCATATATCCCCTTCAAATAAGATGAGACCTTGCTTTAGATAATCTTGGCCTATCTTGACAGAAACATTTCTCCAATGTGTGGTACTGTGCCTGACATATATAGATTCTTAATAAATATTTGTTGGCTGAAAGAATGAAATAATAAGTTTGGCACTTGACCTTTTTCAGTTGTGTATATTTGGAACACAGAAATCAGAGGATGCCCTAATACCTTCTAGCTCAATCTATATCTAGGTCATGGTTTGATTCTTGGAAAGTTTCCAGTTTAACAATTTTGGTTGTCAACCTTAGTATTTTGAAGGTCTTGTGAATTAATATTAGTTGTGAAACCATTCATTTATTCCTTTCTTCAACATTTATTGGGAATCTATTATATGCCAGAGAGGCATTGTTCAAGAAGCATGGGGATACAGAAGTAACAAGACAAACTCCCTGCTTTCAAAGAGTTTATATTCTAGAGGTAGGTGGGAACAACAATAAAAAATGAACATATACTTAATTACAAATTATGCTGAATCTTATGGAGAGATAGCTACTGGAATGGAATAACAGAAAGGACCTAATTTAGATTGAATGTCAGTAGGGAGTTTTTAGGAAAGGCCTCTTTGGGGAAGTAACTCTTTGGTGAGACCTGAAGGATGACTAAGGCATACTAAGAAAAAGAATGTTGAGAAAAATATTCCTGGAAGAAAGAACTGCAATTTTTTACTAGAGAATTTAGATTACTCCTAAAATAATATTGACTTTCATTCTGATAGACCTTCTTGAGCAAGAAAAAAATGGGTGAAATTATATTTAGGTCACCACAAAATATGCATAAATAACTGGATATTGTGCCAACAGTGTGCTTCAAGTGTAAATGTCATGTTGAGAAGCACTGGGCTAAATAAACTGATTTTAGAGTTTTGTGGTCTTTTTCGTATTGTTTTGTTGTATTGCAGAGCTACAATAGTTTTTTTTTTTAATATTTAAAACATTCTTAGCTTTGGGCTTTTAATTTTGCTGCTTTTATTCTCAGTATTTTTAGACTTATTTTTGCTTTAATATTTTAACTTTTGTGGTTCAAGATAACCATCATTTAAAAAGTAGTTACTGTTGCTTTAAGTTCTTAATGCTTTAGAGCTCTAGTATTTTAAATTTCTGTCAATTCTTTGAAGGTTTTATTAATTGTTATATTTAGACCTTGGAATGTTTTCAGATTGATTTTACTGCATAAACTGATATTCTTTCCTGATTATATTATAAACCTCTGATAATATTAATTTGAATAATTTCATAGCACTTTACAACTTTAAGCATTTTAAAACAAAAGGTTTAGATCTTTTTAAACTACATGTTACCATTAACCACAACTGAATATAGATACTGTTAAGATTTCAGGAGAAAAACAAACAAACATCTATCAAAACAATCATTATCATCTAACCACAAATAACCCAAATGTAATAAATGGATTAGTTCTATCATTCTTCACAAAATAATAATTTACTGCATTATTTTAACATAAATTGGATGGCTTAAATGTAAAACTTAATTCCCAGAACAAGAAAACAATAACACACAAGACTCCCTTTCAACTAGCAAGTCATACCCATCATGCTCACATATTTATTTCTAAATATTGAGGAAATTTTGACAAAACTCATCTGGCAGCTAAAACTTTTCAAACAAAATGAAATGCTAATTTTAATTAACAATAGATAATTTCCTCTCAACAGTGCAGAGTATGCTTTTATCTGACTAAAATTGATAGAAACAAGATGACTCATATTAAGAGATCAGTGGTACTAAAAGTTCAGGTACTTCTTTTGTCTCTCAACATCCAAACCCAAGACCCCAGTAAAATATTGTAAGGAATTTTAAAGTCAGAAAACTTATTTTTCCTGAGTGTGCAAATTAAATGCATTTACAGTGTCAGGCTACCTGTATCTGTCATTCTATAATAAAAAGATACAGCAAAAATCCTGTTAGAGTAATAAGCCTAGCATGTATTTGGAAACTCAAGTGATACTCTCAGATGTTCATAAAAAAAAAACACAAGCAATCCTTATTGAGTGCCTATGTGAAACTTTAAAAATACACACCAGTTTTTAACACTCCTCCCACTGGGACAGATTCTCCTTCCCTTGAATACTGAGTTGGCCTGACTAAGAGAACTTGGCAGAAGTGAAATTCTGGGAATCCTGAGGTTAGGTCATAAGATATCTTGCAGATTCCACCACGATCTCTGGGAATATTTACTCTTGAAGCCCTGAGCCACCATGTAAGAAATTTGCTTCTCTGTGGGAACTTTGCTGGAGAGATCATGTGAAGAAACCGTGGTACTATAGGAGAGACAGTTGTAGAAGAATTTAGTTTTCTAGACATCACTGCCAAGGCATCAGGCGAGTGAATAACTCTGTCTTGGATCTGCTAGGCCTTCCCAGCCATCAGCTGAATGCCACTGACTTACTCTAGTTGACACCTTGTGGAGACGAATCACTGAGCCATCATTGCTGCATTTCCTAACACACAAAAGCATGAGCTACAACAAAAGGCTATTCTTTTAGCCACCAAGTTTTGGGATAGTTTTTGTCAGAAACTGCAGAACCTGATTTACAGTATTTGCAAGCTAAATAGCTGACAGAAGACATGGAGTAGAGACAAAGGACTTTATTACTTGCAGCAAAAAGAGTCATGAGAACTTCATGTTGATTTGTATAGTATCCCCATGCTACCCATGTTCAACTGGAGCAACCCAAAGGACCCATGATGGATGCCTATACATACAGGGGGTTGTGTTATAGGAAAGTAACATTAAGCTTAGAAGACTCAATACTTTTGGAGAAAGCAAAAACAAATTTACTCTTTGTTTGGAAGAGATATTACCTCATCCTTCAGGGTTTTTCTCTGCAAAAACAATCTTGAGAAATGGTCCAAGTAAAAAGTGATAAAGACCTTGCATTTTTGGTATACCCAGTGAAAATATGCAGAGATGCTCAGAGGCTGTGGTAGATTGCTTCTCCCAACAGTGTTATACAGTAACACAGTTAATTTCCACTTGGACATTTATCACTATATAACAAGAGCATAGCCTGGTCCCTGGGCTATGAATGAAGTAAAAATTAGTTAATTTTGTGGAATCTCATAGGGAAAAGGAATATTTTATGACAGGGATTTGCATTTCTTTGCAAAATTTCTGGTTTCAAGTTTAAAAACAAAACAAAACACATTTTACTTTTAGAGTGGTCTTCATTTTCAAGTCTTCTTTTCTCCTGTTAATACTTAATTCTAAATCAGGGAATCCTAAAATCATGTTTTAGTTTCATTTAATGGAGTATATGAATGCCCTGAAATTGCATAAAGAATGTTATGTATGTCCATTTTTACATTTCTTTCTCTGGGGAGATAATACATAGCTCTTGTCTGATTTTCAATTAAGTATGTAAGGGGTAAATTGTAGAATTTCCAGAATCTCCCACCTGGCTTTAGGCCATTTACATATCAATAGGTGTTTACAACTGCAGCCTCCCACAGCCTCCAGGGCAAGGGGTAGAGAGATAGCCATTCTCTCTTCCCCTGGTACATAATTGGTCTGCTGTCTGCCAGTCACCAAAGACCCATTAATAGAGTTCCTCCCAGAAGGGGTGGATAGGAAGTAGAGAGCATGCTGAGCTGGCAAAGCATGAGTAGTGGCTGGAGGAAATGGATGGGGCTGGGCCTAGCTAGCAAATTTCAGCAAGCTGTGAGTAATTATAAACCCTTCTCCCAAACTATTCTTTCCCTTCACTTATTTCAGTTTCATTAGTTTCACAGGGGACTTGTACCAGCCAGGAACACCTTTCCCCCCAGAGCTACAATATGTCATTTAAGCAAAGTTAAGAACAGTAAGATATGGAGGGATTCACTATTTTTATATAAAAAATCTGGAGATTTGTCTTTAAAGCTATAAAAGAGATTTGCTCACCATCATTGGCAAACTAAACTCTAGCTACCAACCATTCCCAAATGATTTGGTACTGTACTGTATGGGAAAGCATCTTGTGTGCCTCTAGAAAATCACTTTCCCATGGTTCAGTGTGTGTTATGTGCAAATTTTATTGGCAGAATTGGAGAAGGTATCTTAAGACTGTAAGACATCGAACCTGAACAAATGATAATCTTTTTTCTGATGAGAATTATTCAGCATAAGCATACAGATTACCTGGTTTTAGATTTCTCAAATTATTGTTCCTCTAGTAACTATAGAGTCTCCATGGAATTGGATAAAATAGGCCTCTGGAACATAAACGTTATTCACAAGAAGAAAAAGATCTCAGAGTATATCTTGTCCATTCTGACGTTATACCTAAATTAATAGCATTGAAATTAGCAACATGACTAAAATCTCAGGTGTCAGTATTAATCCCACTTTATCTCCCCCCCATATAACTAGTCTATTTGTATAGCATAAACTTGATGTCAACATTTATAGGTCTCATTGTCTCCTTAGTATATGCAAGAGCATATTATATATTTAAAAGTCATTATATTTTGATATACTAATTCCACCTAGATTAAAATTAATTAATTAAAAAATCTAATTAATTGAGAGATTTAGAGGTTATTTTGGGGGCAGAGTCATTTCTTGGTAGTCTAAGGCTTCTGTTAAACTGAACACATATTTCACTTTTAAAATCCTTATAGGTACAACAGAAATTCAAAGTAACTCAATTCATTAAATTAAAATATAGTACTAGTTAATAACTCCAAACAATTATTTCTTTAAGATACAATTGATTTGAATCACAAGAGCATTACACCCTCATCCTCCCAAATGAACTATCTGCCAACCTATCCTAAACACATCTACATATGCAAATATAAGAAACTTGCTATTTATAAATTTGATTTTATCATAATGTAAACAAGCTGAATGCCAAATCTTGAACTTTGGTGAAAGTACTAGTAATAACTTGTAGAGATACATTTTCTCTGTAAGACAACACACCATTCCAATTTACATTTACTGGGTATCATATCTTGTCTTTTCAAAAGGATTTTTTTAATTTATTTTAATTTTGCTATTATTAATGTACAATTACATGAGCAATATTATGATTACTAGACTCCCCCTATTATCAAGTCCCCATCACATACCCCATTACAGCCACTGTCCATCAGCATAATAAGATGCTATAGAATCACTACTTGTCTTCTCTCTGTTATACTGCCTTCCCCATATACACACCCCCTGCTACATTATGTGTGCTAATCGTAATGCCCCTTTTTCCCCCTTATCACTCCCTTCCCACCCGTCTTCCCGAGTCCCTTTCCCTTTGGTAGCTGTTAGTCCATTCTTGGGTTCTGTGAGTCTGCTGCTGTTTTGTTCCTTCAGTTTTTTTTCTTTGTTCTTATACTCCACAGATGAGTGAAATAATTTGATACTTGTCTTTATCCACCTAGGTTATTTCACTGATCATAATACCCTCTAGCTCCATCCATGTTGTTGAAAATGGTAGGATTTGTTTTCTTCTTATGGGTGAATAATATTCCATTGAGTATATGTACCACATCTTTATCCATTCATCTACTGATGGACACTTGGGTTGCTTCCATTTCTTGGCTATTGTAAATAGAACTGCAATAAACATAGGGGTGCATATGTCCTTTTCAAAATGGGCTGCTGCATTCTTAGGGTAAATTCCAAGGAGTGGAATTCCTGGGTCAAATGGTATTTCTATTATGAGTTTTTTGCGGAACCTCCATACTGCTTTCCACAATGGTTGAACTAATTTGCATTCCCACCAACAGTGTAGGAGGGTTCCCCTTTCTCCACATCCTTGCCAACATCTGTTGTTGTTTGTGTTTTGGATATTGGCCATACTTACTGGTGTGAGGTGATATCTCGTTGTGGTTTTAATTTGCATTTCTCTGATGATTAGCAATGTGGAGCATCTTTTCACGTGCCTGTTGGCCATCTGAATTTCTTCTTTGGACACTGTATCTTCATATCCTCTGCCCATTTTTTAATTGGCTTATTTGCTTTTTGTTTGTTGAGGTGCGTGAGCTCTCTATATAATTTGGGTGTCAACCCCTTATTAGACATGTCATTTATGAATATATTCTCCCATACTGTAGGATGTCTTTTTGTTCTATTGATGGTGTCCTTTGCTGCAACTCCTGCTTTTTTCTAACTATTAGTTGCATGAAGTATGTTTTTCCATCCCTTTACTTTCAGTCTGTGTATGTCTTTGGGTTTAAAGTGAGTCTCTTGTAGAGAGCATATAGATGGGTCTTGTTTTTTTATCCATTCAGTGACTCTACGTCTTTTGATTGGAGCATTCAGACCGTTTACATTTAGGGTGATTATTGATACGTATGTACTTATTGCCATTGCAGGCTTTAGATCTGTGCCAACGAAAAGTTCAAGGGTAACTACTTTACTATCTAATAGTCTAATTTAACTCACTTCAAATGCTATTACAAACACAACCTAAAGATTCTTTTTTTTTTCCTCCTTTTTCTTCTTCCTCCATTCTTTGTATGTTATGAATCATATTCTGTACCTTTTGTCTATCCCTTGGGTGACATATATTTTGTCTTAGGAATACTTCCATCTATAGGAGTCCCTCCAAAATGCACTGTCAAGGTGGTTTGTGGGAGGTAAATTCTCTCTGCTTTTGCTTATCTGAAAATTGTTTAATCCTTCCTTCAAATTTAAATGATAACTTTGTCAGGTAGAGTATTTTTGGTTCAAGGCCCTTCTGCTTCATTGCTTTGAATGTATCATGCCACTCCCTTCTGGCCTGTAAGGTTTCTGTTGAGAAATCTGATGATAGCCTGATGGGTTTTCCTTTGTATGTGGTCTTTTTTCTCTCTCTAGTTGTTTTTAAATGTCTGTCTTTATCCTTGTTCTTTGCCATTTTAATTACTATATGTCTTGATGTTGTCCTCCTTGGGTCCCTTGTGTTGGGAGATCTGTGCATCTCGATGGCTTGAGAGACTATCTCCTTCCCCAGATCGGGAAGTTTTCAGCAATTACCTCCTTAATAACACTTTCTATCCCTTTTTATCTCTCTTCTTCTTCTGGTACCCCTATTATGTGAATATTGTTGTTTTTGGATTGGTCACACAGTTCTCTCAATATTCTTTCATTCTTAGAGATCCTTTTTTCTTTTTGTGCCTCAGCTTCCTTGTAGTCCTCTTCTCTAATTTCTATTCCATTTACCATGTCTTCTACTACATCCAATCTTCTTTTACATCCCTCCATTTTATGTTTCATTTCATATATGGAATTTCTTAATGATTGAATCTCTGTCTTATATTTGTTCCTGAGTTCTTGAATATTTTTCTGTACCTCCATAAGCATGTTTATGATTTTATTTTTGAACTCTCCTTCAGGAAAATTGGTGAGTTCCGTTTCATTTGGCTCTTTTTGTGGGGTTTGTGGGGTTTTGGTCTGAACCATATTCTTTTGACATTGTATATTTCTGTGTGGTGCCCTCTATTGCCCAGAAGCTCCAGTCTCTGGGGGTGCTCAGCACATAGAGTGAGATTGGGGGTCCTAGGGAAGTAGAGCTGGTTCCTGTGGGGGAGGTATGATCTGTTCCCTGATTCCATCTGCCCTCTGCCCTGCTTGTCCCCCATATCAGAGCCAGTGGGCCCAGTACACAGGTGTAAGCCTCTGTGCTTGGCGTCTCTAGCTGTTGTAGGCAGGGCCTCCCTCTGACTGGCCTGATGCCTGTGCAGTGACTGCCGGTTTGCGAGCTGGTGCCATCAGGCCAGGAGGAGGGCCTGGCAGGCTGCATGTCATGGGGGGGACCTCAGAGCTGAGTAGCCAGCCAGGGGGATGGAGCACCTGAAGCTCCCAAGTTCCCAATCTGCTGGGATGAGTGTGCCCAGACTACCTAGTCCTCCTATCCCTTCTCCCGTGCAGCAGGCTCTGTGCAAACCCTGCACCTCTGCAGCCCTCTCACTGCTAGGAAGTCTCTCAGACCACCTGCCTTTCCCTTGTCCCAGGATGGCTGGGTGTGGATCCAGTCCTCCACAAATGGCCAGAATCTGTCTCTCAAGCACTCTGCCTGTCCCAGCTCCCCATCCTCCAGAGCACCACACAACGTAGGTTTCTGCTCACAAAGCAGATCTCCAGGACTAGGTGTTTAGCAGTCCCAGGCTTCCACCCCTTCCCCCACTCTGTTTCTCTTCCTCCTGCCGGTGAGCTGGGGTGGGTAAAGGGCTTGTGTCCTGCTGGATCAAGGCTTTCATACGTTACCCTGTTTTGTGAGGTCTGCTCTGTTCGTGAGGTCTGTATGCAGTCTGGTGCAGCCTTCTTTCCTGTTGCTGTTTTAGGGTTAGTTGTATTAACTATATTTTCACACTATCTGTGGTTTTGGGAGGAGTTCTCTGTCTCACCTCTCATGCCGCCATCTTGAATCTGCCCTCCAAAAGAATTCTTTATAGATATAAAATATTTTCTCAATTATTTTTATTCTTCTGTTTACCTTTCAAAAAGTAGCATGACTTTTTGAAAACGAACTACTGCATAACTTTCACTTCATTAAATATTCAATTTGGCTATATACTACTTATATACTTATTTAGATATTTAGCATTTAGTTAGCTAACTCAAATAATTACAGTGATTATTCCAGAAATTAAATGCTACAAAGGTTATCAGGCCCAATTGCTTGAGACTTTGAAAATTTCTTTTCTATTTTGGAATGTCTACACGTGGTACTAAGTAATAAGCATGGAGATGATTTTAGGTGTATGTGAAAATTTCACCTCCATCAATATTAACTAAATCTGCTGTAATGCCTTTCACATATCGCACACATAAATTATCTCATATATTTTAAAGAAAAGAGCCATTTTCTGTGATTTAATGAAAATAGCTTAAACTCTCTGAGCTTCAGTTGCCCCATCTGGCAAATGGAGATAATGATATATAATTCACAGTGTCAAGAGTTTAATGAGTTTTTGGTTAAACTAACTATAACTTCTTGAATTTTCATTATATTCCAGATACGTGTATGAGTTGTAATCCAAGCAAGGTACAACAGTCCAGCTGAATGAAAAAGACAGAGATCAGAGTTTAGAGTAACTGACAAGTCTAGAACCATTGTAACAGGTTTCTAGAGACAGAAGGCTGTGCAGAGGGGCCTGTGAGTCTATGTGAACATTCCCATCAAGTCCTTGGCTGAGAGCTGGGCTGCAAGTACATGGGATATGACTACACAGACTTTCCAGAATGTGGTTGCTGTGATATTGCAAGCAGAGCAGTGGTACAAGAAATCCATCAGTGTTGGAGGATTTTGAGGTTCTGACATGCCAGATAGACACGATCTGCTTAACACTATGTTGATAACCCTAGCATCCAGCTGAGACATCCAGAAAAACTGCTTTAGGAGGAAGAACCATGTCCTTAAGCAGGGATTGGCAAAGTTTTTCTGTGAAGGGCAGGATAATAAATATTTTAGGTTTTGTGGGTTATACAATTTCTCTCACTCTTATTTCTCATCTTCTTTCTCCTTCTCTTCATCTTTTTCCTCTGTCTTTACAAGAACCCTCTGAAAATATATTCTTAGCTTGGTGGTATAGGAAACCAGACCCATGAAATCTGAGATAAGGCATTCTTTTCTGTTTTGCCTAACTTGGAACTCACTCAGGGCAGAAAAGTGGCAAATATTGCTTGAAAATATTTTAAGAAGAATGAAAATCTGGCAGGTACATAGAACAAAAGATTATGGCTGAGACATATAATAGACTATTTACAGCTTGGGAAATGTTTGGATGGGGTAAGCATTCCTTTGGGAAATTAGGGTACTCAGAAGTATGAGATATACTAGGGAATTATGAAAGCTATATGCATGCCTAGAACAGGATGCATGTTCTGAAAAGACATGAGAAAATTCTATTCTTTTACCTCTGGCTCATCTCCAGGCTTAGTGCAAGCAGGAAATGAAGGCTAAGACAGAGTTGTAAACAGCCCCAGAACAAAGTCACTTTGCAAAGACTAAGAGACATGGCTTTGTTTGTGTGTGTGTGTGTGTGTGTTGGTTTTTAATCCTGGTGTTCAAGGAAATTTTTGGCAAAACACTTGAACACAAGACAAAAGAACAGAGACTTTAATTATGACACATGACAAGGAACAGAGTCTTTCCAAAAAGAATTTGGAAAACTCACTAACAAAATAGATGATTGCAACCTTTAGCAATGAAGAACAGCAAAATTTTGGGAAGAGGGAAAATCTGATTTCTAGAGTCATCACATTATAATATCCAAATGCCCAGTTTTCAACCAAAGCATACAAAGAATAGGAAAGTATGGATCATTCGAAAAAGTAGTAAATTGACAGAAATCATCTCTGAGCACAGAAATCAGACTTGCTAGAAAAGGACTTTAAATTTACTGTCTTATTAAAACCTAATGAGACAATGGGAAAATAATTTTTAAAAATCCAGGAAAATGATTTATAAACAAGGTGAGAATATCAATAATGAGTTGGAAATTATAAGGAAAAACCAATACAAATTCTTCAGCTGAAAAGTAAAACAACTGAAATGAAAATTAAATTAACTATCCAAACATTTCCCAAATATGATGAATCTACTCACCCAAGATAATCAGCAAACCCCAAGTTGGATAAACTTAAAGAGATCCACACTAGGACACATTCTCATCAATGTGTTGACATTCAAAGTCAAAGAGAGGATCTCAAATGCAGCAAGACAGAAGCAACTTGTCACATACAAGGGATTCTCAAGGAGATTATCACTTGAGTTCTTGTCAGAAACCACTGAGGGCAGAAGAGAGTGGTGAGAAAACTGCAACTTGATTCCATATTCAGCAAAACTATCCTTCAACAAAGAAAGATCAATTAAGATATTCCCAGAGAAACAAAAGCTGAGGGAGTTTTTTACCAATACATACCCTATAAACAATGATAAAGTCTTTCGTGTTGAAATGTCAGGACATTAAACAGTAAATCAAAGCTGTCTGATGAAATAAAGATCTCTGGTAAAAGTAACTACATAGGTAAATATAACAGCCGGTATTATTGTATTTTTTATTTGTAACTATACTTCTTAGTTCCAACATTATTTAAAAGACAAATGCATAAAAATAAATATAAATCTATGTTATTTGCCATGCAGTATTTAAAGAAGCAACTTGCAACAGCAAAAACATAAAGAGTAGGGAGGGAGTTATATAGGACTAGAGTTCTTGTATTTTATTGAAGCTAATTTGACATCAATTCAAACTAGATTGTTATAAATCTATGTTAATTGTAATTCCCATGGTGTCCACTAAGAAAATATCTAACAAAACACAAAAAAGGGAAAGGAATCAAAACATGTCACTACAAAATAACAAGTAAGCACAAAAGAAGGCAGTAAATGGAATAATTGAGGGGGGAATAGTATAAAATATTTTGAAAATAAATAGAGAAAAAGGAAGTAATAAGTCCTTCCTTATCAATAATTATTTTGAATATTAGCAGATTAAACTCTTCAGTCAAAACTCAGTTATGACTAGAATAGTTAAAAATACATGATCCAATTGTATGCTGTCTACAAGAGACTCTTTAGATCCAAAGCCACAAATGGGTTGAAAGTGAAGAATGGAAAAAAGATATTCCAAGCAAATTGCAACCAAAATAGAGATGGAGAGTTTATACTAATATCAGAAAAAATTGACTTTAAGTCAAATATTGTTACAAGAGACAAAGGAAAACATTATATATTGAGAAAAGGGTAAACTCAAGAAGAAGATACAACAATTATGAACAAATATGCATAAAAAAGAGCCACAAAATATATAAAGCAATCATTGCCAATTCTGAAAGGAGAAATAGACAGTTTTAAAGTAATAGTTACAGACTTCAGTACTTTCAATAATGGATAGATTATCTAGTCAGAATAACAACAAGGATACAGAGGACAGGAACAAAACTTTAAACCAACAAGACATACCAGACAGATATAGAACACGCCACCCAAAGGTAGAACACACATTCTCTTCAAGTGCAAATAAAAAATTCTCCAGGATAGACCATATATTAGGCCTCAAAACAAGTCTCAATATACTTTAAAGTACTGAAATCATGTAAAATGTCTTCTTGACCCCAGTGGAATGAAGGAAGAAACCAATAACAGAAAAAAAAGTGGAATTTTGCTAAAATGTGGAAATTAAACAACTCAAACAACCAATGGGTCAATGAAAAAAATCCCAAAGGGAATTAAAATGTACTTAGAGATGATTGAAGATGAAATCACAACATACCAAAACTTATGGGGTACAGTGAAGGCATTGCTCAGAGGAACATTTATAGCAATCAATGGCTACATTAGAAAAGCATAAAGATTTTAAATCAATAACCTACTTTGTATTTTATGGGACTAGAAAAAGATGAGCTAAAATTGATATTAATATCAATAATGCCAAACGGATGTAAAATACAATGTAATCCCTATTAGATTTCAAACAAACCTTTTTAAAGCAATAGAAATGTTGATCCTATAATTCATATGGAATTGCAAGGGGGTTGGAATAGTCAAAATCTTGAAAAAGAGAAACAAAGTTGGAGGACTCACACATTTCAATTTTATAGCTTATTATAAAGCTACACTAATCAAAACAGTGTATTCTGGCATAAGGATAGGCACATAGACCAATAGAATAGAATTGAGCATCAAGAAATAATCTCATTCATCTATGGATAACTGATTTTAGACAAGAGCTAACAAAAGTAAATGAGGAAAGAATCCATCTCCAACAAATGCTGTGGGGACAACAAAATATCCACAGGTAAAAGAACAAAGTTGGACCATTATCTTATATACAAACATTTACTCAAAATGGAAAAATTACTTAAGTATAAGAGCCCAAACTGAAAAAGTCTTATAAAAAAACTTATGGGTAAATCATCATAACCTTGAGTTTAGCAATGGATTCCTATATATGACACTAAAAGCATGAGCAAAAAAAAATAGCTATGTTGGACTTCACCAATAGTAAAACCTTTTTGCATCAAAAGACATTATCAAGAAAATGAAAGATAATCCACACAGTGGGAAAAATACCTTTAACTGTGTATGTGATAAGGAACTAGTATCCAGAATATATAAAGAACACTTAGAACTTAACATCAAAAAGAAAAGTGACTGAGTTAATAAGTGGGCAAAGGACTTAAATAGACATTTTTCCAAAGAAAATATACAAATTACTAACAACCACATGAAAAAATGTTCAATATCATTAGTCATTAGGGAGATTAAAATCAAAACTATTGCCACTTTACACCTATTAGAATGACTATAATAATTACAATAAAAAGGATGATAACAAGTGTTGGAGACAATGTGGAGAAATTGCTGTCCTCAGAAATTTCTGGTAAGAATGCAAAGTGGTTTATCTGGTTTTGTGGTTCCCCAAAAAGTTAAACATAAAATTACCATATGACCTTGAAATTCCATTCCTAGGCATATACCCAAAAGAATTGAAAACAGCTGTTCAATCAAATATAGGTACATGCACATGCATGTTTGTAGTAGCTTTATTTACAGTAGCCGAATACTGAAACAGCTCAGATGACAATCAAGAGATGAATGGATAAAAAACATTGTGGTATATACATACTATGGAATACTATTCAGCCATAAAAATGAATGAAGTACTGATACATGATACAACATGGATGAACCTCTAAACCATTATGCTAAGAGTAAGAAGCCAGACACAGTATATTATATACTGTATGATTCCATTTATATAAATATCCAGAATAGATAAATCTTTAAAGAACACAGATTTGTGGTTGCCAGGGACTGTGGGAAGGAGGAATAGCGAGAAAGTGTTAAGTGGCAAAGGAGATTTTACTTTGAAGAGATGGAAATATTTTGCATTTAGAGGTAGTAGTTGCATGACTAAATGCCACTAAATTGTTCACTTTAAAATGGTTTTATGTTACATGAATTTTACCTCAATAGATTATTTAAAAAACAAGTTCCAAAAGTTTTTCCAAATTTGATAGAAAACATGCAAGAACCTTAGGGAACCCTTACAAGAATAAGTAGAATGAAAACTACCTTTGGCAACTCATAGCTAAACTGTTAAAACCTAAAGATAAATATAAAATCCTGAAAGCAGAGAAAAAAATTCATTTTACATACAGTGGAAAAACAATAAAAAAGCATATCACCAGAAGTAACGGAAGTCAAGAAAAATAGAGAAATAACTGAATTGCTGAAACAACAAAACTAAGCATTCCATAAGCAGTGAAAATACTCTTCAGAAACAAAAATAAAAGAGACCATTTCAGATAAATTGAGAGAATTTCTTACCAGCAGTCTGGCACTATAACAAATACTAAATGATATTCATAAGATTAAAGGTAAATGATGCCAGATGGAAACTGAAAACAGTAAGAAGGAAGAAAGAGCAGTGGGAATGGTAAATCAGCGTGTTAACATGAAAGGCTATTGGCTTTTTACTTTTTGCAATGTAATTTCCTTAAAATAAAGCTGTTTTTAAAAAAGCAATAATGTTGTAGGGAGGCATTTATTAATATAGAAGTAAACAACAGCACAAAATGTGGATGGTGAATCAGTTACTATTTCCATGAAGTGAGTAATGGAACATCAGAAGTCAACATGGGAAGTATAAAGTATAAAGTGAGAAGTAGAATATATGAAATAGGACATGTGAAGTGTCATGAGTGAAGGTGAAGTGATATAATATTTAATTAGTGTTTTAACTCCTATTCTGAAAATTGTATAGCTACATTTTAATGTTTGTATATATGATATATTTCATAATTTAAATAATGCCTAGTCTGGTTTAAAACTTCAGTCTTATATCTAATAACAAGCTCTTCTCCTCCAGCGAAGGTTATTCATATGCATATAGCTCCAGGCTTCGAGTGGAGAAGAGGGTGTACTCTTAAAAACCTACATCCTCTTTTTGCGCAGTCTTTGACTCTCCTCTGCTATTGGTTACGAGAAGAGCTGGGTTGGGGCAGTGGGGAGGAGCGTCTTTCATTAATTGAAAGCATTTTGCAGATTCCTCCCTCTGTTCTTCCTTGCTCTCTGCCATTCCCCACTATTCTCACTTTAATGAATTCCTTCCTCACCTTGCACTCTGA